>JAKSZT010054202.1:1821496-1886909 GCA_026826555.1 Tolypeutes matacus | reverse complement strand
ATTGCATTGAATCTATAAATCAGTTTGGGCAAGATTGACATCTTCACGATATTTATTCTTCCAATCCATGAACACGGACTGTCTTTCCATTTGTTTAGGTCTTTTTAAATTTCTTATAGCATTGTTTTGTAGATTTCTGCATATAGGTCCTGTACTTCTTTGGTTAAATTAACTCCTAGGTATTTGAGTCTTTTTGTTGCTGTTGAAAATGGAATTTTCCTCCTGATGTCCTCCTGAGATTGTTCAGTACTAGTGTACAAAAACATTACTGAGTTTTGCGTGTTGATCTTATATCCTGCCACTTTGCTGAACTCATTTATTAGTTCAGGTAGCTTTGTTGTGGATACTTCAGGAATTTCTAAATACAGGATCATGTCATCTGCAAACAGTGAGAGTTTTACTTCCTCTTTTCCTATTTGGACGCCTTTAATTTTTTTGTCTTGTCTAATTGCCCTAGCTAGAACTTCTAGTACAATGTTGAATAACAATGGTGATAGTGGCATCCTTGTCTTGTTCCTGATCTTAGGAGGAAGCTTTCAACCTTTCCCCATTGAGTATGATGTTGGCTGTGAGTTTTTCATATATGCCTTTTATTATATTGAGGAATTTTCCTTTTATTCCTATCTTTTGAAGTATTTTTATCAAAAAAGGATGTTGGATTTTGTTGAATGCCTTTTCTGCATCTATTGAGATGATCATATGTTTTTTTTCCTTCAATTTGTTAATGTGGTGTATTACATTGATTGATTTTCTTATGTTGAACCAGCCTTGCAAACCAGGAATAAATCCCACTTGGTCGTGATGTATAAGTCTTTTGATATGCTGTTGGATTCGATTTGCAAGTATTTTGTTGAGAATTTTTGCATCTATGTTCATGAGAGAGATTGGTCTGTAATTTTATTTTCTTGTGGAATCTTTATCTGGCTTTGATATTAGGGTGATGTTGGCCTCATAAAATGTGTTGGGTAATTTTCCCTCCTCTTCAATTTTTTGGAAGAGTTTAAACAGGATCGGTGTTAATTCTTTTAGAAATGCTTGGTAGAATTCACCTGTGAAGCCATCTGTTCCTGGACTTTTCTTTGCTGGGAGATTTTTGATGACGGATTCAATCTCCTTAATTGTGATTGGTTCGTTAAGTTCTTTATTTTTTGTTGTGTCAGTGTAGGTTGGTTATGAGTTTCTAGAAATTTGTCCATTTCATCCAGATTGTCTAGTTTGTTGGCATATAGTTTCTCATAATATCCTCTTATGATTCTTTTTATTTCTGTGAGGTCATTTGTAATTTCTCCCTTTTCATTTCTGATTGTATTTATTTGCATCTTCTTTTTTTCTTTGTTAGTCTAGCGAGGGGTGTGTCAATTTTATTGATCTTCTCAAAGAACCAGCTTTTTTTTTTTAAATTTTCTCTATTGTTTTTCTGTTTTCATTTTCATTTATTTCTTCTCTAATCTTTATTATTTCTTTCCTTCTGCTTGCTTTGGGATTGGTTTGCTGTTCTTTTTCTAGTTTCTCAAGTTGTTCAGTTAAATCTTTGAGTTTAGCTCTTGTTTTTTAAAATAGGCATTTAGGGCTATAAATTTCCCTCTCAGGACTGCCTTCGCTGTATCCCATAAGTTTTGATACGTTGTGTTCTCATTTTCATTTGTCCCAGTATATTTACTGATTTCAATTGCAATTTCTTCTTTGACCCACCTAATATTTAGGAGTGTGTTGTTCAGTCTCCACACATTTGCAAATTTCCTTTTTACTGTCTGTTATTGATTTCTAGTTTCATTCCATTATGATCTTAGATGGTGCTTTGTATAATTTCAATCTTTTTATATTTATTGAGAGCTGTATTGTGACCTAACACGTGGTCTATCCTGGAGAAAGATCCATGGGCACTTGAGAAGAATGTATAACCCGCTGAGTTTGGATGCAGTGTTCTGTATATATCTCTTAGGTCTAACTTGTTTATCATATTGTTCAAGTTCTGTTTCCTTGTTGATCTTATGTCTAGTTGTTCTATCTAATGATGTGAGAGGGTTTTTGAAGTTCCGACGATTATTGTAGAAATGTCTATTTCTCCCTTCAGTTTTGCCAGAGTTTGTCTCATATATTTTGGGGCACCCTGGTTAGGTGCGTAGATATTTATGACTGTTATATTTTCCTGGAGTATCGTCCCTTTTGTTAATATATAATGGCCTTCTGCATCTCTTATCACTTTTTTGCATTTGAAGTCTGTTTTGTCTGATATTAGTATAGCTACCCCTGCTCTTTTCTGTTTACTATTCGCGTGGAGTATCTTTTTCCAACCTTTTACTTTCAGCCAGTTTGTATCCCTGGGTCTGAGGTGAGTTTCTTATAAACAGCATATGGATGGCTCGTGTTTATTTATCCATTCTGTCAGCCTGTATCTTTTGATTGGGGGAATTTAATCCATTCATATTCAATGATATTACTGAAAATACATTATTTCTTTCCTCCATTTTATTCTTTGGTTTTCATATGTCATCTTATTTTTGTCTCTCTTTCTACTCTTTTGGTTATCCTTTCTGCTTTTCTTTCTTCTATACTCTCCTCCAAGCCTCTCTCTCCTGTCTTTTTCTTTCAGGTTCTAAGGCTTCCTTTAATATTTCCTGCAAAGGTGGATTCTTTTTTGCAAACTCTCTTAGTTTCTGTTTGTTTGTGAATACTTTATATTCACCTTCATATTTGAAGGACAGTTTTGCTGGATAATGAATTCTCAGCTGGCAGTTTTTCTCTTTCTGTTTCCTAATTGTATCTTCTCGCCTCTATGGTTTCTGAAGAGAAATCTGCACTAAGTCTTACTGGACGTCCTTTGTACGTGATTGTTTGCTTCTCTCTTGCTGCTCTGAGAATTTTCTCTTTATCTTTTTCATTTGATATTCTGAATAGTATGTGTCTTGGCGTAGGTCTATTTGGATTTATTCTCATTGGGGTACGATGTGCTTCTTGGACATGTAAGTTCATTTCTTTCCTGAGAGTTGGGAAATTTTCAGCAATTATTTCCTCAAATACTCTTTCTGCCCCTTTTCCTTTCTCTTCTCCTTCTGAAACTCCCATGACACTTTTGTTCTTGCGTTTTGTGTTGTCATTCAACTCTCTGAGCCCCTGCTCAATTTTTTCCATTCTTTTCTCTCTCTGTTCTTTTCTCTCTTCAATTTTAGCCGCTCTGTCTTCAGTATCACTTATTCTTTTTTCTTATTTCATTTCGAGTCTGCTGTTGTATGCTGCTTCAAATGTATTTTTGACTTCACCTATTGTGTCTTTCATTCCCATGAACTCCGTTACTTTTCTGTTCAGGATTTCAAATTCTTCTTTGCGTTCGCTCAATGACTTCTTGATGTCATTGAGCTCTTTAACTATATTCCCTTTCATCTCATTAATTTGATTTCGGAAATTTGTGCTCATCTCACTGATTAATTCTCTCAAATTGTGCATCTCTTCTGGGACTTTGCTGTATTCCTTTTCTTGGGCCATGTCTTCTATTTTCTTAGTATGGTCCGTAATTTTTTGCTGGTTCTTAGGCATCTGGTTAGTTTGTGTTTTACTTAGATGCTCTATCTCTTTCTCTTTTATGGGGTTTTAGTGGCAGGAGGCTGTGACTTACCACAGCTCTTTGATTTTTGGCTCAACCTTGATTGTTAGGATTGTTCTGCTGGTTCCTCAGAACTGGGCATTGGACCCAGTAATTGGTTGTAGAGTCGTTTCCTAGGGCCTTGGGCAGAGAGTCTAGAGAGGCCAGGAAAAGCCTCTCTTACTTATTAATTTTCTTATGTGCACTTCCTTGCTCTGCCAGGAGATGGCGCTTGTTGGCAGCTCTCAATTCAATGCCTGGTCGGAGCGTATTTGTTGTGACACAGACCAGATCAATGTGATAGAGCTTACTGTCCGGGGGCTAATAGCCCTGTGATTCAAACTTTCTGAGACAGTTCTCCAGACTTCTCTCGTAGCGCCCCCCTTTTCCCAGCTAGGAAATATTTCCACTCCCTTCTGAGTCCTCAACAATCAGTCCCTGTTAGTAGAGGAGGAGATTGGGAGGTTGTATATCTTTAGCCCCTTGCAGGCTCCAAGGCAAACAATGGCGCAGCCCCACCCGGCCTGGAAGGGCTCTCGGGACAGGGCAGACCAAACCTGGGAGTCCAAAGCAGGGTCAGCCCCAGGCTCTCTGTCCCCTCTCCCGTGGTGTCCTCAACAATTAGTGCTGGGGCTGACAGGCTCCAGACGGGTATGCGAGGTGCCTTTGGAAAGCCTCAGGGGACGGTGGCCGGGTCCACGTCAGCCAAGTCATCATGTCCATCCGCACCAAGCTTCAGAACAAGGAGCATGTCATTGAGGCGCTGCGCAGGGCAAAGTTCAAGTTCCCTGGCCACCAGAAAATCCACATCTCCAAGAAGTGGGGCTTCACCAAGTTCAATGCTGACGAATTCGAAGACATGGTGGCCGAGAAGCGCCTCATCCCCGATGGCTGTGGGGTGCAATACATCCCCAATCCTGGCCCCTTGGACAAGTGGCAGGCCCTGCATTCATGATGGCTTTGCTAGCACTGCCCTCACCCAACCTGTGCCCTCCAATAATTGACTTCCTGGCAAAAAAAAAAACAACAAAACAACAACAACAACAAAAAAAACAATTAGTCCAGGCTAGAAGAGAGGGAGGTTGGGAGGGTCAGATTTCTCCAATCCTTTCTAGGCTCCCAGGGTAAACCGCAGTGTGGAAGGGTCCGTGGAACTCCGCAGCCCAAATTTCAGGTCAGAACCTGAGTCAGCCTAAGGCTGTGTCCCTCTCTCTCCCCTTTCCGGGAGTGGCAGATCCCTGAAGCCCCCTTTGTCTGTGGTCGTAGGCCTAGAGGCCCGAGAATTCTGACGAGTGTGGGGGAGGGTGCCGGCAGCAGCAGAAGCTGCTACTTGCAACTCACTGTTGTGTTGTCGCGATTTCCCTTTTCTGTCCCTCTCTCCTCTGGGTGGTGTGCAGCCTTCACCTGCTGTCCTAAACCCTAGAAGATCTTTTTCGGGGCTGTTTCAGCTTGTCCTCTAGCTATTTTTCTGGAGAAGAGATTCCCGTGTCTTACTAGTCTGCCATCTTCCTGGAAGTCCACTTTACAGTCTTGATAGGGGCAGGGCTGAAAGGGTTTTTAATAAAATGAGGTGATTTACATAAAATGCCTGGCAGGCTCATTTGCTTAGCAAATGCCTGTTAGCAGTCATTTTTAACTCTACCTCTCCCAAAGTCTGTACTTAAATTGATCTTTTGCTTTAGGAATCATTGTCTAATATATATATTTTTTGTGGAGTTCAAGAACAAACTAATTTAGAGGTTAAGAAATATTGTTTATTTAGAAAATGAAAGCAAACAATAGATATTCTCTCTTCCCTGGAAGTATTTTATATCCTGAAATATTTTATGGATGGTGAATGATTTCTGAATTATTTTATGAGACTACCTTTATTAAAATAATTTTGTAGGATGATTACTTGGAAAATGAGATGGGAAGTCCTATAATAATGTTATCATTGGACTGTTTACAAATTTTGCTCTTATTCCTTATGCTAAGATAGTTGATTGCAACCTTAATATTTTATGATCTTTAAAGAACAATTATGAAATAAGAATAATGGTTAACGGTATATATTTTACCCACTAATGTAGTTGAATTTGTCTTGAAAAAGAACTGAATTTTGTGGATTTGAATGATAACAGGAGGTCTTTTATATTTTTTTCCCCCTGAACAGATGACTTGGCCTGCAGTGACTCCAAATCCTACAATCCTTCCAATTTCCTCCTCTACTAAGTAAGTTTTTTCAAATGTGACATTTTTTATCATTAGTGATTGACTTAATTCAGGCAAGCATTGCCGCTGAGTAGAGACTTCATCCCAGTGAGGAACATATTAGTATGAATAAAATGTAAGATTCTTTATTTTCACTTTTAAGAATTTGATGCTTGGAGATCCCCCCCCCCGTATCTGTGTTTAAATAATATTTTTTATCTTATAAGCTGTCTTCAAGATTAAGAGTTTTCATGCTCTATCATGTGGATACATTTTTAAAAATAAAAATGATGTTTAACAGCGGAATCAGTCAGGTTCACCTAGGAAATTGTCACTACAGTAGGTACTTCCATAGAGGAAGGGTAATACAGAAACTAGTCATACAGGTAGTGGACTTACTGAGAAGCCATAAAGGGTGAACTGATACAACCCAGATATTATCAACAGCAGGCAGCTTCTAAGCTACCAGTAGGATTGGGGAGAAGGTGAGAAGTGGTGTTACCATGACCTAGAGGTCAGTGCTGTGTGATGGGATCTGGGACCTAGGAAGGATGGCCCTTCTGAAGGGAGGAGACAAAGGAAGTAGTGTGAGAAAAGGAAAAATATGCTGGTTTCTCCCTCTTCTGCCTTCTGATTACTATAGTGCCTCTTCTTTGCCATATCTTTCTGGAAGCCAGCCGGCAAGGTAGCCTGGAAAATGCAGTTGCCTATGATAACAGTAGCTAAAGTTAAGTCTGGGAAATGGATCTGAGAGCAAACAGGTGATTAGCCCAACAATCACACTGCTAGTGTATAATACTTGACAGTGCATGGGCACCTGTGTAACACTAGTTATTAAGAAGACTTTGCTAAACAAAACAAAAACAGAATAAGAACTCTTGTTTATCTTTAGTGATGGAATTCAGTAATTTGCTAACAACCAGTATTAAGATCAGCATTTCAAGTTCAGTTAAAACATTTGCTGAGTGGAATTGTATTAGCTAAGTGAGTTACAAAAATGAAAAGGCTTGGGTCTTGGTTTTGAGGTATTTGCAGCCCACTGGAAGAAATTGCTTTAAAAACAGCAACAGGATAATTTTATTTCAATAGAATGTGTGCTAAGTTAGAGATAGGCTTATGATTTTTGTAGGAGCAGTTAACCTGTCTTGTATTTTGTGGAATACTTTCAGGAGGTTAGGAAAAGTTGAGCTTTAAAGCTCAGTGTTGGTAGGGGAAGGTGGAAAGGACAGTGTTGGAAGAATGAAAAGCATGAGCAAAGGCTCAAAACCTGAAAGAAACTTGAGTCAGGTTAGTGTTGGAGCATCACGTTTGGTTCATATAGGGCCATCAAATGGTCTGGAGAGTAGGGAGAGGCCAGGTTATTTTTATTCTTAAGTTGGTAGGGAGCTATTGAAGGGGTAGGAGGGTGGCCTGGTGAGCTTTATGTTTTAGCTGTATTGTTCCGGAGCATAGAAGGTGTATTTAAGGGTGTGCTGCACTGCAGATGCAGGAATTAAGAGAACATTCCGTAGTTCTGGCCATAGAGGAGTGGTGGGCATAAACTCTCAAAGTTGTCTTCTTTCTATGTTTTAGATTCATTCATCTCATCTAAAGGCCTGCTGCTGCCAAGCTTCTCAGCCCCCGTCCCACTTTGATACACATGAAAAATGTGCACTCTTCTTTTATATTACTTGAAAATTCAAAATAATATAAATTTAAAACAAAACAGTGGAGAAAATGCTATTTTGTTGTCAAATTGTACATCCCTCTGTGGATGTTCTGGAACCTATTCTCCTTGAGAATCACTGACCTAGGGCTAGAAAGGAGTAGGTCATAGACCTGTTGTTCTCTGACAGGTAGACACGGGGAACATTAATCATCACCTCCTCTGCTCTGTGCAGTGCTGGAGGGCTGCTGTGCGCTCCTGGAGCCAGGTAACTGCTGTGTTACGGAAGTGTTACAGGATGCAGCAATTTCACAGGAGCTTGAGAAGAATTTCCTGTATTCCCTAATGTCGCTTCTGATATTGAAGAGTGTCAGATTTGCAGTGTGACATTTAATTTTGGTTAATATATATCTCTTTTAAAAAAACCAAAAATCTGCATTTGAATAAGATGTACTTTGAAAATTGATTTTTAATATATATTCTCTAATTTAGTCTGATAATAGAAGTGAAAGAAGTGTTGTTATTAATGCACTCAAGCCAAGGTTGTATTACCCAATAGCTAGTGGGATTTCTACTATCTCATAGAAAGATGAGTGAAACAGAATTTTTGTCTGCAAGAAGCCTGTAATCTAATGGGGTCAAAAGACATTATTATAAGGCCCAAGAAGTAAGTTAAATAGAAATACAAATGGTGTGTTAAGGTGTTTAGAGGAAGACGCCATTTACTGTATTTTCCTGCATCTAAGATGTACATTTTCTTGCATTTTAACTAATATCTCTAAAATTGGCAGATGTTTTATAATTTGATGGCATCTTAGATTTGAGGAAAGCAATATTAACTGAGGATAATAAGGGCATATAGGTCTTAGAAGGATGAAAAATTTAGTTAAGTGGAGAAAGTACTAAGAAAAAGCACCCAGGCCTGAAAGCTGTGGTGTGCGAAAAGAATGATAAAAGTGCTTTTGGGAGGCTGACATTTCAAGCTATAGAATGACATGGGAAGAGACGACAAAGCCACGCCATGGAAGTCTTTGAAAGTCAAGCTTTGGAGAACTGAGATTTAATTCTGTAGTGAGTGGAAAGCTACTGAAGAATTTTGAGAAGGAGAAAGTATGGTATATATTAGATTGTCAGTTTCTTGACCTGTATTTTGGAATATTATCCTATACTGGAGAGAACAGAAATTGAAGAAAGGGAAAATGTGCTGTTTTGAGATGACTTTATTAGTTGAAAGGAAAAAAGATGTTCCAGATGTAGAATGAAGATTGTAGCATCTTTTAGCTGAGACCCAGTGTGCTGGAGTAGGACAATGAATTTGATCTTTGTTACAATGCAACTGAGGTGACTACTTCTATCATACATGTAGCAGGAAGTGAGGAAATTCAGATCTGGAGGTCAGGAGAATGGTCAGGGCTGGTGACAAAGGTTTAGGAGATATTGGCTAGACTAGGTTATAATTGAATATGTTTAAGGGAATGAGATCCACAAAGAGAGCAAAGAGAAGATTAGAGAGCCAAGGAGAATTAGCTATATATTTTAAAAGCTTTATTGAGACATAATTCACATACCATACAATGTGCTTAAAGTACACCATTCAGGTGGCTTTTATATATTCCAGAGTTGTGTAACCATCATCACAATCAATTTTAGAACATTTTCATTACCCCCCCAAGTAAACTCCATATCTCTTAGGTTTAATCTCCACCGCTCTCCCTCATTTCTCCCTTTCTGCCTCCCTTTTTAAACTCTCTTTCATCTAGCTAGCTAGCTGGCTATTTATTTTACTATCTATTTTCTAGACATTTGAGAGTAGGTTGTATATATCATGCTTTGTGAAAACTTAATATTTCCCTGTGCTTTAACAAAGAGCAAGGATATTTACTTATATGACGTACTAAATTGAAGTATCAAGTTCAGGAAATATAACATTGATATAAAGCTTACTGTCTATATTCCAATATTTTCATATGTCCCAGTAATCTCCCTTTGGACATTTTCTCCTCCATTATTTGATCCACTGCAGGATCATATATTGCATTTAGTTGTTATTGTCTCTTTAGTTTCTCCTTTCTTTTTTTTTTTTTAAATTGTGGAAACATATATACAGCCTGTACTTTTCCATCTTAACCACTCCCAAGTGTAACATTCAGTGAGATTAATCAGAGTGACAGTGTTGCCCTACCATCACCACTATCTGTTACCAGAACTTGGCCATCACCCCAAAAAACCCTGCACTCATTATAAATTAATTCTCCATTCCACCTAACCCCACCCTTGGTAACCTGTATTTCACTTTCTGGTTCTATGAGTTTGAGTTAATTTTTGTATGTGGTAGGAGTTAGGGGTTCACTTGCAGTATTTTGCATGTGGATATCCAGCTTTTCCAACAAAATTTGTTGAAGGGACTGCTCTTAAACAATTTAGTGGACCTGGCTACCTTGTCAAAAATTAGTTGGCCACAGCTGTGCATATTTATTTCTGTGTTCTCAGCTCTGTGCCCTTAGCCTATATATTTATCCTTGTGCCAGAACCATTGCTTTGATTATTGAACTTTTATAGCTTTGCTTTGAAAGCAGGAAGTGAGAATTCTCCAACTTTTTTCCTCTTTTTCAAGATGCCTTTGGCAGTTTGGGATTCCTTGTCCTTCCACACTTGAATTTGGTGATTAGCATTTCTATTTCTGCAAAGAAAGCTATTGCAGTTTTGATTGGGATTTCGTTCAATCTGTAAATTGCTTTGGTAGTATTGACATCTTAACGAAATCAGGTTTTCTAGTCCATGAGCACAGAATAGCTTTTTATTTATTTAGGTCTTCTTTATTTTCTTTCAGTAATGATTTGTGGTTTTCTCTGTACAGGTCTTATACATTCTTAGTTAAATTTAGTTTTAGATATTTTATTCTTTTAGTTGCTATTGTAAATGGAATTTTCTTCTTTTCCTTCTTGGATTGTTCTTTGCTGGTGTTTAGAAACACCACTGATTTTTATGTCTTGATATTGTACTCCACCACTTTGCCAAATTTGTTTATTAGTTCTGCTAGCTTTCTTGTAGATTATTCTGGATTTTTTATATATGGCATCATGTCATCTCAAATAGGGATAGTTTTATTTTTTCCTTTCCAATTTGGATGCCTCTTATTTATTTCTTTTGCCTATATTTTCTGGCTAGCACTTGTGATACATGGTTGAATAGCAGTGGTGATAGCCGCCTTCCTTGCCGTGTTCCTGATCTTAGGGGCACAGCTTTTGGTCTTTCACCCTTGAGTATATAATGTTAGCTGTGGGTTTTTCATTTATGCCTCTTATCATGTTGAGGAAGATCCCTTTTATTCCCAATTTTCCAAGTGTTTTTATCAAGGATGAGTGCTGGATTTTGTCAAATGTTTTTTCTGTGTCAATTGAATTGATCATGAGGTTTTTTACTCTCATTCTATTAATGTGATGTATTGCATTAATTGATTTTCTTATGTTGAGCTACGTTTGCATTCCTTTTTTTTCTTTTTTAGGAGGCACTGGGGATTGAACCTGGGACCTCATACATGGGAAGCAAGTGCTCAATCACTGAGCTACATTTGCTTTCCAGTGAGAGTTGTTTTTTTTTGTTTGTTTATTTGGTTTTTAGGAGGTACTGGGGGTCGAATCCAGGACCTTGTTCTCAGGAAGCAGGCACTCAACCATTTGACCTAAATCTGCTCCCCTCCCCCACTGTCTTTTTTTTTAAGATTTGTTTTACTTATTTCTCCCCCCTGCCCTCTTTGTTTGTACTCGCTATCTGCTCTCTGTGTCTGTCTGTTTGTGTGCTCTCTGTGTCTGCTCGTCGTCTTCTTTTTAGGAGGCACTGGGAACTGAACCCAGGACCTTCCATGTGGGAGGGAGGCGCCTTAAATGCTTGAGCCACCTCCTCTCCCTGCTTGTTGTGTGTCATCATGTGGCATTGCGTCAGCTTGCTGTCTTGCTCATCTTCTTTAGGAGGCACCAGGAACTGATTCTGGGACCTTTCTATCTGCTTGAGCCACATCTACTTCCCCCACACTTTCTTTTGATGTGCAGTTGTGTTTTTTACTGAGGAGTTTTGTATCTATAACCATAAAGGATATTGTTCTATAATTTTCTTTTCTTATATCTTTTTTAGTTTTTCATTAAAATTTTTTTTCATTTTAAAAACAGTTTATTGAAGTATATCAGTCATACATGAACATACATAAACAATCCATGTATAGTCAAAGTTGTGAACTTACAAAACAAACATGTATAACATCATACAGGGTTCCCATATATCACCCAACTCAAATTCCTTGCATTGTTGTGAAATATTTGTAACAAATTATGAAAGAAAATTGTCAAAATATTACTACTAACTATAGTCTGTATTCTTATGATATCTTTTTATTTTTTTTTTTTGTTTAAGATTTTATTTATTTATTCATTTATACCCCGCCTGCTGCCCGTGCTCGCTGGGTCAGCCAACCACGCCCTGCGGGCGGGCCCGGGCAGGCCCACCCCCACCAGGAGGCCCCGGGAACCAAACCCGGGGCCTCCCACATGGTAGACGGGAGCCCTACTGATTGAGCCACAGCTGCCTCCCTCTTATGATATCTTGATCTGACTTTAGTATTAGGGTGATGGTGGCCTCCTAGAATAAATTAGGAAATCTGCCATCCTCTTCAAGTTTTTGGAAGAGTTTCAGAAGGATTGGGATATTAATTCTTGTTGAATGTTTGATAAAATTTACCAGTGAAGCAATCTGGTCCTGGACTTTTCTTTGTGAGGAGATTTTGATCCCTCTCCCCCTCCAAGATGGCTCCCTTATCTGTTTACTTGTTGCCTGCTTGTTGTTCCCACTCGCCATCTGCTTGTTTTCTGCTTGTTTCTTCTTTAGGAGGCACCAGGAACCGAACCTGGGACCTCCTGTGTGGGAGGCAGGCACCCAACTGCCTGAGTCACATCTGCTCCGAGATTTTGATTTTGATTCAATCTCTTTACTTGTTATTGCTTTTTTGAGATCTTCCATTTCTTCATTTTGGAAGTTTAGGTACTTTTTTGTGTTTCTAGGAATTTGTCCATTTCACCTAGGTTGTCTAATTTGTTGGCATATAATTGTTTATATTATCATCTTATAATCCTTTTTATTTCTGTAAAGTTGATGGTCATGTTCCCCTATTCATTTGTGACTTTTATTTGAATTCTCTTTATTTTATTCTTTACTAGTCTAATAAAGGTTTGTCAATTTTATTGATTTTTTTTCCCCAAAGATCCAACTTTTGGTTTCATTGAATCTATTTTTATATTTTCTATTTCATTTATTCCTTTTCTAATCTTTAATATTTTCTTCCTTCTGCTCACTTTGGGTTTGGTTACTCATTTTCTTTTATTCTGGTTCCTCTAGGTGTAAGATTAGGTTCTTTTTTTTTTTTTTAATGTAAGTGTTTAGAGCTATAAATTTCCTTCTCAGCATTGCCTTTGCTTACATTCCATAAGTTTTGTTGTTTTATTTTTGTTTTCATTTGTTTCAAGGTATTTCCTAATTTCCCTTGTGATTTCATTTTTGACGTAATAGTTTCATAAGAATGTTTGATTTTCACATATTGGCGAATTTTTGTTTTTCCCTTGTCATTGATGTGTGGGTTCATTCCATTGTGGGCAAATGAGCTATTTTGGATGATTTAAAACTTTTAAAAATTATTGAGACTTCTTTTGTGACCTAGTATGTGGGCTATCCTAAAGAATGATCTGTGTGCACTTGAGAGGAATATGTACTTTTCTGTAGTTGGGTGAAGTGTTTAAGTATGTCTACTAGGTCTAATTGCTTTGTAGTATTTTTAAAGTCCTCTATTTCCTTATTGTCTTTTGTCCATTATAGAAAGTGGTGTATTAAAGTCTCCTACTATTAATGCAGAACTGTTTGTCCCTTCAAATTTATCAATGTTTGCCACATGTATTTTGGGGCTCTGTTGTTAGGTGCATATATGTTTATAATTGTTAAATCTTCTTGATAGAGTTGACCCTTTGCCAGTATATAGTGCCCTTCTTTGTGCCTTTTATCAGTGTTTGACTTAAAGTCCATTTTGTCTGAAATTAGTATGGCCAGCCTCACTGTCTTTTGATTACTATTTCATGGAATATTTTTTGTCATTGTTTCACTTGCAGTGTATTTGTCTTAGAATTTGAGTTGAATCTCTTGTAAAGAGCATATAGTTGGGTCATGCTTCTTTATCTATCTGCCATTCTCTGCTTTTATTTTATTTTATTTTTTATTTTTTGAGGTACCAGAGATTGAACCCAGGACCTCATACATGGGAAGCAGGTGCTAACTACTGAGTTCCATCCACTCCCCAATGAGAGTTGGTTTTTCATTTGTTTATTTGTTTGTTTTTGTTTTTATGTGGTACCTGGGATTGAACCTGGAACTTTGTACATGGTAGGCAGGCGCTCAATTTACTTGAGCTACATCCGCTCCCTGTTCTACTTTTTGATGGAGAGATTTACCTATTTACATTTAAAGCAACTACCAATACTGTAGGACTTTCTTCTTTCATTTTACTTTTTGGTTTTTCTAAGTCTTTTTCAGTTTTTGTACCTCATACTTCTATAAACTGCCTGTTTGTATTTAATTGATAGTTTGTAGTGACACCTTTAGAATTTTCTTCTCATTTCTTTCTGTGCATATATGCATATTTTCCCAGTATTTTATTTGTGTTTACCATGGAGATTAAGTTTAGCCACCTCATTTTGTTTGACACCAACTTTACTGTATTAGCATATACAAACCTCTGTTCCATTACCTTTATGTAGTCTTGTCACTAATGATGTATTTTTACATAATGGGTCCAAAAACGATTGTTTTAACCTTACTCTTTATGCATTTGAATTTTAGAACCTGTAGGATTTAGAAAGTGGAGTTACAAACCAAAAATAAAATAGTACTGGCACTTATATTTACCCATATCATTATCTTTACTGGAGATCTTTATTTATTCATGTGGCTTCTATCTGTTGTCTAGTGTCCTGTGGCTTCTGTCTATTGTCTAGTGTCCTTTGCTTTCAACCTTTAAAATTTCTTATAAGACTGCTCTAGTGTTGAAAAATTCCCTCAGATTTTGATTATCTGTGAATGTCTTATTTTTTTTTAGAGAAGTTGTAGGTTTACAGGAAATTCATGCATAAAATGTAGAGTTCCCATATGCCACTCTGTTATTAACAACTTGCATTAGTATGGTACATTTATTATAATTCATGAAAACATTTTTTAAAACTGTACTATTAACTATAGCCCATCATTTACATAGTGTTTACTGTGTTGTACAGTCCTATGTTGTTGTTTTTTTTAAATTTTAATTCTAGAAACATATACAACCTAAAATCCCCTTTTAATCACACTCAAATATATAATTCAGTGCTGTTAATTATGTTTATAATTGTGATTCCATCACTACCATCCATTACCACAACTTTGCAATCAACCCAAATAGAAACTGTACAACTCAAGCATTAACTCCCCATTCCTTACTCCCACTCTGGCCCCTGGTATCCTATATTCTAAATTCAGACACTATGAGTTTGCTTATTCTAATTATTTCATATCAGTGAGGTAATACATTATTTGTCTTTTTGTTTCTGGCTTATTTCACTCAACATGATATCTTCAGAGTTCATCTATGTTGTTGCATGAATTAGGATTTAATTCCTTTTTATGGCTGAATAACATTCTGTGTATGTATTATACCACATTTTATTTATCTGTTCATCAGTTGATGGACACTTGGGTTGTTTCTGTCTTTTGGCATTTGTGAATAATGCCTCTATGAGCATTGGTGTGCAAATATCTTTTGTGTCCCTGCTTTCAGTTCTTTTAGTTATATACCTAGTATTGGGATTGCTGAGTCATATGGTAATTTTTTTTTTTTTTTGAGGTACCAAGGCCAGGGATTGAACCTGGGACCTCATATGTGGGAAGCTGGCGCTTAACCACTGAGTCACATTGGCTCCCCTGAGTTGGTTTTTTCGTTTGTTTGCTTGTTGTTTGTTTGTTTGTTTGTTTTTAGGAGGCACTGGGAACTGTCCTGGGACCTCCCATCTGGGAAGCAGGCACTCAACTGCTTGAGCCACATCCATTCCCCCATATGGTAATTCTATAATTAACTTTCTGAGTTACTGCCAAACTATCTTCCACAGTGGCTGCACCATTTGACATTCCCCCCAACAATGAAGTAGTGTTCCTATTTCTCCATATCCTCTCCAAAACTTGTAATTTTCCGTTTGTTCAATAGTAGCCGTTCTAGTGGGTTTGAAATAGTATTTCATTGTGGTTTTGATTTGCATTTCCTTAATAGCTGATATTGAGCATCTTTTCATGTACTTTTTTTTTTTTTTTTTTTTTGCCATTTGTGTATCTTCTTTCGAGAAATGTCTTTTCAAGGCTTTTAACCGTTTTTTAAAAATGAGTTGTCTTTTTATGTTGAGTTGTAGGATTTCTTTATATGTTCTGGATATTAAACCTTATGGGATATGTGGTTTCCAAATATTTTTTTTCCGTTGAATGGGTTGTGTTTTTACTTTCATGATAAAGTCCTTTGATGCTCAAAAATATTTCATTGATGAGGTCCCATTTATCTATTTTTTCTTTTGTTGCTTGTTCTTTGGGTGTAAAGTCTAAGAAAACATTGCCTAAAATTTTTTAAAATTAATTAAAAAAAATTTTAAAGTAGCTTTAGATTACATAAATGTTACATAAAAAAATAAGGGATTCCTGTATGCCCCACTCCCTCCCCCTCCTACACTTTCCCACATCAACAATATTCCTCATTAGTGTGGTACACTTGTTACAATTGATGAACAATATTGAAGCATTGCTGCTAACAATAGATTACAGTTTACATTATAGTTTACACTCTGTCCCACACAATTTTGTCGATCATGACGGAATATACAATGGCCTGTGTCCCTCACTGCAGTGTCATGCAGGACAACTCCAATGTCCCGAAAATGCCCCATGTTCCACCTATTCTTCCCTCTCCCATCCCTCAGAGCCTCTAGTGGCCACTGCCTTTATATCAATGATAGAGTTCTTTCATTGTTAGAATAATAATAAGTCTATAGTAGATTATTAATAAGTCTACTTTAGACCGTTGTTCATTACCCACTCTTGAGGATTTTGGGAAGGTGATGCCCACTCTGCTTCTAATTGAGTGGGAGCTTAGATCCCATGGGGCAGATGGATGGGACTGTCTTGCTTGCAGTTACTGACACTCTCTGGTCCTTGGGATGGGCGTCGTCCGTCATCCTCTCCTTGTTAGTTGTCCTGGGTGAGTCCGATGAACTGGAGAGTAGGTGTTGCAACTCTGCTGAGATTCAGGGCTCAATTGGCACATGGACAGACCAAAAATTTAAGCCTCTGGGCCTATATATAGTACTAATTATAGGTTCAAATAAAAGGGGCAGAAGGGCCTTGTGTAGAGAACCTGTAAATGAGCCTAACTCTGTTACACTGGGGAGCATAATTTCCAAAGTACGGCCTACTGACAGGGTGCCGAATTCCTGAGCTGTCTACCCTGCTTATAGTTTCTGGATGCCTCTAGAACCCTCAGGAGCCCTGCTATTTGGGGCATTGTTTACTGTGGCAATCAGTGAGATCCTACTGGGACTTGCATAAGCGTAACCTCTGGAATGACCTCCCAAATCACTTTGAAACCTCATAGACATAAAAACTCATTTGTATTTACCATTTCCCTCTTTTGGTCAAGGTCTTTTTTCCAAATGTATCACTCGTCGGTGCTTGGTAATTATCCGTTAGTGCCAGGGAGGCTTATGCCTGGGAGTCAAGTCCCACATTGGGGGGAAGGTGGTGTGTATATTATATGCTGAGTTTGATTTAGAGAGAGACCACATTTGAGCAGCAAGGAGGCTTCAGGAGGTAATTCTTAGGCAATATATAATACTAGGCTAAGTTACAATTTCACTGGAAAAGGTTGATAAGTACAGTCATCTATGTCAAGGGCCTGGTGTAATGGTCTGTCTTCCTTCACCAGGTACTGCCCTTGTACTCTGCAGATTCTTGCTGTCCTATTAGAGAATGGCCATTCCCAGGGTGGGAATTCAATATTATTGCGGTTTTTGTTTGGGTCTCCACCCACCAAGACAGCGCCCCATGAACACTTAAATATTCATGTGCCGTAGAGGCTTGCCCCAGGTGAACCCCTCCCATGCATCCCCCATCACTGACACCCCACACCAGTGATCCTCCCCTGCCACTGTTGTGACCCTTCTTTGATCCAAATCTTCTCCAAAGATGAAGCCAAGAAAATAACCAAATAAAATTAATAAGAAAATTAATAACTTAAAAAAGACCAATAAAATTAAAAAAAATTTTAGACATTGTATCTTTCATCACTCTAAGGTCTGTTGTCTTGTATGTACAGTGTCATTTTCTTCTGTATATCCCCCGGTGTCTTATTTTTTTCATTTTATCTTCAAGTAAGCTTTATGATAAAGAAAAATCATATAGAGAATATAGGGGATTCTCATGTACCCAATGCCCTCCCCCTTGTCCCTTCTTCCCTGTTAATAACATTTTACATGTGTATTTGTTACAGTTGAAGTGCAAATATTGAAGCATTGCTACTAACCATGGTCAATGGTTTACATTATGGTTTATACTTTCATATGTTTTGATGACATTTGAAGTGGCCTGTATCCGTTATTGCAAGATCCTGATGAACAAGTTTAATGCCCTAAAAATGCCCTATGTTCCATCTCTTCTGTTCTTCCCTCCCCTCCCCTCCCCTCAGAACCTGTGGTAACCACTAAGTTTCAATTTTTGAAGAACAAGATTTATAGTTACTTGAAATAATATTGAGGATTTGACATATTGGTTTGTTTTCTTTTATCAGGTACTACCTATGTTCTTGAGGGACTCTTGTCCCACTAATTGGGTGTATAGCAGGATTCCCAGGGTGGGAGTTTAATATTTGCTTGTTTATTGTGTGGGTCTTCACCCACTGATATAACACATTATGACAAGATGAACACTTACATATTCCATAGAAGCATGCCCCAGGTGTGTCCTGTCCCACATACTGCCCCCCACATCCAACACCCTATACCAGTAACCTTCCCCTGCCATATTGCCAAAAGTACATTCCCACCATTGTATTTATAACCACAGACCTGCAAATCCCCAGAGTTCCCCTGCCCCTTCCCCCAACCCTCCCCCCAGTTCCATGCATAGTCTAACCGCACCCTCCCACACTACTTTCCCTAACCTCACAGACCAATATGTATATTGGTATACTTGATGGCATCTCATGTTCCTCAGGCTCTGTCTACTTTTCTACATTCTTTTCCTCAGGCTGAATGATTTCTATTGTCTTATCTTTAGTTTCACTGATTATTTCTTCTGCTAGCTCCAATCTGCTGTTGAATCTCTCTAGGGAATTATTAATAACTCTTACTGGAAAGCAGATGTGGCTTAGGTGACTGAGCTCCCGCCTACCACATGGGAGGTCCGTGGTTCGGTTCCCGGTGCTTCCTAAGGAAGACAGAGATCTGGTGTGACGGGCAAGTACAACAAGATGATGCAACAAAAACACAAGAAGAAAAAAACAATGCGAGAGACAACAAAGCAGGGAACGAAGGTGACTCAAGTGATTAGGTGCCTCTGTTCCGCATCGGAGGTCCCAGGTTCAGTTCCTGGTGCCTCCTAAAGACACAGCACACAGCAAGTTCAAACAATGAGGGGTTGGGGAGAAATAAATAAATAAAATAAATATTTAAAAATAAAAAACAAAAAACTCTTACTGTTGTCTGCAGCACATGAATTTTCTTTGTTAATGTTTTCTTTGTAACCATTATTTTCCTGATGTCATTTAGTTCTTTGTTCATATTTTCCTTTAGCAGTTTGAGCATAGTTCTTGAAGTATTTGTCATGTATGTCCAAGATCTGATCTTCCTTGTAGATCGTTTCTTTTGCTTAATCTTCTTTGCATGTGCCATCATTTCCTTTTTTCCTTTTATTTTATTCATCTTTTCTTGCAAGCTGGCCATTTTGATATTTTAATATGTTAGATCTGGAATTTAGACCTTGAGTCATTTGTTCCTTAAATTTGTTTCCAGGTACTGTTATGAAAGCATTTCTTGGACACCAGGAATAAACCAAACCAAACCAAACCAAAACAAAACAAAACAAAAAAAACAACTTTCCGTGTTTTTGGCCTGTGCATGTGACCTCTTTCAGAATTTGCCCTAAAAATGAATTTGGCTAACAGCCTGAGGCAAATGCATAGAGTTTTCCCCAGTCTTTTCTGTGCATGTGTCTTGTCCTAGGCATTTGCATGTGTCCCTAGGCATCCCCCAGGTTATGATATGAATGCCTTCATTCCTCTTGGAAACAGTGCTTCTTCACTATTCCATGTCCTGTCTGCTGTGTTGCACTGTTGGCACTCCTTTGCCCCAGGCACCTGCGATTCGACTCTTCTAGTGTGTTCTGTGGGAGAGCTCTGTGAGCCTCCTCTAGGTGCAGGGCAAGCTATGGATTGGTGAGCCTGTGACCTGGGTCCTGGCTCACAGACAGATTTGCACAGACAAACATTCGTCCTGTTAGGTGCAGAAAGGTTCCTGTGTTCCCTCTATAATTGGGATCAGGGACTTGCACTGGGAGTGCCTGCCAACTCTGCCCTGAGCTTGCGAGAGATTGGGGTGGGTGAACAAGGGGGCCATGAGGTTTTCCAGCTGTTTTTGTTTGTTTGTTTTTTGAGGTACTGGGATCCGGGATTGAACCCAGGACCTTTGTATAAGGGAAGCCGGCGCCCGACCACTGAGCCACATCGGCTCCCCTGAGTTGGTTTTTTTGTTTGTTTGCTTGCTGTTTGTTTTTGTTTTTAGGAGGCTCGGAGGACTGAACCCGGGACCTCCCATGTGGGAAGCAGGTGCTCAACCGCTTGAGCTGCATCTGCTCCCTCTGTTTTTTTTTGTTTTTGTTTTTTTGAGGTGCCAGGGCCAAGGATTGAACTCTGGACCTTGTATGTGGGAAGCCGGAGCTCAACCACTTGAGCCACATTAGCGCCCCTCCCTCTAACTGTTTTTAAGTTACTTTTTCTTGATTCAGTGCTTGCCTTGTTACTGCAGCTCTTTAATTGTTGTCTGGAGTTTTGAGAAATATGTTTGTGCCAGTTCTTGCTGGTTGTTTAATGCTTCTGTTGTGAATGGAATTCTGCCATCTTTAACAGAAAAATGAAACACTTGGGAAAATACAAAGATTTGTAAAACTGATGCCATCAGGTGTTTTTTAATCTTCTCTTTAGACTTTTCTCTTTGTTTGCCTCATACCACCTTCTGAGGCCCCAAAACTTAGGGTTAAGTCTGACTTCTTTGTCCTCAGATTAATTTAATAATGCTGAGTGCTAGGAATAATGTAATAAACACAGTTTTTATAGTCTTTACCCTGTCTTTGCCCATCTCATAACATCCAGTCATCCAGCAAATTCTTTCTCTTCTTTTCAATATATCTAGACTACTCTGTCCTTTCTGTTCATAAAGTCTCCACCTGGATTTCAGACCTTTACCTGCTTTACTGAATGCCTTGCTGTCTGTAGTCTTCCCTCTTAAGTTTGCCCTTCTTACTGATGCCAGATTCTCTCAGAAACACAGCTTGGAACATTTTACTCTGTTCCCCAGAAACCCTTAGTGGTTTCTTATTGCACAATATTGAGGCACATAGTTTAGGTTTGGTGTCAGGCATTTTCAATTTGGGTCTAACAAGGGCCCACACTCACTGCCTCTTCCTGGGTACAGATGCTTTTTTTTACAGGCTCTGGGGTGGTAAACCTTGAGTAAGGGGTGGAAGCCGTCAGTCTGTCTAGATTTTCTTACTATTTGTGTTGTTGATAGCCTTCAGACTTCCTCTTCCTTCATTTTGGCTTTTTTAATTGGACAACCCTCAGAGCAACATTTTGTTGCCATTTATACGGGTTTCTCTCTCTTTAATTTCAGAAAGAACTAGTTTCTGGTTTACCCTCTGGTTTTATATCTTGATTATGGTTGGAATCATTATCATTTCAGTGTCCACTGACTTAGCGAAGGATCTTTGCCAATAACAGAAACCCATATAAAGTTGCTTAGTGCAAGGTGAGAATTTATATTAAAAAGCAATAAAGGTAGCTCATGGAACTAAGGGGCAGGAATAACAGTGGGTCTTTCCAGGTCTGTAATTTCTGTGGATTGGGTGTGTGAGGGAGAGACAATAACAGGTGTTTAGTCCACCACCTTGAATCAGTCTGATTCCATTTGTAAAGTCAACTTGCTCAATAGATTATTTTATAGATAGGGGACTTGGTAATATATATTTCCATCATTATGTCCAATCATATCTATAATTCTGGTCTCCTTTTATATTTATGGACTCTGATTAAAAGGTATAAAAGTGTTGAATCTTATGTACGTGATAATACCAACTGAAATTCTTCCATTTGTATGGTCTTGAAAGTTTTATTAAGACATGTGGACCAAAGATCCATAAGTTTTAAGTTACCAGGAAAAATAAATTTTGTAATGTTAGAATTAGTTCAGTATACTAATATCCATGCACACCAAGAAAAAGGGTTTAGCAGAAAAAAGGCAAAGTGAAATAGAGAGGAGACTATAATATAGGTTTCCTACCCTATTTATTTATTTGTATATTTATTTTTGGTTTTCCTATCCTATTTAAAGTTAGGATTTTTAAATTATAATTTCTTAGAGAAGTGGCATATGTGCAACCCATATTCTTGAAGTTAATAGTTCCTTTGGAATTAATTTATTGGAAGCACATTACTACACATAGCAAGTTTTGGTAAGGATGTTTGGAAACTAGTGTATACAACTCGACAATTTTACTTTCATGTGTCCTTTAGAGCAGTGGTCCTCATCTGTGGTGATTTTAGCCACCTCCCCCTTGAGTTTGGGGGAGACATTTTGCAATTCCCGGAAGAATCTTTGTTGTCACAAATGAAGGGTGTTATTGGCATTTAGTAGGTAAAGGTCAGGGATGTTGCTAAACACCCTATAGCGCACAGGACAGCCCCTACCCCACCCCACTCCCCGCCGAGAATTATCTGGTTCAAAATGTCAGTAGTGCTGAGGTTGAGAAACCCTCATTTAGAGAAACTCTTACGTGTGAAGAGAGAGACTTGTTCAAGGATATTTGTTAAAACATTGTAATAGTGCAAAATTAGAAACAACCTAAGTGTCCCATCAGTGGGTAAATAAAATGTGGTTGCATATGTGATTCAGTGCTTTATAATAGTTAAAGTATTATAAATACCAATAGAGATCTCAAAAATAATGTTGAATGAAAAAAAATACAAGTACGTTCAATGATACCCATTATGGAAATTGAAAAAATATTCAAACTCTGTTACATGTGGAAAATGAGTAAGAGACTAAATGCCAGTCTCATGATAGTAGTTGCTAATAGGAAGCTGGGGAAAGGGAAATGGAACTGGGCATGGTGAATAGTGGACTTCAACTTTATCTCTAGTTTTTCTTTGATAAATATACATAAAATGAAGCAAATATGGCTTCATTTTCATGTGAATTTGAAATCATATTAATTCCATTTGTTATAAATTCTGCTTGGTGGTAATATGTACTTTTATAGTGTTGTTTATATTTTTCTATATTTTTTAAATTTCTCAAAAATAAAGCTCATCCATGAATTCCATTTATAACATGATTCACATTCAGATTTCATAGTACTTAGTACAACATGTTGGATGTTTGAACTTTTTTTTTTTTTTTTTCAATTCTTCCAGTCCAGGAAATTAAATTGGCTTTCTAAGGAGAGAAGTAAAACTATTTTTATTTCTTTCAGTGTTGTGTTTGTTTGTGTAACTGTGGAGAAGCTATGTGAACTTTCACTAACTGTTAAAAGTTGTGCCTAATTCACAAAGCTGAAAAGCCCATCATAAAGAATTCCCAATAACTGCTGTATTTATTTTCCGTTTTACCTGACTTTTGTGTATTGGTATTGATCTGTCAGTAGAAACATGAAATAATTCCCCTATTCAGACATTTTGTTGTTTTGCTCTTTTTGTTGTTGTATAGTTATTTGGTTTTACTTTTTTTTTTTTTTCTTTTGCCCCCTGCAGTGATATTCCCCTTGTTCTTTGGTTTTACTTTTCAGTGACTATTTGAACTTTACTCAAAAAATGTCCTTTAAATTCACTAACATTTCCTTCTTAGTTTACACTTAATTTTGAAATCTTTTATAAATGTTATTGGAGAGAAAATTAATGCCATGTCATAGCCAATATTTTTTTTCTGTAGACAAGGATCAATTTTCATATGGAATAAAATGTATTGACAATAAAATAAAGTGGAGATAATATACATGATCTCTAATCTTTTCCTAAAGTGATAGAAAAATAACTGTCTCAAATACAGTGTAATTAAGAGTTATAATAACTATTCATGATATGTTTGAGTTTAAATTATCTCAAATTAACCAACTTAGATTAAAATTGCATTTATAATTGTATAAAAGTATGTAATTTTAAAGCATAAAGCATTTACCAAAAATTATCCCATTGGTTTTAAATTCTGGTTGGTTAAAAAATCCACTAATTTAAATTAAAAAACTTAAACTTTAGTTAATAATTTTTATTTACCCTTGTTAGAGCCATACAAAATTAAATACCTATACCTTTTTATATATAAATGTGGATCCAAAGAAAAGGTGCCTGAAAATTAATTACTTTGTTTTACAAAAGCCAGGTCTTAAAATTTTAGATTAGATCTGATTTTTTGTTAGAACTTTTTATACAAATTATAAGAATGACTTAATTATAAAATTCATAAAGATAATTTAAATTCAGAATATTTAAGATTATCTTAAATAATTTAAATGATATAAAATATATCATTATGAATAGTTATGACTTCTAACTATATAGGATTTGAAATAAGTCACATAACCTTTTTAGATAATTTATTTAATTAGGTGAGAGCAAGGCATGAACTATCTCCAGTTTATTTTCTTGCTAGTATTTGCAATTTAATACTAGAGTTAATCCTTAATTGCTGAAAAAAGAGTTGGCTATAATAAGGTTACCAAGTATTCTTATGTAATGCAATATGTAATTTAAAGGATGACCCTTTCAAGAAGTAAATGTTGACTAAAAAGTTTTTGAAGACTGTCTCAATAGTCATATGTGCATGTAAGTATGTGTAGAGTTGATTCTTTGGTGGATTCCATGTTTATGGGATAGAATAGCTGATTAAACCAAAACTTAATAGAATTAGCTTTCTTTCAGATATAAAATATGTCCGCTTGCAACAAAGGCATGACATTCTTGTTTTAGTAGAGGAGAGAGAGACCTCTTTTTAAAGGTGGGTATGTGAAGAAATAGTATCAATATGGTCCATTCTTCTCAAATATGAGTATTTGTGAGATATGGAGTGGGAAGGGAATTAACATGATTATTTTAAAATAATTTACTCAACTTCTAAGAAATTTGATGCTTATTGTAGCAGTTTTGGGCTCTGCTCACAGACCCCTAGACGTCTGAGTTCATTGTCTATCAGAACATTGTTTTGGTGGGAAAGCTTATAGGTCTCTGGTTTATGATCTTAATCTCAGACAGCAGCGATTTTAGTTGTTAGATTTTCCCTGTCTTATGCAGAAATCCTTTTTCTACAGATACAGAGGTGAATTACTAGCCTTTCCCGACTGTTCAGTTTTAAGCCATTTGAACATGTTTATGGTAATAAATTTTGGTTTTGTGGCTGGTTTTATAGATGAAAGTTTCAAAAATCTTTTTTTCAGTACATTAATTTTTAGTTTATCTTACTTAAGTATTTAACTTACTCACTTTCATGTTTTAAGTAGGGTTCAAGAAGTACCAATGAAAAGTTTAAAATTATGAGAACATTTTTCTATATATGTATGTGTATGTATGTATGTATGTTTTTTTTAGTAAAATTTTATTGAAGTATATTATTCATACATGAACATAGATAACGATCAGTATATAGTAAAAGTTGTGAACTTAGAAAACAGAAAACAAACATGCAAATACAGGGCTCCCATACATCACCCTACCACCAACTCCTTGCATTGTTGTGAACATTTGTTACAAACTATGAAAAAGCATCATCAAAATATTTCTACAAACTATAGCCCATATCTTACATTCGGTGTATTTTCCCCAACCCAGCCTATTATTAACACCCTGTATTAGTATTATACATTTGTTATAGCTCCTGAGAGAACATTCTCATGTTTGTCCTGTTAACCACAGTCCATCTTCCACCGCTGGACTCCCTGTGCCACACAGTCCCTGGCTTTGTAGAATCCATTCACAGTGTATACTCCATGGCTCTCATTTTCATCACAGAGTTATGCTATCATCACCTCAGTCAATTCTGGAATGTTTTCATTACTCCAAAAGGGAAAATCCCATACCCCCTAACACCCCTTATGTTAGCCCTTAAAATTGATAAAAAAATCTTCTTTGCCATTGCTGCTAAAATATTACAGTATTACTTTTAACTATTGTCCATAAGTTACATTAGTTGTAATTTTCCCATGTAGCACCATGTTCTTAATACTCTGTAAAAGAACATTCTTGTATTTATACTATTAACCACAATCCTCATCTACCACTGAAATAACTGTTATACATTTCCTAGATTATTCTCTAGCTTCCTTTCAGCTGACATTTATGTCCATAGACTACCCCTTTCAGCCACAATCACATTTATAAATCAGCCGTGTTATACTCACTATAATATGTTACTATCAACTCTATTCATTTCCACAGTTTTACAATAAACCTTATTAAAAATTCTACTTATATTAAGCATGAGTTCGCTTTCTCAACCCACATTCAACTTCCTAGTAACCTATGCTCTAGAGTTTATCTCCATGAGTTTACTCTTTGTATTTAGTTCATATTAGTAAGACCATACAATATTTGTCCTTTTGTGTCTGGCTTATTTCACTCAACATAATATCCTCAAGGTTCATCCATGTTGTCATATGCATCCTGATTTCATTTCTTCTTACAGCTGAATAGTATTCTGTTATATGTATATACTACATTTTATTTATCCATTCATTGGTTGATGGACACTTAGGCTGGTTCTGTATTTTAGCAATTGTGAATAATGTTGCTGTGTACGTGGGTATGCAAATGTCAGTTCACATCCTTGTTTTCAGTTCCTCTGAATATATTCCTAGAAACAGGATTGCTGGATCATATGGCAGTTCTATATTCTAATATTTTATACTCTTAACCACAGTCCATCTTCCACCACATGGTTCACTGTGTTACATAGTTCTATGCATTGGACCATCCTTCCAGAGTGTGTACTCAGTGTCTCACACTTCCATCAGATCTGTGCAGTCATTGCCTCAGTAAATTTTGAATGTTTTCCATAGTCCAAAAGAAAAAAATCTCATACCCTCCTGTTATTTTTATTTTTTTGAAAAGTAAAAAATTCCTAGTACAACTACCACAATTTACAGGGCAATATACCTGATGTAATGAAAAGAAAAAGACAAAGCTACAGCAGATAGAAGACCTCAAGAATGTATATCTAAATTGACACTACAGTGCGTTAACCAATAGCTGCAGTTTTTGCAAACTGTAGTTATGATGGTCCTGAACAGGAAGGGTTTCCTGTTTAAGCTGCAGTAACTTTTCTGATGTGGATCATCATTCCATGACATGGCAACTTTTTACAGTTCCTCTGATGCATTTGGGACGATGGTCTCTAAGTAACCTGCAGCTTTCCTGACAGCTCCTCGCTCCCTCTCCTGCTGAGCACTGTAGCCATTTTCTGTTGAGTTTTTAGAACCTTCTTCTACCATATCCACCACTTCCACCACCAGATCCACAACCACCGCCATAGGGACTGCCCGAGCTTCTTCCACCAAAACCACCCCCTTTCATGGGTCCATAATTTGATTGCAGTTGTCCACTATAATTTCCAAAATCATTATAGTTCTCACCACCACCAAACTTTCCTCCTTCATTGTAGCCATCATATCCTCCACCACCACCATATCCATCTCCTTGGGTTCCATATCCTGGTCCTCCACCACCATAGCCCCCTCTACTACTATCACCAGTACACCGCCTTCGTTGCCACCTTCACCTCCTCCATGACTGCCTCTGCTGCCACCACCTCCATCACCATAGCTTTCTCTTCCACCAAAGTTTCCACCATGGCCAAGGTTCCCTCAGCCTCCTCCAGAGTTCCCTCCATGGCCCATAAAGTTGCCAGATCCACTTCCATTACTTCTTTGTGATCCAGCAGACTGCATCTCTTGTTTAGAAAGGGCCTTTTTCACTCCACAGCTATGCACATTAATAGTGTGGTATTTCTGAACAACAGTTTCTTTAACTGTATCATGATCATCCAAAGTCACAAATGCAAATCCTCTTTTTTTCACTCTGCCTGTCTTCCATAACTTCTATGGTTTCAATCGTACCATAATTTTCAAAGTAGTCTCTCAAATTATATTCTTCTGTATCTTCTTTAATAACACCAACAGAATTTTCTTCACTGTTAGTGGACACATGCTTTAAGGAATCCTCTCTGGTTCCACTGCTCACCCATGAACCCTGTGTGGCCGAGCACACATTGGAGCGTCTGCTTCTTCCACACAAGTGTAAGTCACACAATCAGAGCCTCAGGAATATTTTGTCTTGGGGTCTCATCACCACATTATCTGTGAATGTGTTCCACTTCTCAAAGTGTTCTCTTAAGCTATCACGCGTATTTCAAGGCTCACACCACCGATAAACAGTTTTCTAACTATTCTGCTTTCTTTGGGTCATGGCCCTCCTCTCCCCGGCGATGACAGCTGTGGCCGGAGTCCCCCCTGTTGTTGATGATTAGCGTTGAAACAGTACCTTCTTTGGCATTGATACGTGAATATTACAAGATTGCTGTCAACCATAGCCCATAAGTGACACTAATTGTACTTTTCCCTTGCCTCACGATACTCTTACCACATTGCAGCAGTGATGTACATGTTCTAGTTCTTAGAAGAACTGCCTTCTGTTTGTACTGTTAGCCAGACTCCTCATTTATGACCAGGTTCACAGTGTTAGTCAGGCCCTGTTGTTTTCTTCAACTTTCTTTCAATTGACATTTACATCCCTAGATTACCTCTTTCAGTCACGATCCTATTTATAAACCAGTGTTATACGCACTATAATGTGTTACCATCAACTCTATCCATTCACAGTCAAGCTACTTAAAAATTCTACATACATCAAGCATCAGTACCCCCTTTCAGCCCTCATCCTATCTCCTAGTAACCTATACTCTAGATTTTTTTTTGACTCAGTTCTTTTATTTTTTTATTTTTTATTTTTTATTTTATTTTTCTGGGATGCTATTTATTTATTTATTTATTATTTTTATTTTTATTTTTTTTTATTATGGGTAAAAATAAAAATTCTCACAATACATACAAACATTTGCAAAATGATATATAAATATATATGCATATATGTATATTTGCTTACAAAAATGTTTATATATATATACACATATATTTTAAGAGGTGCTTAGATTACCCAAAATATTACATGGAACCCACTGGGATTCCCATGTTGCCCACCTCCCACACCTCCCATCACATCCCACACAAACATCTCCCACAGTGTGGCCCACCACCCTCAATGAACTTACACATCCTGGAGCCTTGCCACCAACCATAGACCACAGTTCACATTGTAGACCACACTCTCTCCCACTCAGTTCTGAGTGGTGTGTGCTGATTTAAAATGGCCTACATCCGTTGCCACAACAGTACTCAGGACAACCTCCAACTCCCAAAGAAGCCCCTGTATTTCAACTGCTCGTCCCCTCCCTACCCCAAAAGTATCAAGTGGCCACTGGCTCCACCTCATTGTTATAATTTCTTGCATTGCTAGAATCACCATATGTGAACAAGAGAATACCATCAAGTCCACTCTAGTCCATAGTTCTTCCCCCAATCCTGAGGGGACTGGGATGGTGATGTCCGCTCCAACTCCAATTGAGAGAGGGCTTATATCCCATGGATATGGTGGGTGGGATGATCCTGCCTGCAGATGCAGGCCCTCTCCATTCCCTGGGATGGCCATTTCCCATCGTTGTCTCCTCACCAGGTGACTTGGATGAGTCCATTGAGCTGTAGGGTAGAAGTTGCAGCTCCACCTAGATTTCATGCACACCTGGCACTTAGGTAGGCGGGAGGCTCCAGTCTCTGGAAGTATACCTAAAAACTCCAGCATCGCATATAGGTTTGAATAGAAGGGACTGGTGAACCATGTGCGGGGAGGACTTATTTGAGTCTAATTCTGTCACTCTCAGGAGCACAGATTCCAAAATAGAACCCACTGATAATGCATCAGTCTCTGGGGCTATCCCCCCTTATATAGGACCAGGGTGTCTCCGGAGCTCTCAGGAACCCCACTGAGTGGGGTGATAGGCACTTAGATGTTCTATGAGCTCCTACTGAGGTGTGCGTAAGAGTTACCTCTGGGATGACCTCCCGACTCTCTTTGAAGTCTCTTAGCCACTTGAACTCATTTGTCTTTACCATTTCCCCCTTTTATTCAAGGTCTTTTTCCAGTTGTGTTGCCAGTTGGCACTTGGGAAAAGTTTTCAATTAGCAATAATTGTGCCTTGGATAAACCTCATTGGCTACGATACTGCCACTTTGCAAAGCTGCCAGTTGGCACTTGGTATTAATCCCTCGTTGCCAGGGAGGCTCATCCCCGGGAGTCATGTCCCACGTTGGGGGGAAGGTATATACTCTAGATTTTAACTCCATGCATTTATTCTTCGTATTTAGTTCATATTAGTGAGACCATGCAATATTTGTCCTTTTGAGTCTGGGCTTATTTCACTCAGCATGTCCTCAGTGTTCATCCATGTTGTCATATGTGTCCCAATTTTCATTTTTTCTTACCTCAGCCTAGTATTTCATCATATGTCTATACCACATTTTGTTTACTCATTCATCGGTTGATGGACTCTTGGGTTGTTTACATCTTTTGGTAGTTGTGAATAATGCCTCTATGAACATCGGTGTGCAAATGTCTCTTTGTGTCCCTGTTTTCTGTTCTTCTGTATATATTCCAGTAGAGGGATTGCCAGATCATATGGCAGTTCAAATATATTTAGCGTCCTGAGGAACTGCCAAACTGTCTTTGACAGAGGCTGAATCATTCTACATTCCCACCAACAGTGAAGGAATGTTCCTGTTTCTCCACATCCTCTCCAACACTTGTAGTTTTCTGTTTTTTTTAAATAATGGCCATTCTATGAGGTGTGATATGATACCTCATTGTAGTTTCGATTTGCATTTCCCTAATAGCTAGTGATATTGAACATTTTTTCACGTGCTTTTTGGCTATTTGTATTTTTTCTTGGAAAAATGTCAGTTTAAGTCTTTTGCCCATTTTTAAATTGGATTGCTTGCCCTTTTATTGTTGAGGTGTGTGATCTCTCTCTATAGCATGGAAATCAAACCCTTATCAGATATGTGGTTTACAAATATTTTCTTCCATTGAGTAGGCTGCCTTTTCACCTTCTTGACAGAGTCCTTTGAATCACAAAAGTGATTAAGTTTGAGGAGGTCCCTTTTGTCCATTTTTTCTTTTGTTGCTGGTGCTTTGGGTGTAAGGACTAAGAAAACACCACTTTTACTCCAGGTCTTGAAGATGTTTCTCTACATTTTCTTCTAGGAGTTTTATGGTTGTATCTTTTATATTTAGGTCTTTAATCCATTTTGAGTTAATATTTTATAGTGTGTGAGATAGGGGTCCTTTTTCTTTCTTTTGGATATGGATATCCCGTTCTCCCAGCACCATTTGTTAAATAGACTATTCTTGCCCCACTGGGTGGGTTTGACAGCCTTGTTAAAAATCATTTTGCCATAAATTTGAGATCTATTTCCGAACACTCACTTCTATTCCATTCATCAACATATCTATTTTTATGCCAGTACCATGCTGTTTTTACCATTGTAGCTAAGTAATATATTTAAAGTCAGGAAGTGAGAGTCCTTCAACTTTGTTTTTCTTTTTAAAGATATTTTTTTTAGCTATTTGGAACTTATTACTCTTTACAAATAAATTTGATAATTGGCCTTTCCAATTCTGTAAAAAAAAAAAAAAAGGCTGTTGGAAGTTTTATTGAGATTGCACTGAATCTGTAGATAAATTTGGGTGGAATTGGCATCTTAATGATACTTAGTTTTTCAATCCATAAATATGAAATGTCCTTCCATTTATTTAGGTTTTTTTTTTTTTTTTTTTTTTTTTATACAGTGTTTTGTCCTTTTCCAAATACAAGTCTTTTATATCCTTGGTTAAGTTTTTTCCTAAATATTTGATTCCTTTAGTCTCTGTTGCAAATGGGATATTTTTGCCTGACTTCCTTCTCAGGTTGCTCATCAGTAGTATATAGAAATGCTATTGATTTTTGTGTTTTAATCTTGTATCCTGCCACTTTGCTGAACTTGTCTATTTGTTCTAGAAGCTTTGATATGGATTTTTTGGTATTTTCTAGATACAGGATCAAGTCATCAGTAAATAGTGAAAGTTTTGCTTCTTCCTTTCCAATTTGGATGCCTTTTATTTGTTGTTCTTGCCTAATTGCTCTAGCTAGAATTTCTAGCAAAATATTGGATAATAGTGGTGACAGTGGGCATCTTTATCTTGTTCCCGATCTCAGCAGGAAAGTTTTCAATCTTTCTCTGTTGAGTACAATGTTAGGTGTGGGTTTTTTCATATATGTTCTTTATCATGTTGAGAAAGTTTCCTTCTCTTCCTGTCTTTTGGAGAGTTTTCATCAAGAAATTATGCTGTGGGAAGCAGATGTAGCTTAGGTGACTGGGCCCCTGCCTACCACATGGCAGGTTGCTCGTTCGGATCCCGGTGCCTCCTAAAGGAGACAGTGAGCGGGTACGATGGGCAGGCCTGGCAAGCTGACACAACAAGAGACACAAGGAGAAAAAACATAATGAGAGTCACAGCAGAGTAGGGAGCAGAGGTTTCCGGTGCCTCCTAAAGAAGACAGCGAGCTGACAGGACAGGCAGGTGTGGCGAGCTGGCGCAACAAGATGACACAAGAGATACGGGGAGGAAAAGCGTAAAGAGACACCCAACAAAGCGGGGAGCTGAGGTGGCTCAAATGATTAGGCACCTGCCATATCAGAGGCCCTGGGTTCGGCTCCTGGTGCCTCCTAAAGAAACAAGGAAGATGAACAGACACAGCAAGTGAAAAATGACAAGGGGGTGGGGAGAAATAAATAAAATAAATCTTTTTTTTAAAAAAGGGAAGCAGATGTGGCTCAATCTGCTCCCATCTACCATGTGGGAGGTCCCGGGTTCGTTTCCTGAGGCCTCCTGGTGAAGGTGAGCTGGCCCACGTGAAGAGCTGGCGCAACAAAAAGAGACAAAGAGGAGAGACACAACAAACCAGGGAGCTGAGGTGGCTCAAGTGATTGAGTGCCTCTCTCCCACATCGGAGGTCCCAGGATCCGTTCCTGGTGACTTCTAAAGAGAAGATGAGAAGAGAAGACACGCAGACACAGAGAGCAGACAGCAAGCGCAAAACAACAAGGGAGGGGGAATAAATAAAATAAGTCTTTAAAAAAAACAAAAACGTATGCTGTCTTTTTTAAGATGCCTTTTCTGGGTCAATCGAGATGATCATGTGATTTTTCTTCCTCAATTTAGGAATGTGATGTGCTGAATTGATTGATTTTCTTGTGTTGAACCACCCTTGCATACCTGTGATAAAACCCATTGATCATGATGTATAATTCTTTTAATGTGCTGTTAGATTTGATTAACATGTATTTTGTTGAGGATTTTTACATCTATATTCATTAGAAAATTAGTCTATAATTTTCTTTTTTCATGTTATCTTTTTCTGGCTTTGGTATTAGGGCAAGTTGGCTTCATAGAATGAGTTTGGTAGAGTTCCCTCCTGTTCTATGTTTTGGAAGAATTTGAGAAAGATTAGTGTTAATTCTTCTTTGAATGACTTAGAATTTTCACCTATGAAGCCATCTGGTCCTAGGCTTTTCATTTTGGGGAGGTTTTTTTTTTTTTTTTTTTTTTTTGGAGATACCGGGGGCTGGGAATTGACCAGCAGTCAACTGCTTGAGCCTCATCTGCTCCCCTCTGGGAGGTTTTTGATGACAATTTCAATCTTTTTACTCATGATTGGTTTGTTGAGGTCTTCTATTTCTTCTTGGATCAGTGTAGTTTGTACGTGTGTTTCTAGGAATTTCTGCAATTCGTCTGCATTGTCTGGTTTGTTGATGTACAGTTGTTCATAGTGTCCTCTTTTTTATTTCTGTTGGATCAGTTGTAATCCCCCCATTTCTGAATTAATTTATTTGTATGTTCTCTCTTTTTCTTTGTGAGTTCTGTGAAGTGTTTGTCGATTTTGTTGATCTTTTCAAAGAACTATCTTTTGGTTTTGTTGATTCTATTGCTTTCTGTTTTGTTCTCAATTTTATTCATTTCTGCTGTAATCTTTATTTATTTGCTTTCTCTTACTTTGGGGTTAGTTTGCTGTTCTTTTTCTAGTTCCTATAGGTGTTCAGTTAGGTCTTCGATTTTTAGCTCTTCTTTTTGGTGTAAGTGTTGAGAGCTATGAATTTCCCTGTCAGTACTGCCTTCTCTTCATCCCATAGGTGTTGATGTGTTGTATTCTTGTTTTCATTTGTCTTGAGACCTTTACTGATTTCTCTTGTGATTTTTTTCTTTGATCCATTGATTAAGAGTGTGTTGTTTAGCCTCTGTATATTTGTATGAGTTTTTGCCTTCTCGACCTGGGGTGATTCCCAGCTTCATTACATTATGATCAGAGATAGTGCTTTGTATAATTTCAATCCTTTAAAATTTATTGAGTCTTTTTTTCTTGACCCAACATATGATCTATACTGGAAAAGATTCATGACCACTTCAGAAGAATGTATATCCTACTGTTTTGGGGTGCAGTGTTCTGTATATGTCTGTGATGTCTAGTTCATTTATCATGTAATTCAAGTTCTCTGTTTCCTTATTTATCCTTTGTCCAGTTGTTCTATCCATATATGAGATTGCTGTATTGAAGTCTTCTATTATTATTGTAGGGAAATCTATTTCTCTCTTCGGTTTTTTAAAAATAGTCCCCCCCCACCCCCCCGAGAGGACTCCCTTGTTGTGTCTGCTCATCTTCTTTAGGAGGCACTGGGAAACAAACCTGGAAACTCCCATGTGGGAGGCGGGTAACCAACCACCTGAGCCACATCTGCTCCCTGCTTGTTGCGTCTGCTTGTTGTGTCAGCTCGTCTTCTTTAGAGGCTCTGGAACTGAACCTGGGACCTCCCCCCGCTGCCCCCAGTGTGGGAGGCGGGCACCCAACTGCTTGAGCCACATCTGCTCCCTTCTCTCTTCAGTTTTGCAAGCGTGTGTCTCCTGTATTTTGGGGTAGAGTTAGGTGCATAGATATTTATGACTGTTATTGCTTCCTGGTGGCTTGTCTTTTTTATTAATATATAATGACCTTCTGTATCTCTTATAACTTTTTTGCATATAAAGTCTGTTTTGTCTGATATTGGTATTGCTACCTCGGCTCTTTTTTGGTTACTGTTTGCCTGGAATATCTTTTTCCAACCTTTCATTGTCAGATTGTATATCTGGGTCTAAGGTGAGTCTCTTGGAGACAGCATATGGATGGCTCATGTTTTTTTATCCATTCTTTCAGCCTTTATCTTTTGATTGGGGAGTTTAATCCATTCACATTCAGTGATATTACTATAAATGTATTGTTTACTTGCACCATTTTATTCTTTGGTTTCCATATGTCATATCTTATTTTCAAGTGCCTTTTTACACTTTTGGTTATCCTTTCTGCTATTCTTTCTTCTATACTCTCCTCCAAGCCTCTCTCTCCTTTTTCTTTCTTGCTCTAAGGCTCCCTTTAAGACTTCCTGCAAAGGTGGATTCTTTTTGATGAACTCTCTTAGCTTCTGTTTGTGACTATTTTAAACTCACCTTAATATTTGAAGGACAGTTTTGCTGGATAGAGAGTTTTTGGCTGGGCTGGCAATTATTCTCTTTCAGTGCCCTAATTATATCATAACACTTTCTTCTCACCTCTGTGGTTTCTATGAAAAATCTGCTCTTAAGTCTTACTGGGTGTCCGTTTTATGTGATGCATTGCTTTTCCCTTCCTGCTTTCAGAATTTTCTCTTTATCTTTGACGCTTGACATTCTGAGTAGTATGTGTTTTGTAGTAGGTCTGTTCAGATTTATTCTGAGTGGGGTATGCCACACTTCTTGGAGATGTAAATTCATTTCTTTCATGAGAGTTGGGAAATTTTCAAATACTCTTTTTGCTCTTTTTCCCTTCTCTTCTTCTGGAATTCCCTTGACTTGTATGTTGTTGCATTTAGTGTTATTCAACAAGCTGATGCCTTGCTTAAATTTTTCCATTCTTTTCTGTCTTTGTTCTTTTCTCTTTTCAATTTCAGCTCTTCTGTCTCCTGTATCACTTTTTCTTTCTTCTGTCATTTTGAGTCTGCTATTATATACCTCTAATATGTTTTTGATCTCACCTATTGTGTCCTTCATTCCCATGAGCTCTGTTATTTTTCTATTCAGTTTTTCAGAATCTTCTTTGTGATCTCTTAGTGTCTTCTTGATGTCCTTTATCTCTTTCAACTATTGAAAGAGATATTGTCTTTCAACTCTTTAATTTGATTTTGGAAATTTGTATGATAATATCTCATTGATTAGTTGTCTCAAATCCTGTGTCTCATTTGGGGCTTTGATATATTCCTTGGATCATTTTTTCCATTTTCTTAGTATGGCTTATAATTTTTTGCTGTATATCTAGACATCTGATTATTATGGTGAATTTATTCTCATGCTCCAGTTCTCTCTTTTGTAGGGATTTAGTGGCGGGAGGGTGTGTTTAACTACAATTCTTTGATTATTGGTTCAATCTCTTCTAGTTCTTTAGGATTTTCCCTGTTAGTTGCTCTAATCTGGGCCTTAGACCCAGTAATGAGTTGCAGACCCGCTTCCAAGGTCCTTGGGGAGGGAGTGTGTAAAGGCTGGAAAAAGCTTCTTTTACTTATTTACTTTCAGTTTTCTTACATGTACTTCCTTGGTCCACCAGCAGATAGTGCTCTTTTCGCAGTCCTCTCATTTCAGTGCCTGGTCAACATGGACTGGATCAGTGTGATAGAGGATCCTGCCTGGAGTCTAAGAGCCTTTGCAATTCAGAGTTTCTTAGAGGCTATTCTCAAACCATTGCTGGTAGCCCCCTCTGCTTTCCGGGGTAGGAAATAATTCCACTCCCCTCTATGTCCTCAGCAACCAGTCCTGTTCAGTAGGGAGGGTGTTTGAGTGGTTGGATTTCTTTAGTCCCGTGCTGGCTCCCAGATTAAACAATGACGCAGTTCCACCTGGCCTCAAAGTGCTCGTGGGACACAGGAGACCCAATTTGTGGGCCATAAGCTGAATCAGCCTTAGGTTGTGTCTCTCTCTCTTCTGTTTACTGGGAAGGTGGATCCCTGCAGCCCCCTTTGTAGCTGCCATCTTGAGGCTGGAAAATGCAAAATTGTCTGCTCATAGGGTGAGGGAAGTGTGCCGGTGACTGCAGCTGCAGCTTCCACTCACTCTCTTTCCATCGAGAATCTTTTCCTGTGCCCCTCTCTGTTCTGAGCTGTGTCTGGCCTTCTCTTGGTGTCGTAAACCCTAGAACATTTTTTCCCAGGCCGTTTCTGCCTTTCCTATTGCTATTTTTCTAGGAGAGGAGAGAGAGTACTGTGTCTTTTTAATCCTCTGTCTTCTCAGAAGTTCTTTGATTTTTGATTACCTTACTCTGACTCTTTAAAATTGCCCAGCTTAAGTTATCAGAATCGGGCCAGTGGCTCATTAACGGGACAGGTATTTTCTCCCAGGAGTTGGCAATAAGAGAGACTTAAAAAAGTTTTTCTCCTTGAAGTTTTCTGGCCAGCCAGCAGATGGTAATCGTTGGCAAACCTTTCCACAGGGATATTGCTTTCAACCTTCGCTTGCCCATGTTTCTGATCTGGCCAGAGCTAAGATTCAAAGTTGTTTCTGCTGGCCAAATTCATTGAAGAGAAACCACTCTCTCCCTCTTTTAGGGAGAAAGATGTCTAGTTCCCTCTCAGTCGATTGAAGTGGGCCAGGGCTTTTATCCAGTCTGCACGTCTTCTGGGTGGGGGATGGGTGCCCTTCCTGGCCTCCACAGGAGTTTAGAATTCACTGTTGTCATTTTGGGTTCTTCTGCTCTCTCCCCCTCACCCTCCTGGTGCAGCACTGTCCTGGTCTCTGACCCCCAAAGAAGATTCCTTGAAGAGATTTTGTCCCTCTCTCCATTGTTTTTGTGAGAATGTTGTGCCCTGCCTTCCTACTCCTTCGCAACCTTTCCGGAACTCCCAGCCTTTCATGTTCAGTCTATTTGTGTCCTTGGTTCTAAGCTAAGTCTCTTGTAGACAGCATATAGATGGCTCATTTTTTTTATCCATTTCTCCAGTCTCTATGTTTTGATTGGGGAATTTAACCCATTAACATTCAGTGTTTTTACTGTAAAGGCAGTTTTTACCTCACCCAGTTTTACCTTTGGGTCTTATTCGTCACATCTTATTTTTTATTTATTTATTTATTTTTTAAGATTTTATTTATTTATTCATTTATCCCCCCCTTGCTGCTTGTGCTCGCTGGGTCAGCTAACCACGCCGTGCGGGCGGGTTTGCCTTCACCAGGAGGCCCCGGGAACCGAACCCGGGGCCTCCCATATGGTAAACGGGAGCCCTACTGATTGAGCCACAGCCGCTTCCCGCCTCACATCTTATTTTGACCAGTCTTTTTATACTTTTAATTCTCCTAAAATAATTTTCATTTCTAGACTCTCTTCCAAGCCTCTCTAGACTCTGTCATTTCTTTTCAGGCTGTAGTAGCACTCCCTTTAGTATTTCCTGCAAGGCCAGTCTCTTAGTTAAAATCTCTGTCAGTTTCCAGTTATCTGTGAATATTCTAAACTCATCCTCATTTTTGAAAAATAATCTTCCCGAATATGAGATTCTTGGCTGGCAGTTTTTCTCTTTCAGTATCTTAAATATATCATATAACTTTTTTCTCGCATCCTTGGTTTCTGATGAGAAATCAGCAATTAATCTTATTGGGAATCCTTTGTATGTGATAAATTGCTTTTTTCTTGCTGCTTTCAGAATTCTTTTTCTTTGGAATTTGACATTCTGATTACTGAGTGTCTTGGAGTATGTTTATTCGAATTTATTTGGATTAGAGTATGTTGTGCCTCTTGGATACAGATATCTATGTCCTTCAATAGAATTTGGAAATTTCTAGCATTATTTCTTCAAATATTCCTGCTGCTTCTTTTCCCTTCTTTTCTTCTTCTGGGACACCCATGACATGTATGTTTGCATGTCTCTAGTCTTTATTTAGCACCATGAGACCCTGTTCGATTTTTTCCCATTCTTTTCTCCCATTCTGTTTGCTTTCAGAGGCCCTGTCTTCAAGCTTACTGATCCTTTAATCTTCTGTTATATGTCTCCACTGTATTTTTAATTTCATTTATTGTGCCTTTCATTCCCTTAATATCTGCTATTTTTCTATGTATGCTTTCAAATTCTTCTTTGTCCTCACTCAATATCTTGTTAATATCCTTAATCTCTTTAGCCATCTCATTGAATTTATTAAGGAGATTTGTTTGAACATCTGTGATTAGTTTTTCAACTCCTTTATGTTATCTGGAGGTTTAGTTTGTTCTTTTGACTGGGTTGTATTTTCCTGTTTCTTGGTGTGACTTGTAATTTTTTTCTTGGTGTTTCGGCATCTGATTTACTTTATGTATTTATTCTGTCAAGTGGTCTAGTCTGTGTGAGCTTAAAAGCTTCTGCAGTTGCCTGGAGAGGCTGAGGAAGCACTATCCCCCCTGTCCTGTTATGGATCGGCATTGAGCCACAGTTGTGCCTGACAATCTTGTCTGTGCGGGCCGAAAGCACCCGTGATTGCCTGGAGAGGCTGGGGAATCTTCCCTCCCTCTTATCCTATTGAGGGGTGAGGATGCAGCCACAGCTATGTTTAATAGTCTAGTCCGTGCAGGCTGAAGGTGACTGCTGTTTCCTGGAGAGACTGAAGAAGCACTTTCTCTCCTCTTGTCCTATCAGGGGCGGGGCTAGAGCCATAAGTGTGCCTAACAGTCTAGTCCATGTGGGCTGAAAGCCAATACAGTTGCCCTGAGAGGTTGGTACGGGTACGTTCTGACCTGGGTGGAAAGAAGCAGGTATCTACTGTCCCTTTGATTATCAATCAGCCCTGCTTCCCCTCATGCTGGTAATAGAGTTAAAACTGAGGCTACCGGTCTCTTTCTGACTTGAGAGGTTCAAATTTTAGTTGTGCTTGAGATTGGAACTTAGCCAGCCAAATTCACCAATCAGTAGCTGAATTTGGTGCCTGACTGTCTCTTCCTCATGAGCTTTTGGGAAATGGAGCTTCCCACTCCTGCCAGGGAATAGCTCCTGAGGTGCCCTGTGCTGCTTGTGTGAGATGGGCACTGGCATCTGAGGCATGGTGCGCTTTACTCACAAATCTTTGCTGCAGATGTGCAGCCCCCTCCCTTCGCCCTTCCAAGCATCTTGCAGTATCCTTTTCTGATCTTCTGGGCTCTTAAACAGGTGATTTTGGTAGTTCTAGTTGATTACTAACTACACTGTAGGACGAGCTGGCTTTTGGTGCTCCCTACACTGCCGCCATCTTGCCCCTCCCAATTCATCATTCTGTTTTCACCACTTGTAGGTGAATATGCTTTAAAGTCAGGAAGTGAGAGTCCTCCAACTTTCTTGTTCTTTTTCAAGACATTTTTGGGTATTCGGGGCCCCTTATCCTTCCAAATAAATTTGATAATTGTTTTTCCCATTTCTGCAAAAAAGGCTCTTGGGATTTTTATCAGGATTACGTTGAATCTGTAAATCAGTTTGGTTATATTTGACATTATAATGATATTTAGTCTTCAAACCCATAAACACGGAATGTCCTTCCATTTGTTGAGGTGCTCTGTTTCTTTTAGCAATATTTTGTAGTTTTCTGAATACAGATCCTTTATGACCTTGGTTAAGTTTATTCCTAAATATTTGATTCTTTAAGTCGCTCTTATAAAGAACTTTTTTTCCTGACTTGCTCCTCAGATTTCTCATCAGTAGTGTATAGAAATGTTAATGATTTTTGCATACTAATCTTGTATCCCAACACTTTGTTGAACTCATCTATTCTAGTAGCTTTGTGTGGGTTTTTCAGGATTTTCTATATATAGGATCATATCACCAGTGAATAGTGAAATTTTTACTTCTTCCTTTCCAATTTGGGTTCTTTTTCTGTCTTTGTCTGGCCTAATTGCTCTGGCTAGAGTTTCTAGCACATTATTGAACAACAGTGATGACAGTGGGCATCCTTGTCTTGTTCTTGATCTCAGTGGGAAAGCCTTAAGTCTTTCACAGTTGAGTTCAGTGCTAACTGTGGGTTTTACAAATATGTACCTTACCATGTTGAGAAAGGTTCCTTCTATTCCTATCTTTTGAAGTGTTTTTATCAAGAAAGTATGGTGGGTTTTGCCAGATGCCTTTTCTGTGTCAATCTAGAGGATCGCGTGATTTTTCTTCTTCAGTTTATCAATGTGTTTGAGTACACTGCTTGATTTTGTTGTGTTGAACCACACTTGAGTGGATCGTGGTATATAATTCTTCTAATGTGCTTTTGGGTTCAGTTAGTAAGTACATTTGTGAGGATTCTTGCATCTATAGTCATTACAGCAATTGGTCTGTAACTTTCCTTTTTCTTAGTATCTCTGTTGGCTTCATCAAATGAGTTGGGTAGCATTCCCTCCTGTTCAATTTTTTGGAAAGTTTGAGTAAAAATTGGTATTAGATTATATTTGATCTATCTGGTCCTGGGCTTTTCATTTTTGGGAGGTTTTTGATGAATGTTTGAATTTCTTTACTCATGATGGATTTGTTGAGGGCTTCCGTTTTTTTCTAGGGTCAGTGTAGGTTGTGTGTTTCTAGGAATTTGTCCATTTTGTCTGCATTGTCTAATTTTTTGGCATATTGTCCATAGTATTCTCTTATGATCTCTCTTATTTCTGCAGGGTCAGTGGTAATATCCGCTTTCTCATTTCTTCTTTTATTTAATGGCATCTTCTCTTTTTTGCTTTGTCAACCTAGCTAAGGGTTTGGCAGTTTTATTGATCTTCTCAATTTGAGAACCAAATTTTGGTTTTGTTGATTCTCTCCATTACCTTGCTCAGATATATATTATTTCTTTTCTTCAGCTTGGTTTGAGATTAGTTTGCTATCTTTTTTCTAGTTCAGGTATGCAGTTAGGTTTTCAATTTTAGCTCTTTCTTTTTTTTAAATGTAAGTATTGAGAGGTATAAATTTCCCTGTCAGCACTGCCTTTGCTGTATCCCATGAGTTTTGATATGTTGTGTTCTCATTTTCATTGATCTTGAGATACGTACTGATTTCTCTTGCAATTTCTTCTATGACCCACTGATTATTTAAGAATATGTTTAATTTCCATATACTTGTGAATTTCTCCCTTTTCCATCTGTTATTGATTTCCAGCTTCACTTCATTATGATCAGAGAAGGTGTTTTGTATGATTTCAATTTTAATTTATTGAGACCTGTTTTGACCCAACATATGGTCTATTCTGGATAAAGATCCATGAGCACTTGAGAAGATTGTATATCCTACTGTTTTGGGGTGTGTATTAGTCAGCCAAAGTGGTGCTGACGCAAAATACCAGAAATCTGTTGCTCTTTATAAAGGGTATTTATTTGGGGTAGAAGCTTACAGTTACCAGCCCATAAAGCATAAGTTTCTTCCTTCACCAAAGTCCATTGCCACGTGTTGGAGCAAGACAGCTGCCGGCGTTTGCCAGGGTTCAGGCTTGTTGGGTTCCTCTCTTCCTGGGGCTGCGTTTCTCTCCGGGCTCAGCTGCTCTGGTTCCTCCACAAGGTCAGCTGTAGACTATGAGGCTCCCTAGGCTTTGCTTCTCTCCACAAGTTCAGCTGTAGACTCTCGGGCGAACGGCTCGTGTCTTTTCCCCAGGTCTTCTCTCCTTCCTCACAACCAAGCGCTCTTTCTTCCTGGGGCTCCAGCTCAAGACTCCAACATCAGAACTGCTCCAACTCTGTCCTTTGCCATGCCTTTTATATTTGATTCACCACCCACCAAGGGGTGGGGCTCAAGGTCCTACTGACATGGCCCAGTTAACACCCTAATCATAACTTAATCACACCCAGAGGAACCGACCAGTTTACAAGCATAATCCAGTATCTGTTTTTGGAATTCATAACTCTACCAAACTGCCAAACTGCTACAGGGCTCAATAAATAAATGTAGTAAGTAAATACAGTAGGATATTATTGTTATTTTGGGTTACGCTCCCTTTAGAGATTTTGGTTATTTCGATGGACCTAGGACTATAGTTGGGTAGTAGAATCCTAGAGGCTCTGTGGATCCACTTAATAACATCCTGAATTTTTGGTAAATTTCCATGTCAGTTGAGTCACACAGCCAAACATATATTCCCTATCTTATTGCCATCAAGTGAGTATGAGCCTCTTTGGGAGAGTAGAAGTTGAAAAGTGGAGATAATATTGCCTTTATTTGTTTATCTACTTTCACCATCTTTCCCTCACCTTGAAATATCCTGCCACAGGAAACTTGCCATTATGTCCCACAATGCCTCTTTCAATGTTTCGACCCTGCTCAGGCTTCTTACGCAAATGCTGTCACTCCAGGCTCATCAGGACTTAGTGCTGAGCGCGCTCAGTTGCCTGGTCGCTCATCTACCAGTGGATTTGAAACTACATCCATCCTTGTCTCCTTTACCTCTCTCCCAGAAAAAAGTGTTCTGTTCAAAAGTATCATGTCACCACCTGTACTTTTTCAGAGTCTATTTCTATCTCTTCCAGAATCTTGTTTTGCTTGTCATATACTTCTCTCCTATATTTCTACTGGTTCCTCCTTCAACCTATAAATATCCTGGACTCTTTAATCCTAAACAACACCCTTCCTTGTTTATCTAGTTTTTCACGTTTCCTTCACATGTAAATTTCCTGAAAATTAATCTGTATTCACCATGATCACTCTTTTACCTCCCATTCCCTCATCAACCCTCTATGATATGGATTCTTCTTCAACCATTGGACCAGCGCATCTGTTAACGAAGTCATTAATGCCCTAATTGTCTAAACCAATGGGCATTTTAAATTCATATGTTCTTCAATTTTTTTCGCTGTATTTGACTCTGGCAATTAATTCCTTCTTAAAACTCTCCAGGCTATAGTATTCTAAGATAGCAACCGTTCCTGTCTTAGACAAAAGGACACAGTTAGTTGTTGAATGTTTTGTTTTCTTCAAAAGATTCTTTTCATTCACCCACTCTTTAAATTCTGGTGTTCCTAAAATTTCCATAACCTGTACCACTAAACTTCTCAATCTCAATTACTGGTATACTGCATTTCTACCCATATTCATATTTCACATAATATATATATTTATATTTCATACAACATATTTTGTTCATAATAGGGCAGTCGTACAATATTTGTCCTTTTGTATCTGGCTTGGTTCACTCAACATAATGTCCTCCAGGTTCATCCATGTTGTCATATGTTTCACAGCTTCATTTCTTGTACCCCTGCATAATATTCCATCGTGTGCATACTCCACAATTTGTATATCCATTCATCAGTTGTTGGACACCTGGGTTGTTTCCAACTTTTGGCTATCGTGAATAATGCTGCTGTGAACACTGGTGTGTCGATGTCTATTCGTGTCACTGCTCTCAGCTCTTCTGGGTATATACTTAGTAGTGGTATTGCCGGCTCCCATGACAAGTCTATATTCAACTTCCTTAGGAACTGCCAAACTCTCCTCCACAGTGGCTGTACCATTCTGTATTCCCACCAACAGTGAATAAGCATTCCTCTCTCTCCACATCCTCTCTAACATTTACAGTTTTCCAACTTTTTACTAGTGGCCAGTCTTATATGTATAAAATGATATCTCATTGTAGTTTTGATTTGCAGTTCCCTAATTGCTAGTGATGTTGAACATTTTTCATGTTTCTTCTCTATTTGTATATCTGCTTTGGACAGTTGTCTTTTCAAGTCTTTTGCCCATTTTAAAACTGGATACTTTGTCTTTTTGGGTCACAAGACAAGTCTCAATAAATGTAAAAAGATTGATATTATACAAAACACACTTTCTTATAAACAGAATAAAGCTGAAATTCAATAATGGATGGAAAAAGGGAAAATTTATAAACATATGGAGAGTAAACAACACACTTTTAAACAATCAGTGGGTCAAAGAAGAAATTGCAAGAGAATTCAGCAGATATCTTGAGATGCATGAAAATGAGAACACAACATATCAAAACCAGTGGGACCCTGCAAAGGCAGTGCCGAGAGGGAAATTTATAGCCCTCAATGCTTACATTAAAAAAGAAGAAAGAGCTAAAATTTATGCTCTCACTGCATACCTGGAAGAACTAGAAAAAGAGCAGCAAACTAATTCCGTGGTTTTTGATGACAGATCAGCATTTAGTCTTATTGAGGTTCCCTCATATGTGATGCATTGCTTTTCTCTTGCAGTTTTCAGAATCCAGTCTTTATCTCTTGTATGTGTCGTTCAGAATAATAGATTTCTCAGAGTAGGTGTATTTGGATTTATTCTGTTTGGCGTGTGATGTTGTTCTTGGATATTTATATTTATGTCATTCATAAAGGTTGGGGAGTTTTTGGTCTTTATTTCATCAAATATCCTTTCTGCCCCTTTTCCATTCTTTTCTCCTTCTGGGACACTGATAACGCATATGTTCATGCGTTTCACGTTTATTCAATTCCCTGAAACCCTGTTCCCTTTTTCCATTCTTTTTTTATTTCTGTTCTGTCTTTTCAAGTTCAGGTGCTCAGTCCCACTAGTCACTAGTTCTGTCTCCCATCAATTCAAATCTGCGGTTATCTTTTCTATTATGTATTTATTTTTTAGGAGATATCGGGGATTGAATCCTGGACGTTGTACATGTAGGTGCTCCACTCTAATTAACGCATTTTTAATTTCATGCCTTTTGTCTTGCATTCTCTTAAGCTCTGTTACTTTTCTTTTCAGGCTTCCACATTATTCTTTATGCTCACATAGTGCCTTCTTAATATCTTTTATCTGTTTAGTCATATTTTCCTGCAACTCCTTGAATGATTTAGCAGATTTATGTGATTATCATAGATTAGTTATCTTAAATCCTGTGTCTTGTTGGGGTTTTTGTAGTATTCTTTGGCTGGGCCATCTCTTCCTATTTCCTAGTGTGGCTTGTAATTTTTTGCTGATGTCTAGGCATCTGAATATGTTGGTGAGTTTACTCAGAGGGTCAGTTTCTCTCTCTTGCCTAGTGGTTTGTTTCACGGCTTTTCTTTGATTTTTGGTTCAACTTTAAAATTGCCCTGCTTAAGTTATCAAAATTGGGCCAGGGATTGCTCCAAAGGGTCTGGGACGAGAGATTCCTAAAAGCTGTTTTCCTCCTTGCAGTTTCCTGGCCATCCAGCAGAAGGTGGTCTTGGGAAAATCTTTCTATGCAAGTTGTCTCAACCTCTTCTTGCTTATGATTCTGGTTTGGCCAGACCTGAGATTCAAAGTGGGCTTTGCTGGCAAAATTCACTGAAGAGAAACCACTCTCTACCCTCTGCCGTATACCCTCCCTTTACCCAGGGAGGAAGATGTCTGTTCCCCTCTCAGTGGCCTTCAGTGAGCCACGGGTTTTTTTCCAGGCTGTTCACCTTGAGGGTGGGGAATGGTGCCATTCCCAGCTGTGGGAGTTAGCACCTCACAGTTTTTGTTTTGGCTTCTTCGTCTCTCTCTCTCTTGCCCTTCTGGAGGATGGGCGGCACTCTCCTGGTCTGCAGATCCCCATAGCGGCTCCTTTGGACAACTTTTTGCCCTTCCTCCATTGTTTTTGTGAGAGCGTTGAACCCTGTCTGCTACTCTAATGTCATCTTCCTGGAAGTCCCTGTTTTTTTTTTTTTTTTTTAATGTATGTCTTTTTATTGCAGCATTTTTATGAGAGCAAAAATTTGGAAAAAAATTCTGTAACAGTTTACTGTGATTAATTTATGATTGTACAACCATACAGTAAAATCCTATACATTTAAAACAAAGCTATGGAGAAATATTTATTGAAATTTTTAAAAGGAAAAATTCAAGTTACAAAACAATATATAAAGTATGATCTCATTTATAAATATTTGCATAGTAAAAATTCTGGAAGAATATATACCAAAACATTAAATAGCAGTTATTGCCTAAAATTGGAAACATATCTGATCTTTTTTCTGTTTCTGAATAAGTATTTTTCTGCAATTAACATGCATTGTTTGTATTACAAATAAATAATAAAAGGTTTTATTAACTGTTCAGTAGAGTCTTAAACTCTATCTAACATATAGGTTGGAGTATATCAAGGACCAAAATTTAAGGATAGTGGTTTCAACTATCTTTCACATTTGCATTTAAACATCTAATATCTAAAACTTGAAAATATTAGTGTGTTTGGTGCCCCAATTTTTGTATATGGTGCCCTGGGTTTGGAGAAATTTTTTTTAAAAAGCCATAGTTGGGGAGTAGACAAAAACTGAATCCCAGCTCACCTTTTGGACCTACAGTTAAGGATTAGAGTAAGTAGTTAGTCATTGCTATCTACCTTAGTGTAGATAAATAACAAGATCACTTGTTTTATCATTGATCTACAAAAATATAAAGCAACTCTTGGAGCTGTAGAATATCATCTGTGCACAGTTAGTCATGCTGACCACTCATGAACGAAGCTTGACACATGAGAATATCTTTCAGTGAGAGGAAACTAATTATTAGAAGAATGTGGGTATGTTTTAAAGGGCTTCCTTTTTCTTCCCACAGAAATGACTTGAAATAACTAAGAAGAATACGTACAAATATCATTATAACCTGAGTAAATGCACAAAAAGGCACTTGGAGAATAATACCTCATTTTTCTTTTTCTTTTTTTTTTTTACCGGGAGGTCCCGGGGATCGAACCTGGGTCCCTCCATATGGGAGACGGACGCCCAACCAGTTGAGCCACATCCGACCCCCTTTCTTTTTCTTTATATCAGACTAGGCTAGTGGTTAAACTTTGTGTGGTTTAAGTTTTAAATTTTAAAGCCAAATATTCTCATAGCCTAATTATTGTGTTTGACTGAAATTATACAGTTTTAAAAACTTTCTCTGTAAATTTCCAGCATAAATCCAATTTTATTTATAACTTCCTAGTTAAGATATTTGATGTCTTTTTTATCTGCTCAGGCACCAAGAGTGCATCAGTAGAGTTACTAAATAACTGGGAGATGAATGTCTCTTTTTTTAGGAACTTGCCCCTAAGCTTTTCAAAATGGCTTGAACTTTTTTTCATAGTTAAGTATGAATAACAATTTTATGCTTTGCTGAGTTTTTACTTACACCTGATGGAAAGTTTAATCAACTTAACTCAGATATTTAATCCGCCCCTCCATATCCTTAGAGAGTGCACCATATGACTCTTACTAATGTTCAATAAGCAATTAAATTTAAAAAAATTCTTGCTAAATTGTTTGGTAGCACTGAAACAAATAGGTTAATGATCATTCCATTTAGTTTATTTGCTGTGTGTGCCTAATGATTGTCCTTTTAATTTCATGTGATGTGGAATGATGCTAAGAAACAGCTGCTGATTAGATTTTTGCTATCTTTTTGTCTTTACATTGTTATATTGAATTTACATCTCTTGTATACTTTTTGATGCTGTTCACCATATTCTTTCACTTTCTAAATTTTTAGCCATTATTGTGATGCTTCAATAAATATGTGTCAAATATGTATAAAACGTCAAAACAGATATTAGTTATGATTCAATATAATTTCTGATGTGCCATGTAGGTTTGACTTTATAGTTTAGTTCTGCTAGAAGTCTGAGCAAAGTCTTTTAAATGAACTGCATTTAAAGATAAAGGAATTTGTTATGTTTGGATAATTTGACAGGTAAAGTATGCCAAAGTATTCCTACATAGTTCACCTCATGTTGGAGAGGACAGCTAATAGAAATTGGAATCCTGTTCATCTTAATATAATTGAAAGTATATTTAGCTTCTACTAATATAAGATGGATTTTTTTGTTTCAATGGATGAAGTTACATGTAAAAAAAATAACCCTAATGTAATAAACCAAGTATGGCAGTACAGACAGTTTTTCCACTGGGAGAGGAAGTCATTAGCTCTTGAAACTTGGTCTCCAATAACTTTCTTTACTGTGTCCACTTGACCCTATTTTGTTTATATATGTACTAAGTAGTACATAGTTTTGAAAAAAATATCGTAGGAAATGCTGTTCTGGAATTGTATTGCAATAATAGTGGTTGATGTAGCCTCTACCTACATGTTTACTGACCTCTTTACACCGTTGCTGTTTTTTTTTTCTTTTTTCTTTTCTCATTTCAGACCTTCCATCTCTGTGTCTTCAATCTGACTAATCTATTATCTCTTATCTAACAGATAATAGACATTATCTCTTTGAACATTGCCTCTGTCCCCTCTTCTCTTCGTATCTTTTTGCAGTCTTGGTTAGAAGGTGTTTTAGACCAGTGCTGCTCAGAGTGTGGTGGTGGGTCAGTGCTGGTCTGCAGATCCGTTCCCTTGTCTGCGCTGAATGAAGTCAGGAGTTCAGAGTGACGGTCAGAGACTTAGAGCCATCTGACACGGCCATGACATCTGAGCACATGGTCCTTAAAAATAATGCATTTTAATGCATTGTATAGAAGTTTCAGTCTGCAATGGATGGGTGATTTTAAAAATGTCCTTTATCACAGATAGTTTCAGAAGGGTTTTCTTAAACCTTTGCGTTCTGTTCTTCGTATTTCTTAACTGCTCTTACATATTTTCCTTGTCTCTCTGAACTGCATTATATATATATATTTTAAATCTTCGCGTTGCTTATTAATCCTTTTCTATTTGTATTGACTCTGCTGTTGAGCTTTTGCACAGAATTTAAAATTTATGTTTTTATATTTTGATGTTCTGTTTAATAATTTATTTATTTTTGTAAACCTGTTTTGTCATTTAAAAGATAATGTCCTCTTTTTCTGACTTTATTTTCAAGCCTTATCTTTCTAATAATTGAAGAATATGTTGTCTAATTCTGTTGTCCCTTTTTGTATTGGCTCTCACTCATTGTGTCTGGTTTATTGTATGTTTTGTGAATTTTTCGTTTTTAAATTTTTGACTTGATAGTGTTCTTTAGAAAGCTGTTGGATTCTTTGTGGTCTGGCTTGAAGTTATTTTCTTTAACAGAAGATTTGTACATGCCCCTCCCAGTTGCCTGGGGGGTACTGTAGGCAGTTGACTCTGGTACATTGTAAGTGTAAGTACATTCCTGTTACCAACCCTGTAATCATGATACAGAATTCTTACATTGTCACAAAGTTCTCCCTCTTGCAGTTTAAGAGCACTGTAAATGACATCTTCATATGAGATTTATCAGATTGTACAAGTAGGGTGAATTTGGGCTTAGAACCTTGGAGAAGTTCTAGTAGTTATAGTCTCAGGAAAGTTGATGTAACACTCTGAAAATGACAAAATTATAGAGCTAGGAAACAAATTAGTGGTTGCCAAGGGTCAGTGATGATGGAGGATGGGATGGGTATGGTTATAAAGGGGGTAGCAAGAGACACAACTTTGTGATGATGTAATAGTTTGGTATCATGAGTTCAGGGATGGTTCCGGGAATGTACTTACACATACAATGTACCAGGGTCAATCTCTTGGTTTTGATATTGTGCTACGAGAGGTAACCATTGGGGTAAATCGGGCAAATGGTACATGGAACCTCCTTGTACTCTCTTTGCAACTTCATTCGAACCTATAATTACTTCAAAATAAAAAGTGAAAAAAATTTTTGAGAGGTCTCTCTTTTCCCCCCCCCTTTCATCTAGTGCCAAGTTCAAGACAGGAAAGTTTCCTTTTGCTGCTCCTAATTGTGATATTGGTTATTTCCTTTTTGTTCTTAGCATGAAAATGTTGGAATACCAGCTTTATGCAGGAGTTTCCTTTTTGATAGACTCTTTAAAAGTTTTTATCTCCTAAGCATTGTGTAGCTATCACAATGAAGCTCAAGTTCATCGTTGGTAGGTACATACGATCAGGATGAAAGCTGGTTTCTGGGCTTTTTTATTCTCTCTCAAGTTTCGAATTCCATGTTGTTTATGTGAATTCTGTACCTTCTTGCTAACTGAGCAGTCATTAAATTAAAACATTGACTCCCCCTCTCCTTTGTTTTTATTTTTATTTATTTATTTATTTATTTTTTTTTTTACCGGGAGGTCCCGGGGATTGAACCCGGGTCCCTCCATATGGTAGACTGACGCCGAGCCTCTTGAGCCACCTCCGTTTCCCAGCCCTCCTTTGTTTTTAAAGTTGTATCTGGTAGTATCAAGTTATCTAGTCTGTATGGAAATCTATCTGAAGTCTGCTAGAAATCAGTGTCCCCATCTATTTATAATTTATTCTTATCACGGATGTTGTTATTTTATGTCTCAGTTTCTATCTTATTTTTATTATCGTAGTAGCATTTTTCTTTTCTTTGTCGTTCATCAGACTTCATGGGCAGGCCTATCACTTCCATTCCCAGTTATGCTTTCTAATCTTGTTTCCCACTGCTCTATCACGAGCCATATTCTGGTTTACTAAAGACTTAATGTATTGTAATCACTGTTCTTTTACCCATGTCATTCCATCCCTGTTTAAATGCTGTTTCTTTCTTTGATTCCCATTGGTTCTTCTAGTACTGTTAATATTTTGGGCTGGGTAATTCTTTGTTGTGGGGTGTTTTCCTGTGCATTATAATATTTCGAGCAGCATCTCTGACTTCTACCCTTTAGATGCCAGTAGCACCCTGATCTCATTTGTGAGAACCCAAAGTGTTTCCAGACATTGTTATATATCCTTTGTGGGGCAGCGTCTCCCCTGATTGAGAACCACTGTTTCAACCCTCTGTGATTTTGGTCTCATTTGGGGAGCCTTTTTGGATGATCCCTGCCTGTTGTGGCTCTTACTTTCTGGTGTTCTGTAATACATATTGTCTGGACTCTACACTTTCCTAATTGTGCCTTGTTGTGAATTGCTGTTTATCTTTCTCTGTGTGTGTGTCTTCTTTCCCAGGTTCCAGAGGGCTGGGACTATGCATCTCCCTTTATTGTTTGTTATTTTGACCAACCATATGTACTTGGTATTTAGCTTTAAATGTATTAATTGTTTGCTTTTTCCTTATTTTTCCATTTTTTACATGGTAGTAATGGGGGTTTAGGAAATTGAATCATTGTAGAAAACATGGAGAACTTTGAAGCATCCTAAATGATGCGACTCTGTTAATGGTAATTCGGAGACGTGCAGACTGTAGAATCAATATCAGTATAATAACATTTGTGTGTATACCCGGTAATAACTTTGGAAAGTTCAAGTCAGTACAAGCTAGATATAAAAATATAAGAAAGATGTCAATTTGGTTAGTCGTGTCCATTATATAAGTAACCAGAAAAATGGGCAATATGATAGAAATTTTAAAAAAGAGTCGAAAAATATAGTTAAATGGAAGGATATGTAGAAGCATGAAGGATGAATGATTAGTTCCATGGAGTAGGATGAACAAAGTAATCAATATATCCGGGTACATTGTTAGGAATGATGGATGTAGCATCTGGTTAAGAGTGACTTGTGCAAAGCTGATAGATGTGATAGGTGAATGCTAGTAAGTTGAATACAAGTTGGGCACAGAGAGGGTTAGCTGCTTCTTACCAACTAAAGAGAAATACATGTTTTGCCCCAGTTGAGAGAGGTTCAGCCCAGTTACAGATTCCCCCCCCCCATCTATTTTTTTTGTTATAAGCAAATTCTAAATAATAAAATAAATTGATGCCTGAATTTAACTACTTTTCTAAGGTACCTGATTGCTTCCTCATATAGGTCAAAGTCTGTCATTAAAAAAAAACAACAACCAAAAAACAAGCCATAAGCATAATATTCATTGTAGAAAAATTAGAAAGTAATGAAAATATGGAGAAAATAAAACTTAGTTATAGGTTCCCAAAACAGATTAAACCATTATTACCATTTTGGTTAATTCTCATCTCCTTATTTTAATATCGTCATAGTCTCTCTCTCTAGATATAGCTATATAAGTCTGTATGTATATATAGATATATACTGTGTATGTGTGTGTGTATTTGTTTGTGTATGTATATATTTATATAAAATTGGAATTAAAAGGAAATGTTTTATATACTGTTCTTTTCCACTTACTATTATGACTATTTTTCCATAGATCAATAAAATTCCTAAAAGTGTTCTTTAGTGATTACATAACATTCTATTCTGAGATTACCCCAAAATTTATTTTATTCCCTTATTATTAAACATTAAGATTTTCTTTCATTTTTTTATTAATACATATAATTTGCAGTGACCCTCTAATGAAAATCTTTGAGTACATCTTTTACTTTCTTTGAAGAATTGTAACTTCCACTGAAGTCTGCCTATTATAATTTGCCTTGCAAAATTAATTCAACCTATTTTCCTTAGTAAAAAGAACCCCAATTTTATAGCTGACATTATTGCCAATATAGGAGACTGCATTTCCAAGCATCCCAAGTGTGTGGGTGTGGCCAAAGGACTAAGTTATGGTTTATAAAATGTAAGCTGAGATATTGTATGAGATTTAGAAGGAAGCAGGGTGGGTTCTTCTTTCCTTCTTTCTTCTTAATGCTGCCTGAAGCATGTGTATATTAGCTGGAGTTTTAGTAGCCTTCTTGGGCTATGAGGTGAAACAGGGTATGGTGAAGCAAAATGATAGGAGGAACTTGGGTCTCTGACACTGTGGAACTGCCTCATCAAGCTTAATTGTCTACTTCTAGACATTTACATGGGAAAAATAAATTTATCTCTCGTTTAAATTATTAACTTAATTTTTATATTGGTTTTGGTGGGCCATGACTTAATCCTAGTTGATAGAGAATACCATTGTTTAAAGCAGGGGTTCTTAACTTTTTTCTGTTTCATAGACCCCTTTGACAGTCAGACCCCTGAATGTAGCAGCAGATAGTTGTATGACACTGAACATCAGAAGTCAGAGAAAATAAAGATAATAAGTTGATTTTCTTCAATTCAAGCTCATGGACACCCTGAAATCATGGATTCCTGATTAAGAACCCTTGGTTTAAAGTCCCTATATAGTAATATAGTATGTTGAACATAAGGAAATGTGGATTGTGTCATGGTAAACTCTAGATCCCTGTTAAATAAACTGAAATATATATACTTAAGAGTAGAAAGAGATTAATTGGTGTCAAAAGGAAAATACTTAAAATGATATAGAAAACACATCATTTCTGGAACTTTAGTATAATTAACATTGCTGAATTGTGTTCTCAAATGCTTTTTTTTTTTTTTTTTTTTACCGGGAGGTACCGGGGATCGAACCCCGGTCTCTCCATATGGTAGACGGACGCCGAACCTCTTGAGCCACATCTGTTTCCCTCAAATGCTTTTAACAATTATCACAAATATTATTTCAGAAAACATTTGGTAGCTTTTAGGCAAAGAAACATAGATGATTATATATTATATTACATCAGAGTAATCCCTGCCAGTCCTATGAATTTTTAATAGTATTAAATTCTTGGCTAGTCACTTTGACAAGGTCAGTTCATAAATGTAACTTTTAGTCCTCTCATATTAACTTCGTTGGAGACTGTTGATACAGGAAATTATTTTAAAAATGTTCTTTATAACTGTAGGTTTACTTTTTTTAGTACTATTCTGAGAAAGTTAATAATAACTTTAGTGCAATAAATGAAGTATTCACATTTTTCTCCAGGATATTCCACTACATGTAATGTTACACATAGAAAAAAACACTAAGAAATAAGAAAGCACACCAAAATATTAACTGTCTGTAGTTTTAATATTTTAGGGGGCGGGCTCTTTCTCCCAGTTTCTACATCCCTGAAACGTGTATATATATTTTCTATAATAGGAAAACCATGCACTACTAAAATTCATTCTATCTCTATCACAGAATTTCCTACTCTTGACACTGCTGAAATTTCAGGCCAGATTTGCTGTGCAGGCAGTCCTGGGCATTGTGGGATGTTCAGCAGCGTGCCTGGCCTTTACTCACTTGTTGCCAAAGCTCTCCCCAGTTGTGACAACCAAAAATGTCTCCAGACATTACCAAATGTTCCTTGGGGGGGGGGGGGGGAGCAAAACCTCCCCAAGTTGAGAACTACTTAAACACTATGGCATGTTTTAGAATTTGCTGTAGTCTTTAGGCTGGACTCAAATATAAGGGCTGTATAGTGCACAGAACCTGGGGACCGTTACTGAGCTTCAGCTACCATGATAAAATAGGCAAAACATTGCCTGACATGGAAGGGTATTGTGAGAAGTCATTAAGACACATTGTAAAAATTACTTTATTGTTTCCTTTTCTTCAAATGCTCTGCTGCATTGTTTGAATTTATCCCCTTAAATGCAACAGAAACCCATTATAGAATTCTTAGGTCTGTGGGAAATGCTGTCATAGTATAAGAGCGACTATTTATGGATTTCAAGAGCACTATACTGTGGGTAGATAAAATAAATTTTAATGAAGACTGATTTATGAGGTCACTTGTTTTTGACACTTTGTGATACTGTCATTAGGTTGTGAGTATGTTCTAATTGTAACAGTTAAGCAATCTCACTGTGTTCTTTGAAGAACTTTGAGCTTCCCATGTTGAAGATAGCATTAGATGCCAGCCAATCACTTTGTCCTTTGTAGTTTTTGTCTTCACATCTGAAATCCCGCCAATTTTAACAGCTTGTATTTCAGCTCCAATAGAGGAAGCCAGCCTCTGTCAGTTTGAATTTAGTCCACTAAAGACTTCTAAAGTCTTGACATAGTTTACAACTAATAATGCCCATTTTCCATTTTTACTTCGTAGAGTTGTACGAGTCTGTATACTAATGAGTGAAATGCTGCCAGCAATAATTAAGGTTATTCTTATTGCTCTGCTGCTGCAGAAAATTTCTAAAGACTTGGGGTAGATAGGAAAACTATCAGACTGTAGCACTATTAAACTGTAAGTATTACTTTGAAAAAGAATTATAAGTTAAGAATATTTTCAATGTCCAGTTGTTTGGGAGGAAAATATGTTAGGCAAAGATTTATATAATGTAAAATACAACAGAGGATATATTATAATCATATTAGTAATTTATGAGAACTAATTCTATGCTGTCTTTTAAAAATTGAAAATGTGTTCCTGTGTACTGAGATGAGGATTTTACCAAGATCATTGAAAAATATTTCTAATTCTAACAAGAATTGATCTAATTTATATACATTTATTTATTTAAAACTACAGATTCCAGAAAATCATTGTAGTTTTGTAGGTTTGTGATTTATTTGGGTGACTTATTGTTTAGGTTATTTTGCAGAATTATTTATTTGCTGATTTATTTATATATTTCATTATTTATTTATTTGATTATTTAGTAAATTATTTATCTGATGAATTATTAATACATTTTCATGACATGCTTTAAATTATTTATAACTTAATTTTGAGTTTATTGCTTTTAGACCCGGCATTGTTACTGACTAGTTTGATTTTTTTCTTTGTGGTTCTTGAAAATTAAAGTATTAGCTCTAAGGCAAAAGTACATTCATTGCAATGCCCACAGATTTTTTTTTCCTTTTTTCAGTAATTTATGTTAGAGAAAAAATTCCACTTATGCTCAATATACTTGTTTAGGGTTTCTGGTGATAGAACGTTTGTGTGTTGTGTGCATATTCATTATATAGTCATTTACAAATAAATGATACACCCTATCGTCTTTAGACTGAGACTGACACGTAAACCTTGGTCCATATTATACTTTGTATCTATAAAGGGCAGGTCAGTATTTCTTACTTGCTTTAGAAAAAATAATAGAGTCTTAGATATTTTATTTTAGTGGTAAATCTATTTTACTACTGGACTGTTTCTCGGAAAGTTCAGAGAAATGAAGTTCAGCTTATATTTGGACCCTCAGATAAAAGTAAATTTGACTGATATGGGCTTTGATTTTTAAATCCCCTTTGTATGTGTATTTTGGAAACAGCATTATGCATATATAGATTTCTAAAAATCATAATGACATTTATTTCATATATTGCTTATGGAAAGTTTTATATTACTTCATTTTAATGAAGTGTAATGGTCAAGGATCTTTACAAAGGCAAGGTATAGTTTTTCTAAATTTAGCTAATAATTCTAAAGCTAGCATTTTTAACCAAATGAAATATCTTCTTTCTTTTGACTATTCTATAAGGTAGTGCAGTTATTAGGGCTGTCTTGTTGAATGGCTTTAATGAATAGTTTAAAGTGATCATGTGGGTAAAAGAATACCATGTGTACAACATGATCTTTATTCTGTGTTTACTTGCAGTGAATTGCTATGTACTTTATAGTTTTAACACTTCAGAGAGACGCTGCATTGTACATTCCAAGTTGGGATGCTATTGAAAGGTAAAAATGGCCTCTGTAGACAGGTTTCCCTAAAGAATTGTAAATTATGCATGCATACACCCAAATTTCTTACTTTGAAATATTGAATATATGAATATTTAATTGGAATGTTGCTTTAGTATCTTCATATAAGCTTGCCTTAAAGGAATCGTTTCCTTTGATTTATATACATGGATTTAATAATGTGTATATTGTGTATGTATTTCTGACTTCAGTTCTGGAGATGAACCACCACAGATACTATTCGATATGGAATTTTATTTTAAATTGTACTTCCTTATGCCAATATAAAGAAAATCTGCCTTCTTTAATGTTGAATAAGATCTACTCTATTAGTTGTCATGGCTAATCTACCCAGCCCACACTATTAGCATGTATTTGTGGAGTACCAGCTTTGTCATACAAATGATCTTTGGTTGTAAGACCCCACAGTACATAATACACACATAGGCATGCACATACAAGTAAAATTTTCGCCTGATGTTAAAATAATTTTTTAGGACTTGTCTTTGAAAGGAGACATTAATGTAGATTATCATAATTATAGCTATTATTTATAGAAACTCTGTTATATAGGATAACCATATAATTGATCCTGCAATCCAAGACAGTTGGCAATTTTGCCAAAATATTTTATTTATTTTTGAGATACTGGGGGCCCGGGATTGAACCCGGTACCTCGTATGTGGGAAGCCGGCACTCAACCACTGAACCACATCGGCTTCCCTGAGTTGGTTTTATCATTTGTTTTGTTTTTGTTTTTTTCAGGAGGCACAGGGAACTGAACCCAAGATCTCCCATGTGGGAGGCGGGCGCTCCACTGCTTGAGCCATATCCACTCCCCAAAATATTTTTGAAATACAACTGTTTTTCCTTGGTAAAGTTATGTGTGTGTGTGTGGGTGAATTAGAATTTCTACAACAAAGGAGAGTTTAAGGTTTTTCATATTTTTTGTGTGTTTTTATATAGCTTTTTGTTTAGTTCCCTTTTTTTTTTTTTTTTAAACGAGGCACCAGAGCTTGTAGCTGGGACTTAGTACATGGTAAGCAGGCGCTCACCCATTCAGTTACACCTGCTCTGTTTAGTTCTCTCTTGACATATATTTTATCCTACATAGCATGTTAAATTTTAAAGGTCATAATTAGATTCTAAAATTTTAATTTCTAGTTTATTTGTGTCTGGAGCATAGATCTGTTAAGTTGAACTAGGCAACCACAGTGGCATATTGTATTTGAATGTGCATTAAAAAGTTAAAATAATTCTTAAGTAATAGTTCTTACTCATTCATATGTGTAATCTCAGAATTCTTTTTGTTAGAAAGGCCTATTATGCCTAGTAACAAAGGTAAGAGCTGTCCCTATATTCTGCCTCAAGTTTGTCACAGTATGAAGCACTGGCTGAAATACTTACTACTATGGTTTAAGAGTAATAATAGCACAGCTTATATGTTGGCTCTGAGAGTGGCTTCTTTAAAATTGTGACAGTGAAAGTACAGCCAAAAGTCATGTTAAACACAAGGTTTCGTTCATACCTCATCCATTTTGTAGATAGCATGTGAAATAGTTTGGGTCCCTGCACTGATATTTTAAGAAAGCAACCAAGGTCGTTCCCATGGCAGTTTTTCAAATATCTAACCCCCTACCTCTCAGCTGTTCAAAAAATTTAGCATGAATGTGCTTTTGAATTCTGGACTAATTAAATAGAGCCTTATTAAATTTAGAGTTTGCCAAAGAAAAGAAGGGATCTTGCTATACTTGAAGGATTTTTTTGGGGAACTAAATAATACTTACTTGTAATGGCCTTTAGTAATACTAAATACTGTAGTGACTGAATGCAGTGTCTTAGCATTGACCACGTCAGTGTTGTTGTTCATTGAAACAGTAAAAGCCAAACAACATAGCATCAAGAAAAAAGAAAATAAAATCAACCAAATTAGATTATGTGAGCATGGCATGCTTGTAAATACACAATCTATCGATTAGATCCTATTGTTGACTTTAATTTGGTTAGCTAAATAGAAGTTGGAGTATTAGCAAGGCTGTACATAGAAAGTTTTCTATCAGAAACTTATAAAAAGAGAATATATATATATATGTATGCATACACACACACAGACACATATGTGTGTTCTAGAGTGGCTGCCAAATTAAGTCATTCTTAGCACACAATACCAAAAATTATAGGCTGAAGAAAGGATATTTGGAAAAGGATAAAATTAGCAAGGTATGCTTTTTAGTGTAAGTGATAGAAGACCCCTCCCACCCTTCCTTCCTCCCTCCCTTCCTTTCTTCCTTTTTTTTTTTTTTTTGAGATATTTTTATCTGTTGCTTCTTCACCTTGCTTCTTTCTTGCTGTAGGACTTCTTCTAGAGTAATGGTTTCAACAAGAGCAGTGCTACCCCATAGGGCTGCTTTTGCTTGTAACAGTGTCTATGGGAGTGTTTCTGGCATTTAATAGGTGGGGATAGGGGTGCTAAAGGCGTGAGACAGACTTAGACAACAAAAATTGTACCACACAACTTCGAATGTCTATGAACTAAACTCTCCTCAAGGATAAGTCAGTCATAGTTCAGTATATAGTGATACTGACAAGTTTTTATAAAATGTTGTGCGATGACTATGATAATTAAAGGGATGTTTGTATGGAGGGGTAGCTTAAGTAGAATAAAAAAGTTGTCTCCAGTTATTGTATAATTTACTCCACACATTATTTTCACTTCCTGATTTATAGCATTTCCAACTAGACATTTAGTTGAGAAGTTTTCACTTTAATAAAATGCAGTTACTAAAAGATCAACAACACTAATTGCAAGGTTATAACAAGATATTTAAGACTCCTTTTTTCATTATTTTTAAAAATTTATTGAAATATATCACTCATACATGAACATACAGAAACAATAAGTGTATAGTAATAGCTGTGAACGTATAAAACAAACATACATAACATCATACAGGCTCTCATACCTCACCCTACCACCAATGCCTTGTCTTGTTGTGAAATATTTTGAAATATTTTTAACTAATGACTAAAGAGCATCCTCAATATATTACTACTAACCAAAGTATTTCCACCCTATTATCATTATTTTTATATCATTTATACATGAATAATAAATGTATAGTAAAAGTTGTGAACTTACAAAGCAAACATGCATAACATCATACAGGGGTCCCAAACATCAACCCTCCACCAATACCTTGCATTGTTGTGAGACATTTGTTAAAAATTATGAAAGAAAATTGTCAAAATCTTACTACTAATTATAGCCCTTATCTTACATTTGGTGTATTCTTTCCCCAACCCACCCTATTATTATTTTTTAAATATATTTTTATGACAAAAGTTGTAAACTTACAAACAATCAGGCACATGTGCAGAATTCCCAAACAACACCCCTCTGTCAACACACCACACAGTGGTGGAACATTTGTTGCAACTTATGAGATAATATCATCTGATTATTACCAGTTCCACAGCATACATTTGGCACACATTTTCCACACTCCCCTATTATCAACACAGTACATCTTTGGCACAGATGCAAGAATATTACATTATTACTGTTAACCAAGGTCCATAGGTCACTCCAGTTGTATTTTTCCCATGCTTCCTCACATTCCCACCACCCTGCAATACTGATGTACATCTGCTCTAGCTCACAAAGGACACTCTTCCATCTGTACCATCAACCACTATTCTTATCCATCTCTGGGTTTACCATGCTATTCAGTCTCTAGATTATTCTTTAGGTTTCTGTCAATTGGCGTTTACATCCCTAGACTACCATTTTCAGCCTCGTCCCCATTTATAAACCAACTGTTACTCACTATAATGTGATGCCATCAACTTTGTACATTGTATTAGTCAGCCAAAGGGGTGCTAATTTGAAATACCAAAAATGGGTTGGTCTTTATAAAGGGTATTTATTTGGGGTAGAAGTCCACAGTTACCAGGCCATAAACCTTAAGTTTCCTCTCTCACCAAAGTCCATTGCCACGTGTTGGAGCAAGACAGCTGCCGGCGTTTGCCAGAGTTCAGGCTTCTGGGGTTCCTCTCTTCCCGGGGCTGCGCTTCTCTCCGGGCTTAGCTCCTGTTTCCTCTACAAGGTCAGCTGTAGATGATCAGGCGAATGGCTCACTTCTCTTCTCCTGGGGTCTTCTTTCCAACATCAAAGCAGCTTCTCAAAAACTGCTTGCTCTGTTCTTTGCCTTGCCTTTTATATTCAATTCCCCACCCACCAAGTTGTGGGGCTCAACGCCCTATTGATGTGGCCCAGTCAACACCCTAATCATAACTTAATCATGTCCAGATTAACAGATCAATTTACAAGCATGATCCAATTATATCTTTGGAATTCATAATTACATCAAACTGCCCAACAGCCACATTCCACCCTCCGAATTCCAAAAATACATTACAATATTAAAAAAACTTAAATCAGTAACAATCCAAGTACAAAATCATATCAAAATCATTTTGAATAAATACAGACTTCCGGGAAGATGGCGGACTAGTAAGACACGGGAATCTCTTCTCCAGAAAAATAGCTAGAGGACAAGCAGAAACAGCCCTGAAAAAGATCTTCTAGGGTTTAGGACAGCAGGTGAAGGCTGCACACCACCCAGAAGAGAGAGGGACAGAGGAGGGAAATCGCGACTACAGAACCGTGAGTTGCAAGTAGCAGCTTCTGCTGCTGCCGGCACCCTCCCCTCCACTCTTCAGAATTCTCGGGGCTCTGGGCCTCTGACCACAGACAAAGGGGTCTTCAGGGATCTGCCGCTCCCGGAAAGGGGAGAGAAAGGGACACAGCCTTAGGCTGACTCAGGTTCTGACCTGAAATTTGGGCTGCGGAGCCCACGGACCCTTCCACACGGCGGTTTGCCCTGGGAGCCTAGAAAGGACTGGAGAAATCCGACCCTCCCAACCTCGCTCTCTTCTATCCTGGACTAATTGTTGACGACACCACGGGAGAGGGGAGAGAGAGCCTGGGGCTGACCCTGCTTTGGACTCCCAAGTTTGGCCTGCCCTGTCCCGAGACCCCTTCCAGGCTGGGTGGGGCTGCGCCATTGTTTGCCTTGGAGCCCTCAAGGGGCTAAAGATATACAAACCTCCCCATCTCCTCCTCTACTAACAGGGACTGATTGTTGCGGATTCAGAAGGGAGTGGAAATATTTCCTAGCTGAGAAAAGGGGGGCGCTCCGAGAGAAGTCTGGAGAACTGTCTCAGAAAGTTTGAATCACAGGGCTCTTATCCCCCAGACAGGAAGCTCTATCACATTGATCTGGTCTGTGTCACAACAAATACGCTCCCACCAGGCATTGAATTGAGAGCTGCCAACAAGCGCCATCTCCTGGCAGAGCAAGGAAGTGCACATAAGAAAATTAATAAGTAAGAGAGGCTTTTCCTGGCCTCTATAGCCTCCCTGCCCAAGGCCCTAGGAAACGACTCTACAACCAATTACTGCGTCCAGTGCCCAGTTTTGAGCAACCAGCAGAACAATCCTAACAATCAAGGTTGAGCCAAAAATCAAAGAAATGTGGTAACTCACAGTCTCCTGCCACTAAAACCCCATAAAAGAGAAAGAGATAGAGCCTCTAAGTAAAATACAAACTAACCAGATGCCTAAGCACCAGCAAAAAATTACGAGCCATGCTAAGAAAATAGAAGACATGGCCAAGAAAAGGAATACAGCAAAGTCCCAGAAGAGATGCACAATTTGAGAGAACTAATCAGTGAGATGAGCACAAATTTCCAAAATCAAATAAATGAGATGAAAGAGAATATAGTTAAAGAGATCAATGACATCAAGAAGTCATTGAGCGAACGCAAAGAAGAATTTGAAATCCTGAACAGAAAAGTAACGGAGTTCATGGGAATGAAAGACACAATAGGTGAAGTCAAAAATACATTTGAAGCATACAACAGCAGACTCGAAATGATAGAAGAAAGAATAAGTGGTACTGAAGACAGAGCAGCTAAAATTGAAGAGAGAAAAGAACAGAGAGAGAAAAGAATGGAAAAAATTGAGCAGGGGCTCAGAGAGTTGAACGACAACAAAAAACGCAAGAACATATGTGTCATGGGAGTTTCAGAAGGAGAAGAGAAAGGAAAAGGCAGAAAGAGTATTTGAGGAAATAATTGCTGAAAATTTCTCAACTCTCACGAAAGAAATAAACTTACATGTCCAAGAAGCACACCGTACCCCAATAAGAATAAATCAAAATAGACCTACGCCGAGACACATATTATTCAGAATGTCAGATGTAAAAGATAAAGAGAAAATTCTCAGAGCAGCAAGATAGAAGCAAACAATCACGTAGAAAGGACGTCCAGTAAAACTTAGTGCAGATTTCTATTAAGAAACGATGGAGGCGAGAAGACAGTGGTATGATACAATTAGGAAACAGAAAGAGAAAAACTGCCAGCTGAGAATTCTTTATCCAGCAAAACTGTCCTTTAAATATGAAGGTGAATATAAAGTATTCACAAACAAACAGAAACTAAGAGAGTTTGCAAAAAAGAATCCACCTTTGCAGGAAATATTAAAGGAAGCCTTAGAACCTGAAAGAAAAAGACAGGAGAGAGAGGCTTGGAGGAGAGTATAGAAGAAAGAAAAGCAGAAAGGATAACCAAAAGAGTAGAAAGAGAGACAAAAATAAGATGACATATAAAACCAAAGAATAAAATGGAGGAAATAAATAGTGCATTTCAGTAATATCACTGAATGTGAATGGATTAAATTCCCCAATCAAAAGATACAGGCTGCAGAATGGATAAAAAAACATGAGCCATCCATATGCTGCTTACAAGAAACTCACCTCAGACCCAAAGATACAAGCCGGCTGAAAGTCAAAGGTTGGAAAAAGATACTCCACGCGAGTAGTAAACAGAAAAGAGCAGGGGTAGCTATACTAATATCAGAGAAAACAAACTTCAAATGCAAAAAAGTGGTAAGAGATGCGGAAGGCCATTATATATTAATTAAAGGGACGATCCTCCAGGAAGATATAACAGTCATAAATATCTACACACCTAACCAGGGTGCCCCAAAATATATGAGACAAACTCTGGCAAAACTGAAGGGAGAAATAGACATTTCTACAATAATCGTCGGAGACTTCAAGAGCCCTCTCACATCGTTAGATAGAACAACTAGACAGAAGATCAACAAGGAAACAGAGAACTTGAACAATATGATAAACAAGTTAGACCTAACAGACATATAAAGAACACTGCATCCAAACTCAGCGGGTTATACATTCTTCTCAAGTGCCCATGGATCTTTCTCCAGGATAGACCACATGCTAGGTCACAATACAGCTCTCAATAAATATAAAAAGATTGAAATTATACAAAGCACGTTCTCAGATTATAATGGAATGAAACTAGAAATCAATAACAGACAGGAAAAAAGGAAATTTGCAAATGTGTGGAGACTGAACAACACACTCTTAAATATTCAGTGGGTCAGAGAAGAAATTGCAATTGAAATCAGTAAATATATTGAGACAATTGAAAATGAGAACACAACATATCAAAATTTATGGGATACAGCAAAGGCAGTCTTGAGAGGGAAATTTATAGCCCTAAATGCCTATATTAAGAAACAAGAAAGAGCTAAACTCAAAGATTTAACTGAACAACTTGAGAAACTAGAAAAAGAACAGCAAACCAATCCCAAAGCAAAAAGAAGTAAAGAAATAATAAAGATTAGAGCAGAAATAAATGAAAATGAGAACAGAAAAGCAATAGAGAAAATCAACAAAACCAAAAGCTGGTTCTTTGAGAAGATCAATAAAATTGACAAACCCCTCACAAGACTAACAAAGAAAAAAAGAGAGAAGATGCAAATAAATACAATCAGAAATGAAAGGGAGGAAATTACAAATGTCCTCACATAAATAAAAATAATCTTAAGAGGATATTATGAGAAACTATATGCCAACAAACTAGACAACCTGGATGAAATGGACAAATTTCTAGAAACTCATAACCAACCTACACTGACACAACAAGAAATACAAGAACTTAACAAACCAATCACAATTAAGGAGATTGTATCCGTCATCAAAAATCTCCCAGCAAAGAAAAGTCCAGGACCAGATGGCTTCACATGTGAATTCTACCAAGCATTTCTAAAAGAATTAACACCAATCCTGTTTAAACTCTTCCAAAAAATTGAAGAGGAGGGAAAATTACCCGACACATTTTATGAAGCCAACATCACCCTAATACCAAAGCCAGATAAAGATTCCACAAGAAAAGAAAATTACAGACCAATCTCTCTCATGAACATAGATGCAA
>JAKSZT010054202.1:1510226-1803048 GCA_026826555.1 Tolypeutes matacus | reverse complement strand
AAGACTCTCTTGTCTGTTTTTGCTAGGTGTTTGCACTCGTTGTCTGTCTGGGTTTTTTTTTTTTTTTTTTTTTTTTTTTTTTTTTTTTTTCTTTAGGAGGCACAGGAACCCAAACCCAGGACCTCCCATGTGGGAGGTGGACACTCAACTCCTTGAGTCACATCTGCTCCCTGCTTGTTTGTTTTTGCTCATTGTCTGCTCATTGTTTGTTTGTCTTCTTCAAGAGGCACCAGGAACCGAACCTGGGACCTCCATGCAGGGGGCGGGCACTCCACTGCTTGAGCCACATCTGCTCCCTCTGTCCATTTTCACTTACTCACTTGCTTCTCCTCATCAAATATTCATTAAGCTCATGTGTGCCAGCCCTCTGGGAACAACAACAACAACTGCTACTACTATTAATAACAACTAACTCTTTTTTAGAGCTTAGTATGTGCCATGTACTATTCTAAGCACTTTCCATATTTACCTTAATTTTAATACAACAACCCTATAAGGAAGGTATTTATTGTTCTTATCCTTATTTTACAAAGGAACTCTATGGAGTGATAAGGAAATAGTGATTTAGTTTTTCCTTTAGAGTCTATAGAAGGAGGGAAACATTTACTTTTATGATAAATCGTTATTAGGTTTTAGAATTTCATTTTAAGCCCAAATAGTATAATAATAACTACCATTTATTCAACATTTAATATTGTTTTTGGTTTATGGACCTTATTTCACTTTTAACTGCTGCACAATTAATGAATATTCCTGTGGTCATGGTGAACAGAGGCTAAGCCGCATGCACGGGATTAAGCAGCTTGGAGGTGGAGAAGCTGGTCTCTCCACACCCTAGGTAGGAGCCCCTCTGGGGGCCTGGTAAGCCACAGAAAGTGCCGAGGAGAGGGGGCTGCTGGGAACCTGCACAGCCGGAGGGCTCTGCGGGAAATAGGCCCAAAGATCCTGGAGCTAGGATTTTTTTCTTTCTGGTAGACGTTAACAATCTCGATTTTTATGTGAGTTGTCTAGTTTTTTAAGCCTTTGCAGCATACTCAGACTGAGCAGGTTGCTCACTGGATGTGGCCTGTGGATGCCAGCTTTTAACTTCTGCACATTACCTGGGGTAGCATGTGTTTTGACTAGTTGTTTTCCCTTCTAACTTTATCCAGTTAAAAACCAGTAAGCATCAGTGAAAATGTATTAATAGGACTGTTGGTCAAATTTCATTCTTAACATACCGGATGAAACATTTATTTTGGTAATCTTATATGGTTCATGATAAACCTCTGAAGAGTCTTAGTTGAGCGTGGATTTCGGTTATTGTGGGATGCTACTAATTCATATACAGGCTATATAGCACAGAGCATAAAATCGTGAAATAGAAAATTTTAAGTTAATAAAACCAGCATCAAACTGAAATTTTGAAGATCTGGGTATTAAAATCATGGAAATGTTTTTTGCAAATCTCTTTGAATGCTGTGTCTCTGGTGACAAATCCTTTTATTATCTCCTTTCCCACAAATGCACATTTCTTTCCCTATGCTCTGAATCATGTGGAGATTAAGATACATGTAGTTTTTCATTGACATGACTTTATCAGATTACAGGTAAAATTAAATATGTTAAATGTTATGACAATGGAATTTAGCACAATTAGTCAAAGACCCTGATAGGGAATAAAATAAAAAGTTTCTGTGAATGGGGAACTGTTAGAAATAAATTCAGTAGCTGTTTGTTATGGTTTTATTAAATCCTTTTATCTTATTTATAAAGAAAATATCCCTGAAGGTAATTTAAGTGTCACTTCATAAGTTTTTGAAAAACAATGCAGACCAATCAGTTGTTCAGGGGTTCTTCCACAAACCTAGATCAAAGACTTAATAAATGTTACTTGCAAACTTGATGTTTTGGAATTATGGATTTTTGGAATTTTCTTTATGGATTTTTAAATCCTACCTTAGAAGGAAACACATTCCATCCAAAATCTATTGTCTTGAAAAAAAAATGGGCTTAGTAAATTTTGAATTCTCTTAGTGGTTTTTTTTTTTTTTAATCTTCTCTATGTATAATATATAAGTAAAGGGCTTGTTACTGATAATTTTTCTGGTATGAGTTAGTTTTTTTACCTACATTGTTTTATTTAAAAGTATTCAATTATTGGTTAAATTCTGGCTTTAAAAATGTAAACAGAAAAATCTTTTACTATGTCTCTTTAGTTGTAAGAGCAATTTTTGTTCATTACATAAAAATTGAAAAAGAAAAAGTATCCATAATCCCACCATACAGAAATACCCATCAGATTTTTTCCTTTTTGTGGCCTTTTTTTTTCTTTTTCACTTTGCTTAGCATATTTGTCTTTTTTTTTTTCAATAATATTCATAGTTTAGTAAATTTGTTTTAAAAAAGACAGTTCAAATGTATTCCTTTCAGTTTCCCATCTAGTAGCTAGAAGTAAATTCTGTTCCTAACTTCCATGTAACTATGTCTCATCTTATGCTACTTTGTAGTTTATAGCTACTTAAATACATCTTACCCCAGACTTCTTGAAGGAAAGTACTATCTCGTATTCATTTTTATATTCTTATAACATTCACTCCCTGTGAATGAATAAATGAAAAATTGACCGTAAATCCAGTTTGTCACTGCACATACAACTTGAAATAGCACAACAGCAGTAAATATATCAATTCAATTTTTAAAGAATTTTAATGTGCTATATAGGTAGAGCTTTTATGAAAATGTGATTATACCAAAGGGAGAAAAAATCCTTGAAGTTTGTGGCTTACCAATCTTTCTAGATCTAATAGATGGACTAGGTTCTCTCCATCATAATTAATTAAGATTTACTAGGTTCAGATTTATCAAGTAAATCTAATTTGAAGGGTGAATTCTCCTAAATATGTGTCTTGATGCCTAGAATATAAAATACTATAGTTTAAAAAAATTCAAAATAATTAGTGAGTTGTTGGATGGTTTATAATCAAAGAGAACACGGGAAATCTGATGTAGAAAAATTTTTGTATGTAGGAGACCTAGTATGGTACTCTATAGATAAAAGGTAATTCAGAATGCTAGAAGTGGTTGGATCCTTTGCAGTTACCTTCTGATGTCTTCTGCTTTGCCAGCAGAAGATGGGCAAATTGAAGTTTTAGGAGATAAATTATTGAACTGCAGTCACAAGGCTACAGTGTACCTAATGCCCATTACGAGTATGAGCTCAATAAATAAATATATTTTGAAAGAGTAAATGATATGCCTTATGTATAGGGAGTTGTTGAATACTTTACCATGAAGACTTTAGCAAAGTTATTACAAAAATATCTACATAATTTACACATTGGAAAATAGAATTTTCACATTCCTTAAAAATTTTTACACTTTGAAGAGAGGTACTTAGAAGGCATTACACTTTTAATAACTTGGTAGTATAAGAAAAATGAAATAGAATGGGTTCTAACTAGTTAGCTTTGTTTGTAGCAGCATTTTGGCTATATAATTGGAAGGTATCCTTGGATAAGCTTTGTGAAAACTTTTCAAGTTAGAAGAAGATTTCAGCTGGAATATCTAAGGGGTCAGTTTTAAAAAATCCATCTATATTAAAATAAAATATGTCCGAGCTTTAAAGAAAAGATCTCAGAGTTTGCAGATGATCCTAAAATTGGAGCTAGAGGAAATAATGAGGAACAATGCAATCAGATTCAAAAAGATTTGGATTGTTTAGGTGATTGGGCCAGCAGATGGCAAATGCAGTTCAGTGTAGACAAATGTAAAATAATTATCTTAGGAACAAAGAACCAATCATACAGCACACTGATCAGGAAAAAATTTGTGGGTTATTGTAGGAAAACCATTGAAAACAGTTAACCCGGTGCACAGCTGCAGCAAAAAAGGCAAGCAAGAAACCAAATTAGCAGATGGATAGAATATAAAGCAAGAGGCAATACTTATAATGTGTTAAGAAACTTGCTAGACCCCATCTAAATTACTCAGTCTAGTATTGGTTCATAGCACCACTTTAGAAAGAGTAAATTTTTGTCTTGGAAATTAGAAATTGTGACAAATTTAACAAATAATGTTAAAGCGATTTGAACTAATTTTTCTTGGCTAAGAGTAGACTCCAGTAATAATAATATTGTCTTAAGAATGGAGTTTGTAATGCTGATGAAATAACATTTCCATTATAGGCAAAGATTTCCAAAGTGGAAACATAATTATGAAAAGTTAGGAAACAATTAATCCTAAATAGCGAGTTAGTAGAAAATGTCAGCCCACAAGAGAAAATGAAGATGAGGTTTTTAAATTCTTTTAAGATCAAATTATTTGTTCCTTGGATAATGGAGAAACATTGCCAAGTATGGAGATTGGTATTAGGAGAGAAATCTTCAACCTTTTATAAATCTTTAAAACTGGGAAAGTATGTAGAGGATGTGGATTAGACTGCAAACTTCTAAAAAAGTAGGCTAGCGGTTTTTCCTGGATTTTGGGTTGGCTGATTTGAAGTATTAAAGTCCTTTAACCTAAGTGGGCTCATTGCTACCTCTTCTCCCACCGGCAGCCCTGGTCTGCGTGCTAGGTGGAGCCTGGCCTAGACGATGGCAAGTCTGAGTTTTGGATTTTGCACCAGAGTAGAGGGCATTGAGGGACAGCCATGTCTTTAGTGTGCACTTCTTACTGCTTCAGCTAGCCCCAGACTGATACTTGTAAGGATCATTTATATGGAAAAAAAATTTACGACGGAAAATCCCTTAGGCAGAGATTGAATTTTTGCTGTTCAGTTTTATAGTTACTTTTGAATGAAAACATTTTTTCATGCATGAAAACTCACAAGGATCAAGGAATTTATTATTCTCGTCTCCTAATACTTTATATTAATTACTCTTTTGAAAAATTTCTGAAGTCATTATTTGAAGTTCAGCTTAACTGTAGAAAGAGGAAAACTTATTTTATTTTTTTAAAGATTTATTTATTTACTTTATCCATTTTAACCCCTGCTCCCCTTCCCCATTTGCTGTTTTGTGTCCATTCGCTGGGCAATTCTCTGTGTCTGTTTCCTGCCATCTCTTCTCATCCTCCTCCTCCAGTCTTCACCAGGATTCGATCCTGGAGACCTCCGATGTAGGAGAGAGGTGTTCTGCCACCTGCGCCACCTCAGTTCCTGGCTTTCAGAGGTTTCGCAGCATCTCGTCTTGTCTCTCCCCTGTTAATGTCATCATCTTGCTGTATGGCTCCCAGGGCCTGGCGGCTCACCGGCACACATGCGCCTTCTATATATATATATTTATTATTTTACCCGGGGATCGAACCCAGGTCCCTCCATATGGCAGACGGACGCCCAACCATTTGAGCCACATCCACCCCCAGGAAAACTTATTTTAAAGATGGAAAACTAATCAAATCATGAAACAATTCCCATAACATTCCTTTTTTAGTCACTTGGACCTTTTTCCTCCTCTCCTCTCTCCCTCTTTCCCGTGGGCAGGCATTATACATTTATATTGTCTCTTTTAATAGTTATATAATATTCTCTCATTTGATGTATCTTAATTTGTTTAACTAGTTTACTATTGATGACTACTTGGGTCATTAGAAGTTTTCACTATTACATACAAAGCTGCATTCACAATACTTTTGGATAGCATTTGCATATATCCCTCATTATTTCCATAGGATAAATTATAGAAACAGAATTATTGGGTGAAAGAATAATTGTGTTGGTGTGTGTTAAGCCTTCTGATATTTATTGCCAAATTGTGTAAGTTTCTGTCCCTCTAGCAAATTTTGAGAATGGTTGCATTCAATACCAACAGCAGGTATTTTTCAATTTCATGGCTGAAAAATAGTATCTTGTTTTAATGTACATTTTTAATGCTACTCACCATTTATATTTATTTTGTTATTTACCCTTTAATATCATTTGCCTTTCATTCTGTTGGGGTCCTGGTGTTTTGTGCATATTTATTTAAGTAATTATGTATTTTAAGAAGAGCAATGATTTTCTGGCATGTTGCCAGTACCTTTCTTCTGTATTTTGTGTATTGATTTTTTTTGGGGGGAGGGGCATATCATCTTTAAAAATTTTTACTTAATCACATGCGCCAATCTGGTTCTGTATAAAATTTTTCATGTTTAAAATTTTCAATTTTTAAAGTAAAATATATTAACAAATTTTTTAAAGAGGTAACTGGGCATTGAACCCAGGACCTCGTACATGGGAAGTAGGTGCCTAACCACTGAGCTACATTTGCTCTACAATGAGAGTTGGTTTTTTCATTTGTTTGTTTGTTTGTTTATAGGAGGTACTGGGAATCAAATCCAGAATCTCATACATAGGAAACAGACACTCAACCACTTGAGCTAGTCCACTCCCCATAAATTTTTAACAAGTATAGGATTTTGTTCATTGGTGAATTGAGAAGTTTTTTCTTTTTTAATTTATTTTTTTTTATAGAGAAGTTGTGGGTTTACAAAAAAAGTCATGCATACATGATTTCTAAAATTTATTATCATGATATCAGAAATAATTAAATGATTTCTAAAATTTAATTATCATGTCTTGAATATTAGAGGAATTCCTACCCCTATCACAAAATGAATGTATATTTCTTAAGCACGTGCAAATTTTGTAAATTAATTCTTACCATTAGAATAACCCCTACTTTTTAGTCACTTAATTCATTTAAACAATTCCCTAATGTAGATGGTCTTGGAGGAAATTAAGCTTTTGGTTGTTAGGTCCCTCCTTTCCTCCCCTCCTCTCTTCCTCCCTCTTTCCTTCACTCCCTTTCTGCCATTTCTTTTTTTTTTTTTTTTTTTTTTTTTTTGATGAGATCTGCCATTTCATTTTAAGTTTGAAATAAGTTTAGACTTGAGTTGCAAAAATAGTACAGAGAGGTCCCATGCACCCTTTACCCAACTTTCCCTAATGTTAACATCTTATATAACCATAGTATAATTTTCAAAATGAAGTAATTAACATTGGTACAGTACTATTAACTGTAGATTTTATTCAAATTTCATGTTTTTCCACTAAATCCTTTTTGTGCTTCAGGATCTAATCCAGGATCCCATATTGCATTTAGTTGCCATGTGTTTTTAGTCTCTCCTAGTCCTCAGTCTTTTCCTGTCTTTCAAGACCTTGATATTTTTGAAGAGTGCTGGTCAGTTAATTTTGTAGAATATCCCTCAGTTTGGTCTCGTCTCAGATTGCAGTTATCCATTATGGGGAAGGCTGCTCCAGAGGGGAGGGCTGCCCCCTTCTCAGTGCATCGGCTCAGTGGTACCTGATGTCTTATTATTGGTGATGCTGCTGCTTTATTTTTTAGTACCAAAATCTGGAACAAGATGGTGGTGTGAAGACACTCCAGGGTGCCAGTCCCCCAAAGCACCTTTGAACAACTAGCACAAACCGGCAGAGCCATTTACCTCAAAGCTCCAGAAAACACTTAGAGGGTTGCAGTAACTAGGTGAGTACTGCAGTAGGAAAACACAGCTTTAATAGCTGTGGGAGAAGCCTCATCGTGCCCCATGCTGTGTGAAACCATTCTTCACTCCCATTATGGGTTCCTGGCCCTCTTCCCATGAGAACAGAGCAACCCCCATGTGGATACTGGGGTGCCAGTATGTTGGTGCCAGTCAATCTGGTGGCAGCCTGAAAGACTGATGTTCAAGGACGCTCTTATTGTGCTGGCGCTCCTAGACTTGGCCTGTCGGCAGAATTGGCTTTTAGACAGCTAAAGTGGTGTAAGAAACAAGTACAGATGGCTTGGGGCAAAGGATTGCCTCCTTTAAGTCATACAGTAGAGCATCCTGGAGGGGAAGAAAGCTTCTTTCATAAGGAGTAGAGGGGGCATTCTGATTTCTGTAAGCAGGGGAGTTCTTAAAGGCCACAAGCAGGCATAAGTCCAGGACAAGACACAGGCTCAGTAAAGATGGAGAAGACCCTGCACTTTGCATTTACCTTGGGTTGATCTTAATAGTAGGGCTAATCTCAGAATGAGAGGACTAGCCAGCTCAGAGCCAAAGACTGTGCAAAGACTGTGAAAAGTACTTTTGCCTTGGTTTGTCAGTTTTTATTAGCTCCACTAAAGAGAGTCTCTGTCTTATCACTGGATGTGAATACAAACTTAAGGAACAGAAAGCTCAGAGACTAAATCCCAGAGTTAACATTTTAAAATATTAAAATGTATAGTGCACAGTGAAAGATTATGAGACAAAGAAACAGAAAGTGATGGCCCATCCAAAGGAACAGGATATAAAGCCAGAAACCATCAGTGACTTTGGACATTCTGGACAAAGACTTTAAAAAAAAGATTCTCAGTATGCTCAAGGTTCTAAAGGAAAACAGAAAGAACTAAAGGACTTCAGGAAAACAATGAATGAACAATATGAGAATCTCAGTAAAGAGATAGAAATTTTAAAAAGGAGCCAACAGAAACACTGGAGTTCAAGACTGCAATAAATGAAATGAAAAATTCCCTAGTTTCAGTAGAAGCTTGGAGTTGACAGGTGGAAAAAATAGTGAATTGAAGACAAGGTTATTGAAATTCAGGCTTAGGAGCAGAGAGAAAAAAGGGTTTAGAAAAGTAAATAGAGCCTAAGAGACATGTGGTATACTATCAAGCGTGTCCATGTATGCATTTTTGGGAATCACAGAAGGAAAAGAAAGAAAGGGCCAGGAAAATATTCAAAGAAATAATGGTAGAAAACTTAAAAAATTTAACAAAAGACACAAATATGCACATTAAAGAAGCTCCATGAATCCAAACAGCATAAACTTGAAGGGAAACGTGCCCAGACACTTAGTAGTTAAATTGTTCAATGCCAAGGTCAAGGACAGAATTCTGAAGCTGCAAAAGGAAAGCAATGTGTTAAGTTTAAGGGCTCTCCAATCAAATTATGTTTATTTCTCATCAGAAACCATGGGGGCAAGAAGGCAGTGGTACAAAATATTTAAAATGCTGAAAGAAAACTATTGTCAACCAAGAATTTCATATCTAGTGAGACTGTCTTTCAAAAATAAGGGAAAGATTAAGACATTCCCAGATAAACAAAAGATAAGGGAGTTAAGTCCCACTAGACCTGCCCTACAAGCAATGCTAAAGGGAGTTCTTCAGACAGAAAGGAAAGGACACTTAGACAGGAGATCAAAGTAGCATAAAGAAATAAAGACCTATGGTAAAGGTAACCATATATGCCAGGGCAATTGTAAGTTGTTTTTTTTTTTTTTGGTATGTAACCCCACTGTTTAATTCCTACAGGTTCTAAAATATAAATGCGTGAAAAGTAATGAAAAATTTATGGCTTGCGACAGACAAAAATATAATTTCTTTCTAATACAACAGAAAGGTGGGGATATAGAGGGGTATAGGAACCCTGTATGTGTATGCTATTGAGGTTAAGTTGGTATCAAATCAAACATGATTGTTATAGATTTAGAAAGTTGGCATAAATGGAAGAATTGAGGGACAAAATGGTATATGACAGAAAAACCATGTAACAAAATGATAGAAGAGAGTCCTGCATTATTAGTACTTACTTTAAATGTAAAAATTAAACTCTCCTTCCAAAGACAGAGATTGGCAGAATGGATAAAAGAACATCACCCAACTATATGCTTTTTAAAAGAGATTCATCTTAAATTGAAAGGCACAAGTAGGCTGAAAGTGAGGCTCGAAAAAATATACCACGTAGACAGTAACCAAAAAAAGAGCTGGAGTAGCTGTACTAATAAATATCTGATAAAATAGACTTTATATCAAAACTGTTAGGGGGGAAGTGGATGTGGCCCTGGTTCGTTTCCCGGTGCCTCTTAAAGAAGACAGTGAGCTGGCATGACGGGCAGGCGCGGAAAGCTGACACAACAAGATGATGCAACAAGAGACACAAGAAGAAAAACATAATGAGAGACACAACAAAGCAGGGAGGGGAGGTGGCTCAAGCAGTTGGGCACCTCCCTCCTACGTTGGAGGTTCCTGATCTGGTTCCCAGTGCCTCTTAAAAAAACAAGGAAGGCACACAGACACAGCAAGTGGAAACAATGAGGGGGTGGGTAGAAATTTAAAAAAACAAGAACAAAACTGTTAGGAGGGACAAAGAAGGCCATTATATACTGATAGATGGGTCGATTCAACAAGGAGACATAACAGTTATAAAGATATATGCATATAATGGCAGCCCCCAAATGCACAAAGCAAGCACTAACAGGTTGGTATAGAGAAATAGATGGGACTACATTATTAGTAGGAGACTTCAGTACACCACTTTCAATAATGGCTAGAACCTTTAGGCAGATCAATAAGGAAATAGAAGACTTTAATGATACTATAAACCAACTAGTCCTAACAGACATATATGGAACAGTTCATTCAACAGCAGCAGAATACACATTTTTCTCTAGTGCGTGTGAATCATTCTCCAGAATAGACCATATGTTTGGTAACAAAAGAAGTCTTAATAAATAAAAAATATGGAAATCATATGATTTATCTTTCTTGACCACAATGGAATAAAGCTAGAAATCAATAATAGAGGGAATCTGGAACATTCACAAATATATAGAAATTAAACAATGTACTCTTTTTTTTCCCCCCACAAGTCAATTTTATTAATACATGTTATTAAAGCATACAGTTCATCCAAAGTGTACAATCAGTGGTATTTGGTATAATCACATAGTTGTGCATTCACCACCTCAGTTATCATTAGAGCATTTTCGTTATTTCAATAATAATAATAAACAAAAAACAAGAAGATTCTCTCTATGCTTCCCATGCTATACATAGCTACTATTTCTGGCTCTTCTTGCACTACTACTTATTTATTTATTAAGCAGTTTTATTTAGATAAGTTCATATACCATACGATCTCTCCAAAGTGTATATAATCAATGGCTTTTAGTATAATCTCAATGTTGTGCATTCATCACCACAGAAAATTTTAGAACAATTTCATTACTCCAAAAAGAAAAACTCCACACTGCTTAGCAGTCCTTCCCTAGCCCTACATAACCACTAATCTAATGTAATCTTTATAAATGGATTTATATTTATATTTTATGTAAATATGTAGTACTTAGTTTCTTTCTGGTTTCTTTCACTTAACATAATTTTTTTGTCTGATATTAACATCTTATAGTGTAAAACATATATTTGTCCAATTTCAAAGAAAAATAGTCTTATATATGCAGCTTTACCCGTAAACAGACTGAATATAGACTTGCCATGTGACCTGGCAATACCACTGCTAGGTGTGTAGCTAGAAGAACTGAGAGCAGTCACACAAACAGACATCTGCACACTGATGTTCCTATTAGCGTTATTCACGATTGCCAAAAGTTGGAAACAGCCTAGGTGTCCATCAAATGATGAATGGATAAACAAACTATGGTGTATTCACACAATGGGATATTATGCAGCTGTAAGAAGAAATGAAGTCGTAAAGCATATGGCAACATGGATGAACCTGGAGGACATTATGTTGAGTGAAGCAAGCCAGACACAAAAGGACAAATACTGTATGATTGTTTTTCTATGAACTAAACACTGTATTCTTAAACAACCAATGGATCAAAGAAGAAATCACAAGGGAAATCAGGAATTATCTTGAGGTGAAGAAAATGAAAATATGGCATACCAAAACATATGGGATGCAGCAAAGGCAGTGATGAGAGGAAAATTTATAGCTGTAAATGCTTACAATAATAAAAGAAGGAAGATGTCATATCAGAGATCTAACCTCACATCTGGAGGATCTAGAAAAAGAAGAACAAACTAAACCCAAAGCAATAAGAAGGAAGGAAATAACAAAGATTATAGCAGAGATAAGTGAAATAGCGAATAAAAAGAAAATAAAACCAATGAAACCAGAAGTTGGAAAATAAAATCAATGAAACCAAAAGTTGTTTGAACAAACAAAACAATTTTTCACAGCAAATTGTTAATATGTTTCAATATGTTAAGTTTGTTCAGTGAACCCACATTTTATTCATCTCAGTGCAGGTTCCCCAACAGGGATAAAGTCCTTTAATGCAAATATTTCATAAATTTTTGAATCAAAATTTGAGTTTCAGTTAAATTCAGCTAATTATGTGTTAAATAGTATGGTGAGTGCTGGGGAAATAAGAACGAAGAGTTTGATCCTCAGAGAGTTCGTAGACTAGTGGGCAAGGCAGACTGATAAATTAATTTAAAAAATGTCTATTTCATCATAGGCGTATATGCTCATCATCAATACCAGAATCCAGCCATTTTTCACCATCTTCACTCCATCCCAAGCCACCATCATCTCTGCCTGCCTCTTAGCTGATGTTCCTGCTTCTGCCTTTGCACTAGAGTCTCCCTACCCCTTAAGTTTGTTCTCTACACTGCACTGAAGTGGTTCTTTTACAGTTAATATAGCATGCTACTCAGAAATTCCACTGGCACCCCCTTTTTTCCTCATTAACATCTAAAAATCTTGCAGTCGTTTTTAAGGCCACACCTAATCTGACTGTTCTCTAATCTTATGGTAGCCATTCTCCCTCATCATCCCCATCTCTCCACTTCAATCATAGCAGCCTTAGTGATGTTTGTCAAACACTAAAAGCAGCACCTGCCACCCCCCCATCATGTGTTAGACTTGTTCTTCTCTCTGTCTGGAAAGCTGTTCCCGCAGATATCCAGAGGGCTTTATCCCTCACTTACTTCAAAGTCAGGTCTCTCCTTAAAAGTCATCCTGTCAGCACCTTATGTAAAATCATAATCTTGCTCCCATCCCCGAATTCCACCCTCCCTTAGCCCTCTTACCTTGCTTTACTTTTCTCTGAAGCACTTAATATCGTCCAAGTTAGTATATATTGTTTTTGTTTGTGTATTATCTCTCAACCACCCTCTTTAGAATGTAAACTTGTAAGGTTAGGGACATTGTTTTATTTCTGTGGAATACCTAGCTCCTGAAAACATGCTTGGCACATGGTAGGCACTCACTATACTTATTTGTTGAATGAATGGATGAATGAATGATTAAATCATGGGAAGAGAATTGACAGGAAAGTAGATGTGGAAAGGTTTGATGTGTTTGAGGACCTACAGTAGTTTGCTCACTGTTTGAGATTGGAGTGGTGAGTGATGATCTTTTTCTTCCTTTCTTTTTAGTTTCAGAGGCTATATAACGTGGAGCTTTGTCAGCCAGGCTAAAGAATTTGGATATTGTCCTAAGGGAACATGAATGCCACTGGAGAAAACTAAGATATGTGATCAGATGTGCATTTTATAAAGAGTTTGGTTGCAGAGATGAATGGATTAGAGAAGAGTACTAGAAGCTTGGTGCCCATCAGAGGGACAGTAGTCCAAGGACATGGTGATGAGGGCCTGAAATGAACTAGCGATATAGAGGTAGAGAACAGTGGATGGATTAAAGCATTTAGGAAGCAGGCCTCGGCAAGTGATGGGCTGTATGGCAAGAGTGATGTGAAGTGCTGTTCAGAAATTAGAAGCAGGTTTTTGGGAGGTTATAAATAATCCAGTCCAAACTGTGGTTTGGGGGCTTAGGAAAAATCCAGTTCAAAATATCCAGAGGGGTGTTTGGCAGACGGGACTGGAGATCAAGAGGCAGTTCTGGTCTTGAAGTCCCTACTGTTTAGGAACTTAAATGCTGGACAGGTATCTTTGGACTTCATTTTTTAGTCTTCAAGGAAATGATGAACTTTTAGGACAAAAGATAAGCATGTTGAATGTTCACCATTAATACGGTGTGGTTATTGTAGGGAGGTCATCATCATCATGGAGATCTCTTAAGGAATTGTAGTTCTATGCTTTTCAGGTGAAAGTGGGAATGGACTGAAAGTGATGAATGACAGAAACATTTGAAGGAAAAACTAATGGATTTTAACATCTTGAATTAATAAAGGAGGGTAGGAGGTCAGGAAGGGGAAAGAGCAAAGGTAAATTTTTAGTTTCCAAGCTTAACTGAGGGAATGTTTGTTATTGAAAATAGGAAAGTCATGAAGGAAATGGAAAGAGTTTGGAGACAAGATAAGGGTAGTGGGGTACGAATTTTGGTTTAAACAGGCTGAATTTGGAATAATATGTTGTAGCTGAATTGGTTTGTGATCTAGTCAGTATTCTGGGAAGATATTTGCATCTTGATAATGGCTTTGCTATGAGAGTGCTTGGATTCTCTGAGGTAGAGAGGATAGAGAGGAATGCTAAATCTGATAGGTAAGCTAGAGAGTGAGTGAGTTACTTTGTTGAAATGAATGCCTTCATCCGGAAAAAAAAAAAAAAAAAAAAAAAGAAACTCACGAGAAGATCCATGCTTTTACTCTAAATGTCAGTTGTGGTAGAGTCTGGATGGTGGATTTAGTTACCGAAATGGTCTCTGCATGAACAGAAGTAGTTACTAGTTCCTGACAGCTGCGAGTCAGCCTCTGGGCATCTTGCTAAATTTTCAAATATAATTATACAGTAGACTTCCTTTAACAAATTCCGTGTTCCCAGCTATAATTATAGCTGCTTTTCTTGCCTGTAGCCTGTTCTTTGTCTTACTACTCTCCTCTGTATCTCCCCCTGCTGGTTAGAATTATTCTGTGGTCATGTGGGATCTGAAAAAAAATGAAGCTGTTTACTGTGATTTTTCTTTCCTAACCATAGATTTACCACTGCACACCAGTTTCTGTTTTCAGATTCTGCTCTAAAATATGTTTCCAGTAATAAGAAGCAATGTTTTAAAGCACAGGCTAGTTATATTGTATATTAAAGTAGTTTTTATTTTCAAAGAATATGGGAATAAAAGTTAGATACATTGTAAGCTCCCTATATAGCTATCAGAAAATGACCACCACAGCTTCTCTAGTACCCCCATTTAATCGTCAAGACTCTTAAAAAAAATCTTCCTATGGCCATGCTTTAGGCCAAGAGTTGTTGTTATTTAAGAAATCAATGTTCACAACTAAAAATGAAGTTATCACAAATCCTACAACCATAATCCTGCAAAAGTTTCCAGGGCTCATCATGACAGTAATTTGTAAGATCAGATATATGAATAGGATTTCCTCTTTTTTCCTCTATTTTTATCATCCAAATACCCATTATGAAAATAAATCACTTTTAAAAATGGCTTGATGTCCTTTATAAAAATATTGTAGTTTTGGGGTGGTAAACTCCAAGAATCTGTTTACATGTCATTTAGATTATAGTCTAAGTCATTTTAATATCTTAAGAAATAACTAAAATGTATAGATTTCTGAATGTGCAGAAGAAAAGGTATATTTGAACTTTTAACCTGCAATGGAAGTATCTTTTATGTGCTGGATACTGTGCTAAGTTGCTAGTTTACTGATGGAAGAAACTTTTGCTTATAATGGTTCAAATATACTTGAGAATAAACACCGGTGTATTTAGGTTGCTTATTAAAATAACTGTATTCTGGGTAATGCTAACTATTAAGAGATCAGACTTCTCTTATACTGTAATTGGTTGACACTGTTTGACATCAGTGTAGGACTGCAGTATTTAATGAACAATAAAGGAGTAAAGTTTTGATAAATAAGGCATTTTTTTGAAACCTTTAGAAATAAGCTTGAAGTCTTTTAGCATTAGATTGATGGGTTTTCCTTTTGTCAAAGAATAAGGGAATTTAAGTTTCTATTTCAGGTTTGCAGGTCCTCATCTTGTCATAGGAATAATAGAGTCTTGGAAAGCAGAGCCCTGGAATTTACCATTCTAAGGAATCTTTCCTTATTAGTATAATTTTATGCTCATGTGGAGAGGTTTCAGGTTGAAAAATGAGATAAAATTTGCAGGGGCAGGATATTTGCTTTCCTTGTTGGTTTGGTTTCTGAGGAGTGCTTACCCCTTAACCTCCAGTGTGCTGTGATATTAGCTACTTTAAAATAGATTGCTCAAGTCTCTTTTTTGGAAAACCTTAAATATGCATCATGATGCAATACTTGCAATAAAACATGAGACTACAATTATATAAAACAAAACACTACTGCTGCTGACAGATGTCATTAACAACTTACTCAAACACAAATCTTTCAAAAAGGAACTGCTAGACATCTGATTCAGAGGTAAGGTCATTATAGCTCAAGATGAAAGGTCATCCAGTACATTTTTTTGTTTGCTTTTGCTTTAATTTTTGAGAATTTTTTGGTACCATGATATTTGATATATTTTAAAAACCATTCTTCTGAATTACAGTTAATAAATGTAGAAGGAAGGAGGGAAATAGAAAATTATTAGGCAGACACCATAGTAATAATTGTAGACAAGATCCATTGATGGATTCCAAAAATAGGGTGAATTTGAGGAGAAACAGTACTTGTGTTGTATAAAAGTATCTTCCCCTGAGGTATTTAATAATTACAAAGGGAAAAATAATAACAGAGGAGAAACCTGGCAGATAGCAAGTGATCAAGGTTATCATCAGTAATAAGACATTAGCATCTGGTATGCTATGATCCACTGAAAAGGAAATAACACCCCTTATATGATATTCTTACCAAAAATATATGACCTCAATTTATTGAGAAAACACTAGACAAACCCTGATTGAGACACATGCTACAAAATAATTGCCCAGTACTCTTCCTGAAAGACAAGGAATTGTCACAGATTGGAGGAGACTCAGGAGACATGATAACTGAATGCAATGTGGGGTGTGGAAAAGGATCCTGGAATAGAAAAACAAATGGCTGTTGACCACCATTTGTTATTTTATTTCCCCTAATCATCTACTAATAACAATTGTAGAGATAGCCATGTTGTATAAGAGATATATTAATTGGCCATTGTAGTGGCCAGTGGACTAATATATGGAATAATTTGAAGATTAGAAATAGATGATCTCTAAATCAAAAGTGAATAAATAGGTATCTGGAGATGAATTCCATCATGATTATACAAAAATTGTGGCCATTTTTATCAAAATTGTTACAGTGTTCCAGAAATTTGTCCTTTTTACATAAATTGAGCTTTAAATGGGTTTCACTTATTAAGGAAAAAATTTGGGGGAGAAAACAGGCTACTGAAAGAACTTTCAATTTTATTTTGTTAGATGCAAGCAGGTTACCAGTTACCCATTTGAGATTAGAGTCACATAGCAGCCTTTTAAAATCTGTAATGCCACTATGTACTATTTCTGGTGATGCAGATACATAATCAGTATATGGAAAACCAATAGTTATATTTAAAAGATAGCCATCAGTTATATTTAAAAGATTTGCTTTCACAGTGAAGGTATATGCCTATAGTGGCAAATACCTCTACCAAATTAAATTTGAGGGCAGTGGCTAGCTCTGTTATTTTTCCATTAGCCATCTAATGCAGTACCTGGCACTAAATATTTATTGAATGAATGAACACTGAAGACAGTGTACATAAAGTGGATTTCTATATTAAATGTAAAACTTAGTTATCAACAATAATGCAACTTTAGGGTTGAATTTTGAGAAGCCAAGTTGAGATTGTCAAAGTAGAAGATCTGGAGAATTAGCCACTCTGTGAATCTACATTTGGGAAATTATGTTAAGGCTATAAAGGACTTCTAAAATTTCATATTTGGTAATTTAAGGATACTATGAATGTTTCCTCATATGAGTTTCTTTTATTGTGTTTCAGCAACTGTGGTTTCTGGTAAAGGCAGGGCATACATAGCCCTTCGAAAGTTCTATAGAGCTTTGACAATTGTGTGTTGCCTAACAAGTTGGAATTAAGGGAGGAGAGAGAATGAATGAAAATTTTCATGTTTTGGGTATAATAATTCCTAGCAATCATGTAAAATTTATTCTAGCCATAAAATATTTCCAAAATACAATTATTACTAGATTTTGCATCATAAGGATAATTTAATGACATTGCCAGTAGATATCGTTAGCCAGCTTAAAACATACCCACTCTTTGGAGTAATATATGTGACTATATTTAATGGAATACATATTGAAATTAAAACTGCTTTATTTTAAAAATTGCTAATTTTTAAAATAAAATACGAATGGATGCAGAGAGCAGACAGCGAGCGCAAGCGGCAAGGGGCGGGGGATAAATAAAATCTTTAAAAAAAACCAAACAAACACAAAACCAAAGTCATTTACTCAAGGTAATGAATTTCATTTATAAAGAATATTTGGGGAGTGGAGGTGGCTCAAACCATTGGGCACCTTCCTCCCACATGGGAAGTCCTGGGTTCAGTTCCCAGTGCCTCCTAAAAAAAGAAAAAAGCACACAATGAACAGACACAGAAAATGCAAGCAATGAGGGGATGGGGAGAAATGAATAAATCTCTTTTTTTAAAAAAAAAAAAAGAAAAAAATATTTGGGTAGCCTACTTAAAATCCTCTGAAATATAAACGTGCAGTTGGTAGATTGGGGGGAGGGTTATTTTATTTTTTTTCCGTTTTTAAGTGACTACAGAATATCAGAAACTAAAATTGCTGAAAGTGTCTTGTTAATATTTTGTCATTTTAATTGTGTTTAAAGGAATCATCAACGCTGTGTAGAAGAGGATATTTGTAATTTTTATTTTCTATGAGAAATATAGGCTTTATATTAACAAGTATGTGGTTTTAGTGTTATAAGATTCAAACGTACATTTTGGTTTAAAACATGGGGCAGATTGGAAAGTTCATGGGATCTGGATCCTAGCTCTGCCTAATAATACTCTGTAATCTTGAGCAAGCCACTCTGTCTTTCTGCCTCTCTTTTTTTCTCATCTATAAAATATTGAAGGTAAAAATAACTCTCTATCTCATGTGGTTTGTGAGAATTACATTAACTAAATGAAACATAATACATGTGATAACACCCAGCATCAGGGCAGGTTATGAACTGCACATTAGCTCACATCCAGTCCACTGTGAATGGTGCCTCCTGGAGGTGTGCTGAGCACCCTGCTTGGAACACAGTGGTCACGCTCAGCTAATTGGCTCTGATTAAGTGAGAGGCCACCTTCCAAAGGGTAGTGTGAGCTGCAGTACTAGAAAAATTAGAAATATTAAAATACATGTAAATGTTAAAACATAACCAAATTGACGCCGTTTTGTAGCATTTTATTTCACAAACTTAAAATCTGTAAAAACTTAACCCATTCAGTTATTACTTAATAATTCCTAATTTTGAACAAATAAAAAATAAGCAATACTATTTTTTATAATAGATTTGTAAGCACCAGATTCTGGGGTATTTCAAATCATTTCTTTTTATTCTTTTTGTGTAGGGGGAAAAAGTCATTAGTCTGCATTTATAATCAGGACTAGCTTCCTGTAAAATTATTTATTTTAACGTTTTATTTATAGATTTTGAAATTTACAATTCTAAATACAGCAATAGTAAGGCACTGCATTTTTGGAGGAAACAAAAAGCACAATTAACATAAAGTCAGAGCCAGCCACAAATAAAATATTCCAGCAAACTGTGTAAGGGAAAAAATGCTCTGGGAAACAGATGCCAGGAAATCATGTATAGGTGGCCTTATTACACTGCAAAGAGAAGGATAGGCAAGTATTAGGAGGAGGAGGAAGAGGAAGAGTCAGTGACAGTGGCAGTGGCATTCTGGGAGGTAGCAAATAATATTGAATGAGTACGTACTAAATGCCAGGCACTGTTCTAAGCACTTTATGCAGGCTGTCTCCTTAAATCTTCCCAACTGCCTTCTGACTCAAAATCCCTACTGTAAAGGTGAAGTAGCTGAGGCTTAGAAAGGATAAGATTCCTCCCCCCCCCAAATCTTCCAACCAGAATTTAAACCCAGGCTTTTTGGCTCTTGAATTCATGCACTTTACCACCATGCTTACCTTTCTGAATCGAAGAGCCACCATCTATTGATTTGTTGATTGTATTTTGTGTTAACTTTTGTGAATAAATTTTTTTTGGTATCATGGGATTCTCTTTGACCAAGGATTTGACCTTTTTTAAAAGTAATTTGCTCATTCATAGGACCCCAGGTGTCCTGAAAAATAATTAACCATTGAAGAATACTTCCATGGTAAACACATTAACTGCCTTCCTAAATGCGCTTCTTTAAGTATTCCACATCTGCATACAGTATGTTGTTAAAATATGAGAATTTCATTTACATGCTTACCTCTCACTTTTAATAATGGTCAAAACGAGTAAGTTGATGAAAGAAAAGCAAGGGAATGGTAAAGTGTGGGTGCAGGATTATATCCTTAAGGTAGATGTAGGTGTAGAGTTTTTGTTCTTCATGCAGCTCCTGACAGAATACTGTGTCATTAGTGGGAGTATTTCTTTAGTGAGGTCATACGTAGTAGGTGCTTATTATCTAATTGATTGAACTAATATAATTCTTGGTATGGAAATAGTGAGGCTCCCATAGTTTTTTATTGTTTAGAAAAACATTCCAAATATTTTCTTTCTATTTGAAAACAGAGGATTGGATTTTTGCTTTAAAGAGAGACTTCTGTTTCCTTTTTTCTATCTTGGACTGTGACTGTGTGGTTGTTTCAGTTTAATAAAGCTGCTGGTGGTAAAATACCAGAAATGGGTTGGCTTTTATAAAGGGAATTTATTGGGGTAAAAGCTTACAGTTCCAAGGCTGTGAAAATGTCTAAATCAAGGCACCATCAGAGATGCCGTTTCATCAAATTGCATCTGAGGGTGATCCTGGATTCTTGCCATGTGGCAAGGCAAAATGGCGGCTCTGCTGGTCTCTGTCTCTGCCTTCTCCTCCAGGCTCACTTTCTCCCTGAGCTCAGCTGTGGGTGATAAGCACATGGCAGGGCCCTTCCTCTCCAGCTTTGAGCTGCTCCCTGGGTCTAGCATCTTGGGGGCCTCTTTCTGTGCCTCTGTGCTCCACTGATTCCAGCCTCCGACCTCTCTCTCTCAGCCTCTCGGGGCTTCTCTAGTCCTCTCTCACATGGCAGGGTAAAATGGCAGCTGTCTTCCCTTGCATATTTCTGCTTTCAGTTCTTAGTTGATGTAAGACTTTAGCAAGAGGGCAGAAACCCAACTTGGGCACACTTCACTAATTCAGCCCAATCTAAGGTCCTAAAGAGATCTAATCAAAAGTGATCTAATTAGGGGAAGCGGCTGTGGCTCAATCAGTAGGGCTCCAGTTTACCATATGGGAGGCCCCGGGTTTGGTTCCCAGGGCCTCCTGGTGAAGGCAAGCCCGCCCGCACGGCGTGGTTGGCTGACCCAGCGAGCACAAGCAGCAAGGGGGGGATAAATGAATAAATAAATAAAAAAAAAAAAAGGGATCTAATTAAAGGGTGCCTTTACTGAATCTAATGCAGTCAAAGGATCCCACAGGCATAGGAATGGATTTGTTCTAAGAACACGATCTTTTCTGGGATTCATAAAACTTCAAACTGTCACAGTGGTATAATCAAATGAGCAATAAATAGTCTTTGATAACTTACACCTGTTTATTTCCCCCCCCATGGCTAACTCCTAAAAAAGATACAGTGACTATTTTATTCTTACAAATTGTTTTCTTTCCTTTTGTCTTCCACCTTTTATAATGCTCTTTTTCACACTCTTGTCCTTCCCAGGCCTCACACCTAGCTTTTATATTAGCCAAATTCTAAAAGTTTTAAGTGAAAACTGGTAATTTGGGTGTAAAATTTTGGTCAGATATGAGATTCAGTTGATATTCTACAATTATTTGGGTTTATAGTATTAATATTTACTCTCTTCATGATGGTAGTCTTTGTTTTGAAGTGCTAGCACTATAAAGTTTGCAATTTTAATTTAAAATGTTTGGTTCAAAGATTATACATAGTATTAATATTAATATTGGCTTTCTAGATTTTACTAGAGTGAAAAACTTCATGGTTTTGCTTCCCTGTCATAATTTATAAAAAGCTTAATTTTTCATGTTCAAGTTTACTTTTTCTTAAACTGATTTAAAAATGGTAGGATCACTTATCTTAGATGCACCAAAATGGCATGTGATTTAGTAAAAATATTCTAACTGTACAAAATCCAAGGGGGTCAGCAGACATGCATGTAGAAGTTGGTTTTTGAGATTTATTGTTATTTTAGTGGATGCAGCCTTTCCTTCTCATCCCCACACCTTTCCCCCCCTGTGTTACACTCCATAGTAGCAACCTCTTCTATTTTGTCTGTAGAGGTTAAGAAGTAAATATCTCATAGGGATGCTATAGAATTAAAGCAATTCTGTTTTCTCCTACTTCATTAACTTTTTCCTTATCGCTGGATCATTCTTGTCAACATACAATCATGCTGTGTTTCTCCCATCTTAAAAATACCTTTTTTTTGATCCCACCTTTTTGGCCAGATTTATCCCAGTTCTATCTTCCTCTTGGCAATAAAACTCCTATGAGGAATTTTCTATACTTGCTGTTTACAATTCTTCTTTTCCCATTCTCTCGTAAACTTGTCATAATCAGTGCAAAAGCCTGCATCACTACCCTGAACCTGCTATTGTCAAGGTGACCAGTGACTTCCATATTGCTAAGTCAGTGGCCAATTCCTGTCCTTGCTGGAAACGCATTGCTAGCATTTGATGCAAGTCCCTCCTCCTTGATATCCTCAATCCTAGTCTGGGACAGCAGACTCTCATGGTTTTTTCCCCACCCTATTGGTCACACTTCCTCAGTTCTCGCCACAGGTTTCCTTCTGTTCTTCCCTCTTAATTGGGAGGGCATCAAAACTCAGTTATTCAATCCTTTATTTTTTTCTATCTACATTCATTTCCTTGGTGATTTCATCCAAACTCATGGCTTTAATTACCAAGAGATGTCTAGCCCTCTTAATCTGCACTCCAAGTTTATATATGCAACTAATGTATTTGGCATCTCTACTTAGATGTCTGATAGTCACCTCAAACTGAATATGCTCAAAACTGACCTCCTGTTCTTTCTTTCCAAACCTGTTCCACCTGTAGGCTTCCCCATCTCTTAGCTCAGCCAGAAACAATGGAATCATCCTTGATCTTGATATCTGTGGCAGTTTGAGATTATTTATGAATCTCCAAAAGAGAAATTGTATGTTGGTAATCTACTCTGTCCCTCTGGGTGTGGTGCCCTTTGATTGTATTAAATCCAGCGAGGGGCCTCTGATTCAGTTCACTTGAGAAAATCGGTTTAGGGCTTCTGATTGGACTGCGTCTGTAAGACATGACTCAGGCTGAGCCCCTGCCCCCGGTGGGCTGATACAAACAGACGCTCAAGAAGACGGGAGGCGAGAGTGCCGTCATTTTTGATCCTGGGACCTCAGGGAGAGAGGAGCCATTTGCCTGAAAGTTTGCAGCTGACCTTGGGAAGAGAGCCAAGACTGATAAAGGAAGCCCCGAGAGACTAGCCCTCTGCCAGCCTGCAGCTGAGAGAAAGGACGCCCAGAGGGAGGAAGGCTGAGACCTGCAGAGATCAGCGACCATCTTGCTTCAACTCGGGGCAACTGACTTTGGTGAGAGAGCAGCCTAGAGTTGGACTCTTTACAGCCTTGAAACTGTAAGCTTTTATCCCCAATAAATACCCTTTATAAAAGCCAGCAAATTTCTGTTATAATCAATCTCTCTCTCTCTCTCTCTCTCTCTCATTTTTGCCTCCCTCTCCCCATCTATCAGTTCTTTGGGCCCACCTTCCTTGTGTATCCAAAATTTGATTCCTGCCTTACCTCTTCCATTGCCACCCTGGTCTTAGTCACAGCCATGTCTTCTTTGGATTATGAAAGTTGCATCCTAATTGGTTTTTCCTTTTCTGTACTTGACCCTTTGTAATCTGTTTGCAACACAGCAGTGATCCTTTTAAATGTAGTTGATACCGTATCATGACCCTCAAATCTTACAATAGCACTTCATTTTACTTTGTAGAAACAAGAGTCTGTACATTCTGAGCTCTCTGTTACTGGGCTGAAATCATCTCTAGCTCCTGCCTCCCTCCTTCATTCTCACTGGCCTCTTTGCTGTTCCTCAGATAGTCCAGGCATGCGGAGCAGGTATAGCTCAGTGGTTGAGTGCCAGCTTCACATGTACGAGGTCCCGAGCTCAATCTCTGGTGCCTCCTAAAAAACAAACAAACAAAACAGCATTCCAGGCACCTACATTGTTTGTGGGCTTTGCACTGGCTGTTTCCTCTGCCAGTGGTACTTTCCTTCATGTATCCACATGGTTGTCCACCTCTTCTCCATGAAGCCTTTCCCCGACCACCCTGTGGAAAAGTGTAATTTGCTCTCCTCTTCACCTCCCATCTCCTGATGCTCCTATGTTGTTCTATTTTTCATGGTACATATTAGCTCCTAACATTCTAGAAAATTTACTTTAAAAAAAATTTTTTTTTAATTAAAAAAAAAAAAAAAGATATTTAGGTTACATAAATGTTACATAAAAAAGATAGGGGGTTCCCATAAGCCCTGCTCCCCACACTGCCCACATTTTCCCACATTAACAACATCCTTCATTAGTACATTCATTGCAATTGATGAACACATTTTAGAGCATTGCCACTAAGCACTATAATTTACTTTGTAGTTTACACTCTCTCCCACTCAATTCTGTAAGTTATGGGAAGATATATAATGGCCTGCATCTGTCATTGCAGTGTCATTCAGGACAATTCCCAAGTCCCGAAAATGCCCCCGTATTACACCTGTTTTCCTTCTCCCTGACCTCAGAACCTCCAGTGGCCACTGTCTCCACATTAATGATAGAAGTTCTTCCCTTGCTAGAATCACAATTAGTCAATAGTAGAATACCAGTAAGTCCACTCTAGTCTATCGTTCATTCCCCAATCCTGAGGATTCTGGGATGGTCATGTCCACTCCACCTCTAATTGAGAAGGGGCTTCAGTCCCATATGGCCAATGAATGGGACTCTCTTGTTTGCAGGTGTAGGCTCTCTTGGTTCTGTGGTATGGTGGTTGTCCATCATCACCTCCTTGTTCTATTTGTAATTTGTTTTCCTTCCCTAAGGTATAAACTCCGTGAGGGTAGGTTCTGTTTATTGTTGTTATTGGTTTGTTTTGTTCATTGCTGTATACTGAGTATCTGGAATAGTGCTTGGCAGTAAATCGACATTGAATGAATATCAAGATCTTGGCACCAGGCCTGGTAATGTTCAGTAGATTATAATCATTATTACTATTACACCTCTGGCTTTTTTTCCATATTTATTCTTCTACATGAGCATAAGGCACATTTTATCAGGATTTTTTTAAAAAGCCATTAGGTTTTTAATTTATTTGTTAAGTAAGATGTCTTTATAATATTGAACCCAAAGAGAAAGGTCAGGGCGTGTCTCACTCTGCAGCATGCCTGTGGTCCATGCCTTGGACCGTGTAGTTTTCTTGTTTTCTTGTTTCTTTTTTTTGGGGGGGAGGAGGGGGTGAAGTGTGTTTAATGATAATTCACAAAAGCAGAAAGAAAAACAGTTACTAAATACAAAAAAAAAAAAAAGATGTTCCCCCTAACTAGTTATTTTTGTTTGTTTGTTTTTAAAACAATTTATTGAAGTATAGCATTCATACATGAACATACATAAACTATAAGTGTTCAGTAAACATCTTGATCTTAGAAAACAAACATGCATAATATCATACAGGGCTCCCACACATCACCCCCCTACAAACGCCCTGCATTGTTGTGAAACATTTGTTAACAAATCATGAAAGCGCATCGTCAAAGTATTACTAACTATAGCCTGTATCTTCCTCCCCTAGACATTTTTTAAAGGATTTATTTATTTATTTCGTATGACCTCACTAATGTTATTTTTAGTAGCTAATATTTGCGTTGTAGGTTTTATTCCATTCTTTTTCTTGGAACCTTTCTTTATTTCTATTTTGGAAGTCTGTTTTTGGTAACATTTTGTGCTTTTTAAATCTACTCTGACAATCTTTCTTTTGATTGTATTATTTAGTCCATTTACATGACATATAATTACTGATATGTTTTTTGTTTTCTGTTTGTCTGCTCTGTCCTAAATGCCTTTTTAAAAATCTTCTTTCTTGCCTGCCTTTGCTAAAGCATTTTTTGCTAACCATTTGTTTGTTGGTTATACATTCTGTAATCATCTTTTTAGTTTTTATACCTTCGAATTGCAACGTGTGTTCACCTATTAAAAATTTAATATAAAATACTGTCTACTATTTTCCAGAGAATGCACGGACTTTCGATTGCATTAACTATATTTAATCTTCCTCCACTATACTGTTCTTGTGTATTTAGGTTTCATGCATTTAAAAGCTTACAAGTAGAGATTAGAATGCAAGGATCTTAGAATGCATTAACTCTGTTTAATCTTTCTTCACTCTATTGTACTTGTGTATTTTAGTTTTCATGTATTTGAAAGCCTACAAAACATTATTACTGTTATTGTTTGTTTTGCTGTCAGTTTTCATTTAGATTTATTCACTTATTTACTCTTTCTACTATTCTGTTTTTTCTTGCATCTCCATGCTTCCATGTGCAATTTTCTTTCTGCCTGCAGAGTTTCCTTCAGTGAAGATCTTTTGGTAACAAATTCTCTCAACTTGGTTGCTGAAAAATGTTTTTTTTTCCCCACTTTCATTTCTGGATGAATGAAGGTGTATGTTTAATGCATTATATTGTGCTCATTTATTTTTGGATTTTTTATTTATTTATTTATTTATTTTTTTAGTTTCTTTATGTATTTTAAAATACATAAAAGCATGAAATCTACAAATACCATTTTTGCTCTCTTCCAAAATTTTAACTCTTATTTGATTCACTTGTCTAATTGCATTGGATAACAGATTCATTTCTTGACATTAAGCTCCTTTCAGCTAATTGTGATTTAAATACTAAACAGATTTGGAATTAGGATTCAGTGACACTTGAATTACTTGAAATAATTTAGATTCTTCTCAGAATTAGTACAATATGAAATTTGGAGTTCCTAGTAGGGCTGTGTGATATGTAATAATAGATTATTGATTGCTATCAATTCCTATAGCACCTATATTTTTAATTTTTTAAAATTAAATTCTTTGAGACCCCTACTGAATAGAAGCCTTGTATTTAGTTTAGGAATGATTTTATTCCTAAGTCTCTTGTTCTAGAAAGTCATGCTGTTTCCAATACAGCAAAATGCAGATCTCTTTAGGAGCAGCTACAGTTGAAAGATAAAATACTGTTTGTCCAGATTCCTAGCTCTGTTCTCGCAGTGATAAAAAGCATTGTTTTTCCATTGTAAAGGCCAGCCTAAGTTTCAGCCTCAGTAGAACATTTACCTCTTCTATTGAAACATACTGTCTGGGTGTCATTTCCTAAGTTAGAGTGAGTAGTTTTTAACATTTTCAGGAGGGCTTGTCAAAACCTTTTTCTATTTTATATTCTTTTGAATTGTTACCAGAGATGATGAAAAGTTTTATTAGGAGAAAGGAAAGTAAGAATATGACATAGAATAAAAGAAATTAATTTATGTTAAAAAAAACTTGGAATAGTTTAAATTGTTTGGGGGAAAAAGGGTGCATGATGACTGTTTGCTACTTGCTTGTTGAGTTTAATTCATTTCAGGAAATTAGTTAACAGAATTTAAAAATTATTTGCATTAAAACTTTTTCACTTTTAAGGTAGGTGATCTCTGTAATTAGATAAAGTTTTGTTTCAGAAACATGTACCTAGTGAATTGTGTGTGTGGTGCTAGTTCTGAATAGGGTTGTCATAAGCCTGTTCTTGGAACAGTCCTCTCTAAGTTTGTTATCCTGCCTTAATTATTTGTAGAGTTCATACTAGTTTTCAGTTGCTCCCATAATAGATGATCACAGACCTAGTGGTTTACACAGCACAAACTTATTATTGTACGGTTTTGTGGGTCAGAAGCCCAGTATGGGTCTCACCAGGCTAAAATCAAGTATCAGTAGCCTGCATTCCTTTCTGGAGGTTCTGTGAAAACGTTCAAATGATAAATAGGAAGAAAGGGAATCAAAACAGGCTCCCCTCACCCCCCTTTAGACTTTAGTATTAGAATTAGTTGGGCATGCATTTATTGTAAATGGCTACTGATTCTTTTGAGAGGGAGAGTTGCTGTATTGTGGAAAAATACATAATTTTAATAGTCCAATGGCCTTTTAATCAAAGAAGGACTTGAATATTTTGCTTCACATTTAACCATTTTTTTCACTTCTTAGATTAAAGTACTTAACTAATTGAAGAAAAACAATTATGTATTTTGTGTATATCTGAAGACCAAACTGCCATTTGTGTCTGCTCTTCAACCTAAATTTGTACTCTGGCATTTTTTCCAAAGCACAAAATATAATTTATATTGAAATGGATTAACTTGCTTCTTACACAGTCTAAATAGACCAGTATATGATTTTAATCCTATATCTTGATTTTTTATTAATATATTTTTTGTTAGAGAAGTTGTAGGTTTACAGAAATATCATGCATAAAATATATAAAATTCAAGACTTCTCATATACCACACTGTTAACACCTTGCCTTAGTGTGTAGTACATTTGTTATAATTCAGAAAGAACATTTTCATAATTGTACTATTGACTCTAGTCCCTTGTTTACGATTAGATCTTATTTTAATAAGCTAAGTAGATATCTGATACTTGCTAATTTATACATACTTTTGCCCTTAATTTAATTATTAATCCATCAGAGTTTAGATTTAGTAAGTAATGTATAAGATAGAACTAATGCTACATACCTCTGAAGTTAATTTCTTACTCTTCAGTTTACAATGCCAGTTTTACACTTCATTTGCTGTCAGTGAAAACGTAGGAGGCAGGCATATCACACGTTCATTGTCGCTGAGTACAATATATCATACAGGAAAAGCACATTAATATGCCATACAGAAAGTCTAACATACATAAACAACCACTTAGCATTTTTAATAACATATCTGACTTACTGACTAGCTTAAACATCTTCGTGAAAAGAGACACCCATGTAGAGTGCATACATTGGCTTATCGGAAAAAGTGCTTCTTGTGCTGATGAATGAGCATATCTCTTCTTTATGTATCATGGTGAAAATCAGACTTACAAAGCTTTTCCCTTTCCACTGGAATCCTTAAATCTTGGCGCGATTAAATTATGCCCAGGGCTCTTCAGATAAAGTACACTCTGGAAAGCAACTTTTTAAAAGTCTTATTAAATGTTTACATTTGTTTGGTGCTCCGACTCAATTTTTCCCCTAATTTTGTGCTGTTATTCTGTTTCTAGGCCTTTGGCCGAGTGGGATGAGGGTGGAGAACTTTCCTTAATTCCTGTTTTCACTATGAACTCTATGTATTTCTCTAGGGTTCACCCTGCAAATTGGTCTCAAATTGGTTTTTTGGTTTTTAAAAAATGTTTAATGCTTTTTAGATTTTTTTTGTTGCAACATTTTATTCAAATTAGGAAATATCAAAATATAATGTCTGCCTTAAACAGATACTGACCGAAACCTGAGGAAAACGTAATGTGAGAGTATAAATATGAAAAAAAAATGGAGAAGTAAATGTAATTGATTTAAAGCATAAAGAGCAGGTGAATTTGTTTTTCTTTTAGTCTTTTTTTTTGTGGACACTTACTTTGCGTTCATTCCAGAATCAGAGCATGTAAAATGAAAAATTTCCTAACATTTTCTTTTAGTGAATTTATATCCTAATATTCATATTCTCTCTGCCTCTCTGTTTGTCTCGGTTTCTCTCTCTCAGACGAGTATTTTTAAATTATGCTTGCTTGCAGCACTTTCTAAGACTCTTTGTTTAACAGCCCTGGGTAAGGTTTTTGTGAGTGGTCCCTCTCCCTGTGGGCCTTGTGTCATTCTTCCTAGACTGGACCATTTCATAAAGGCAGTCATTCCTTTTTATTTTATTCTACTTAATTTCCATGGCATGTTTATAGAATTTGTTGAATAGTGTAGTATAATCTTCAGCCTCTCCTCTTAACTTTTTCCTGTCCTTCCTTTTCAAGATTTTTAAGTATTACTTCTTTGTAGAGGACTCTAAAATCTATAGCTCTGTGTTTGACTTCATTCCCGTATTTTAGTGTCTGCATTTCTTGTATTGTCAGTTTAATCTTCCTAAAAGCATTGCTTTTATTTTTTAATTATTTGAAATATATGTTTATGTTTAAAGTAGCTTTAGATTACATAAATGTTACATCAAAAATATAGGGGATTCCCATATTCCCTGTCCCCCTCCCCCCACTTTCCACATTAACATGGTACATTTGTTTCAGTTGATGAACACATATTGAAGCATTGCCACTAACCATGGACTATCATTTACATCGTAGTTTACACTCTGCCCCCCATAATTTTATAGATTTTGACAAAAAGTATAATGACCTGTATCCATCATTGCCGTGTTATGCAGGACAATCCCAGTGTCCCCAAAATGCCCACAGTCCCATCTATTCTTGCCTCTCCTTCCCCTCAGAGCCTCTGATGATGGCTACTACATTACTTTTATCCCTGTTACTCTCCTACGTAGGAGCCTTCAACAGGTCCACTTTTGTCTATAACTTGAAATTTGGAATCTCTAGCCTGGTAGCCAAGGTTTTCCAAAACACTTAGCCTCCCGTAGTCAGTAACAAAAACTCCCATTTCTGTCAAGATGATTCCAACATACTGAGAGCATTCCTATGTAGCTTTCCTCATTTCAGCCTTTCACCTCTCTCCTCCTTTCTGTCCCGTGATGTCCCTCCTGTTTTCTTTTTGCCCATCTAAAACTTACATATGGTATCCCAACTTGTATCTCCTGTCCTGCTCCCTCCATGGCATCCTCCTGAAAAGAGTAGTCCATCTCTGAGCTGCCTTGCTTTCTTGCCACTCACATGGCTCTTTCTCTTTAATGTTCTGCACTATTACTCGTTTTCACCTGGGTTTGGGTCCCATATTGCTAAATGGATTTTTCATGTCAAGAGAGCAGTGGCCATTTTACTCTTCTTTGCATTTCTCTTATGGCCAAGTGCAGTTTATTTTACAAATCTCAGATATAAATTGATATTTTCTCACTCATTCTTATAATAAATATTGATTATGTACACTGAAGCACCATTGATACAGCACTAAGCAAGAGTGGTAGGGACCCTGCTTTCATGGACTTTATATTTAGAAGGGGAAATAGATTTTCTACTGCTAATTTCAGAATTACCTATTTAATTACAATTGACGATGTAATCTGTTCCTTTTTTAACAAGGAAAAAAAAAAAGGAAAATTGCCTTTTTTTCTCTGCTATTATTGGCATGTGTAATTTTGCTTACTTTAAAAATAAATTTTCATAGAGTAAATTACTCTTGAAATGATAGGTTTTCAAATGGGTAAACTTAATTCTTGTCTTCTAAGTATACATAATACTGATATGCTCTATGTCTGGATAAATTCAATAGGCAAAATAATGTAAGAATGATTCATATATTCTTGACATTAAAACAATTTTAGTAAATTTGTGTATTGTTCATGTTATATGTAAGGTCATGTGAAATAATTAGAAAGTAATTAAAATATTTTTAAAAGGAAGATTCACTAAACTCAAACTATTACAGCTCATTAGTTAATATACTAAAGCTCTCTTGTAGGAGATTAAGATTAGTTTAAAACGAATACATTATTAGTTGCATTGTTATTTTAGCTTTAAGTCCTTCTTCCAGTGGCTTGAACAATATCAAGTATTTCATAGGTATGATTTTTTTGAGCTTGTAATAATCATAGAAAATTAATGCTTGAAGAATGGAGAAGTCTTCAGTGAAACTGAAAAATTATTGTATTTGCAAATGTAAAATCATAATTTACATAAATGTTATAGTTAGGAACATTATGAATGTAAATATACCTTCATCTGTTCTCAGTCCTGTAATGCCATTTTTTGTCCAGTGGGAGATGAAGAGTGATGTTGAGACTGCTGTTAACCTATTACAACAACTTAAAGGAAAACACAGCAAAAAACAGAATAGCGTTGATGTAAATATGAGAAGGGAAAAGAGTATTTATCTCCATTAAGTGACATAAAAAGCCATTGTAAGACTAACAGACTGGTGGGTGTGCATAAAGCAGTGAAATGCCTAAATTCAGATGCTAATTATAAGCACAAGGACAATTGCCTCCCACATCCTTAACTGTTGTATATTTTCTTTAGTCAAAGTGTAATTCAGAGTTCTTGAAGTGCTGAATGTGGCTTTTATTTTTTCATTTCCCCTTAGCATATATATTAAAAAACACACACAATAAAACAAAACAAAACAAAACAAAAACCACCACTTCTGCTGGACTGTGATTTCAGTAGATACAGGTGGAATATTAAATGCTACAAAGACAATTCACTTGATGGCTCTGGGATTGTCTTTCTGTGTGCCTGTCCTGCTTTCTAGTGTAAAAACAGATGTTTACTAGTAAAGTTAAAATCATTTAAACATACTGGTGCACGTTTTACTTGTGAGGTGTCCCAAGGACTTTAAGGTTTAAATTGTGATGTATTAATACTCTCATTAAAAGTATATTTATTTGGATCATTATTGTTTTTAAAACTTATTTGGGTCATGGTCTCTGGAATCTACTCGTAAAAATAATACATCACTGCTTCATTAACAGTTTTGGCATTTTTAAGTACCTGAGAAAAAGAAAATTTCCTGATTGCATTTTGTACAGTGCGTTTCAATGGTGCTTTTGTAATATGCACCTCAGTCGTTGAAAGGTATATAGTAAAGTATTCCTGTTCTTAGAAGGTTGCTAGCTGGCTAACAGGGAAAGTGTTATAGACTTAAATTATTTTTAAAACTTTGTTTTTAGAAATAGTAGTACAAAAAGGTCCCTTGTAATCTTGCTATTTTTTACTTTTTTCTTAGGAATGCGTCTTATTTAGCTTTTAGTAACTTGCAATTTAAGATCACAGTTATTAGGTGTATTTCTGCATTTTATATATCACTCCCAGATGCTACAGTATTAGTTTTTATCACTGCATATTTTATGAAATGTCAGCCTTCTGTTGGCTGTTCACGCAGCATTGTTAGTGATCAAAGACACAACATAAAGGAGAGAATCTAAACAGTTGGCTCATCTGTGCCCTTCATTGTGACAAAAATACTATAAAATTACTTTATTATAAAATGACAAATAAAAGCATTATGTAACGCACAATACAAAAATAAATTTCTTTGTTTGTAGTGAAATTAAATCTTAATGTTTAATACGAAGAGACCAAGTGATAAATATAATTTCCAATTTTACGAGGTTTTCTTGGTAAAGGAATGAGGGGTAATATGTAGTGTGTAATGTTGTAATACTTTACTAAATGACAGTGCTGTGCTTAGGAAAAGCCACACACAATGTTTGACAACACAAGAGGTTACTCAGTGTAAACTCTTAGTTTTGCTACTCAAAATGCATTCCAGAAAAGTGATTATTAGCTTTAGTATGTAATCTGGTTTATTAAAATATTTTCTTGAATTGACTTACTTCTACAATTTAAAGCTTTATCCCATAGGTTTAAAGATTCTTTTTTCTTTAATCTCAATGATTTCAGTGTCAGGATAAAAGTAAAGAATGGGAAAAAAAATGCCCGATGCTTGAAAGAAAAATCTGTGAGAATAAAAATCTTGAATGATTTTGATCAGCTGTTGTGTATGCCCAACACAGCAGTTGGTTCAGTCAGTTTTATGTTTTGGGATGGTTTTATTAAAACGAGCTGTTGCTTTCAGTAAATCATTGAGAAGGGTGCTGGCTTTATGCATGTCTTTTTGGGGTGGCGACATGGCAATAATAATTTCTATTTGCAGCCTTGTCATTTAGTGAAGTTGGAGACAATTCCTGACCACCATAGAAGTTGGTGTGTTGTTTTTGTGACCTCCCTGTGGCATGTGGAAATAATAGGAGTCAAATGAGAGTTTAGACTAAAAAGTGACTTTGTATAAATGGACTTTTATAGCTATATACTGGAAAAATAAATCATACTAATTAACTAATGATTTCGGTATCTTCAATTTATTGTACACAATTTCTATTTTTTAAAATAAATGATTGAAACCTTAATTTTATTCCAGTGGGAGGAGTAGACATTTAGAAAGCTGGTTGAGAGATAAAGACTTTAGATACCTATAAGTTAGGGGCCTCAACTTTTTTCTTGAGATTCTCTACACCAGGGGTTCTTAACCAGGGGTCTGTGAACTTGAATTGAAATTTCAAGAAACCCCAACATTATTCTTGTTAGGGACGTGTTGGTGCGGGTGTGATCTATTTATTAAATAACACACAGTATAGTGTGGACTTGGTAAGGGGTCCGTGGTTTTCACTTGCCTGGCAGAGGGGTTCGTGGAACAAAAAAGGTTAAGGACCCCCACTCTACACCTTTACTGCCCAAAGTGTGGTATCAGTGTTAACCTGGGAGCTTGTTAGTAATGTAGAATCTCAGGCCCCTTCCCATAACCTCCTGAATCAGAATCTGCTTTTAACAAGATTTCCAGAAAATTTGTATGCACATTTAAAGTTTGAGAAGCACTGCTATAATGCTTCTCATTGGAAACCCATTTGCTGAATCATGTGTCTGTGGGCATGTGAGTGTGTTTTCACTGTAAGGTGTGCTGATGGTAGAGCTGGAGGAGGCAATGGAAACTCATACCAAACTTTTCCTGGAGCTCTGGAGTATGCAGATCTTTAATCTAGAACTCACAGGGTTTTGATCTTTAAGTAATTGCAATTAGAATCAGTAGCTACTCTGTTGAAGCTGCAGGTGATCTTGATAATATTAAGCAGATGTGTTCTTTTGGCCATGGCAGTGCCTTATCAAGTTCCAGACACAAATGATATTTCTCCCCAGAGTGTGTATTCTATGGTATGTTTTCTCCATGAGCTGCTCTGAGTAAAATGATTCCATGGTCAAATAAATTTGAAAAGCACTGTAGACTTTGTTGCCTTTTAGGTGTATTAAAAGACCTGAGATCTTAGTGTAACTTGGTTACACTAAATTCAGCATTTCCAAGTTTACTTGGGAAAAAAAAAAAGTCCAAGTTTACTTGACTTTGACCATAACATATATGTATTTTAATTTTTTTATTTTTTAAAACTATTTATTGAAGTATATCATTCATACATGAACATACATAAACTATAAGTGTTCAGTAAACATCTTGATCTTAGAAAACAAACATGCATAACATCATACAGGGCTCCCACACATCACCCCCCTACAAACATCCTGCATTGTTGTGAAACATTTGTTAACAAATCATGAAAGCGCATCGTCACAGTATTATTACTAACTATAGTCCATATCTTCCTTCCCTATATATTTTTTAAAGGATTTATTTATTTATTTACTTTTATCCATTTTTACCCCCATGCCCCCTTTTTTGCTGTTTCTGTGTCCATTCGCTGGGCAACTCTCTGTATCTGTTTCCTGCCCTCTCTTCTCATGCTTCTCCTCTTGTCTTAGCTGGGATTTGATCCTCAGAATCTCTGATGTGGGGAGAGGCGTCCTACCGACTGGGCCACCTTAGTTCATGGTTTTTCGGTGTGTCTCGCCTTGTCTCCCTTGTGTCACTCTCCTGTTATGTCATCATCCTGCTGCGTGGCTTGCGGGGCCTGGTGGCGCACCTGTGGATGGGACCTGGCGGCTCACCTGCTCGCGGGGCCTGGCGGCGCACCCATGCATGAGGCCTGGTGGCTCACCTGCAGATGGGGCTTGATGACTCACCCGCTCGTGCTGCCTGGCGGCACACCCGCGCATGAGGCCTAGTGGCCCATGTGGCTTCTATATTTTTTTTAAATTTTTACCGGGAGGTCCTGGGTTTCGAACCCAGGTCCCTCCATAAGGGAGACGGGCGCCCAACCACCCAAGCCACATCCGTCCCTCTGCTATATCTCTCAAGGTCGACCAAAGATACCCAAAGTTACAGTCTTTTCCCATACAGGATGGTCAGATAATAAATCAGTTTTATCACCAGCATTCTAAGAACCAGACCTAGGGAGAAAAACTAGGTCTGGGGACACATGTATGGTTTCTAATACAGCAAACGTTTAGCCTACCCTGATTATCACAAAATCAGGACAGCGAGAATATTCGCATGATATTTATGTATTTTTAAACAGCCTTTATTATCTTCTCATTTAGCATGTGCAGAAGCTGACTTCTTTCTAGTTTTTGTTTTTCTTAATTAAAAGAAGAGATGAGGACAACTTTTGAAATTGTCATGTTATGCCACATATAAAACATATACTTTCCAATACTGTTATTTCACTGCAAAAGTTCTATAGCCTGTGTGTGTGGAAGAGGTTTCAACCCGGCAGATACTGCTGGGGGCTAGAGTAGATGAGAAGCACCTTTTAGAAAGTGAGTGTGGGATTGATTCCGGTCAGTTCAGATAACTGGAACCGAGAAGATGGGGCATTCCTGATGTTGGCTAGCAGGAGGAAACCTGTGGCAACAGAAGAGGTTAAACTTTTCAGTTCAGTAAGCGTTGACTGAATCCTAAATATAGGGTAGGCTCTGTACTTGGCCTTGGGCAAGTAACAGCGAAAAAGATAAAATTCCTGCCCTCCAGTTGCTTACTGGAGTGAGTATAATTATGTCCCAGTAAATGGATGAGAGCCAGAATTGAAAACATAGGATTGTCCTTGGGGAGTTGTGAAAAGTAAAAGTTGGCTAGAGTACTACATGCTGGAGGACCAGAGACAGGTAGACTAGGATGCAGCTGTGGCTATAGGGACCATGGTTAGGGGACATTGAGAGTGAAACAGTTGTGAGGGAGAATTTCAAAAAGTAAGAATGGGATCGAAAAGCCTTTTATAAAGATACGCCACATATACTTATGTTTTCTTAATTCCCCTTCTTTCTTTACAAAAGGTAGCATACTATGCAGTTTGCTTGTTTCGTCTACCAGTTTCTCTTGAAAATCACTCCATATCATCAGTTCACAGAGATCTTGATTCATTTTTTTCTTGTGCGTAAGTACCATAGTTTGCTCAGTCTCCTCTGCTTGCACATTTACATAGTTTCCAATATTTTGCATTTGCAAATAAAGCTGCAATGAATAGTTTTGCACACACATATTTTCATACTGTTGAAGGTCTGTTATCAGTAAATTTCTACGAATAGGATGGCTGGTCCAAAGGTAAATGTATATATAGCTTTATTAGATAATGTTCAATTCCTCCGCGTGAAAGTCGTACCATTTTGCGTTTCTGCCCGCAGTGCATGAGAGTGCCTGTTTTCCTACAGCTTTGCCAACAGTGTACTGTGAAAGTTTGAATTTTTGCCAATCTGATGTACTGAAATGGTAATCTCAGTCTAGTTTTGCGTTTATCTTATTTATCTTATTATGAGTGGAGTTGAATATCTTTTCATATGTTGAAGAGCCATTTTCTATAGGATGTGTGATCTTTTGTTCCTGTTTTTAAAAGTTCTTTGTAGAGTAGAGATTATTAGCTATCTAACTCTGATATATGTTGCAAATATTTTCTCCCTGTTTTTCATTTTTCTTTTGCTTGTGATGTTTTTGTCAAAAAAGTTTATTTTTATTTAATTATATTTATTTGGTTTTTTCTTTGTATCTGGATTTTAGTCCTAGTTAGAAAGCCTTTTCTGTTATAATTCAGAGGAATTCACGCATTTTTTTTCTCTTTAGTATATGTGTATTTTCATCTTTTACATTCAGATCTCTGAACCATTTGGGGTTTACTCTTGTGTGTGATGTGAGAAATACATGTAATTTTATCTTTTTTCCAAATTTTATCCATTGTTAAAAAGAACATCCTTGTACTTATATTTGTGATAACACCTTTATCATATATTAGGTTACTGTGTATAGCTGAATCTATGTTTTGGACTTTTTGTTCTATTCCATTAGTATGTCTTCATGAGGCAGTACCAGACTGCAGTACCTTAATTTTTGAGGCTTTATAGTATGTTTTAATGTCTGGTAGTAGTTTAGCCCTCCCCTTATAATTATTTCTATTCAGTGTTTCTTTTCTTTTCCACTTGAACTTGAGTATTGACATGTCTAGCTCCATAGACATGGTCCAACCAAGAAAAAGGTGTTTCTTTTCCATTGTTCAGGGCTACTCTGTGTCTTTTAGGAGTGTTTTTATTTTTTGTCATGTAGATTTTGAACATTCTTGACATGTTCTTGATTTCTGGATATTTCTTGATATTCTTAAATATTTTATCTTTTAAAAATTCCTACTTTAAATGAGACTTTCTCATCTACTTTATATTCTAAGTGTTTATTATTTGTATATGTGAGTGTTACTGTTTTTTGCAAGTTCATTTTATATCTGGCTACCTAGCTGAATTCTTTTGTTGTTGGATTTTATCATTGATTTTCTAGGGTTTTCCAGGTATTCCATCAGGTTTTCTGCAAATAGAGATAGTTTCATTTCTTCTTTTCCAGTTCTTCTACCTCTGATTCCATTCTGTACTCTAATTTCATTGGCTAATATCTCCAGAACAAAGTTAATTAGTAGGGGGATAGTGGGCATCCTTGCCTTGTTCCTAATCTTAGAATGAGTAATACTTTATTTGTAACGATCAGTGGCAGAAAGGATATAGAGGACTGCATGGGATAATGCCCCATTCTAAGTTCTTTATAGACATAACATTCATTTTTATCTAAAATGCTCTGTAACATCTCTTACCTTTCATAGTCAAATTTTTTGAAAGAGTTGTTTCTACCTGCCAACCTTTGACCTACATTTCTTCACCTTTTTAACCACTCCACACTGATTTCTTTCATTGTAAAAATGGCACTGAGGTCATTGAGACCTCCACGTTGTTAAATGTAATGGGCTTTTTTTTTTTTTCTTTCTATTTTCATCTTACTTTTCCTCCTAGTGGTGTTCAACAAGCAGTTCATACCTTTTCTAAATGAACTTTTTTCCTTAGCTTCTGAGAAAAGACTTTCTTTTTGTTGTTCCTTCTTAGTCTTCTCTGCTAGTTCTTCCTCTACTTAGCTTCTAATATTGGAGTGTTTTAGGCCCCTTCTTTTTAAAATTATCTTCTTTTTGAACTCTATTTCTACTTTTCTGAGTAAATGTATAGTTTAAGTTATCGATATTGCATTTTTTTTTTCAGAGTGAAGTCTCCAGTCTAAACTATCTTCTGAGATCAAGATCTACATGCCCACCTTCCTAATTGCTATCCACTTCCATTTTTGAGATATCAAAGGCACTTTACAATCTGTTCTAAGCCCTTCCCCAAACTACTTCTAGTTTTATTTAAGTGAGTAATAAAGATCCCATTGTATAAGCTAGAAATCTGATAGTCATTCTTTTTTTTTTTTTTTTTTTTTAAAGATTTTATTTATTTATTCATTCATCCCCCCCTTGCTGCTTGTGCTCGCTGGGTCAGCTAACCATGCCCTGCGGGCGGGCCTGCCTTCACCAGGAGGCCCCGGGAACCGAACCCGGGGCCTCCCATATGGTAAACGGGAGCCCCACTGATTGAGCCACAGCTGCCTCCCTGATAGTCATTCTTGATTCTTTTTTCTTCACTCATCACCTTTTACCCACTCCATTACCAAGTTATGTTGAATTTATCTTTCTAATCTTCCCAGTCTTCTCTACTAGAAGTTAAGGGAGAATCTTTCAGCCAGAAGACATAGGAGTAAAGAATAAATATGGTTATATTTGGTAGAATACTTAAAGTGAGGGAATGATAATGACTTTGGCGTTCGATATACAGTATTGAGTCTAAAAGTGTTGGTTTGGGCAGTCTGGAGGAGGCATTTAAGGAGTGACTGGAAATGTGAATCTAAAGCTCAGGTGATAAGTAGCTTTCTTCTTCAGTGCCAGCTCAACTGATAGTGTAGCAACTGCTCAGAGTAGTGTTGGGAAGTCTTTGGAGGCAGCATCCAGCTGACTGGCAAGATCTACCTTGGGAATTATGTACTTTCCAGCTATTGTTTAGTCCTTGGGATCCAGGCCAAGGCTGGAGATATGAATTTTGAAACTTTCACATAGAGAAAGATAGTTGAAGGTGTGAAATTTGAGTGAGACTGCAAAGCAACTAAAAAAAGTCAGAAACAGGGATCCAACTGAGGGGAAAAATTATAGAAACCAGGGTACTAGAGAATTTTAAGAAGGAGGTCATGATAATTAGTGCTACAGAGAAATCATAGAGTATGTAGAATTGGGAAAGGTTACGTCTGGATCACTGAGAGAACAATTTTACCTTAAGAGGGCAGAAGTCATATACCAAGGGATTTATACTTTTATAAAGATAATGTTAAAGATGAATGTCCCATGCAGAAAAACGGAAAGAGTTATTGGCAAACTAAATATTTAAATAGGCATGTAATACTAGTATTTTGCCAGATGTTGAAAACGTTTGTAAAATATGAAATAAAAAAAAATGATAATTTCAAAAAATCTATCATGGATTGGAAACTAAATTAGAGATAGAAAATAAAAATTGTAGTAAGTAGATTCTTTTGAATGGAATACATATATAAACATTGGGAATCCTCTGGAAGTACATTGTAAAACATTCCAGAGAGCAAATGTAGCTCAAGTCGTTGAGTACCTACTTCCCATATATGAGATCCTGGATTAGATCTCTGGTACCTCCGGAAAACAAAACACAAACAAACGATAAAACCTCCTTGGGGAGTGGGTGTAACTCAGTGGTGCTCAAACTGCTTCCCATCTACACAGTCCTAGGCTCAATCCCCGGTACCTCCTAAAACAAACAAATAAACTGACACACACACACAGACAGACAGACAGACAAACATTCCAGATTTTAAAAGATACTGAGGTTTAGGAAGCAAGATGCTGGTAAAGCAAATAGTGCAGGAATACCACCTGAAATCTGCATAGCTGGGCAAGGAGCTGGCAAAGTGCTCTCAATTTTGGCACCTGCAAAGTGATACTTTTAAGTAAATTGGGCTATGTTTTACTAAGAATAATGAGTTGTTACTGGTTCATTTTGATACAGGAAAGAAATGGGATATATTGGAGACATTGTGAGTATGCCTAGAGATATTTGGCCATTTTGATTATCTGGCCAAAAAGGGCAACTAAAAAGATATTTTAATTACCTAAGCAATTTGGTATAAGAATAGAAAACAATGAAAGTGCAACAGATCTTCCAAGAGGGGAGAGATAACATTATCCCATTCTGAGCAAACCTTAGTGGTTAATACATTATATAGTTCATGTTGGTAGAGATTTAATCCAATTAGAGAAGACTCAAAAGAAGTAAAGAGATAATCATGGATGAGGGACAGTGGACATAGTATATAAAAATCAGAAATCTGAGTTTTGTATATTTCTGGTAACCCTTCTGAATTTTCTTATTCCAAATAGTGTCTCTTGATTATCTCGGATGTCCTAAATTGACTATTGTATCTGAAAAAATGACAGCTTTGTTTTTCCCCTTTTTACTCCTTAGGCATTTTATTTCTTTTTCTCATTTTACTGTCTCTCTTGAAGTTTTAGTACAGTCTTGAGTAAAAGTGGTGTTAGTGGGCATCTGTATCTTATTCTTGATTTTAAAGGGAATGCTTCTAATGAGTCACCAGTAAGTATTATGTTTGCTATAGATTTTTGGAAATATATATTTCATTCATGCCATTTTAGGTAGTTTTCTTCTATTTCCAGTTAAATTCTTTTCTTCCTTAAAAAATTTTAAAATCCCAAATGGTGCTGAATGTCAACAAGATACTTTTTCAAAATCTATTGAGATGATTCTATGGTTTTGCTTTTAAAGGGTTACCTAATACAGAATATTTTACTAACTGAAAATCCAATGAAAGATGGCCAGTCTGTTTTCCAGGAAGTGGGCATTCGTTTTCTCCTTGATTATGGTAGGTCCTCTAAGGTACTCTGTAGACTGTACGGCAGACTGCAGCTCTTCAGAGGTCAGCCGAAGTGAAACTGTGAATAGGAAGTCAAGAAGGTCGACTGGGAATTTGCAGATGTACTCTAACTTTTTTTCCTTTTAAGCCCAACCTTGGTTTATTTTCCTTCGTATTCTCTGATGCTTCAGGTTTCCAATAAAAAAGAAAACATGAAGTTAGATGCAGATGCATTGAGTTATTAATTAGCAAGGGTACAGAAATATTACTCATGTGGATTCAAATTTATAGTGTTCCAAGTCAAAACATAGGACATATTAGAGAGAGGCTACAGGCCATCACAGGCCATTTTGTGAAACTTGAAAATGGGTTTTCATTTGTATTCCATTTTATTCACTACCATATATGGAAATTTTTGTTTATTTTTTGATAGTGCATACTTAAGATGCTATTGAGAAAATATTTTAAATTGCAGTTTGTACTAATGTGGTAATTACCTCATTCTTAATGATGTTCTTTTAAATTTCTTGCAAACAATGAAGATTTTGAAAAAATTATTAGTTTTTTTGTAAATAGTTACCAGATTTTTTAGATAATTTCTCTTCTATGGATAATATCTGTATGTTAACTTTCCGTAGAGATATTCTGGAAAATAGCTGATTTTAATCTGACATTTATGGCAGTTTTTGCATGGTTAAACATTCCCTTCTGTGAAATTGCATTAGCTGTTGAAGGAGAATTTGGTTAAGCCCTTTCTTCTCATTGGTTCCCTTTTTCTTAAGATGTTGCATGGCATATCCAGAGCAGGAATTTACTGTTTTATTTGAAGCTGTTTATGTGCATCAGGATCTTTCTTTGGGCCTTGTGATGTGATTGACTAGGTTTTGGTTATTTTTTGCATTGTTTTTGTTCAGTATAGAAATTATCTCTTTATCACAGTATATGTTTTGGTCTTAACAAAAAAATAAAACCAAACAAACATGTGAACTGAACTCTTATAAAAATGTGTTAGTGTGCTATATTTACCTTTTCTTTCCTGAAGGACATTCTCTCATATTTAATTATATTATACATTATACATTCCTTATACTTATTTATTTTTATTTCTCATTTGTATATTACAAAAATTATTGTAATAAATATTCTTTTCCGTATAAATAATTACTAATCATAATTTTCCTTGTTAAAATACTGTATCTACAACTGCAAGCAAGACAGTTCCATCCATCTGCCTCATGGGATCTAAGCCCCCTCTCAACTGGAAGCAAAGTGGGCATCACCATCCCCAAATCCTCAAGATTGAGGAACGAACAAACATAAGGGGGGAATGTAAACAGGAACCAAAGTAGACTTATTATTATTCTAATAATGGAAGAACTTATAATATTGATATAAAGACAGTGGCCACCAGAGGTTCTGAGAGGTGGGAGAGGGAAGAATAGGTGTAACATGGGTAATAGGTGTAAAATGGGACATTTTTGGGACATGGGAATTGTTGTGCATGATATTGCAATGATTGATGCAGGCCATTATACATTTTGTCAGACCTATAAAATTGTACGGTGCAAAGTGTAAACCATAATGTAAACTATAGACCGTGGTTAGTAGCAGTGCTTCAATATTTGTTCGTCAGTTGTAACTAATGTACCACACTAATGTAAGATGTTATTAATAGGGGAAAATATAAGAGGGGGAAGGGGTGGGGTATATGGGAATCCCCTATATTTTCGATGTAACTTTTATATAATCTAAAAGTTCTTTAAAAATAAAAAATATTGTGTCACCTCTTTATTTTCCATTATGATCAATTATAATATCATAGTCTACATATCATGGATAACCAAAGATTTGAGTATAAAGTAATGTGTTACTCTATACAGTAGTTAGTCCCTAATGCAGGAGCTTATGAGTGACTTCTTGGGGACAAGGTAGGGGGGCAGGGTAGTGATGGACTGAGAGACTTATTTTTTGTATGTGTTCTAGTATGTCACAATTTAGAAGGCAACGACTAGCAAGATAAATGTGACTAGAACTACAGAACAGGCCTGTATTATTTATCATTTTTCTCAGAGTATAATGTAGAAGTCACAGTAATTTGGTGAGTGGTTTTCATCTCTGTATGAAAGTCTAATATCATGAAAACATCTCTTACTACACACAGCATAAATATAAGTTCTATATGGAATTATTGGAAGTTGTCAAAGCCTTTTTTCTCCATAATCTTAGGTAGAAAACTCACTGAATTTGCCTGTAACAATTAAGCATGTTTAATATATAGGTGTTAATAGCTACTGATATGCCACCCCAAAATGAAGCACATTTTCCTCATCTTTAATCACTAAAGGTGGATAAAATGAACCCCACGTATGGGGAACTTTGTTTTCTTGAATGATTAAATTTTCTGGTTACTAAAAGATTATCCTTTTTTCTTTTTCAAGTATTTGTTCCCAGTCTTCAAACTCTTGTGAGTGTAATTTAACCTTTGTGGGATGATTAGAGTGGTATTTTCCATCCTAATCAGAGGTACTGTTAAGCAGCATTCTAGTTGCTAAAAATGCCAGGTAACCTAGACACATTTAGTACAGCACATATAATTTAACACATTACTTATTATTGACTTCTGTTAAGATTTGAGGTTCTGAAAAAGTCTAGGGTTTTCCAATGTAAATTTGCATATATTTTTCTTTTTTGCTTGCATATATTTTTAATTGTTTGGTTTTCTAAAAGTATTTACTTTTGTGTGGCTAATTGTAGTGGTTGATTTCATGTGTCAGCTTGGCTGGGTGATGGTGTCCAGTTGCTGGGTCAAGCAAGCAATGGCCTGATTGTTACTGTGAGGCTGTTTTGTGGATGGGTCTACATCTACAATCAACAAAGGAGATTGCTTTCAGCTGTGTTGGGCATCTCTTCATCTACTCAGTTGGAAGTCTTATCAGCCACAACTGAGAATTTTAGAAGTCAGAAAGATGAAAATATATCTAATTAATGGAGTGATTTGTAGAGCTAACTTATTTATTCTCTCTGATTTTAATTAAATGTCCTCCCCTGTTTTCTGAGAAGTAAAACTTCAGAATTCTAGAATGACTTGCGATGATAGTAACTACTTTTCATAAGCCCTACTCCATAAAATGTATTTGATGCAATCAAATGTGGTTTGATTTTTTTGTTTTTAACAATTTGAGGTAAGGAAAATTATAGTGTTTATTGGGAAAAGGTGACAGGCAGGTGATGTTACAAAAAGGCAATAGATTAATAAAAAGAACTCTGAAACAAATGGAATAACATAAGGAGAAGCAGTTAATGAGATGCAGAATAATTTAAGTCTGGAACTGAGAATTTAGAATATAAAATAGAATTATGGACAATGCTTAAAGAATCAGCCTATGAACTAAAATAATTTCTCTAAAAATCTTATTTTCATTTTACTTACAAGACATACTTACAAGGAAGGAATCTTTTAATTAAAAATATGCTTGTATTCTAACACTATGAAAGATGTCTATTTTGAAAAGTCTCATGTCTTATGGCTGCCATAGGAAATAGACAAAGATGAACACAAGCTTAAGGGATTTCTTCATCTCTTGGAGTCAGGTTGAATCTAGCTTTCTTTGTGAAACCATAGTTTCTGGAATTTTCTAAATGCTCAGTTGTCATTTACGCTGGTCTTAAAGATTGGAATGACTCTTAACTGCCCAAAGCAACCCTCAGAATTGACCCAGTTTCTTTTGGTCCACTTAAATAGAGTGATAGTGACCATTCTATTTCTTTTTTCAAAAACTATTTTGAATTTGTTTTTCCAGAGTTTGATCCTAAACACAACCAAGATATAGAGAAGAGAGGTAAAATTGTGGGTATCAACTGAAATACTGGAGGATGTACTCTTCCACTCTGTTGAAATCCTTTTCTTGAATTGTACTTGCATTGGTTTTTGTTCTGCTTGGAGCTTATTTGATGCTGTATACTACCAATTATGGTCAGTGAAAATTGAGCAAAATTATTTGGGAGAAAAAATTTGTATAATATTATGAGATGAAGAATCACTTTGGAAGTGAATATATATATATATATATTTTTTATTTTTTATTTTTTTTACAATAACCTGGAAGCATTTGATTTGACGTGAAAGCCAGAGATTTATATTGCATCACTACTTCTGGAATCTTTAGCTCTGAGGGTTATAAAAGTGAAGGAATTCATGACAGTGGGGAATGGACAGTTAAACCAACTTGTGTGTATGATGTTTAGAATTGCCTTTAAATTGATGTAGTGTGTGATGTAATGATTACAAACATATAGATTGTAGGGTCTGGTTCCTTGGCTTCAAATCCTAGCTTTAGCATTTGCTAGCTGTGAGACATCGGTTGATGTCTTTTAGTCCTTGTTTTCTTATCAGTTGGTTTTGTTGTGGGGAAGGGGAGGTGGCATTAAACTGAGATGTTCCATATAAATACCTATCACATTGTAAGTACTAATAGATGTTATTGTTATTAACATTCATTTTCAAGTAACTTTTATTATCTTTAGCTTGCTATTCCCTAGCATGTACTGATGTAAGTCAGGGCTTCAAAAGAAAAAAACTCTTGTGGGTATCTGCTTTGATTCAGAGGGTACAAGGAGATACTATGAAATAAAATTTAAGTGCTAGCCGCCCACATTTGGCTTCATAGATATTATATCTTGCAAGAATAACATCCATTTTGAAATAAGTTCAGTCAACCTTGACTGAAAGTTTGGAGTTTTGGGATTTGTTATAATTTCTAAGCCTACAGAATGTTGCTGCCAGCACTGACTCAGTGTGCCAGGAGAGTAGGTTCATGGTTGCTGCTGGGACAGTGACTGGAATGTAGCCTCCATGTTGAAAGCTGTGGTTCATGCAGAGGGGATCTGAATTGTCTGAATGTTAGACATTTCTGTTTTGAATACTGCTCTAATGTTAGCATCCATTGGTGTCACTGGTGTCACTCAGCATGGTTATTTGTAAGCTATTACTCCTTTTTTTTTTTTTTTTTTTTGATAGCTCTTACTGTTGTATTAGACCCTTTTACATATTTGTAAGACTCTACTCATAACACCATACTTTATTTAACCAAAAGGTTAACGTTTGCAATAAAATTTTCCTTATGAAACATTCATCTCCCTTAAACATTCCTATGTCTTTTGGCATATATATTAGTAAATTACCAGTTTTTAATCATGACTCTAAATTCTGTATTAAGGAAAATCAGATTTGATGGAGGCATTTTATATATAGTTAAACTGCTTTAATTTTAATTAATTTTGTTTAATTCCTCTTTATTGAAAAGGAACATTGTATTAAGTTGAGTAGAATTTAATTGGACAAAACGAAGTACTATATATGTCAACAAATAATTTGAGAAACATGTGCCTGAAGAATGGAGACTGGTTGTGACACACTCTTAGAAAGCTTGAAAAGTCTTCTATTCCATTCTTTTATTATAAATTAGATCGAGATATTTCTTTTCCTTTTGGAAGAATTCTACTAAGAGTAGAATTATCATGACTTGAGATTTATAGTTCATATCTGTTCTCTCACTTTCTGAAATAGTATGACTAGGGACGTGAGTACCAATTGCCTTATAAATGTTTCAAGAAGAGCATGAGATTTGATCTTACTTTAAAGCTAAGAAGTTAGGCTCCCATAATTTCATACATGCTGCCAAAAGACATGAAACTCTTGGGTCAGAGACAGAAGACTTTGTTCATCTTGAGTCTGAAATCTGTAGGGCATACCAGCAGGCTGGACTCATATATAGGAATTAATGCTGCATCTTTGAGGCAGAATTTCTTCTTCTCTAGGAAACTTTAATTTTTGCCCTTAAGGCCTTCAACAGATTGGCTGAGGCCCACCCACATTCTCAAGGGTAATCTCTTTTACTTAAAAGTCACCTGATTTGTAGAGTAACCACATTTGCAGTATACCTCACAGCAACACTTAGATTAGTATGTGATTAACTAACTGATTATTATAGCCCAGCCATGTTAACTTGTAAAACTATTAAGGTTCATCTCTTGTCAACTTGGCAGTCATAAACATTCCTTGAACTGTACTTAATTTTCAAATAAAGATAATAACAAAGAAATACTTCCGGGGGGCAGATGTGGCTCAAATGGTTGGGCATCCGTCTGCCATATGGAGGGATCTGGATTCGATCCCGGGACCTCCCGGTAAAATAAAAAAAATATATATAGAAGGCGCAAGAGCTGCCAGGCTCTGTGTGCTGGTGAGCCGCCAGGCCCCGGGAGCCATGCAGCAAGATGATGACATAACAGAAGAGAGATGCAGGGGAGAGACAAGACGAGATGCTCCGAAAGCTCCGGAGACCAGGAACCGAGGTGGCGCAGGTGGCAGAACACGTCTCTCCTACATCGGAGGTCTCCAGGATCGAATCCTGGAGAAGACTGGAGGAGGAGGATGAGATGAGATGGCAGGAAACAGACACAAAGAATTGCCCAGCGAATGGACACAAAGCAAATGGGGAAAAGGGGGGGGTGTTAAAATGGATAAAGTAAATAAATAAATCTTTAAAAAAAAAAAAAGAAATACTTCCACCTAGCCAAGATACAGCTATCTTGTGTAAAACTGAAAGTGCACTAACCCTTTCCCCAGAAGAGGGTGCCGAATGCTTGGGTGATAGTCCTTCTCTTCCTTGATATCCTGTAGCTTAAATAATATGATGTAAAGTTAGCTATTATTAATATACCTCATATTATATGATAAGGGAATAAGAAAGGGAAAAAAGGAAAGATACACACCATCCCACTTTAATACATGCACAAGCCTTTATAACAAAATAAAGAAATACTTATAACAGATATAGTCCTTGTTTCTACAACTGATCAAGTGGTCATAACTTGTATTCTCTGCCCATCTATTCCATATTCCTTTTACCTCAGCAAGCACTTTACCTGGTTATGGTTTTTACCTGGTGGTGTGATCAAACCTTCATTCTTAAAAAGGTCTTCCCATTATTAGTCCTGTTTGAATTATGTTGTAGTAGTTTTCCATTTACTTTATTATTATTTTTCACCTAATATTATGTTTCTTTTAAAAATATATATATATATTTTAAAGAAGCTTTAGATTACGTAAGCATTAGATCAAAAATATAGGGGATTCCCATATACCCCACCCCCACCCCTCCCATATGTTCCCACATTAACAACATCTTTCATTAGTGTGGTACATTTGTTACAATTGGTGAACACATATTGAAGCATTTTCCTAACCAAGGACTATAGTTTACATTATAGTGTACAGTTTGCCCCGCACAATTTTATAGGTTATGACAAAATGTATAATGGCCTGTATCTGTCATTGCAACATCATGCAGGGCAATTCCAGTGTCCCAAAAATGCCATATTGCACCTATTCTTCCCTTTACCTCCCCTCAGAACCTCTGGTGACCATTGCCTTTATAGCAATGATATAAGTTCTTCCAATGCTAGAATAACACTTTCTACTTTAGTCCATAGTTGCTTTCCCCTCTTATGTTTGTTCGTTCCTCCGTCTTGAGGGTTTTAGGATGGTGATGCCCACCCTGCATCTGATTGAGAGGGGACTTAGATCCCATGGGGCAGATGGATGGAACTGTATTGTTTGCAGTGGCAGACACTCTCTACTTCCTGAGATGGACGTTGTCCACCATCATCCTTTTGTTGTCCTGGTAAATCCGATGAACTGGAAAGCAAGTGTTGCAACTCTGCTGAGATTCAGGGCTCAACTGACGTATGAACAGACCAAAGATTTAAGTCTCTGGGAAATAACATTTAACAAGTATAGTGCTAATTATAGGTTCGAATAAAAGGGGCAGAAGAGCCATGTGTACGGAAACTATAAATGAGTCTAACTCGTTACACTGTAGAGCATATATTCCAAAGTAAGACCTATTGACAGGGTGCTGAATTCCTGAGATTGTGTCTCCTGCCTATAGTGTCTAGATGTCTCTAGAGCCCTCAGGAGGCCTGCTGTTTGAGGCACTGTTTACTGTTGCAGTCAATGAGATCCTCTTGAGATGTGCATAAGCGTAACCTCTGTAATAACTTCCCGACTCACTTTGAATCTCTTAGCCATAGAAACTCATTTGTATTTAACATTTCCCCCTTTTTTGTCGAGGCTTTTTCCAGATTCATTGCTACTCAGTGCTTGGTAATAAACCCTCGTTGACAGGGAGGCTCATCCCTGGGAGTCCTGTCCTATGCTGGGGTGGAGGGGAAGGTAGTATGTTTATATGTGGAATTTGGCTTAGAGAGAGTCCACATTTGAGCAACAAGAAGGCTTTCAGGTGTTAACTCTTAGGCATTATATAATACTAGGCCCAGTTGCAATTTCACAAGAAAACGTTCATCATAAGTACAACCATAAGTATCGAGGGCCTGACATAATGCTCTGTCCTCTTTTGCTAGGCACTGCACATGGACTCAGGGGATTCTTGCAGCTCTATTAGAGAATGTAGCAGGACTTCCCAGGATGGGAATTCAATGTGCTTACAATTATTGTGTGGGTCTCCACCCACCGAGACCGTGCCCATGACCACTTGAACATATTCGTATGCCATAGAGACATGCCCCATTCATACCCTTCCCTACACATCCCTGCATCTCCGACACCCTGCCCCAGTGATCCTCCCCTGCCACAGTTGTGACCCTTCTCTGATTTGAACCTCCCCAAACACAAAGCCAAAAAAAAACCCCAAAACAAAAATAAAATAATAATAAATAACAAAATACAAATATATAAAATAAAAAAATAATTAAAACTTTTTTTCATTGTATCTTTCATCACTGTAAGATCTGTTATCTTTTATGTACAGTGCCAGTTTCTTCCGTATGTTCCCCCAGTGTCTTATTTCATTCGCTTTATCTTCAAAGAAGCTTTAGGTTACAGTTAAGCCACATAGAAAATATAAGGGATTCCCATATACCAAAATCCCTCCAACTCTCCCACTTTCCCCTATTAATAACATTTTACATGTGTATGGTACATTTGTTAACAATTGATTTAAAATATTGAAGCATTGCTACTAACGATGGTCAAGGGTTTACATTATGGTTTACATTTTGCCCGTATACTTTTGTAGGTTTTGACAAAATTTAAAATGACCCTTTATCTGTCATTACAAGATCATGCAGAACAATTTCAATGCCTTAAAAATGCTCTATGTTCCATCTATTCTAATTTTCCCTCCCCCTCCTCTTGGAACCTATGGTAACCACTAGTTTTCAATTTTTGAAGAATAAGATTCATAGTTAACATGCAGTAATATTGAGGGCTTCACATATTGATCTATTTTCCTTTATTAGACACTACCTATGTTTTGAGAGATTCTTGCCCCTCTAATTGAGAACCTAGCAGGACTCCCCAGGATGGGAGTTTAATATTTTCTCGTTTATTGTGTGGGTCTCCACCCACTGAGATAACACACTGTGATGACAAGATGAACACTTTCATGTCATAGAAACATGCCCCAGGTGCGCTCTATCTGCATATTGCCCCAAAGCCTTGCACCAGTAACCTTCTTCTGCCATTTTGCCAAAAGAACATTCTCAACATCGTAGTTTTATTTTCAAAATGTAGAATTTCTTTATATATGCTGGATATTAGGCCCTTATTGGGTAGATGGTTACTAAATATTTTCTCCCATTGAGTAGGCTGCCTTTTCACTTTCTTGACAAACTCCTTTGAAGTGCAAAAGTTTTTAATGTTGAGGAGGTCGCATTTGTTTATTTTATCGTACATTGCTCGCGCTTTGGGTGTAAAGTTTATGAAACCATTTCCTACTACAAGATCTTACAGATGCTTCCTTACATTATCTTCTAGGAGCTTTATGGTCTTGGCTCTTATATTTAGGTCTTTGATCCATCTTGAGTTAATTTTTGTATAGGGCATGAGATGGTGACCCTCTCATTCTTTTGGATGTGGGTATCCAGTTCTCCAAGCACCATTTGTTGAAGAGGCCATTCTGTCCCAGTTGAGTGGGCTTGGTGGCCTTGTTGGATATCAGTTGATCGTATATGCAAAGATCTGTATCAGAACTCTTAATTCTGTTTCATTGGTTGGTATGTCTGTCCTTATTGCCAGTGCCACGCAGATTTGACTACTAGCTTTGTAGTATGCTGTAAAGTCTTGTTACTTGTGATTGGTCTCTTGAGTTCATCAGTTTCTTTTTTTTGTCAGTGTAGGCTGCTTGTGTGTTTCTAGATATTTGTTCATTTCATCTAAGTTATCCATCTTGTTGGCATACAATTTTCAAAGTATCCTCTTATGATACTCTTTATTTTTGTGGGATCAGTGGTATTATCCCCTCCCTCATTTTTTATTTTATGTATTTGCATCTTCTCTCTTTTTCCTTTGTTACTCCAGCTAACGGTTTGCCACTTTTGTTAATCTTCTGAAAGAACCAACCTTTGGTTTTGTTAAAATTTTCTAGTGTTTTTTTTTTTTTTTTTCCAATTTCATTTAGCTCTGCTCTATTCTTATTTCCTTCTTTCTGCTTACTTTGGGATTAGTTTGTTCTTTTTCTAGTTCTTGGTGTGCAGTTAGGTCTGTAATTTTACCTCTTTCTTTTTTAATACAGGCATTTATGGCTATCAATTTCCCTGTCTGCATTGCTTTTGCTGTATCCTATAGGTTTTGATACATTGTATTCTCATTTTCATTCCTTTCAAGGTAGTTACTGATGTATTTTGCAATTTCCTCCTTGACCCACTGATTGTCTAAGAGTGTGTTGATTAACTTCCATATCTTTGAGCCTATTCTGGTTTTCTGCCCCTTACTAATTTTTAGCTTCATTCCATTTGGGTTAGAGAAATTACTTTTCTCAGAAGTAATTTCAATACTTCTGAATTCCTTGAGAGTTGTTCTGTGACCTAGCATGTAGTCTATCCTGGAGAATTGTCCATGTGTGCACGAGAAGAGTAATTCCTGCTGTATTTGGGTGTAATGTTCTGTAAATGTCTATTAAGTCTAGGTCCACTAAAATACTATTCAAAGTCTCTGTTTATTTTTTGACCCTCTGTCGAGGTGTTCTGTCTAATGGTGATAATGGTGTATTAAAGTCCTCCAGTATAATTGTAGAGGCATTTATTTCTCTGCTTAGTTTTTCCAATGTTTGCCTCATATGTTTTGGGGCACCTTGGTTAGATGCATACATGTGTATGATTGTTCTTTCTACTTGATGGATTATCCCTTTTATTAATATATGGTGTCCTTCTTTGTCTCTGACAATAGCTTTGCATTTAAAATCTATTTTGTCTGATGTTAGTATAGCTTTTCCTGCCCTTTTTAAGTTATTGTTTGCATGTAAAATTGTTTTCCAGCCACTCACTTGCAACCTTCTTGCGTCCCTGGGTCTAAGGTCAGTTTCTTGTAGATAACATATAGATGGGTCATATTTCCTTTCCCATTCTGCCAATCTGTGTCTCGTGATTGGAGAGCTTAATCCATTAACATTCACTGTTATTATTGTCAAGGCATTACTTACATTAGCCATATTTTCTTTAGGTTTATATATGTCATATTTTGTTTTTATTTCCCTTTTTATCTTTTTAGTTATTCTTAGTAATAATCTTCCTTTCTACACTGTCCTCCAGTGCTCTCTCTCCTGTTTTTTCCTTTCAACCTGCAGACCTCCCTTTAGTATTTCTTGAAGGACAGGTTTCTTGTTGACAAACTCTTCTTAATTTTTGTTTATCTGTGAATATTTTGAACTCTCCCTCATTTTTGAATGCCAGCTTTGCTGGATACAGAATTCTTGGCTGACAGTTTTTTTCTTGGAGCACCTTAACTATGTGATACCACTGCCTTATAGTTTCCATGGTTTCAGATGAGAAATTAGCGCCTAATCTTATCGAGCTTCCCTTGCTTTTGATGGATCTCTTTTCTCTTGCTGCTTTCAGTATTCTCTCTTTGTTTTGAGTGTTTGATAATTTTGTAAGTATATGTCTCAGGGTTGGCATGTTAGGATTTATGCTGTTTGAGGTGCACTTGCAGTACATATGCATCCATGTCCCTCAAAAGAGTTGGGAAATTTTCAGCCATTATTTCTCCTAGCATTCCTTTGGCCCCCTTTTCCTTCTCTTCTGGGATGCCTGTAATGTATATGTTTGTGCATTTCATGTTGGCCTTCAATTCCCTGAGGCCCTGCTGACTTTCCCCCCATCTTTTTTCTATCTATTCTACTATCTGTCTCATTTCACATGCACTATCTTCAGTTTCACTAATTGTTTCCTCTGCCAGTTCAAATCTCCTGTTATATGCTTCTAGCATATTTTTGATTTTTGCATTGTGCTATTCATCACCATCAGATCTGTTATCTGTTATCTTTTCATGTATGTATGTTTACAGTTTCTTCAGTATGTTCCCCCAGTGTCGTCTTAATGTCCTTTATCTCTTCCTTCACTGCATTAAGTTGATTCATGATATTTGTTTGGACATACTTGATTAGTTGTTCCACGTTCTGCATTTCCTTCTGATTTTTAGTTTGTTCATTAGAGTGGGCCATATATTCCTGTTGCTTAGTTTGGCTTGTAATTATTTATTGGTGTCTAGGCATCTAGCGTTTATTCAGATGGTTAGCTTCTCTTTCTACTCTAGCATTTTATTTTTGTGTGTGTGCATGTGTGGTAAGGTTCCTTTTTAACACTTGGCTCCTCTTATTCTGTATCCTTGTAGTTGTCTTTGTTCCCTTAAAAAAATATTAACACCATAGAAAAGGAAAGAGAGAAGAAGAGAAAAAGAATAATAGTGATAATAAATACAAGAGCTAGGAAAATAAATAAGTGGTAACAGTGAAAACTCATAAAAACTACAATGGAATAAGAATGAAAAAGGTGGAACAAAAAAATAAAACAAGAAAAAAAATAGAGTAAAATAGAATAAAATAAAAAACTAGAAAGATGAGAAGAAAAAGAAAAAAATGAAGACCAAAGAAGAAAAGGTGGAATGAAAAGAAAGCAATGGAAGAGGGGAAAATGAAAGAAAGAAAAGAAATAAAAATATTAAGAAGAAAAAATAAGGAAAAGAAAAAAAATGAAATAGAAAAGATGAAAAACAAACAAACAAACAAACAAACAAAAAACAACCCAGGAAAAACAGGTTTCCCTCTTAGGCTCCAAGGAATTATCTCAGGCTGCTGGTGTTCATCAATCAATCACCTTGTAGCCTGCCCTTCACAGGTAAGGTCCCTGGGTTTAGCGAATAAAATAAAAAATTAAAAAAAAATTTTGGGGGGGACAAAAAAAAAAAAAGATAAAAAAATAAATCGTAGATCGAAAAACCTTAAAATGAAAAAATCTCAGTCCATAAGTTCCATGTCATAAGATGCGGGCTGGGTACCTGATAACTTGGTGGATCACTTCCTGAATCCTGTCTCTTAGGAGGTACTGGGAGTTGAACCAGTGACCTCGTATATGCGAGGCAAATGTTCCTACACTAAGCTTCCCCCACTACATGGTTAGGTAGGCTTCTGAAAACATTAGGTAGGCTTCTGAAAGCATATCTGGTCTCCCCGTCCCCTTTCCCTCAGGGGAGGTGGCGTTCTAACAGTTTACCTGCTATCTCTACTGGCTTCCTTCTCTCCTGGACTGGTTATGGGTCTGTCTCTGCCTACTCCTCACTGATGTGGTTCCTCTCTCTTCCAGGGCAGCAGGGTGTGTGACAACCTGCCTGATCAGATTCCCCTCCCCTCTCCCTGGGGCCACTTCAGTGCTGCCTGGTGTCTTTGTTTGAGATTCAAAGGGGTCTCAACTGGCCACATTCACTGAAGAGAAGCCACTCTCCGTCCTCTGCCAGACCCTTCTTCCTCCCAGGGAGGAGAACGTTCTTTCCCACTCAGTTGGCCTGAGTGAGCCAGGGGTTTTACTGAGGCTTTTTGCCTTGAGGGTGGGGTATATGTGCTGTTCCCAGCCCCAGGGCGAGTAACTCATGGTTTTCCTTTGGCCTCTTTGTCTCTCTGTCCCTCTCCTGTATGATGTGCAGCACTCTCTTGTTTTGCAGATCCCCAAAGCAGCTTCCTCGGATAGCATTTAGCCCTTCTTCCATTGTTTTTGTGAGAGAGTTGAGCTCTTCCTTTCTACTTCGATACCATCTTCTCAGAAGGCCTCTGCATTTACTTTAATCACAGGGCTTTGTATAGTTTAAGAGATTCCTTAAGGGATCTTCCAGACTTGTATTCCTTACCTCCATTATGTAGTAGCAGTCCTATTTCTCCTTGATAATAGGAATCAATCCTTCCAGCCAGTCCAGTAAATCCCCTTCTGTGCTGATTCAGAGGCATGAGAAGCCCTAAGTGCCTGGGTAACTCAGCTTCAAGGTCAATGGAATCATTTTTGCATATTCTGGTAGTACACTCCCCCGTTTGGAACTAAGACTTCTATACCGGCAGACAAAAAGTTGAGGGCACAGGAAGGAAAACTTTTGCTAGTGAATGGATCACTAGGGGTAATAGTGGCACCACTCCCATCTACTCCTTAATTCCTGAACCCATGAATCCTGACTTTGGGAGAAAGAGTACCATAATTTGGATGCCAATTTAGTGTACATATAACCTTCTGGAGAACATTGCCCATCTCTGTGATGTATTGACACCTACCTGGCACCATAACTGAGTCTTCAGACGGCCATCCCACCACTTTATCAAGCCAGCTGCTTCAGGATGATGGGGAAAATGGTAAGACTAGTGAACTCCAGTGCCACACTTCACTTGCTATAATGTGAGTTCCCCTTGATCAGAAGCAATAATTGTGTGAAATAACATGTTAGATAAAGCGTATGGTAGTTTTGGCAGTAGCATTGCTTACAGGGAAGGCAAATCTGTATCTAGAGTAAGTGTGTATTGCAATAAGAACAGTGCACTACTTATTCCATGATGGCAGTGGTTCATTGTAATGAGCCTGCCACCTTAGCTGGCTGAACACCCAGCTATGGTGCAATATGAAAGAGTTAGTGTTGGTGTCTGATGCTGGCAGATTGGTTACTCAGCAATGGTTGTAGCCAGGTTGGCCTTGGTGAGTGGAAGTCCATGTTGCTAAGCCCATGCATAACCTCTATCCCTGTCACCACTGTCACTTTGTTTTTGAGGCTTTTGGGCAATGGCTGGAGTGGCTGGCAAAAGGCTAACTCATATCAGCTGAAGGAGTCATCTGGTCCACTTGATTATTAAAATCCTCCTCTGCTGAGGTCACCCTTTTATGAGCATTCACATGGGATGCAAATATCTTCATTCCCCCCACCCCCCACCCCCCGCCCAATTCAATGAGGTCTATCAACATACTTCTCTCCCAGACCTCCTTGTCACCAATTTTCAAATCATGTTCCTTGTAAGTCTCTGACCATCCAGCCAAACCATTGACCACAGCCTAATACCTCTGGCCATTTCTCCTCTGGTCATTTCTCCTTTCAAGCTGAATGAAAACCTTGTGCACTGTTTGAAGTTCCATCCACTGGGATGATTTCCCTGTGTACTATAGTCTGGTTCACACATAAAACTAACAGTCACATACTTACACCCCAGTGTCCATGGATTTCTTATGCAATCACTTAAAAGACATTGCAGCCACAGTATCCCTCACTTGGGGCATTTTACATCCTTGACCTATTCTTTGCCTCCTGGAAAAATTATAATTTATTATCTGCCTGTGACTAGGGGGGGCATCCTTTTTATCTTTGTGGGATCTTTATTAGAAGTATGAACCTCTCTTACCAATTTTCCCCAAGTTTGTCATATCAGAAATGGGAGCTCATTCTTAATTGGCTGATTATTCTTAAGATTTGCTAGGATTAGTATTCTACATGTTAATGACGGGATCTCTTTTTCTTGTTTTACTTATATGAAATAATTGCAACAGTATTTGTTAGTGAAATCTCCTGATTCATTAAATACCAGAAGCCTTTCTTCTTGGTTCACCTTAAGGGCATTAGTAAACTGAGCTCATTGGGTCAGTCAGTCAGTTATTCCTGATGAGATAGAAGGTTTTTGCCATGCCCTTTTTATTGTAAAGTAAAAAAAAAAAAAATAAGGTCAGAATCATGGAGATGGTGCTAGCCTGTTTAGAAACCTTTTGATCGCCTTCTCTCGTTATTTCTGCCTTGACGTTTCTTCTTCCCTTTTTTAAAAATAGCTTTATTGGGATATAGTTTATATACCACCCAAAGTGTACAATTTGGTGGCTTTTGTATATTAATAGATATGTGCGATCAATACCATATTCAATTTTATAACATTTCATCATCTTATCATCCTTTAGCTCTCAGCCCTCTACTCAAGGTTGCCTCACCTCTCCTCCAGCCCTAAATAACCACTAGTCTATTTTCTGTCTCTATAGATTTCTCTATTCTTAACATTCATGTGAATGGACTCATAGTATGTGGTCTTTTGTGACTGGCTTCTTTCACATATTTTCAAAGTTCTACAGTTCATGTGTCAATACTTCATTCCTTTTTATGGCTGAATAATATTCCATTGTATGGATATACCACATTTTGAATATTCATTTTTCTGTTGATGGGCATTGGGATTGTTTCCATTTTTGTCTTTTATGAATTATGATGCTATAAACATTGATGTACAGTTTTCTGTGTGGACATATGTTTTCATTTTTGGGGAGTATATAACTAGGAGTAAATTGCCGGGTCATATGGTAAGTCTTTGCTTAATTGTTTGAGGAACTGCTAGACTGTTTTCCAAAGTTCTTGGATCATTTTACTTTCTCAACAGCAGTGTGTGAAGATTCCAGTTTCTCCACATACTTGCCAACACTTGTGATCCGACTTTTTGATTCTAGCCATTGTAGTAGATGTAAAGTGGTATCTTATTTTGGTTTTGATTTGCATTTCCCTGAAGACTAATGAATTTGAGCAATGTTTAATCTGCTTATTGGTTATTTGTATATAATTCTTTGGATAAAAGACTATTCAAATCTTTTTACTGTTTTTTTTTTTAAAGGGTTATCTGTCTTTATTATTGTGTTGTAAGTGTTCTTTATATATTTTAGATAAAAGTCTCTTATCAAAGATAGGATGTGCAAATTTTTCTTCTCATTCTTTAGGTTGCCTTTTCACTTTCTTGATTGTGTCCTTTGAAACAGAAAAGTTTGTAATTTCGATGAAATCCAATTTATCTGTTTTTTTCTTCTGTTGCTCTTCTCTTTGGTTTTATCTTAGAAACCATTGTGTGGTTGTTATTTTCATGTGTCAGCTTGACTAGGTTATGGTATCCAGTTGCTTGGTCAAGCACTTGCCTGCTTGTTGCTCTTTGGGTATTTCTTTGATGGTATTTGCATCTATAATCAGCTGATTTTATCTACAAACAAGAAAGGAGATTGCCCTCAGCAGTGTGGGGAATGTCCTCATCTAATTAGTTAGAAGTATTAAAAGCTAGAACTCAGGATTTCAGAGATCAGAAGAATCTCCCTCTCAACTTCAGAATTTGCTCTTGCTGGAATTTCCAGTCAGCCAGCTTTCCTTGTGGAATTTGGACAAAAGACATAAACATCACTTTAATTGGGCTTTCAACTTGTAGCTTGCCCTACAGATTTTGTAATTTCCAGCCCCCACTGTCACATGAGCCAATTCCTTATAATAAAGTTCTTTGTGTGGGTGGGTGCACACACACGTGCGTAATGTCATCTGTCAATTGAAATAGCATTGCTTCTTTCTTTCCAATCTGTATGCCTTTCATTTATTTATTTATTTTTTTCTTGTCTAATTGCCTTTGGTAGAATATACAGTAAAATGTTGAATGGAAGTGGCTGGAGCAGACATCTTGTCTTGTTTTTGAGTTATGGGGAAAGCATTTAGTCTTTCACTACTAAGTATCATGTTACCTGTGGGTTGTTTGTAGATGCCCTTTATCAAATTGAGGAAATTCTCTTTTCTTTCTAGGTTTTTTTTTTTTTTTTTTTGGTAGTGTTTTTCTCATGAAAAGGTATTGACATTATGTCATTCATCACTGTAAGATCTGTTGTCTTTATGTACAGTGATGTTTTCTTCTGTTTATTCCCCCAGTGTCTTATTTTTTTTTTCATTTTGTACAGAATATAGCAGATTCCCATATACCCCACTTCCTCCCTTTGTCCCCCTTTCCCCTAATAATAACATTGTACATGTGGATGGTACAGTTGTTACAACTGATATATAAATATTGAAGCATTGCAGCTAACCATGGTCAATGATTTACTTTATGGTTTACATTTTGGACCATACACTTCTATAGATTTTGATGAAATTTAACATGGCTTGTATCCATTATTGCAAGATCATGTAGAACAATTCCATCGCCCCCAAAATGCCGATGTTCCATCTATTCTATTCCTCCCTCCCATTCCCCTTGGGACCCATGGCAGCCACTAAGCTTCATTCCTTGAAGAACAAGAGTCATAGTTACTTGCAGCAACATTGAGGGCTTGACATACTGGCCTGTCCTCCCCTATTAGGCACTGCCTATGCTCTTGAGAGATTCCTGCTCCTCTATTTGAGAACACAGCGGGACTTCCCAGGATGGGAGTCCAACACCTTCCCACTCATTATGTGGGTCTCCACCCACTGATACAACACACTATGACAAGATGAACACTCCCTAGAAGCCTGCCCCAGGAGTGCCCTGTCCCGAATGACCCTACATCCAACACCCTAAACCAGTAACCCTCCCCTGTCATATTGCAAAAGAACATTCCCAGCGTTGTAGTTTCAAACACATTACCCGCAAACCCCCAGTTCACATGTTCCCTCCCTGAAACCTCCCCCCAGTTCCATGAACAGTCCAACCCACCCTCCCCACCCTATCCCCCTCCCAAACCAGCACCGCCTAACCCATTAGTATCACTGCACCACTGTCATGCCCATCCACTGCACAACTACACCCTTCCACCTTATCATAGATTTTGCCCATATGAGCATTGGCTCACAACCTTCTTCTCCCTTTGTCTCCTGTAAACCTATCTTCCAGACTCTAGCTCTGTGAGTCTGCTCAATTGGCTTAATTCATATCAGTGAGGTCATGTAATATTTGTCCTTCAGTGCCTGGCTTGCTTCACTCAATGTAAGGTCTTCAAGATTTATCCATGTTATCTTGTGTGTTAATACTGCATTCTTTCCTCCAGCTGAGTAGTATTCCATTGTATATATATACCACAATTTGTTTATCCATTCATCTGTTAATGGACATGTGGGTTGTTTCCAACTTTTGGCAATAGTAAATAATGTCACGGTGAACATAGGTGTGCATATATCTGTTTGTGTCCCTGCTTTCAATCCTTCTGGGAATATTCCTGTCAGTGGGATTGCTGGATCATATGGCAGTTTTTTTTTTGTTTTGTTTTTTTGTTTTTCAAATTTATTTCTAAATTTTTTACTTTTTATTTGTTATTTTTAAAACCATCATTATTACTTCATTTTCTTATTAATTGTATTTGGTTATTTTGTTGGCTTCATTTTTGAAGAAGTTTTGGATCACAAAAGGGTTACATCTGTGACAGGGAAGGATCATTGGTGAGGGGTGTCAGGGATGGGGGATGCATGGGAGGAGGTTCACCTGGGGCATACCTATAAGGCATATGAATGTGTTCAAGTGTTCATAGGGAATTGTTTTGGTGGGTGGAGATTCACACAGTAACCCTAAGAATATAAAATTCCCATCCTGGGGAGCTCTGCCACATTCTCTAATGGGACAGCAAGAATCCCCTGAGTATAGGGGCAGTGACTAGTGAAGGAGGATGGACCATTGATGGGCCCTTGATATTGATAACTGTACTTATGGACCTTTACTTCTGAAATTGAAACTTAGCCTAATGTTATAGGGTGCCTAAGAGTTAACTCCTGAGAGCCTCCTTGTTGCTCAAATGTGGCCTCTCTCTAAGACAAACTCAGCATATAAAGGTATTACTTTCCCCCTATCGTGGGACATGACTCCAGGGGATGAGCCTCCCTGGCACTGAGGTATTCCTACCAAGCACCAACTAACAATTCAGTTGGAAAAAGACCTTGACCAAAAGGGGGAAAGGCTAAAGACAAATGAGTTTCTATGGCCAAGAGCCTCCAAAGTGAGTCGGGAAGTCATTCCAGAGGTTACTCTTATGCACATCTCAGCAGGAACTCATTGACTGCCAAAGTAAATATTACCTCAAATAGCAGGGCTCCTGAATGCTCTGGAAACATCCAGATGCTATAGACAGGGCAGGCGGCTCAGGAATTTGGCGCCCTGCCAGTGGGCCCTACGTTAGAAATTATGTTCCCCAGTGTGATACAGTTGGACTCAGTTGTGGTGTCCCTACACATGGCTCTTCTTTCCATTCTGTTTGAATCTATAGTTAGTACTAGAGTTGATAGGTATATGTCCAGGAGATTTAAATCTTTGGGCTGTCCATGTACCAGTTGGGCCCTGAATCTCAACATCTACTCTCCAGCTCATTGGACTTACCCAGGACAACTAACGAGGAGATGATGATGAGCAACAACCATCTTAAGGAACAGAGAGTCTGCACCTGCAAGCAAGATAGTCCCATCCATCTGTCCCACGGGATCTAAGCCCCCTCTCATTAGAAGTGGAGTGGGCATCACCATCCCAGAATCCTCAGGATTGGGGAATGAATGATGGACTAGAGTAGACTTACTGTTATTCTACTGTAGACTTATTGTAGTTCTAGGAATGGAAGGACTTTTATCTTTGATGTGGATGCAGAGGCCGCTGGAGGTTCTGAGGGGAGGGAGAGGGAAAAATAGGTGTAATTTGGGGGCCTTTTCAGGACTTGGGAATTGTTCTGAATGACATTGCAATGACAGATATAGGCCATTATATATCTTGTCATAACTTAGAAAAGTGTAAACTACACTTTAAACTACAATGTAAAAGTGTAAACTACAATCCATGCTTAGTGGCAATGCTCCAAAATGTGTTTGTCAATTGTAGCAAATGTATCACACTAATGAAGGATGTTGTTAATATGAGAAAATGTGAGAGGTGGGGGGAGCAGGGCATATGGGAATCCCCTCTATTTTTAATGTAACATTTATGTAATCTAAGTATTTTTTTTAAAAATAAAAAAGTATATATATGTAAAAAAAAAAAAAAAGAAAAGGTATTGGATTTTGTCAGGTACTTTGTTGAGATGATGATGTGATTTTTCTTTTTTATTCTATTTATATTTTAATTATTTTAATTGATCTTTTCTTTCCTTTTCCTTTTCTATTTATGTGAAACTAACCTTGCATCCATGGGATGAATCTAACTTGGTCATAGTGTATAATTCTTTTTATGTGTTGCTACATTCAGTTGGCTAATATTTTGTTGAGGACTTTTGTGTCCATATTCTAAAGAAATATTGGTCTGTAGTTTTCTTGTGGTTTCTTTGTTTGTTTTTGATATCAGAGTGTTGCTGGCCTTATAGATTGAATTAGGAAGTGAAGTGTTCCATTTTCTTCTTTTTTTGAAAGAGTTTGGGAAGAATTGGTATTAATTGTTCCTTGAAAGTCTTAAAGAATTCAGTAGGGAAAATATCTGGGCCTAGGGTTTTCTTTGTGGGTTTTTTTGTTGTTGTTTAATTATTGAGTTAGTCTTTTCACTTGATATAGGTCTATTCTGATTGTCCATTTCTCTGTGGGTCAGTTTCCATAGTTTGTATCTTTCTAGGAATTTGTTCCTTTCATCTAAGTTTTATAATTTACTGACATACAATTGCTCATAGTATTCCTTCATGATATTTTTAATTTTTGTAAGATTGGTAATAATGCCCTCTCCTTCATTCCTGATTCCAGTAATTTGAATATTTTTTCTTTTTTAAATTAACTAAAATTTTGTCAATTTTATTGAAAAGAACCAGCTTTTGGTATTCATTGATTTTTCTCTATTATTTTTCTATTTTCTATTTCATTAATTTCCACTCTAATCTTTATTATTTTCTTCCGTCTGCTTGCTTTAGATCTAGTTTGCTCTTCTTTTTTTTCCATTATCTTAAGGTGGAAGGTTAGGTTATAGAAGTAAGATTTTTTTTTTTTCTCTTAATGCAGGCAATTGTGCTCTATCTTCTTTCTTAAGGCAGGCATTTACTTCTATAAATTTCCCTTTAAACACATATGCAGCTATATCCCATAAGTTTTGATGTATTTTGTCTTGATTTTCATCTATCTCAAAGTATTTTCTAATTTTCCTATTGATTTCTTCTTTGATCCATTGGTGATTTTGAGGTGTATTGTGTCCTTGGATCATATTTGTGAGTTTCCTAATTTTTTCCCTTTATTAATTTGCATTTTCATTCCATTGTAGTAAGAGAGAACACTTGGTATTGTTTCTATACTTTAAATTTATTGAGGTTTGTTTTATGACTTAGTATATCCTGGTGACTGATCCCTGTGCACTTGAGAAGAATGTATACTCTGTTTTTGTTGAGTGGAGTGTTCTAAAGATGTCTGTTAGGTTTCAGTTGATTTATAGTGTTCAAGATTTCTCTTTGCTTGTTGATGTTCTATCTAGTTGTTTTGTCCATTATTGAAAATGGGCCATTGAAGTCTCCAGTATTATTTTTGAATTGTTCCCCCCCCCCTTTATTTTCTGTCTGTTTTTGCTTCTTAGAGCTCCAGACTTTCTTAGAGCACCATATGGTTTCACTGAAATGGTTCTCTTCCTCAGTGAATGCATCTGCTTTCTCCACAAAATCTAATCTTTCACCAGGTTCTGCTGATCATTATTCTGTAAATCTCTTTCTTTTTTCTGTTTTCCATCTTTACCACCATCACCCTAGTCTAAGCTATTGCCATCCTAGACCTGAATCCTCCCCTGCTTCCTCTCTTGCCCCTCTTCATAATTCAGCCAAATTTGATAATTTTCCCAAAGGAGAGTCGATTGTAATGCCCTATTTAAAAATCGTTCAGTGACTTTGACCCTACTTTGTTTTACATGTGTTCCTCTCCAGGTGTGCCTGGCCCCTCAGCCCCTTTCTGGTCTTGGTCTTTGTTGGCCTGACACCTGCTTCTGGATCTTTGCCCTTGCCACCTCCCCAGCCTGGAACACTGCCCAGACCTCTCAGAACCCTTGAAGCGCCTTTCTTAGGCATTTGCTCGTCTCTGGACTAATTCAAGGGTCCTGTTAGAAAATCCAGTGTCTCTTTTTTCTTTTTTAATGACATTGATCTCTTTTGCAATTATATATTTGCATAGTTATTTATTCTGTTTTTCCTAAGAAGAATGTACGAGTCTTAGGGGCTGAGACAATTTCCTTGTTTACAAAGGCTTAGAATAACCCTGACAATAAATGACAGACATTAAATGGCTGACTGAAGTGAGTAACTAGGCAGTTAAAACACAAAACGATTAATTCTTAAGTGAGGTGAGTACAGACAGGGTTACAGTGTTGGCAGGTGAGACATTATTATTTGGGAATATTTTAGTTCTTTTAGCATTGGTTTGATCTGCCTCTAACGTTACTTTTTCTTTTAAAAATAAGTAGTTTTTTGAATTTTGAATTTCCCAATAAAGGTTAAAAGCTTCCCAAAACTTGATTGTAGTTGAATGGGCTTTAAAGTAAAAGTTTCCCCCTTTCCTTGGATCTGCAGTGGATTTGAAGTTTCAATGCAGAAAAGATATTACTGGCTCCATAGTTATACTTTTTGATGTTCACTGTATGGAATGTGTTCATTTATTTTTGTTGTCTAAGGAATAAAAATTTTAAAATTCGACTGAAACTTACCAAGAAATGAAATAATAGATTATAATAGGTTTCCCAGGCTTTATGAAAGTTAAAAAGAACGAGGAAGGTTAAAATAATATTATGCATATGCTTTTATTTTGTTTTATGGTGTTTAGGGCTTTTATACTATATGACTGTTGATGGCAGATTGAAATGTTCTTGTGAAAACCCCTAAGACTTTAGTATTTTATGAAAATTGATTTAATACTGTTGTTTGCTTTTTAAAATTAGTGCTTTCAATAAGATTTTGGTTTCCAACTATCCTGAATTCTCCCGAGGCGTGTAAAACTTCGAAAAAAGGAGGCACAGCAGAAAAAAGCGGTAGTCTGAGCATTTATGTGTTAAATATGCATGTTAATTAGGAAAAAATTAGAAAAATATGAAAACAGATGTTACATAAATTATTGCAGTCCCAGGGCAGCAGTAAGTTATACACTGACAATAATTTTTATGTGTGCCTGTGTATATCTATTTCTAGATTTCTCAATAGTTATGCAATTCCTTAGAGAATAACTAGAAAAAGAACTGGTATATCCTTTCAGTGAGATTGTAGTTAACATTCCTTCCACATATGGATTGCTGAGGAAGTTCATTTGTTTCACATGGTCATACTGTTCATATGGTCTTCTGTATTTCCTAATTCTGCCCATAAGTCTTTTCTCTTTTCTCCCTTTTTGGTTTCTCTAATAGTTTGTCAGCCTGATCTTTTATTGGATATATACTGTCATGTCTACAGTTTTAATTACCATCTTTGCAATGTAAGAAATGTAAAATTGGCCAGTGTGTAAAATTGTATATTTAAAATCTATATAAATTAGAACTATTCAGGACAGGGCCTATAACAACACCACTTTGAAATTTTCTTTTGGCTACTGTCATATTTTTTGAAGAAATCATTTTCTGAATAGTAGTGATATAGTAGTAGTATGGTGGTATATATTAAGTGCCACATAAACACATATTCATCAAATACACATATGTTGGAATATTTGAAAGATACTTGAATACCTTTCACTCAAAAGAGCCAGCCATAGAATAAATTTTACAAGGGAAAGATGAGAAACAGACATACTTCATTTTAGATAAATAATTTTCAGTTCAACCATAGCAGGAAAACCAGGTGATTATATTGCTGCCCAAGGATCTGTTGACAATATTTGGATATTTTCTATATGGGTAATATAGAAAAGTATAATTTGTAACTTTTTAGATAGGATTGAAGGTTAAAAAAAGGGAACACTATATAAGAATCTCATAAATCGTTCTCTTAAACAAAACATGAATTGCATTAAGTACAATGGATATATAAAAGGCCATTAAACATTAGCTCCTGGACATTATTCTAGAGATTAATGCCAGATTTGTTTTCAGGTTTAGAAATTGTACTTTTAAAATTTGGTATTAGTAGCATGTGATTCTAGAATGTGTTTGACGTAATTTCTGTTGGATCTCAGTCCGTCTCAGCTAGATGTATTGTGTCTTCAGCTCTGTTGTATTAATGGCTTATGTTTCGCGTTATGTTGCCTAACTGCTGCTGAGTTTGTGTACATGTTGTGAGCTCCCAGTAAACTCCCAGAGTGAAAACTGGAGGAGAGTATATAACAATATGTTTAGTAATTTATTTTTATTAAGAGATTCTTTACTTAAATTGGATAGTATATTTAAGAAATTTGTTGTCATTCTTGCAGATTTTGTGCAGAAATACATACATATATGTGTGTCAAGTATATTATGTGGGAGTAAATTACTAAAGATGACAGGGAATTTTTTTCTTTCTCTAAGAAGAAAGACATAGGGAAATTAATTTTTAACTCACAAATAATATTCACTTGTTATCACGATGCGTTTGTATTCTAATTTTACGTTTTGTTAATATTTTCAATCTATTTTCAATGGAACTTTTCCCCCAATTTGTTTTCAAATGTCAAATTTCTATTTTTAATATTATGTGACTTCAAATCTTTATATTATTTTAATATGTTAGAATAGTATATTCATTATATGATCACTTGATTTTTCATTGAAAAGACATAAAAGTAAAGTTGCAACAGTGATTTCTTTTACAGGGAAGTTTGTTTGTTTGGTACTATAATGTCTTTTACTATTGGTATTATAATAAAATACCTCCTTTTCCCCTGGGAGTTAAAACAGACGTCCAAAAGAGTGATTAATGATTAGGCTAACATATGTCCCCTAAAAGCTGAAATGTTTGGACATGAATTTTTGTCTGTTTTTTACATTGTTTAGTTTGGGTTAGCATTCCTTCTAGAATTGGAGCATTTGAAGCTATTTTATTTATTTATTTTTCTAGGTATATGCTATTTATCCAGCACAGCTCAGTTAAGGAGGAACTCAGCAGGACTCTATTTTTTGATTCCTCTTCACTTCCTATTTACCAGCAAAGATTTATATTTGACGAATTCTGTTGTACTGAGCCTGGAATTATCTTTGACCCATAACAAGAGCATGCGTTTTCAAGTGTCAAGTACATTTTTGGGTCAGTAAAGTTCTCCTGAAAGGTAAGCATATGTTTATTCAAAATGCACATTTCAATATTGAGTCTACTCACTCAACACTCTGACCATAGCAATGTGTTCTATAGACTTAATAATAAAAAAAATGTGCATGTGTGTGCACGTGTTGTTTCTGCCAAGCTTAGAAGGCTTTTTCGTGGGCGGCCACAGACTTCCTTGGCCTGTTTCTGTTTCTTTAGGCCCTCTACATTCAGTCACCAGGCTCCATTCTTCCCCCCTTCCTCACTGTTTTCCTTCTCTTTGCTAGCTGAGCCGGCTGCGCATTTAAAGGCATTTCCCCTTGTAAGCTCTTTCCATAGGGAACACTTTTGGGTTTCTTGTTGCTGCTGCTGCTGTTGTCGCTTTGGGCATTCACTAAATTTGCTAGAGAGCAAAAATTAGAGTGATTGAGCTTAGAGGTGAGCCTGTCTCAGACACGTGGCTTTCACGATTTTTCTTTTTTACCGTAAGACATAGCAGGAAATAATTTTACATTCATGAGCTAAGTCCCATAGCTATAACTGTATAAATGAAACTGAAACAAAAATTTCATGAATCAGTTCTTACCCTGATTACCAGGAATGTGCTTTATGCTCCATTCTTTTCTATTCTTTCTATATTTCATTTAACATGCACTAAATTTATTTCCCTTTCCAGTGAAGGGTTACCTGTGTGCAATTTGGCAAAACCTTGCTTTAGATCACTTGTCTGTTACTTCCTGACTGACTTGGTGGGGAAAATAAAGGGAATCAGGCACTTTCTTTTCTGACTCAGTTAAGGTGCCTTTTGTCCTCTCCTCTTTGCTTCTTATCTCTAGCCCCATTCCCTATAAGCTGTCAAGTGACTTAGTGGAAGAACTGGTTTACTGCCTGAAAACACCAGACACCTTGTATTATGTGGTTCTTTTATAGTAAGAACAGAGGTTTTGAAGGCCAGATCTGAAAATACGAGAGGTGATAAATCTTTGATAGAATCATCTCTTCATAGTAACTTGTAAATTTCTATATTCTCTTGTTCCTTTCTGTCAGTATAAATTTTATATGCATGCTGATGCTCTCAAATCACTGTTGATTTACAACATTTTAAACTTTTTAAGGCCTATTTATTAGCTTAGGATAACCCAGATCCTTTCCCAAAGTATCTCTTCTAGTAGCCGTTACCATTTTATTTAATATTTTTTCCTTTTAATAAATTGCAGCCAATTTCTTTATAATAAGTTGCATTAGAAAGTTCAGTAAACACAGAGAAGAATAAAGAAGATAAAAATTATCCCTAGTCCTATCATGCAGAGTTGAATTGATATAACATTAAAAAATTATGAACGATTATTTTCTTCTAAATTTTACTTGAATTTGACAGAGGGGGAAAAAAAAGCAAATGAAGCTTAAATGATTAGTGTGCCTCAGATAAATGTTTTTTCAAAACAATATATTTAGTTCTTGAGAGCCTTCCAAAGATAAAGAAGATTATGAAAATCTTGACATACTCTTAAGAAAATAGGGGAAGGCAGAATATCTTACGATTGTGACAAATGACTTTCAGCAAAGTAACATTGTAGGGAAATGATTTTAACCAATATTTCTTGTATAGTGATTATACATTCATTTATATAGCTTAAGAGCAATAAAGTTTAGGAGTTTTGTGTTTAAAAGAAACTTCAGTTATTGGAATTAAGACATACAACAGGCATTTAGGAATTACGTATCTTCTGAAGTGTCTGAAAAATATCAAGCTTTGAAAATATTTCTATAGAATGTTCTAGAGAACCACAAATTAAAATCAAAAGGACTGTTAACTCTTTCCTTATACAAGCCTAGGGTGTTCGTGACTCAAATTCATATCTCAGAAAAATTATAAATTACTACATGTCCTGGACCCTTAGGGTTGCTGAAACAAGGGTGAAATAATGAAAGCAAAAATCTACAAATGCCAAGGGTCTGTTATGTCCATTATAACTTAGATTTATTCAGCCCAGGAGCACAGTTGATGAATATGGGGTGTAATAATAATGGCAGTAGAATTTTAGCATTTTCCTCCTGGTGTAATGGGAACTTTTGTGCTTCTAAGTTGTGATAAGGGCTCTTTTCCTGCCCATTCCCACTCAAGCGCCCAGGGCTCTATAGTAATATAACGCCCCCTCTGGCTGTATAGACTGCTCCTGGTGCCTGCAGCGTGGTCCAAGCTGCTTGTTCACTGAGCTTCAATACTGTAGTGCCCACGTGTGAAGAGCTAACTGCTGAGACAAGAACAGTAATTAGGCCAAAACACTGAGCTGCTTTGTGCTTGCTCTTCTCCACAGTACTGCTAGTGGTTTATCTCTTGGATTTACATAACTGCTTTCTTTTCTTTACAGTCCCCACCTTTTCCTAAAACCTGGCACAATGTCCTTGGTTACTGAGCTGGAAAATAATTTGAACAATATGTCTTGTGCATCCATACATTCCATGTAGGACACATTTACTGCAAGCCAGTATACTTGGTAGAACTTGCTGTTATGAGAATGATAATTAGAAATAAGAAGGCTTGTGCTTCTTATAACTTTATTTTGATTCCCTCTAAAATGCAGGTCCTAACTTATTGCATTTCCCTTTAAGCAAGAGTGAAAGTTCTTTCTCAGTTTCTTTTGGTACTCACGTTATGTTGTGGGTCTAGTATGGGAAATGTATCTATTACTTGTTGAGAGGCTGCCTAACACTTCATGGGCTAACTCTGAGAAGGGTCCTCTCCTTTTCACAGATGTATAGTTCATGTGTTACAGCCAATTTCTTCACCATCTTCTTAGCCAGTTCCCTGTTAAATAACTTTATTTGCCATCATATAATTTGTCTTCCTTGTTTTTTTTTTTTTGGATGTGGAAATTGTTATCCCTGGACTTCATAAATACATTTCTCCAGTGGGTTGCCATTTTGCCCTCTGTGGCCTTTCTGTGTTTAGATTATTGACCTAAACCATTTGCAGTGACTTTTCCTTTATAAGCACAAGCTTGTTTGCAATAACCCTATAGCAAAAATCCCGCTCAGTGTTCCCTTGCAAGCTGAGCTGTATCCTTGTACCTTCAGTACCATCCTAATACTTTTTGTGAGTTAAACAATTCAATCTATTATTTCTGTGGGGTTTTATGTTAGTGATATATTTTTGGTAACGCATATTAGGGTGGTTATTCCCTAAGTATTTTTCATTGAATTGAAAAATTTTAAGTGGAGATGTTCAGGAATGTTGGGAGAAGGTGAAAGGGTAATTCTCCATTTATAGACTCTGTAAAATGTTATCAGCCTTGAAGTTAGAATCGATCTTAATTTGTTTATTCATTCAATCAAGAAATATTTATTAACTGTTTTCTATATGGCAATTATTCAGCTAACTGGAGAATTATTTCTTAAATAATATATAATTTTAAGGCGTTTTACTTTAAATTGATGATGTAAGGAAAATTGATTTTCTTTCTTTTTGGCCAAATTTATTGTGGACTTTTTAAGGTTTTCACTGTATACTCTCTAGACTTAGTTCTCACAGAGTTTATGATAATGGAGCAACAGTCAACCCTAGCTATAACACTAAAATGTGGAAAATACAGAATCACAGTTTCACCTTCTCTTGCTCTTACTCGTTTTTCTAAGGGCTTAATGAGCAGTGAGTTTGACTGGGTTTCACCTCCACTCCCTTGCAGTTCTGCCAGTTTTTTATAGAAGACTTGAACAAAGCAGGAGAAAGGTTGGTAAATTGTAAGGGAGAAGTTATATGAACGCACAACCAGAAAGACAGAAAACTGACCCTGTATAATTGGGAGTTGGCTATATTTCTATTTCACATTGAAATTTGAGGATTTTATTTTATTTTATTTTTTTTTACCGGGAGGTCCCGGGGAATGAACCCAGGTCCCTCCATATGGGAGACGGACGCCCAACCAGTTGAGCCACATCCGACCCCTAGAGGATTTTATTTTAGATTGTTCCCAGTATAGGAATACTTTGTAGTGTATAAACTACATTTATGAATTCCATTTGAAGGGGATTTTTAAAATCTTTAATTTGTAATGATGTGATCATTATATCACTGCATTTTATTTTATTTTTGAGACATGATAAGGTTTTGGTTGTTAAAAATGTATTTAAAATTTTATAAATGATATGAACAGTAATTTTGCCTCAACTTAAGAGTTATTTAATTTCTCCTGTATGCTAGCGAACATTGAAGATATTTTGAAAGCCTGAATTATGTGAAATATATTTGAAATCTCTGTTCTTATATACTGTTGTTCAAAATGTTTTAGATACATTATTGTATCTTTCATAATACAGGCCTAAAAGTTTAGAGCTTTACATTTTCAGTCTTATCCAGACTTATAAATATATTTATAATAGTATTATTGGAACTAAATACTTTTACCCACATAATTACCATTCAGCTATAGTGTCTGGAATAAAATTTCTTGATATCAGTAGTCATTTTCCATGTAAAACAACCATTTACAATGTTTTTAATCTGATAGCATATACTTCCATTTTTGTAAATAGCACAGAGGAATTAAAGAACAGAACTAACTAAGGGAGGTTTTCAGCTCAAAATAAGTTCAATGGTATGTTTGCCATTATTAGGCCGAGGGTGTTTTGTAAGAATTAAAAACTGTTTATTTTTGTAAAATCGTGTGCTTTTGTTAAATCCTGTGTGTTAATCTAATTTCCCATTGAAGTCACTGATTAAAGGGAATTGTGTACCAGTAGGGTTCTAAAACCTTGACATTATTTTAATCTGATAACAAATGAGTTTAAGTTCATGTTCTTTCAGTTGTTGGCAACAAATCTAAACCTGTATTTTTTGGATTTATGAGGATAAGTCCTGCTTTGGCAATCTTGTAGATCCTCAAGAGAATAGTTAAACAGTGATTAATCATTGTTTCTTCACTGAGTGTGCAGAAAAGAATGGAAAAGCTGCATTTCACACTTCTGAAGCAATTAATCCCTATGATCTTAGCCAGGTTTGTCTTGTAGATAAGTCGGGATATTAAACGGTACCTAATTTATCAATGTATGCATGCCATAAAGTATAAAACACACAATTTATTTCATATCATTTATAGTCAAATGTAAAAAAAGAGTGACTTTGCCATATCCAAGAGTGTTTCCTACATTACCTTCATATAAACTAAGTACCAGAGATTACAATGGGATTCCTGTTTATTGTGCACATCTGGTGCAGTCACTATGCATTTTCTCATTCACTTGCTGGCATTTTTAGTGATTGTGGCATAAATCACCTTGCTAATCAGAAACATAAGTGACGGGTAGTCATCTCCTTTTTTTGAACAATGGGAAAAAACATATGGCTTCTTAGACAGGACTTGGCTGTTACACTATTTATGTGGCATTATATTCTGTATTTAGAATTTCATATTAATTGCAGTGGTTTGATTGAAGGCACCGAACACCCAGGGTTTGTGGTCAGAGTATTTGTTTTAACCATTTTCATGGCAAACACACAAACACAAAAGGTAAAATTGCATGCCATGTATTTAAAAAATTGTTTTTAATGAAAACTGCTTGGGGAAAATTCTTTTTAAGATGAAATTAAAAATGATTAAAGAAAATATACCTATTTAAAACTATTTACATAGATGAATGATATAGTGATTCTAAATTACAAGTTAGGTTTTAAATTACACCTATTGAAACCACTGCATGGGTTAGAATAAAAGTTACTGCCCTTAAATGCTAAAATATAAGTGACAGTTGTTTGCTTTTCTCAAAGTGGTAAGTTATATTTCAAGATTTGTTTCATTTTTGGTGAATTGTTGTTCAGTAGTTTGAACCACATCTACCTATACTGAAAGTGAAAGTATAAGACAATGTAAAGATTTCTGCAACTTAAGAAATTCATAGGTACAGACTTCGATTGCCCTGTGTGAATTTGTTGCTCTTCCCGGCAGGTTCCCCCCTAGTAATGTCTTAATTCTCAAAAGGCAGTGAATACAATGGCCGCTTATCATTCCCTTCCTATTCCTTACCATTTTCCATTTTCTTACTATTGGGGGGCAAGAATTGATTCGTTTTAAATATGAGGATTTCAAATGAAAATTTATTTTGTCCAAAGAACTTTGCAGTTTTTAAAGTTTGTTTTCTACATAACAAGTGACTATACATTAGTGTGACAAATTTTTAAACAAATATGTCAGAGCATATTTATTCAAATATATGCTATTCTCTTTGAAGTAGTCCTCTTAGGAAGATGTATACATAAGCCATTAATCTATTTTTGGAATGTCTCTTTTTGAATTTTCTTCTGTGGAATTGATGTTTTAGCTGCCCAAAATGTACATTTTGAAGGGAGATAAGATTAATTTTTTATATATGTTAGCATGTATGTAAAAAATAAATTGATAGTAACAGCTCATTTCACAGCTTGTGTATACCTTGTAGATAATTGGGCACTCTGAATAGAGGCACCGTTTTTAAAAACTGCCTGAATTTAAATAAATGGTCATACTTATCTGTTTTGTTTTAGAAATCTTTTATGATATTTTTTCAAGGACCACCTGCAGTCGAAGTCCAGTAATTGAGGAAATATAGAACATAAAGATAGGGTATTTTTTTTCTTTTTCTATTGTCGTTGCTTGTTTCAGAAATGCCACCACTTAGATTCTGTCTTAAGGGATAGAGTGATATTTTTCAAAATATGTTTATAACTGAATGGAGATCTCCTTTCCAGATTAAAATTATCCAATACTTAAAATTACCTGAAATTGTCACTATACTGCCAATTGGTCATTCTTATTTCCTTCGTGCTTTCCAAGCCTCTTCTCCCTCCCCACCCCCTTTTAAGAATTAAGTTTGAAATGTATTTCGTGTAAAGCTCAATTTTAAAGTCACATATTTTTGTTGTTTCTTTTTTGTTTACCAAAATGTAAAAATTCTAGGAGGATAGAGTATTAAAATTTAAGGTGATTTAAGGGGAGGCTAAAACTATCAAAATAAATGAGGAAAAATAGTTATCTTTTTAGTGACTGAGCACTTTGGATTTTGTTAGTAATGGTTCTTTGAGGAAAAAATTCTTTAATAACATGCTTGATGGGAAAATATAATATTAACCTAAAGTATTTGCTTATTTATCATGTTTCTAAGGCCAGGAACTTAATTTCTAAATGTATGTCAATTTTTAAGTGAAATTGAACTACAATTTTGATATTCACTGCAGAGTTTGTTTAAAATTTGCTTTTATTTTTGAGAGACTTTGCATTGTTCCTTTTCTTCAACAGTCCATTCTCTGTCTTAGTTACGTTCATACTTCGTTGGTGCATTTTACCCTCTAAAGTAGATCTGGATTGAGTACAGAACTTGCAAGAAGAGTTACTCTTCTTTCCTTATGTTCTCGTTTTCATAGAAAGAATCCTGTTGTGGGGATGACTTTCCTGGGAATGTGGAGCCAGGCTGGTGATTGCTGGCGGCAGCGCTTCTCTGCAGCCCTCCCTCCCTCCTTGCTGTGTCAGCGGCCTGGGGTGGGCTGCGGTGGGCCGCGGTGGCCTTCGCGGTCCTGGGGTGGGCTGCGGTGCGCTGCGGGGCCTTCGCCGTCTGGGGCGGGCTGGGGTGGGCTGCTGTGGGCCGCGGCGGCCTTCGCCGTCTGGGGCAGGCTGGGGCGGGCTGCGGGGCCTTCGCAGCGGCCTTCGCGGGGCTGGGGCCAGCAGAGGCCTTCCCCTGGCGGCGGCGGCGGCGGCGGCGGCGGCGCGGGGCGTGCGTGGCACTGCTGGCCTGCCCACACTGGCCTTGAGATGGAAAGGCCATTTCGGGCAAGGGTTCTCAGAAGAGGCTGCTTCTGTTCCCGAGTGGGAAAGCTGCTCTGAGTCGCATGTATGATTCGGAATTTCTAATGTGAAGTTGTAGATGGAGCATGTGAAGTAAGAGAAACATGGGGCGCCAAAGGGGCTCCTATGTTCCCGTCCGTCTTGTCTTGTTTCCGTGCTTGAGGCTCCACCTGGCTAGTCTGCCGTTTTGGCTGTCTGGTTGCGCCCTCGTCGTCTCGGGCGTTTTGGTCGTGGCTTGCCCGCGGGCCCGCGCCGCCACCTCCACCTCCCACCTCCCACCTCCCACCCCCACCCCCACGCCGCGCAGGTCGGGGGCGCCTTTATCTTTTAACCCTGAGATCCCAGACATACAACCCGGGTCCTCCATACGGCAAACGGCAGCTCAATGGCTTGAGCCCCAGGCGCTTCCCAGGCCAGCATGTTCTAAAGCTCTGTCGGGGTAGTATGTTCCTAGCCTGACGCTCCTTGGTGGTTTTTCGGTTTGTTCTTTTGTAAGGCGGTACTGTGGATTGAACCCGGGACCCCGTACATGTGAAGCATGCGCTCAGCCACTGAGCTATGCCCGCTCCCTGGCCCACATTCGGATTTACTGCACAGGTTCAGCCATATCCGGGATTTGGTGACCAGCAGCGTTGGGCTTCTGGAGTCTTTGATGCACGGGGACAGAAGTGAATTTTTCCTGAGAAAATTGAAGAATAAAGAGCCAAACCTGGAAACACAGTTGCGGCTATTAGAGAAGCAGCATTTTAAGATTCAGCCTGGGGTCTCTGGTTTTCTGATCAAGGCCTCTTGGGGGTTGTGTCAGAGACCAGTGGAAATAGGAAGGTGGTTGGCTGGAAGAAAAAATAAACCAGCAAGACCAGCTGCAGGAGGACTGCTGCGAGGTACTTGGAGAAGCACCACTGCCCTGGCCCTCTGACTACAGGAGAAAAGCGTTTTCTTCATTGCCATAGTCCACTGAATAACTGTCATTTTGCAGCCTACTCAGTGTTAGAAGTTGTGAGGCACCATGGGTGACAGAAATGCTACTTGACAAAGTTGTGCTTAGAGAAGAGGTGAAGCAGGTTTCAGTAGGGATGGGGTATCCTGAAGAAACTGCAGTGGTGCCCTGCTGGTGACAATAGTGACCGAGACGCAACGGTACAAAGCAGAGACAGCACCCGAGTGTGGGGGGAGGCTGAGGACCTACTCAAGCTTAATTTGGAGGCAATAGAACCAGCAGATCCCAAATGCCACACAGAGCTGAACGAAGAGGGATGAAATGATAGATGTGCCTTGGTAGGTGACTCTTAGCTAATTGGTCTTGTTCATGAACAAATGAGATACTTCAGGATGACTCCCAGAAATGCTCTGGGGTACATGATTTATAAGTACTTGGCTTCTGCATTGGAGGCGAAGTTGTGAAGCAGCAAGTATAACTTATATTTATTTTATAAAATAATTTTTAAATATATTGAGGCACTAAGGAGCTGTCATTTCTTCCTTTATTTTTACTTCTTTCCATAAAACACTTGTTGCTTATCTACTATGGCAATCAGTGTTCTAGGTGGTAGATCAAAGAGGTTAAGGTGTGATTCTTTCCCTAAAGCAAGAGTTCTTAACCTTTTTTGTTCCACAGACCCCTTTGTCAGTCAGGTGAAAACCACGTACCCCTTACTAAGTCCACATTATACTGTGTATTATTTAATAAATATATCATACCCACACCAATACGTCCCCTCAAGAATAATGTTTTTTTGAATATCAATTCAAGCTCATGGACCCCTTGTAAAAACCCCTGCCCTAAAGGAGCTAGCAGTTTTTAATGGGGAGACTGACAAAACATTAGCATCTAGTATGATGAATGATGAGATAGAATATTGCATGGGAGAAAGTGGGTTACAGAGGAAGGGTCCTTAAACTAGCTTAGAGGTGGGGTTGGGAGATGGTTCAAAGAAGACTTCCCAGAGAAGGTGCAAATTTAGCTGTGTGTGAAGAACGGTGAAGAAAGATATTCTAGGCCAAAGGATAAAGTACTCTAGGAAGAGTGGTCCAGAAATGACTGTGAGCCCAAAATGTAATTGAGGAACTGCAAGTAGGTTACGTTTGCATACTGGGCAATAGGGGGATGAGAGTGGAGATATAAGGTCTAGCTTTTGAAGAGCCTTGTGTATTACACCAAGATTTTGGACTTTTTTCCCTGAAGGGAACAAGGGAAGAGGAAGGTTGCATAGGAAGAGCCTTAAATTGCAGTTCTAGGCATCGTGTTCAACTGAAGGAATTTAATCCAAGGAAAGATGTAACTAGATATGCATTTTAGATAAAGCATTTTTGAGGCATTTAGCAATTAGAATTAGAGAAGTCAGGAACCTAGATACTAGTTAGGAGACTATTGCAGAAGTCAAGAGAGAAACTGAGACCCTAACTGGGTCCGGGTCAGAAGGAAGGGGAAAAAGGGACCAATTTAGGAAGGAGAATTGACAGGCTTTAGCAGTATATTGGATGTGAGAGGGCCCAGAAGGAAGTCAAGGCACCTGGCATGGACTACTGGTTAATTGGTGGTGCCATTGCCTTGATAGGGACTATCAGAGGAGTGGTTTGAAGGGGAAGAGGATGGCTTCTATTTAGGCATCTTGTCGATTAAGGAATATCTAGGAGATAGTTGATTTTATGGATCTCTTAATCCTAGGAGATCAGTTAGAGTAGGAGTGGGCTTGGAATCACTAACATAAATGTTGGCATGAATTTATTTACCACATACTTGCTGAACCTTTTCCAAGCATTGTGTTACACACTGGTAAAACAAATATTAATAAGCATTTGACAAAATGTGCGTAAGAGTCTGGTAGAGATAGGATGAGAACCTTGGGCAGGTTCACTACTGTCAAGCAGTATTGATGAAAAAGGAGGAACTAGTTGAGGAGACTGAAGAGGGGAATAGTGAATGATGTGTGACTGAAGACAAAGCTGGAGATGCAACGAGAAGAAAAGAGATGGATAGAGGGTTCAGAGCTGAAAAGTGCTCACTGGACCTGACATTGCTGATGCCTTTTTGCCCTTGTAAGTAGTTGGAGTGGAGTAATTTGGAGCATGAATCAGTACACAGGGTCGTTAGTTTGTAAAAGAGCTAAGGAACTATTTCACTAGTCACTAGGAAGAGTCTGGCTCTTACAGGGGGAGGCAGGACCAAAGGAAGTGTTTTTTTTGTTGTTGTTGCTTGTTTGGGTTTTTCTTTTTTAATTTGAGAGACTCCAGAGTGTTTATGCTGATGAAAAAGGACTGTAGGGTAGAGAGAATTTGATGGTATAGTAGAGGGCACAGATTAAAATAGTTAAATTTGGAACCAGGACTATGAAAAGACAGGAGAGATTTGGAACCAAAGCTAGTGGAGGTATTAGTTTGTACAGGAGGGTGGCTATTTTTTTTTTTTTTTAACTGAGAATGCTGGAACTATCTAAAGGGTGGATCTCAGAGTTGTGGCAACTGGAATTTGTCAATGAACTGCACTCCTCCCAGCATTTTCTCTCTTACTGGTGCCACAGTAAATGTGGGTGTTTCAGTTGAGTGAAAAGGATAAAGGGGGAATGATTCCTGTTGGTCCATTATTTCTTCAGCAAATTGGGTATAGAGTCAGAGAAGGTGATTGAGATTTTAGCAGGTGTTGGAGGGTTTTCAGGGAAAGTACAGCTGATAAGCAAGGGGCAAGAACAGGTGCCATACGGTTAGACTTGGAAAAGCCCACAGAGTCTAGGAGTGATAGGGACCCAGTGAAGCTAGAGGAGACTGAGAGATTGAAATGAAATGAAAAGAGCTAGACGTTTAAGGAGATTGAAGGCACTTGTACTAAAAGTGAGGGAGTAAGAAATGAAAGGATAGAGGGAATTGTGGTGATAAAGTGTATATTAGTTTAAGGTAAATAGCCGAGCTTCTTGAAGTGCAGATATTTTGAAATTCCATCGTGTGAACTGGGAATAACGTTTTACCAGCAGAAAACGACAGTTGTATGTATACATCATAGAATCACAATCATAAATATCATGGAAAAGTGTGGAAATCTCATAATTACTTTGTATTAGTAGTATAATTCTCCTGCAAAGTTAAGTTGAAGAGCACTTGTATATCACATTTTTTGATTGATTAAATCTGTTACATTATCAGGGAGTACATTCTTTTGTCCTAAGAACTGTTCATTTTACGAGTGATTTTTTCAATTTCTGTAATAGCCTAAAAAATATTTCAGTATTTTTCTTATTTTCTCAAAAGAGAAACAAGTGAGCTTCTCTCAAGTGTCCGTCTGTTTCTTTATAGTTTACCTGATAGAAAGGTTAGAGAAGTGATTGAAAACAGTCAAAGCATATACAGACAAGCATTATTTGAATTCTTTCTTTCAAATTAAGATAACAGTTTTATATACATGCAAACAACTTTGCAATAACGCTCCCTTTGCTGAAGAGCATCAGGGGTTGTACCAAATAACTTAGGAAATTAAAATAATACCATAATAAGGTGGATTGATGGGAGGATATAAGGATGGGTAGATGGATATTATGATAAAGGAAGCAGAACAGAATGTAGTTGAAGATTCTGGGTGGTAGATAAAGGATGTTCACTATAACAATCAGTTTTTCTGTATATTGGAAAATATTCATAATAAAATGTTAGTAAAGTATTATTATAGCATCTGTAACTTTAAAATGCATCAAAAAGTTTGGTTTGATAGATGGATAAGTAAACGATAAAGCAAGTAGAGTACAATATCAATTGTAGAATCTAGGCAGTGATTCTAGATTCCACACGGATGTGCACTGTAAAATTTTTGCACTTTTCTGAATGTTTGAAAAATTTCAGAATAAAGTGGAAAAACATAGTGTCATAAATAGAACAATATTTGGAGTTAGAGATGTAAGTTCAAGTTGAGTGACCTTAGGCAAGTTACTTAATCTCTGAACCAGTTTCCTCATCTATAAAATGCGAATGACATCTATTTTGTAGATTGAACTTTAGAAATAAAAATCTGTAAAGCAGCTGGCAAATATTAGGCATTTGAAAATTTTACCAATAATGCTGAAACTGCAAATTTAGGGAATAGACTTGCTTTTAAAATAATTCCTGGGTATATTGTCCAGTAAACATTCCTTGTTACAACTAGGAATGCAATGAGACCACAGCACAGATTTTTATTTATCAAGTCTGGCTAATTTCACACAAACGATATCTCTGCACATGTTCAGAGCTTGTATATGTGCTAGTGCCTTTAGTCTCTAAATTAGAGGTTGGGCCCTACTGATAAAAGTCAGAACGATGTTCATATCAACAATGGGATCTCTGACTTTTGCAGTGTAAACTTTATGTGCCTTTTAAAATATTTCCATTTGGTGAAGTTCTTAAATTTTCCAAAGTTTATGCTTTGTTTTAATTAGTAGCTCCATCTGAATATATTGTATACCTTTCATCATTGTCAGGCTTTCTGAGTTACATTAATTTTTTTTTAGAATATATAGGAAATGCAATTTATATATACTGCTAATGAACTTAATATTTGGTAGTATATTCTTTTTCTTTCATTCTAACAGAAGTCATCCTTTGGTTTCGTTTTAAGAAATAAACTTGGATTTTTGGTTTGTTTGAGCTTTGTCCTGGAGTGCATTTATAACAGTCCTCTTGTTTATTTGCTGGATTTCATAAGTAAATAAGTAGGGTGGATACAAATTACTGAACTTTTTACATTTATGTAAATTTATTTAAAATTAAATTTAAATTTACCACCATAAGCATCAAGGGCTAAATGTAGTATAGACTATTATAATCATTTATATAAATTGTTTTTAAAAACTAGTTCAATATGTCATGGATTTTATATCCATATTGTTGCCATCCTAGTAAATACATGACGTACTTTTATAGCATACATATTTTAAATAAATTGAATAGAATTGCTAGACTGTATTACAGAGGAACTTCCAGTTGACTGATTTAATATCAGAAAATAATTATGATACTTGAATGTAAACCAGCCAAATTTTATAAAACCATCAAATCATTTAGGACAGGGTTTTTATCTCTCAGAAATATTTATTGATTGTCTTCCATTTGCAAATCTTCATGAGCTGTGGAATAACATAAAAATATATACTTACTTAAAGGATTATTGAGTAGATAAAAATGATTTGAAAATGCTCTGAAACTGGAAAGCTATATAGAATGTTGTTTTTAGTGTATTGAAGATAAATTTGTCTTGGTCCTCGGGAAGCTTCAATCTAACCTATCTATACAGATAAGCAAATATCTATTTAGTATTTTGTTTATTCAGCGAAGTCAGCAAAATAATTTGCTGGTAGAGCAATTATATAATATTTTATTGGTACTTTTTTTGTTAATGAGGATATAAAACGATAAATATCCTTAAATATGAAGTCAGAATGCTTTTCTACTTAAACAGTTGTAGCCTTCATTTTCCAAAAAAAAAAAAAAAAAAAAAAAAAGAATTCTGGTATTTTGTTGGAATATTGACTTTTCTTTTTAATAAAAAAAATTATGAAACATATTTGCACACTGTCTAAAAACTCAAATAATGCTAACATGCTTATGATGAAAAATAGTGTTCCATTGCCCCACCATGGTAATCTTTCATCAAGTTTCCCAGAGGTACCACTTCCATGTCATTTACTATAAAGTAGACTTTATAAGTTTTACTCTTTGCTTTTCTTATCATTGTTTTACTGTAGTTCTTTGTAGAACTTAGTCATTTTGTTTCTTTTGATCTGATGAGGTCAGTTTTTTGATTCTGTAAGAGCCAATGGAAAGAAGCTACTGTTTTATGGTTTAAGTACAGTATGACTCTCTACTTAAAATTTTTAAACATTAAGGAATCAGTAAGACAAAAGCTTTTTAAGAAAGAAGAGACTTGCATGAACATTTGTAGTATGTTGTTAAATGGCAGAAATAAGGGTACTAAGACAATTTCAAGAAATACACTCTTAGGAGATAGGGATGACAGAATAATTGGGAATAGAGATGTTTATAAGAAAAAAGATTAGCAAAAATTAAAAAGATAAATTGCAGACAATTTTGGTGAAGGTGGAGAAGGGATTTGGTCTCTCCTCTGCAATGGATTTTGTAGTGTAAAATTTCTGTTTAAATTAATACTTTAAATATTTATCCTTGATCCTGAAGGTGGGACCAAGCACATCATCATTTCAGTCCAAGGGCAACACGTTTTTATACTCTCTTCATTAGTAACAATTCTAAATTTCCAATTTGTGTAATGTTGAAGGTAAGATACGTAGTTTGTCCTTGTATGACTTTAGTGGCCACTTTTTTCTGATTTGTAAAGTTTTTTCACAGTTGAAAAACACTCGTTTTGTTAAGTTTTTATGTGATATTAATGGTTTTAAGATTTTGGTCTAATTTATGAACTTGTTTGGTTTTATGCCATGTAATGCTAACTGAAAAGATAAATTGTTTCGCAATATTATTTGGTTGAATAACCTAGTTATTAATTATATTATAAACTTACTTCATTAACTCTATGTTGATTTTTCTAACAAAATAATAGCAGAGATTGAATAATATATTTTTGCACTTTTGGGAGTAAAGTATTTCAAACAACCCTCTATATTCCACTGTATTAGCCAGCCAAAGGGGTGCTGATGCAAAATACCAGAAATCGATTGGTCTTTATAAAGGGCATTTATTTTGGGTAGAAGCTTACAGTTACCAGGTTATAAAGCATAAGTTTCTTCCCTCACCAAAGTCTCTTGCCACGTGTTGAAACAAGACAGCTGCCGGCGTTTGCCAGGGTTCAGGCTTCCTGGATTCCCCTCTTCCCGGGGCTGCGTTTCTCTCCGGGCTCCGTTTCTCTCCGGGCTCCGTTTCTCTGGGCTCAGCTCCTCTGTTCTCTCCACAAGGTCAGCTGTAGACGGCGAGGCGCTCTCGGCTCTGCCTCTCTGCACAAGGCCAGCTGTGAACTGTCAGGCGAACAGCTCGTCTCTTCTCCCCGGGGCCTTCTCTCCTTCCTCACCACCAAGCTCCTCCGTCTGCTTACTTCCCAGGGCTCCAGCTCAAGACTCCGCATGAAAACTCCAACTCAAAAACTCCAGCTCTGTCCTTTGCCATGTCTTTTATCTCTGAGGCCCCACCCATCAAGGGGCATGGCCCAGTCAAAGCCCTAATCATAACTTAGTCACGCCCAGAGGAACCGACCAGTTTACAAGCCTAATCCAGTATCTGTTTTTGGAATTCATTACGATAGCAAACTGCCAAACTGCTACATCCACTTTTCCTCTGATAACCAGAATTTGCTATTATCAATTACAAACAGGTTTTTTATTCCATGGTTAGTTTTGGACTATGGCTCTGTTTTATATGGATGAAATATTTTAGTAAAAAATACTTAGTTTTGCTTGCCTATTTATTCTCAGGGGCTGCATAATTTTTGTGGGTGTTTTGTTTGTTTAAAAAGAAGAGGTAGCAGGACTCATTGTGCCTTTGTAATTGAAGTGATCTTCTCTTCCCTGCTAATCAATTCACATTCTTTTCTTCTCATTTTCTGTTGTATTTTTCTTCCTCTGGTATGTGGATTTTACAGAGTTTTTTGGATATGGGTCATCAATGTTAGGACTCATTATTAAAAATCACCAATATAGTGTTGCCTAATATTTCTTCCATAATTCCACACCTATGAACATTTCTCAGATCTGCTTGGCTTTTTTTTTTTTTTTTTTTTTAAGTGAACTCCAGCTCTGGGTGTTGGGGCTGCCTTCTGTGTCCCCATTGGTGTAGCCAAACTTGGATGGGTTTTGTTGGCAAGGAAAGAATTAATTCAGGGTTGTCATGAATAAGGTTCAGGAGGAACAAATATCATCTAGTGATGAAAATTTAGGGCTCCATGACTAAGGAAAAAGAATTATTTGAATCAGTGTACGTCCTAGATTCTTAAACCCAAGTGTGCCCTACTCCAAGGCTCTAACCATGTAGCATACACTTCTTGAGAATAAGAATTATTTATAAATAACTATGTTAGGCTTAGTTTTGAGTGGTCAGATTATTTTGGGGCACAGTGAAATGATGATAATGTTTTAACTATTCAGTTTCTTGACATCCCTAATTGTCATTTGGTGGATGCATCAAACATGGCAATTGTAGTGATTATTATTGCTATACATTGTTTCTTTTAGCTATCCCATTATGATAGAAACAAATCTGTTCTCCTAAGATGAGTAGTGACTTACTTACAGGCATATAAAATATCAGTAGTAAATTTTATTTACACATTTATTTATTTTATTTTTATTTTGGGGGGGATAGCCTTAAGGCAAAGTTTTTGGGTTAACTGGTTAAATTTTACATGCTTATTTATTCAACAAGGAAGTCATCTTCATCAGTTGAGTTCCTTTGGAAACCTTGGCTGTTAACAAAAAATATTCTCTAATTACAAAAGTAAAAATTTAAGCATGAATAAAATTTTGGCAACTTGAGGATGAAAAAAAAATAGTTATAAGCAAAGACTGGGAGTAAAAAATAAGCAACAAACTTTTCTTGATGCTAGAAAAAGCATGATGAATTATAAACCAGTAAATTCATTTCCTATTGTAAAAAGTAACAAAAAGTTCCTTTTCTTTCTTAAGTACATTTTTATGGCATAAATTTAAATTTAATTAAATTCACACATGGGAGTTTTATTGTTAGCAAATGTTATATATTTTTCATTGGCCTTGAATGCTAGATAGGGCTATTATACCACTTTTTCTATGTAATTTAAAAAGTCAATTAATGTTAGTGTATTTTAAGTTAAGCTCCTTAATGCTTAAGAAAGAAATATTTAATGTGTAAACAAAAGCAGCTTTCACCATCCCCTTGAAAAAGTGTTCTTTTCATAGCCCACCCATTTTAAATATATTTGATTTGACATTGTTATGCTTATAAAGAATTAGAACAGTCTAATTTAAGAAAGAGTGATATATACCTAATTAGAAATCTTCCTCTCTTTCTCTCTATACCCAAAATATAAAATAGCTGTGAAAAAAATGTATATTTCTTATACTTTTATAAGACTTTATTTTTGTAACAGTCCCCCTTAGAGGTATTTGTTCTGAAACTATCTTATTCCTCCCACATTAAAAAATGAATGAAAATGTATAAAGGTTCACTTTTAAGTTATCATCTTTCTAACTGCTTTTTAGGACATTATCAGAGCTTGCTATGTTCTACGAAGAGAAGAGAGACTAAGGAAAGGAAAATTGATATATTCTCAACTATTTTCATTCAGTAGGTCAGGATTTTTAAAATTAATTTTGTATAATACCTGCATGATTTTTTTCTTGAATATCACTTGGTATTCTATATGTGGGTGGTTTTTACCTTGTCACATATAGATATAGTTTGTTTATTCAGATCGGTGTCTAATTGTCTTTAGAAAGCAGTGAAGGCTGAAGACTCTTAAGTAATTTATTTTCAGTGTGTAGTATTAACTGCTGTGCTGTATATACATTTTATATTTATGTCAGGAAAGGGTTGCAGAGGGGTGCTTTAGAACCACCTTTTCAGCTCTAAATAGCTATTGTGTACATATGGTAAGGTACTGCTGCTTAACAATTAGTAACTGCTTTGATGAAACTAAATTACATGTTTAAGTTCCCATCAGGAAGTCGCTTCACATATCTGTATTAATGTATTCAAGGCTCGAGAAGGAAAGTTAATTTTCCAGCTTAAATATTTAATTCAAGCTTAAAATTTAGTCTGTAATTAGAGCTCCCAAATGGCAGGAACATGGAGTATTTGTCCATTTTAATTAGATTGTTGTTTACCTATTAATTATATATCATATCTTGTCATATAGTTTTGATGGTAACAGATGGTGCTAGGAGTTAGTAAGGGTTTGAACAAAATAAGATTCCACATGATTTATTAAGTTGAACTTTATTAGTGAGTGGTCTGCTTTAGTCAGGTTATTCTCCTGAATTAGAACTGTGCGATATTTCTCTAATTTTGGTAATTATTCTTTTTGGACTCTTAGGAAATATTGAACACTAAAAAGTCCAAAATGAATGATATCTATTTAGAAACAAAATAGATTACTTTAGGCTTTTTTATTGTTAAGAGGTATGTGTGTGTGTGTGTGTGTGTGTATATATATATATAGTCAAATTTTATAATTGTTATGAGTTTTAATGCACATTTCTAGGACCTTAGTATAGGGAACCAGAAATTTATTTATTGGTGAAAATGTAGGCATAGGGAATGTCGTATGTACAGTAATGATTTATAATGTGAAAAATAATAAGATGATGTTTCAGTTATTGAAGCCATCCCTTCCCTGCCTAAAACATTTAACAAGAAGATAAGGCCCTTAACCTGTCTCCACTTTCTCTTTCTTTGTGTTAGCGTATTCTAGTTATTTCATAGAAGTGGATTCATACAATACTTGTCACTTTGCCTCTGACCTATTTCACTCAGCACGATGACGTCAAGGTTCATCCATGTTGTAGCATGGATCAGAACTTCATTCCTTTTATTAGCTGCATAATATTCCATTGTATGTATTTGTTTACCCATCATTCATCTGTTGACGGACACTTGTGTTGTTTCCACCTTTTAGCTGTTAAGAATAATAGGGCTATGGACACTGGTTTAAAAATATCTGTTCGAGACCCTGCTTTTGTTTCTTTTGTGTTTATATCTAGACGTAGGATTGTGGGGTCATGTTATAGTTCTATGTTTAACTCTTTGAGGAGCAGCTAAACTGTTTTCCACAGAGGCTGTACGGTTTTACATTCACACCAACAGTAAACTAGGGTTTCCTATTTATTTCTAAATCCTCATGAGTACTTGTTTCTTTTCTTTCTTTCCTTCTTTTTTTTTTTTTTTAATGCTAACCATTCTTGTGGGTGATATATTATTGTGGTTCTTGATTTGGATTTCCTTTATGGCTAATAATATAGAGCATTTTTCATGTCTTATTGACTGCTTATATATTGTCTTTGGAGACATGTCTATTAAAGTCTGTTGCCTATTTTTTAATTGGGTTGTTTTTTTCTTGTTAAATTGAGGGAGTTCTTAATTTTTTAAATAATTTTTTATTCTTTGGTTTTTTGGGGGGCGAGTTTTTTATTCTTGATATTAAATGCTTAATGAATATTTGATTTTGAAATATTTTTTCCATTATGTTGCTTGTCTTTTCACTGTCTTGATATTGTCCTTTGATGCATAAAAGTTTTTAATTTTGATGAAGTCCAGTTTTTTTTCTTTTGTTGCTTGTGCTTTTTGTGTAAAAGCAGTTTGGTTTATTTGCTTATTTTGTCTTGTCTTGCTTTTGTATTTTAATATTTCTCCATTTAAGCCATCTCAGTTTTTAGAAATATATAATATTTACCTCTTGGTATCATAGCTAAATTGTTTGTGGTGAGGTGGTATTTTAACATAAGTGCATGATTTCACATGTTCAAAGTAAGTTGTTAGATGTGTAATACAGGCATGTTAATATACATGAAATGCTTACCTAACTGAAGATATTAAGCACTTAAACTTATAATAGGTACATTATTGAATTGGAAACTTATCATTACCTATATATTACAGTGTCTTTAGAATTGTTTAATCATGAAAGAAGAATTAAGTGATTTTTCTTCCCTTCCTGAATGGGAAATTACCAATTGAATGTAACCTTAGTCTCACCTTGTCTTTTTCCACTAGAATGTTGGGTCCTTAAAGATTGATCTCAAACATTGTGCTATGATGTTACGTACGAAGAATACTGCATGGTAGTTATAGTAATTAAAGAGAATATGGAAGGAGAAAACTTATTATTCACTTAGAATATATATAACCTTTGTTTGAAAGTTTGAATTTTTAACATTTCTGCCCTTTGTGAAAATATGGGTTTATATTTAATTTCTTTGGCAAATTTTATCTAATACAAAATGTCCTAGCTTCAACAAAAAAGAAGGAAAACTAAATTGAAGCATGTAAATTACCCTAATTTTAAATTAATATTTTAAAAGGACAGTTGTCCTTTATAGAGCAATGAAGAAATTACTTGATTTCTCTTTTTAAGGCACATGAAGTACACTAAAATAAAAATGTTCTGTTGTTTTGTTTGATTTTATCTGGGACAGTCAGCCAGCTAATCAATGGCTATTTGGTAATTGTTAACAAAAATAGCAAGTGAAAATAAAACTGGTATTGTAGAAATGAGGTTTTCTTTAGGATTGATTCTCCCCAGCCTCTGGCCCAGCACTTCATACCTAGGGACGACTTTTATTTTATTTCAACAGCCAACCATGTACATATTTAAGTTTTCCAAAGAGAATGGCAATATTGATTGCTTTTTTCTAGGATTAAGAATCTTTCTTTTTTTTAAAAAGCAATCTAGTGCCAGGACCATGCTGTTTCGATTACTGTGGCTTTGTAATAATTTTTCTTTTAAGATTTATTTATTTATTCATTACTTATTTATTTTTGCACTCGCTGTCTGCTCTGTGTCCATTTGCTGTGTGTTCTTCTGTGTCTGCTTGTCTTCTCTTTAGGCAGCACTGGGAACTGATCCTGGGACCTTCTGGAGTGGAAAGAGGCGCTCAATCTCTTGCTCCACCTCAGCTCCCTGGTCTGCTGAGTCTCTTATTGTCTCTCCCTCTGTGTCTCTTTCTGTTGGGTCATCTTGCTGCATCAGCTGTCTGCTTGGGCCACCACTCCTGACTGGGCCAGCATTCTGCTGGGGCCAGCTCTCTGCTTGGACCAGCTCACCATGCAGGCCAGCTTGCCTTCACCAGGAGGCCCCAGGAATTGGACCCTGGACCCCCTATATGGTAGATGGGAGCTCAACTGCTTGAGCCACATCCACTTCCCTGTAATAAGTTTTAAGATCTGGGAGTGTGGGACCTCCAACCTCATTCTTTTTCTACATGGCTTTAGTGATTCAGGCTCCTTGCCCTTCCTTATAAATTTGGTGATTGGCTTTTCAGTTTCTGCAAAGAAAATAATTGGAATTTTTATTGGGATTGCATTGAATCCATACATTGTTTTAGGCAATATCGATGTCTTAATGCTCTTTAGTCATGTAACCCATGACCGTGGAATGTCCTTCCATTTATTTAGGCCTTCTTTGATTTCTTTTAGCAGTGTTTTGTAGTTTTCTGTGTACAAGAAATTACACAAGAATTTACATCCTTGGTTGGATTTATTCTTAGATATTTGATTCTTTTAGTTGCTATTGTGAATGGAATTTCTTCTTCCAATTGCTCGTTGCTTTGTATATATAATGATTTTTGGGTGTTGATCTTGTTTGACACCACTTTGCTGAATTCATTTATTAGCCCTAGCGGCTTTGATGTGGATTTTTCAGGATATTCTTGCATGTCTTCTGCAATAGAGAAAGTTTTACATCTTCCTTTCCAAAATGGTTGCGTTCCATTTCTTTTTCTTGCCTAATTACTCTGGGAAGAACTTCCGTTACAGTGTTGTAATGAATGAAAGTGGTAACAGTGGGCATCCTTTTCTTGTTCCTGACCTGTGTATGTTTCCTACCTTTTCTTCTCATCCTTCTCTTCCAGTCTTCACCGGGATTTGATCCTAGGGATCTCCGATATGGGAGACAGGCACTCTGCCACTTGAACCACCTCAGTTCCTGGTTTCCAGTGCGTCTTGTCTTGGCTCTCTCCCGTGTCTCTCCCTTGCTGCGTCATCTTGCTGCTTGGCTTGTCGGGGTCTGGCTCTCTGCGCGTGTGCACGTGGGCTGGTGACTTGCCTGCACGCCTTCTATTTTTATTTTACCAGGAGGTCCCGGGGAGCGAACCGGGGTCCCTCCATATGGCAGATGAGCACCCAACCACTTGAGCCACATCTGCCCCCCGGAGGTTTTTGATTATTGACTCAGTCTCTTCATTAGTAATTGGTTTGTTGAGATCATCTGTTTCTTCTTGAGTATATAGTTTGTATGTTTCTAAGAATTTGTACATATCATCTAGGTTATCTAATTTATTGGTGTACAGTTGTTCATAGTATCCTTTTATAGTCCTTTTTATTTCAGCGGGGTTGTTAATAATGTCCCCCTTTTCATTTCTGATCTTCGTTATTTGTATCCTCTCTTTTTCTTTGCCATTCTAGCTAAACATTTGTCAATTTTATTAATTTTTTTCAAAGAACCTATTTTTGGTTTTGTTGAATTTCTCTTTCACTCTCTTTTTTTCCTATTTAGTTTTCTCCATTCTGATCTTTATTATTTCCTTCTTTCTGCTTGCTTTGGGTTTAGTTTGCTTTTCTTTTTTAGTTCTTCTACTTTTGAGGTTAGGGGTCTCATTTGCAGTCTTTCTTCCTTTTTTAGTTTTAGCATGTAGAGCTATAAATTTCCCTCTCAACACTCCTTATTGCATTCCTGTAAGTTTTGGTGTGTTATATTTTCATTTTCATTTTCATTCACCTCGAGATAATTTCTAATTTTGCTTCTGATTTCCTCTTTATTCCATTGGTTGTGTAAGAGTATGTTGTTTAATTTCCGCATAGTTTGGAATTTTCCATTTCTCTGTTATTGATTTCTTTATAGCTTTGTTCCATTGTGGTTGGAGAATATGCATGGTATGAGTTCAGTATTTTTAATTTATTGAGACTTATTTTCTGGCCCAACATATGTTCTATCCTGTAGAATCATCCATGTGCACTTGAGAAGAATGTGTATTTTTTCTGTTGCTGGGAGAAGTGTTCTATCTATGTTTGCTAGATCTATTTGATTTAGAGGGTCATTCAAGCCTTGTATTTCCTTATTTATCTTCTGAGTACATGTTCTACCTGTTATTGAGAGTGGTGTACTAAAGTCTCCTACTATTAATACATAACTGCCAATTTTTCCCTTCAAATCTGTCAGTATTTGCTTCATATATATTGGAACTCGGCTATTATGTGTATATATATTTAAAATTGTTGCATCTCCCTGTTGAATTGTTCCCTTTATTAGTATATAATAGCTATCTTTGGCCCTCATAACTTTTTTTTTTTTTTAAAAGATTTATTTATTTACTTTATCCATTTTAACCCCCTCCTTCCCCATTTGCTATTTTGTGTCCATCCACTGGGCAATTCTCTGTGTCTGTTTCCTGCCATCTCTTCTCCTCCTCCTCCTCCGGTCTTCACCAGAATTCGATCCTGGAGACCGGAACACCTGCGCCACCTCAGTTCCGGGGTTTCAGAGCTTTCAGAGCATCTCGTCTTGACTCTCCCCTGTGTCCCTTTCCTGCTACATCATCATCTTGCTGCATGGCTTCCGGGGCCTGGCGGCTCACTGGCACACAGAGCCCAGCAGCCCATGCACCCTCCACATATATATTTTTTATTTTACCGGAAGGTCCCAGGGATCAAACCCAGGTCCCTCCATATGGCAGATGGACGCCCAACCATTTGAGCCACATCCACCCCCCCCTCATAACTCTTTTTGACTTTTGTCTATTTTTATCTGATACCAATACAGCCAAACCAGCTCTCTTTTTGGTTACTACTTGCATGGTATATTTGTTTCCATCCTTTCATGCTCAGCTGACTTGTATCTTTGAATTTAAGGTCTCTTGCAGGCAGCATATAGTTGGGTCATGATTTTTAATCCACTCTATCAACCTCTGCCTTTTGTCTAGAGTTTAATCTACTTACATTTAAAGTCATTACTGACAATACAGGCCTGTCTTCTGCCATTTTGCTATTTATAAGCCTTTGTAAGTCTTAGACCTTTTTTGTCTCTCACTTCTGTTAGTGCTGTCTTTTATCTTTATTTGAGATTATGTGTTGTGCTTTCTAATTTTATATGGATATATTTTCCATCTATATTCCTTGTGGTTACCATGGGGATTAAAGTTTAACATCTTAAATATATAAAAATCATACTTGGTTTGAAACCAACTTAACTTCAGTAGTATTCACACACTCTTTTCCTAATCCCCTCTGTCCCCTCACCATTTTTTTGTACTTGTTTTTCCTTATATGTTTGTACATTGTATCTCCAAAAGCATAGATTTATCATTACTTCTTATGCATTTTCCTTTTTGTGCTTGTAGGAAGTTAAAGTGGCATTATATACAATACACTACAGTAATGCTCACATTCATAATTCCCTATATGTTTACTTACTGTGGTCTTTATTTCTTCTTGCCACTTTGAACCATTGCCTAGTGTTCTTTCTTTTCAGTGTGAAGAGCTCCCTTTAGGATTGTTTGTAGGGCAGGTCTAGCTGTGATGAGCTCCCTGTGCTTTTGTTTATGTGAGAATTTCTTAATCTCTCTCTTATTTTTAAAAGAGTCTTACCAGATATAAGAGTTGTGGCTGGTTTTTGTTTTCTTTCAGCACTTTCAGTATTTCTCCCAATGACTTCTTGCCTTCATTGTCTTTGATAATCAATCTGCGCTCAATCTAATTGAGACTCCCTTGTATATAACACCTGGTTTCTCTCTTCCTGATTTCAGAGCTCTTTCTTTGTTCTTTGCGTTCAATAGTGTGATCAATATCTGATAAGGTGTATTTTTCTTTATGTTTATCCTGTTAGGTGTTCTCTGGCTTCCTTGGATATGCATATTCATGTCCTTTCCTAAGTTTGGGAAGTTCTTAGTCATTATTCTTTGAATATTTGTTTCCCCTTTGTCTCTTTCTTCTTCTTCTGGGTCTCCCTTTTTTCTTTCTGCTCCTCATCCTCTCTCACTTTAAGTATCTTGTTTTCAAGTTCTCTGATTCTTTCTTTTTCCAGCTCTAGTCTACTCTCGAAACCCTCCTGGGCATTTCTCACTTCAGTTATTTTGTTCGTCAACTCTGTTAGTTCTGTTTGGTCCCTCTTTAAAATTTCTATCGCTTTACTTAGACTGTTATATTTCTTGTTAATTGTTTTCTTGATACCCTTATTTCTTTTTTTGTCTTTTCCTTCATCTCCTTGAGCATTTTTAAGAACACTTTTTAAAAGGCTATGTTCGGTCTGTGCACTTTTGGTGTTCTCCGCTGGTGTTTTCTGAATTTTTAGCCTCTTCTTTTGGATGGGCCATTTCCTGTTTCTTTGTTTGTGTTGTACTCTTTTTTAAATTTTTATTTGAAAATACTGGATAATAGAAAATATCACAATCGTTTATCAAATTGTTTGATCCTTTAGCTTAAAACAGAATGACAGCACAGTCATGTATAAAAGCATTGGACCAAACACTGGTACCGAACACAACACTCTGAAGAGAGGCCTGAGCCAGGCTCTGAGGAGTCTTTCTCAGAAATAGAAGCAGCAGCAGCTTCAGATAGGCACAGACAGGCAGCTGAAGGCTGCATCCATTCCTTACAGAAGATAGAGCAGTAGACTCATCTTATGAAAAAGAGGTGAAGGACAAATGGACAGAGGGGTTATAGTTCCTGATGCTTTGGAAACCATAGATCCTACCACATGAACCTGAGAGGGTTCTTAAAAGAGTAGAGTACTGTAAGTGGGGGAAAGCATATTAAGCAGCTTTAGAAGCATTTGGCACGTTGTCTCAACTCCTAGCTGTTATGCGAGCATTAGAACGTGTGTCTCATGTTTTGTGTCTAAACTTCCACCTGGGCTGCTTATCCTGGCTCCTATCACCTTGACTGAACACCAACACTGAAATTGTGGCAGTGTCTGTTGGGCCTCCTGCCTTAAATGAGTGTACAGTTAAAGGGAAGAGCCACAGTGAACCCTTTGAAGAAAAACACAGGGATCTGGTGGGGAAAGGGTTTCTGCCTTCCTCTTCCTGGTGCCAGAGTTTGCAGTGACTGGGCCCATTGGGGCTCTGGGTTTATCAGCAAAACCCTTCTCTTTAGTGCCCCTCCCCCAGGCACCCTGCATTCAAATTCTCTCCCAACTTCATAAAAGGTCACCTCTGAGAGAAACAAAACAACAAAAATTGGGAGAAATGAAGTAAGTGAGAGTTTTCTTTCCATGGCATTTGTTGCTGACCAGAGGGACTACTTCCTTATATTTATTTTAGATGTTAATCTAGGACAGTGTTTCTCAGATAAAGTGACAGGCCTGCTCAAGAAGGGCTATCAGGCCTCTCCAAAGAGGTTCTGTACAATATTATGAAGAAAAGTAAAGCCAGCTCCAAGAACATGGCGGACTAGAAAGACTTGGGACTCTCTTCTCTCCCAGAAAGATAGCTAGAGAACAGGCAGAAACAGTCTGGAAAAAAATCTTTAGGACACCAGGAGAAGGCCAAACAGTGCTCAGAAGAGAAGGGGGCAAAGGAAAAAGGTAGCGATGGCCAAACTGTGAGTTGAAAAACTGCCGGTGTCTTCCCCAACTCTCTAGACACTTTTGAATCCTCAGGCCTTGAGGCTGGGGCTACAGACAAAGAGGCCCCAGGGACCCACCTCCCCAGGAAAGGGGAGTGAGAGCGACACAGCCTAAGACTGACTCAGCTTTTGACCCACAAATTTGGTCTGCTGTGTTCCAGGAGCACTTCCAGGCTGGGAGGGTCCATGTCATTGTTTGCCTTGGGAGCTGGCAAGGGACTAAAGAGATCCAATCCACTTAGTCTCCCTCTCTACCCACCAGGACTAGTTGTTGAGGAGGCAGAGGGGAGTGGAATTATTTCCTACCTGGGAAAAGGGATGGAGCTGCCAGCAAAGGTTAGAGAACCGTCTCTGAGGAAGTTTGAATTATGAGGCTCTTAGCCTCCAGGAAGGATCCTCTGTCACATGGATCCGGTCCATGTTGCAGCAAACACACTTGAACCTGGGTTTGAACTGAGGGCTGTCAAAGAGCGCTACCTGCTGGCAGACCAAGGAAGTGCACGTGAGGAAATTGAAAGTAAATAAGTAAGAGAGGCTTTTTCCGACTTTTAAAGCCTCCCTTCCCGATGCCATAGGAAGGCAATCTGCAGCCCAATACTAGGTCCAGGGTCGAGACTTGAGCAGCTAACAGGGATAATCCTAAAGGCCCAGAACAGGTTGAACCAAGAATCAAAGAACAGCAGTGACACAGCCTCCCCCCACTAAATCCTATGAGAGAGAGAGAAATTGAACATCTGCGTAAACTCACCATCCTAACCAGATGCCTAGACATCAGCAAAAAACTACAAGCCATACTAAGAAAGTTAAATAGCCCAAGAGAAGGAATATAGCAAAGTCCCCAAAGAGACACAGGATTTGAGACAACTAATCAATGAGATGCACACAAATTTCCAAAATCAAAATAATGAGTTGAAAGACAATATGTCTAAAGAGATAAATGACATCAAGAACACACTGAAAGAGCACAAAGGAGAATTTGAAAACCTGAATAGAAAAGTAACAGTGTTCATGGCAGTGCAAGACAGAAGGTGAGATCAAAAGCACATTAGACATACAACAGCAGGCTTGAAATGATAGGAGAAAAAATAAGTGATACAGAAGACAGAACAGCTGAAATAGAAGAGAGAAAAGAACAGAAAAAAAAAAGAATGTAAAAAACTGAAAAGATGCTGAGGGAGTTGAATGATAACATGTCATGATAACATATGTCATGGGAGTTCCAGGAGAAGAGAAGGGAAAGGGGGCAGAAAGTATTTGAGGAAATAGTAGCTGAAAACTTCCCAACTCTCATGAAAGAAATTAATTTATTGTCCAAGAAGCACAGTGTACTCCACTCAGAATAAATGTGAATAGACCTAATCCAAGACACACACTACTCAGTATATCAAACATCAAAGATAAAGAGAAAATTCTGAGTGCAGCAAGGGAGAAGCAAACCATCACATACAAGGGACACACTCAGTAACTTAGTGTGGATTTCTCTTCAGAGGAAAGTGAGAAGACAATTGTGTATGATATGTATGTATGATACAAATATGAAATGTAAGATACAATTAGGGTATTGAAAGAGAAAAACTGCCAGCTGAGAATTTTATATTCGGCAAAATTGTCCTTGAAATATGAAGGGTGAGTATAAAATATTCACAAACAGAAACTGAGAGAGTTCGTGAAAAAGAATTCACCTTTGCAGGAAATATTAAAGGAAGCCTTAGAGCCTGAAAGAAAAAGACAGGGAAGAGAGGCTTGGAGGAGAGTATAGAAGAAAGAATAGCAGAAAGGCTAATCAAAAGAGTAAAAAGACAGACGAAAATAAGGTATGACATATGAAAACCAAAGAATAAAATGGTGGAAATAAATAATGCATTTACATTAATATCATTGAATGTGAATGGGTTAAACTCCCCAATCAAAAGAAATAGACTGACAGAATGGATAGAAAACCATGAGCCATCCATATGTTGCCTACAAGTGACTCACCTTAGACCCAAGGCTAAAACCGGCAAAGTGAAGGTTGGAAAACTATACTCCACGCAAACAGTAAACAACAAAGAGCAGAGGTAGTTATACTAATAATGGACAAAACAGACTTTACATGCAAAAGTGTTAGGAGAGTTACAGAAAGCCATTATATATTAATAAAAGTGGCAATCCAGCAGGAAGAAATAACTGTCATAAATATCTATGCACCTAACCAGGGTGCTGCAGAATACCTTCTTCTCAAGTGCCCGTGGATCTTTCTCCAGGATAGACAACATGTCAGGGCACAATGCAGCTCTCAATAAATATAAGAAGATTGACAATATACAAAGCACCTTCTCAGATCATAATGGAAGGAAACTGGAAATCAATAATAGATGGGAAAGAGGTAAATTCACAAATGTGTAGAGGCTGAACAACATGCTCCTAAATAATCAGTGGGTCAAAGAAGAAATTGTAAGCAAAATTAGTAAATATATTGAGATGAATGAAAACGAGAATACAGCTTACCAAAACTTATCGGATATAGCAAATTCAGTGCTGAGAGGATAATTTATAGCCCTAAACACTTATATTAAAAATGAAGAAAGAGCTAAAATCAAAGATCTGACTGAAGAACTGGAGAAAGTGGAAAAAGAAAAGCAAATTACTCCCAAAGGATTCAGAATGATAGAAATAATAAAGATTAGAGCATAAATAAATGAAATTGAGAACAAAAAATCTATAGAGAAAATCAACAAAAACCAAAAGCTGGTTCTTTAAGAAGATCAATAAAATTGACAACCCCCTAGCTAGACTATCAAAGAAAATAAAAGAGAAAATGCAATAAAGAAAATCAGGAATGAAAGGGGCGAAGTTATGAGTGACCCCACAGTAATAAAAATGATCATAAGAAGATATTATGAGAAAATATATGCCATCAAACTAGACAACCTGCATGAAATGGACAAATTTCTAGAAATACACAACCTACACTGATGTTACAAGAAATACAAGAACTTAACCTGTCACATTTAAAGTATTGCTAAGCGGTGTGGAGTTTTTCTTCTTGCAGTAATGAAGTTGTTCTAAAAATTTTTGAGGTGATGAAATCACAACCTTTTGATTATACTAAAAGCCATCGATTTTACACTTTGGATAGATTGTATGGCATCTGAATATATCTCAGCAAATCTGCCTAGTAAATAATTAATTGTGCAAGATTAGCCAGAAATAGCAGTTATGTACAGCAGGGGAAGCATAGAGACATTGGGAGGTGAAGAATTTTCTTGTTTGTTTTTTTATATTGTTAGTATTGAAATAATGAAAATGCTCTAATAACGATTGAAGTGATGAATGCACAACTTTGTGATTATACCAGATACCAGTGATTGTACACTTTGGATGAATTGTCTGCTCTATTAATATGTATCAATAAAGTTGATTTAAAAAATCACTGTAAGCAGGACTCAATACTTGAATATTCAAGATATGATTGTAAAGACAGTAATTTTTTTAAAGCACATTGAGAATAAACAGTAACCATTTGTCCACACTAAGTGCTTCAGAGGTGGGAGGAGTTGATAAGGTTCTCACTAGTGGTGGTGGGACATGTGTTGGGAGCCAAGAATCGTGGTACACAGGATGGGTGAATACAGATTTTCAGATACACCACAAGTTCTCTTTTCTCAAACACCTTTGTGCTGCTTTTCCTTTGCTTTGTTGTTCCATGTGAGTGAGAGGGACTTGACTAGAACTCCTATGTAATGTTTTTTCAAGATTTAACTAAAATCTTATTTCTTTGGTAAAATATTTTGTTTTATTTTTCTTGATACTTTATGTATACACTCATCACATTGTATTTTAAGTATTTGTTTATTTGTCTGTGTTCTCTATTGTACTGTTAGTTCCTGCTACGCAAGGGTAGTATCTTATTTATATTTTTACATCCAGTGTTGATTTTAGCACAGTGACTGATTCATAATAGATGATTAATATATATGATAATAATTAACAAAAGCATTTCATTTCAAAGGCTGTGACTATAATGTCAGAGTTAGAATGCTACTGATTTGTGAGGGACCTCTGAGGTTTTTTCTTTAACTTTTCAAATAACTATTCAATTTTATCTTACTAAGAAAATGTTTGGGAGGGTCATTTTTTTTTTTTTTTTCAAAAATATTTTCCAAATTAAACTATCTTTGTTCTTTGCTAATGCGTTAGTAATCCTTGTTTTTTGTAAAATAGCCAAACAATGCAGAACTGTATAAATGTAATTCTTTTACTACATGTAATTCTTTGTCCAGTGATGCCCCTTGTTTGTGTATTTCCTTCCAGACTCTTTTTTGTTGTTGTTGCCTTTCTGTCTTTTCTCATTTTCTTTATAAAATTTTAAATGCAGAAGTCCTTCATAAAGATACTGTTTGACATCTAGATACTTCTCTTTAATTCTTCACCTTGTAGATCTTTTTCTATGATATTATACCATGCAGAAGTCAAGGGTGCATTTTCAGACCTTAGATTTGACTTTTCTCCATTTTTAAATACATTTTTGCTTTGCTTCTATGATATAACACATTATATTTTCCTGCTTCCTGATTGATTGCTATATTATCTTTTAGCTCAGTTCCCTCTCCCTGGTTTTCAAGTGTTTGTATTGCCCAGGAGCCAGTGCTTTTCTCGTCTCCCTGTTTATACTCCCCCTGGCAATCTCATCTTTGTCCATGGCTGTAGTTACCAACTGGTTATTGATGACTCCCAGATTAACAGCTCCAGCCTAGACTCCTATTATGACTGCCATACCCATGTAACGGCCGGACCACCTACTTGATATTTCCAAAAGGGTTCCTCAATTCAAGGTGTCTGGCATTAAATTTATGGTACTCCTCCTTCATTCAGTCTTTCTACAGCTAGTTTTCCCAATTTCAGTAATATCTCTATACTAAGTTTTACAGCCAGATTATCCCTCACTTTTTTTTATCAGTCATTTCTTCAGAGAAACAGAACTGATGGGAATTGGCTCATGTGATTGTAGGGACTGGCAAGTTGGAAATTTCTAGGGCATGCTGGCAGCCTGGAAACTCTGGCAGTATTTGTGCTGCAGTGGCGAGGGAGAAATACCTCTGCAGGAAACCTCGGTTTTGCTCTTAAGACCTTTAACTGATGAGGTGAGGCCCACCCAGATTAGCACGGGTGATCTGTTTGACTTAAAGGCCACTGATTTGCAGCTGTTAACCACATCTACAAAATACTTTCACAGCAACATCTAGGTTAGGGTTTGATTAAATAACTGGGTACTGTGGCCTAGCCAAGATGACTTATAAATTAACCATCATGTTCTTTTATGTCCAGTCCATCTCTGAATTTCCTAGTAAAATCGACAAATCCATTCTTTCCACTGATTTGAAATGTCACCCTTATTATATTCTAAATTTTGATGTAATTATCTATATGTTTTGGACATAGTTTCAATCTGTTGATCTGCTTATCTTATTTTGCACAAATATTACACCTAAATAGCTGTAGATTTAATATTTTTATACCTTATAGGGCTGTTCTCTTCACACTCTTTGTTTTTTTTAATTACAGATATTCTCATACAATCCAGATGGACTTCAGAATCTGTTTATTAAGCCCCTGACATCTTCTTTCCTCACAGTCCCCTTAGTTTTTTGTTTTTTAAATTGCTTTAGATGTATTGATTACTTTGAGGAGAATTTGTATCCTCCTAATAAAGAGTCTTCCCATCCAGAGCATGTTGTGCCTCTTAAGTCAAATGTTACTTATGTTCTTCTGATGAGTTACCTATTTTCTCCATCTAGCTTTTTCACAATGCACTAAATTTGTTATTGCTATTGTGCTGAAATAGTTTCTTTACAGTTTTTGTTGTTGTTGTTGTTTGTTTCGTGTTTAGCACAGTCCCTGGCACATCATTCAACAATATTTATTGAATTTTGTAGCAGATTTTGGTATATAGGAAGGCTCTTTTATTTCAAGTCATGCAGTCTTACTCACTCTATAATTTTTTTCAGTTGTTTTTTTGTAGGTAGATAATATCATCTACAAATTAATGATGTCTTTCTTTTAAAGTTTGTATTTTTCATTTCTTTTACTTCACTTATTGGGTTGGCTAGACTCTCCATTAATAGCCAACAGTATTAACTGCTTCCTACTGTGAAGGGACATGCATTATGGTCTTTTCTACTTCAGCTTATTCATGCAACCAGCTAATAGATTATCTAATATCTAACTGCCTTTGTGTTTCTGGAAAGATTGGTTCTTAGTCATTGTATAATGAGAGATCATCTTTGTTGTGTTCTCTTTGCCATGTTTTGATGATAGGGTTCCAACAAACCGAATTGGGACACTTTGCCTTCATTCATTTTTTTTGGTTATAGGACAGTTTAAACAGAACAGGAGTTATCAGTGCTTGAAGGTTTAAAATTTACCCATACTATAATTTAAGTCAGATTAAGGGTGAGAAGCATTGTAGTGATGGAAAAAAATCTTTGACTACATTTCTAATATCTTCTAAATTACGAGTATGTTTGATTCTTTCCAGCTTCTTGAATTGGTTGTTGAAATTTTGTATTTTCTTAGAAAACTACCAATTGCCTTCATTTTATTTTTTAGTTCATTTTGATCTTTAAATTTGTTAGCATAAAGTTATACATAATGTTCCTTTTTCCCTTGTATTTTTAAAATCTTATTTAAAGGTCTAGAATTATATCCCCTTTCTTGTTCCTAATATTACTTTGTGTTTTTTCCCTTTCTGTTTGGTCAGTTTATCAGCGTTTAGTCTTTTATATTGAGGTTTTCAAAGAAGAAAAGAAATAGCTCTTTGTTTTCTGTAATTCCTCCTTTGTTAATTTATTTGGCTTATTTTGTTTATGATCTTCTTGAGATGAATGCTGGCTCATATATTTTTTAAAAGTAAGATTTATTTTATTTGCTTATCTCTCCCCACCCCCTCATTGTTTGCACTTGCTGTTCTGTTCATCTTCTTTGTTTCTTTAGGAGGCACTGGAAACCAAACTCGGGACCTCCAATGTGGGAGGGTGGTGCCTAATCGCTTAAGCCACATTTGTTCCCTGCTTTGTTTTGTCTCTTGTTACGTTTTTTTCCTCTTGTGTCATTTGTTGCGTCATCTTGTTGTATCAGTTCCCCACATCTGCCCGTCATGCCAGCTCCCTGTCTTCTTTAGGAGGCACAGGGAGCCGAACCAGGGACCTCCCATGAGGTAGGAGGGAGTCCAATCACTTGAGCCACATCCACTTCCTTGGCTCATCCATTTTTATATATTCTTTTGTCTTACTTTAGCAAAGTGTTAAACCATTATTTTTCCTTATTGCTTTCACTGAACCCTATAGATTTTCATATATATATGTTAGTATGTATATATTGATTTGGTCTGTTTTTAATTTAATGAATTTTAAACTTTTCATTATAAAATAGAACATAGGTCCAGAAAACCACTAAAAACAAATGTATACTTTTGTGAATTAGTATAAGGCAAACATGTTTGTAACTGTCACCCAGCTCAAGAAATAGACTTTGCCAGTCAGTTTGCCACATCCAGGCTTTTTGCATGTGACCTGTGCCAATCTCTCCCTCTAAAAGCAAACAATATACTGACTTTCATAATAAAAACTCAGTTGAATTTCTTTTTGATTTTGTCACCCAAGTGTGCTTCTCTAGACAGAGTCGTTTAACCTTGCCCAAATTTTGTAAAACTATATTTGCCTTCAAAGTTTTTCTTAATCTGCAATTTCTTCCTTGGACCCTTTCTTTTCTTTACAAGGGATCTACTGAAGAACCTGGGCTGTTTACCTGTAGATTTTTTTTATACTCTAGAGTTTATTGATTTCATACTCACAGGCTGTTGTACATTTTCTTCTTCATTTTCTCCAAATTGGTAGGTGGAGTCAGAGCTTGATTTGATTTAGGCTTAATCCCTTAGGTAAGACCATAGGTGGTGTCCTGTCCTGTCATCGGTAGGCAAGTAAGATCTGCTTCCCTGTCTTTTTTAAAGAAACTGTAGGTTTACAGAAAAATCATCGGAAATATAGGTTGTCCTTATTATGCCCCCCCCCATTTTCCTTGTTAGTAAAACTTTACACTGCTGTGGCACCTTTGTTACAATTGGTGAAACAATGTCATTATAATTATACTATTAGCTATAGTCCATAGTTTCCATTAGGGCTTGCTCTTTGTATTGTGCAGTCCTATGGTTTTCTAAAAATTTTATTCTTGTAAAATATATACAACCTAAAATTAGCCCTTTTATCCAGATTTTAATATGCAGTGGTATTAATTGTATTCGCAATATTGTGCTACCATCACCGCCATCTATTACCAAAACTTTTCCATCAATCCATATAGAAACTCTATACCAGTCAAGTGTTAACTTTCCCTTCCCTACTCCGATCCCAAGCCCTGGTAACCCTGGTCATCTAATCTCTGACTGTGAATTTGCTTCTTCTAATGATTTCAGATCAGCAAGATCACACAATATATGTCCTTTTGCGGCTCACTTATTTCACTCAGCATGATGTCTTCAGGGTTCATCCATGTTGTCACATGTACCAGAACTTCATTCATTTTTATGGCTTTATAATGTTTCATTGTGTATGTACCACATTTTGTTTATCCCTTCATCTGTGGTGGATACTGGGGTTGCTTCTATCTTTGGGCAATTGTCATCAATACCTCTGAGAACATCATTGTGCAGATACCTGTTTGAGTCCCTGCTTTCAACTCTTTTGCATATGTTTCTTTCTTCTTTAATGTTGGTAGCCATTGATGTTCAAAGCCTGGATCCATTAATTCATTATTGCATTTTTATTTACTATATAGTGATTTCATTATGCAAGTTGTTCGGAAATGGAACTTGCTTTAATTTCTGATTATCTAACATGGATTTTTTGGCACTTAAAATTCTCGATTTGTATTGTGGTCAGAGAATGTGAATTGTACATTTTTGCAATGAATTAAGATTATCTTTGCATCCTCATATATGCAAATTTGCAAATGTTCCATTAGCATTTGTAAAGAATGTTTTTTCTTTTGCTTGTGATTTGTTTTATATTTATGTAGCTATTAAATATTAAATCAACTTTGCTAAATGTATTCTTCATATGGTTTATGTTCTTATTCATGTATCTCAACTTAATATGTTACCGTATAAATTATGAAAGTGGACTGACATTTTGGAAAGATTACTTTAGTAACTGTCCTTTAGGACGGATTGGAGGTACAGTGATTACTGCAGGCTTGAACATCAGATAGGGTGTTTTGTTTTGTTTGGCAGTTATCTAGGTGAGAAATGATGACTCATGAATTAAGTCATTGAAAATAAAAAGTAGAAGATAGATCCCAAAATGTTAGGAAGTAGATGTGGGAAATGAGTAAGATCCCAGAGTCTAGTTTCAGTGTTAGTGATTAGGGAATGACAGTGTGATTAAGCACATGACTTAGAGCAGAGGTGGCAGCTCTTTGGGCCAAATAGGGCCGGTCATCACTACTTGTATGGCCCACAAACCAAGAATAGTTTTCACATTTTTAGATGTTTGGAAAAAACAAAACAAAAGAAGAGTAATATTTCATGACACATCAAAATTATATGAAATACAAGTTTCAGGGTTTTATTGGAACCTAGCCACGCTTGTTAGTTAACATACCGCCTGTGGCTGCTTTTGTGTTATAACAGCAGACTTGAGTAGCTGAGGCAGGGACCGTATCGCCTGCAAAGGCTGAAATATTTACTATTCACTTTACAGAAAAAGCTTGCCAACTCCTGCATGAGGAAAAATTACTTTTTCCTCATCATCCAATCTGGTATTCATAACCTATCATTTCTAATGGGACTATTTTTTTTTTAAATCTCCGTATATATGATTGAATGAATTCAGCTGCACTAATGACCATTAATTTTTGACCAAATTGAAGACTTTTTCTGATGCAGTTTTTTTTTTTTTTTATATTTGTGTATGATTATTGATTACTTTTAAAATAGAAGCTGACTGAATATGGACAGTGTGCTATTATAAGTTTTATATAAGGGTTAGTAAATCACTAGCTTTTCTTAAATGCTAGTCAGACACTCTTGGCCATTAGTAGTAGTAAATTATAATTTAAGGTAACAGTTTTGTATCGTACAGTTTATTGTATTTGTGCTTTCCTTATAGTTCCCTTTTCTCCATGAACTTGCATTGCAATTTAAATAAACTAGTTGATAGTTAGAAGTTATTCTGAGAGCAAATCCTCTGAGGTATGTGGTGTTGGGACAGGATTCTGATTTTATTAAAGGTTTAGTTATAGAGTTGAGTTTCTTTTCTATAAAGTCATAGTTGATTTGTTAAAGTACTGTAAAATAGAATTATAGCAAAACAAGAGTTCTTGAAAAGAAGTCTAATCTGGTAATGTCTGTATAGGTAAAGGGTTTGACTGCTGCCATGGAAGTGGATTGGCCATATCCGCATGAAGCAGGTATGCGTTGTGTAAATCGCTAATGTTTTCACAGCATGCAGCTGTGCTGTGTAATGACGTAGCCAGGACTGACCCTCATTTGCCACTTTTTTGGTTTAGTATTTGGGTATGTCTTTCTCAGTGTCTGCATCCTATCTGTCTTACCTAAATTTCTGGTATTCATGTCCTGGCAAATTGTAAAATATTACCTTTAAATTTCTTCTGTCTTCTTTTGGCTTTTGACTCTTGCTCAGATGTAGAGAATAGTAGAAAGTGGCCTATCAATGGATGTTACCATGAAAAGCAAGGAAAAGATTTTTCCGTTTTGATGCTTGTTAGCCGCAAAACACATTATTGAACTTTATGTTTTTGTTTGGAAGATTAATATATTGGCACACAAACTGAATCGAGCCCTCGACCCGCCTATATGGTAGATTAGAGCCCAGTCACTTGAGCCACATCTGTTTCCTGGCACACAAACTTTTTGACCCCATTAAGTAATTACATCCAGTAAAAATGTTAATATATTTAAGCCATTGTGTGTTAGAGTTGCTCGGAATAAAGGGGTTTCACTGTGCTGTTCTTTTCCCAAATACACAGATTTCATAGTTACTTGTTGTAAAGTTGTTTGTGGGAAATTTCTTAATTTTTATTGTCATCAATTCTTGATTTACATTCTTGATATACACTCATCAGTTTTTGTTAAAGAATAGTTAGAATTGTAACTGGCTCTTCACTAATGACTTACAATTCATCAGCATATAATATGCTTTTCATTTATGTTAAGCAGTTAAGTTTTTTATTTTGTGTTGGGGAGTGAGGTAATTTAGGTTGTGACATAATTTTTGTAGTACTCTAAAATTGTAGTTTGCTTTGACTTTTCCCAGATTTTCCCTCCACTTTTACCAATGTCTTAAATGCTCCTGCTTTTTACCTTTCATTCTATTCTATCTGCTCGTATTCAGCAAAATAAAAGAAATGATTGGTGGGTCTGGTTCATTTCTTCATGTAAATGTTGTTCTGTGGGCTAAGGAGAGTCTCTTGTTCTTAAAGTGTTATAGTTTGTAACAATCATTTCCGAAACATTTTCCTAAGTAGTTCTTAATAAAAAGAAATTACCATGGAAGCTGCTGTGGCTCAATCAGTAGGGCTCCCGTTTACCATATGGGAGGCCCCGGGTTCGGTTCCCGGGGCCTCCTGGTGAAGGCAAGCCCGCCCGCACGGTGTGGTTAGCTGACCCAGCGAGCACAAGCAGCAAGGGGGGGGGATAAATGAATAAATAAATAAAATCTTTAAAAAAAAAAAAAAGAAAGAAATTACCAAATTTTGTAAATGTTACCCTATTGATAAATTATAGCTGATGTCGCTTATGATCAATTGCAAAATAGAGAGTTTTCAAGAATAGGAGAGGAAGGTATGGAACATCTGGAGGTGAGGCATGCCACGACCAAAGGCTGTGCTCATCAGATTACTCAAATATTCATGTAAAATGGCATTGAGAAGGGAGGGAACCTGGAGGTATGGAGAGGTAGGTTCAATTTCATGGTAAGCAATAGGGAGAGCTTGAGTTGGCTATTGACTAGACACAAAAAGAGGAGATGATGATGATGATGATGATAATTTAAGTACTGGAAATGAATTATAACAATTTGAAATTTCCTTTTTTCTAAGTAAACTATTAAGTATCAGCAATTTCATATGGATCAACTTAAAATCTTTACCAAATACATTGAAAAGAGAAACAAAAATATTAAATATTTGGGAAGAATAGAAAAACTGAAGGACTTCATTGTTTACAAGGAATTGGGTTGGTTGGTTACACTGGCATGGAAAGCTTTTATAAAGATTTGTTTTCTGACATCCAAATCCTACATGTTTAGGATCCATCTCAAATCTCATTTCTGTAAAGCTTTTACTCAGTGCCCAAGGGAAGTGGAGTTCTGCAGGATGGGCTAGGGTAGAGAACCTATGTGCCATTCAATTATCATTAACTTTTCTTGGCTTTTCTAGAATATGTTTTTTTTTTTTTTTGACTTTTTAATTAATTTAATTTTTTTACTTTATTTTGTACATTTAATAATTGAAAATATAAACAATTAAAAACTAAAAAGTAAACGCAGATGAATAAATATATACATTTCTCAATTAAATGTAATGGATACATGTAAAAAATTTTTTTTTAAAATCAAACAATATATTACACAATATATTTGGTCCGTAGTAACGCATTCATACAGTATTTGTCCTTTTGTGTCTGGCTTGCTTCACTCAACATAATGTCCTCCAGGTTCATCCATGTTGCCATATGCTTTATGACTTCATTTCTTCTTACAGCTGCATAATATTCCATCGTGTGGATAGACCACAGTTTGTTTATCCATTCTTCTGTTGATGGACACCTGGGTTGTTTCCAGCTTTTGGCGATGGTGAATAATGTGGCTATGAACATCGGTGTGCAGATGTCTGTTTGTGTCATTGCTCTCAGTTCTTCTGGGTATATACCCAGTAGTAGTATTGCAGGGTCACATGGCAAGTCTATATTCAACTTCTTTAGGAACTGCCAAACAGTCCTCCATAGTGGTTGTACCATCCTGCATTCCCACCAACAGTGAAGAAGTGTTCCTATCTCTCCACATCCTCTCCAACACTTGTAGTTCTCTGTCTTTTTAATAGTGGCCATTCTGATAGGTGTGAAATGATATCTCATTGTAGTTTTGATTTGCATTTCCCTAATCATGAGTGATGTTGAGCATTTCTTCATGTGTTTTTTTGCCATTTGTATTTCTTCTTTGGAGAAATGTCAATGCAAGTCTTTTGCCCATTTTTTAATTGGGTCGTTTGTCTTTTTATTGTTGAGTTGTAACGTCTCTGTATATATCCTGGATATTAAACCCTTATCAGATACGTGATTTCCAAATATTTTTTCCCATTGAGTTGGCTGCCTTTTCACCCTTCTGACAAAGTCCTGTGAGGTACAAAAGTGTTTAATTTTGAGGAGGTCCCATTTGTCTATTTTTTCTTTTGTTGCACGTGCTTTGGGTGTAAGGTCCAAGAAACCACCACCTACTACAAGGTCTTGAAGATGTTTCCCTACATTTTCTTCTAGTAGTTTTATGGTCCTAGCTTTTATATTTAGATCTTTGATCCATTTTGAGTTGATTCTTGTATAGGGGGTGAGATAGGGGTCCTCTTTCATTCTTTTGGTTATAGATATCCAGTTCTCCCAACACCATTTGTTGAAGAGACTGTTTTTTACCATCAGTGTGGGCTTGGTAGGTTTGTGAAAAACTAGTTGACTGTATAGGTGAGGGTATATTTCTGGATTCTCAATTCTGTTCCACTGATCGATATGTCTGTCTTTATGCCAGTACCATGCTGTTTTAACCACTGTAGCTTTGTAATATGTTTCAAGGTCAGGCAGTGAAATTCCTCCCACCTTGCTCTTCTTTTTTAGAATACTTTTGGCTATTCGGGTGCACTTACCCTTCCAGATGAATTTGGTAATTGCCTTCTCTAATTCTGTAAAGTAAGCTGTTGGGATTTTGATTGGTATTGCATTGAATCTATCAATCAGTTTGGGCAAGATTGACATCTTCATGATATTTATTCTTCCAATTGTTTAGGTCTTTTTAAATTTCTTTTAGCACTGTTTTGTAGATTTCTGCATATAGGTCCTGTACTTCCTTGGTTAAATTAACTCCTAGGTATTTGAGTCTTTTTCTTGCTATTGAAAATGGAATTTTTCTCCTGATTTCCTCCTCAGATTGTTCAGTACTGGTGTACAAAAACATTACTTATTTTTGCGTGTTGATCTTGTATCCTGCCACTTTGCTGAACTCATTTATTAGTTCAAGTAGCTTTGTTGTGGATACTTCAGGATTTTCTAAATACAGGATCATGTCATCCGCAAACAGTGAGAGTTTTACTTCCTCTTTTCCTATTTGGACGCCTTTAATTTTATTGTCTTGTCTAATTGCCCTACCTAGAACTTCTAGTACAATGTTGAATAACAATGGTGACAGTGGGCATCCTTGTCTTGTTCCTGATCTTAGGGGGAAAGCTTTCAAACTTTCCCCATTGGGTATGATGTTGGCTGTGGGTTTTCCATATATGCCTTTTATCATATTAAGGAATTTTCCTTTTATTCCTATCTTTTGAGGTATTTTTATCAAAAAAGGATGTTGGATTTTGTTGAATGCCTTTTCTGCATCTATTGAGATGATCATGTGGTTTTTTTCTTTCATCTTATTAATGTGGTGTATTACATTGATTGATTTTCTTATGTTGAACCAGCCTTGCATACCAGGAATAAATCCCACTTGGTCGTGATGTATAAGTCTTTTGATATGCTGTTGAATTCGATTTGCAAGTATTTTGTTGAGAATTTTTGCATCTATGTTCATGAGAGAGATTGATCTGTAATTTTCTGTTCTGGTGGAATCTTTATCTGGCTTTGGTATTAGGGTGATGTTGGCTTCATAAAATGTGTTGGGTAATTTTCCCTCCTCTTCAATTTTTTGTAAGAGTTTAAACAGGATTGGTGTTAATTCTTTTAGAAATGCTTGGTAGAACTCACCTGTGAAGCCATCTGGTCCTGGACTTTTCTTTGCTGGGAGATTTTTGATGACGGATTCAATCTCCTTAATTGTGATTGGTTTGTTAAGTTCTTGTCTTTCTTGTTGTGTCAGTGTAGGTTGGTTATGAGTTTCTAGAAATTTGTCCATTTCATCCAGGTTGTCTAGTTTGTTGGCATATAGTTTCTCATAATATCCTCTTATGATTCTTTTTATTTCTGTGAGGTCATTTGTAATTTCCCCCCTTTCATTACTGATTGTATTTATTTGCATCTTCTCTCTTTTTTTCTTTGTTAGTCTAGCGAGGGGTTTGTCAATTTTATTGATCTTCTCAAAGAAGCGGCTTTTGGTTTTGTTGATTTTCTCTATTGTTTTTCTGTTCTCATTTTCATTTATTTCCGCTCTAATCTTTGTTATATCTTTCCTTCTTTTTGCTTTGGGATTGGTTTGCTGTTCTTCTCAAGTTGTTCAGTTAAATCTTTGAGTTTAGCTCTTTCTTGTTTTTTAATATAGGCATTTAGGGCTATAAATTTCCCTCTCAAGACTGCCTTCACTGTATCCCATAAGTTTGATAAGTTGTGTTCTCATTTTCATTTGTCTCCATATATTTACTGATTTCACTTGCAATTTATTCTTGACCCACCGAATATTTAGAAGTGTGTTGTTCAGTCTCCACACATTTGCAAATTTATTTTTTTCCGGTCTGTTATTGATTTCTAGTTTCATTCCATTATGATCTGAGAAGGTGCTTTGTATAATTTCAATCTTTTTATATTTATTGAGAGCTGTATTGTGACCTAGCATGTGGTCTATCCTGGAGAAAGATCCATGGGCGCTTGAGAAGAATGTATAACCCGCTGAGTTTGGATGCAGTGTTCTGTATATGTCTGTTAGGTCTAACTTGTTTATCATATTGTTCAAGTTCTCTGTTTCCTTGATGATCTTCTATCTAGTTGTTCTATCTAATGATGTGAGAGGGGTGTTGAAGTCTCCAGTGATTATTGTAGAAATGTCTATTTCTCCCTTCAGTTTTGCCAGAGTTTTTCTCATATATTTTGGGGCACCCTGGTTAAGTGCGTAGATATTTATGACTGTTATATCTTCCTGGAGGATCTTCCCTTTTATTAATATATAATGGCCTTCCGCATCTCTTATCACTTTTTTGCATTTGAAGTCTGTTTTGTCTGATATTAGTATAGCTACCCCTGCTCTTTTCTGTTTACTATTAGCAGGGAGTATCTTTTTCCAACCTTTTACTTTCAGCCAGTTTGTATCCTTGGGTCTGAGGTGAATTTCTTGTAAGCAGCATATGGATGGCTCATGATTTTTTATCCATTCTTTCAGCCTGTATCTTTTGATTGGGGAATTTAATCCATTCACATTCAATGATATTACTGAAAATGCACTATTTATTTCCTCCATTTTATTCTTTGGTTTTCATATGTCATCTTATTTTTGTCTTTCTTTTTACTCTTTTGGTTATCCTTTCTGCTTTTCTTTCTTCTATACTCTCCTCCAAGCCTCTTTCTCCGGTCTTTTTCTTTCAGGTTCTAAGGCTTCCTTTAATATTTCCTGCAAAGTTGGATTCTTTTTTGCAAACTCTCTTAGTTTCTGTTTGTTTGTGAATACTTTATATTCACCTTCATATTTGAAGGACAGTTTTGCTCGATAAAGAATTCTCGGCTGGCAGTTTTTCTCTTTCAGTTTCCTAATTGTATCATACCACTGTCTTCTCGCCTCCATGGTTTCTGAAGAGAAATCTGCACTAAGTCTTACTGGACGTCCTTCGTACGTGATCGTTTGCTTCTCTGAGAGTTTTCTCTTTATCTTTTACATTTGACATTCTGAATAATATGTGTCTTGGCGTAGGTGTATTTCGATTTATTCTCATTGGGGTACGGTGTGCTTCTTGGACATGTAAGTTCATTTCTTTCGTGAGAGTTGGGAAATTTTCCGCTATTATTTCCTCAAATACTCTTTCTGCCCCTTTTCCTTTTTCTTCCCCTTCTGAAACTCCCATGACACGTATGTTCTTGCGTTTTGTGTTGTCATTCAGTTCTCTGAGCCCCTGCTCAATTTTTTCCATTCTCTTCTCTCTCTGTTCTTTTCTCTCTTCAATTTTAGCTGCTCTGTCTTCAGTACCACTTATTCTTTCTTCTATCATTTCGAGTCTGCTGTTGTATGCCTCAAATGTATTTTTGACTTCACCTATTGTGTCTTTCATTCCCATGAACTCCGTTACTTTTCTGTTCAGGATTTCAAATTCTTCTTTGCGTTCGCTCAATGACTCCTTTTTTTTTTTTTAAGATTTTATTTATTTATTCATTTATACCCCCCCTGCTGCTTGTGCCCACTGGGTCAGCCAACCATGCCGTGCGGGAGGGCCTGCCCCCACCAGGAGGCCCCGGGAACCGAACCCGGGGCCTCCCATATGGCAAACGGGAGCCCTACTGATTGAGCCACAGCCGCTTCCCTCAATGACTTCTTGATGTCATTGATCTCTTTAACTATATTCTCTTTTATCTCATTAATTTGATTTTGGAAATTTATGCTCATCTCACTGATTAGTTCTCTCAAATTCTGCATCTCTTCTGGGACTTTGCTATATTCCTTTTCTTGGGCCATGTCTTCTATTTTCTTAGTATAGAATATGTTCTTGAGCATCACATAACAAAAGAACAGCAAGAAGTGGTACCACCTAACCAGTTGATAAGAAGGTTTGATTTTCTAAGGAAAGAATAGTGGTCAAAGTAGAAGCAGGAGTTGCATCTGTGTGGTTTTCCTCCCGCAGAATATGTTTAAACTAAGCCTCTTAGATAAAAGTCTCGCCTACAGTACTGTTCTCTTTGCCTTTTTTTCACCATCGCTTGAGAACAGGTATCAGCTCTACCAACATGAGACCTTCCTCACTGATTACATTAGCTATGGGCACCCCTTAGTGCTTTGACTAAATTTCCCCAAATTACTTCCGTGGGCGCTAACATGTTCTGATTTTCTTCAAAAGATGTTTCCGGGTGAGTGCTTCTTAAAAAGATGGATTAAGGGAAGCGGCTGTGGCTCAATCAGTAGGGCTCCCGCTTACCATATGGGAGGCACCGGGTTCGGTTCCTGGGGCCTCCTGGTGAAGGCAAGCCCGCCCATACGGCGTGGTTAGCTGACCCATCGAGCACAAGGAGGAAGGGGGGGATAAATGAATAAATAAATAAAATCTTAAAAAAAAAAAAAAAAAAGATGGATTAATAAAATGGTAAAGAATAGACTTTGGATAAGGACTTTTTTGTATTGATTGGTAACTTCTTCACAATGACTTTGAGCTATCATTTAAATCTTATATTATTTAATGAAATTTTTTCTTACCAAATATATTTATGCTCCTTTAGAGCAGACATATCTTTGTATCCCTTATTTCAAAAGACACATGAGATGAAAGTTACCTGCTATACAAATATGTTACAGCCACATAGTTTGAGAATTTAGTGAATAGATGTTGACAAAATTGAAAGGAAAGAAAGAGCAGTTGTCCACGGTTGATTCAACCAGTTCCCTATTGATGAACACTTGGGTTGTTCCTAGCATTTGGTACTGAATAGGCTTGTACCAGGTCTTCAGTTCCTTCTCAGAAATCCATTAGGGGGTAGGGGAAGACCAGATATATTTTGGAATTAAGTTTTTGGGATTTTAGAATTATTAATGTGATGCACGTTCCATTTATTACAGAGCAACTTTAGTGGGGGCAGTAGGCCGAAAACAAGTTATTTCTGAAGGAAAATGTGTGAATATTCACATTGCTGGGTAGAGACTGTAAGTAGCCTCACATCAATTCAAGTCAAATTTTGTCACCAAATGAGTTTGTGGCAAATTGTTTTTAGGTGTCAGAAATTGTGGACATGAACATATATGTCTGTATGCGGGTATATTTGTGGGAAATATTTCCAATGTAAATTTTCTGGATCAAAAGCAAATGTACTTAAAATATATTTATATATAAAAAGACGTGGAAACAGAGAGATGGAGAGGTGAGGAATTTTCTTGTTTATTGTTTGTCATTTTTTGTTTACTATTATTGTTGAAATAATGAAAATACTCTAATAATGATTGAAATGATGAATGCACAACTATGAGATTATACCAAATACTATTATTGTACACAGTGAATGAATTGTATGGTTTGTTAATATGTACCAATAAAATAGATTTGTTTAAAAAAAAAATGTATTTCTAGCCTTGTTACATATTGCCAAATTCCCCTTCAAAGGAATATATGGACATTTTTCACTCCCATGAGCAATGTGTGGAGAACTGGTCTTTTCCACAGTCTCACTACCACTGTGTGGCAGACTTGGAATTTTGCTCGTTTGGTAAGTTAAAAAATAGAATCTCATTGTAGTTTTAGAAAGGACAGCTCTAAAGGCGATGAATGGCAATTCTTATGGCTTTGTTATATGTTAAAACTGTACATAGTGGTTAACAGCATCGACTCTGGAGTCACTTAAGTCAGCGTTTGAATCCCTGGCTTGCCGCTTACAGGCCTAGTGACCTTGAACCAATACCAAACTCCTGAGCCTGTTTTTGTTTCTTTAAATTAGGATAATAATAAAATGCTTCCTCATGGTTGGTATCAGGATTAAATGAGAAAATTCATGGAAAGCTCCTAGCCCAATACCTGGCTTGCCGTATGTAGTCAATAAATGTTGGCTGTTAACGATGAACATCGAAGCCATTCCTGGAGGATAAAACGTGAGTCTTGTTATAGTGAAAATATACGATTAAAAACACTTACATGAGTATTTTTCTCTATGACCATGAAGAATTCCTTAGGTAATATCAGGGGCACATGAAACTAAGATGGCCTGGGGTTGTATTTGTGCTCAGTCTGTGAATCCAAAATACCTACCATAAGAATCGGTTTTCTGTTTGGCACTGAGCTTGTATAGTAAAAGTATATTATCTGTTCTCCAGGGAGGATCTGGGGCTAGAATAATAATAATAATAATTTGGTTAATAATAAACCAAAACATTGATAAATGCAAAATTCCACGTTAAATCTTAGGATACATTGTTTCTCTAGGCCAAGGAACTCTGAAATTGTCCTAAAGCTCATTTCTGTAATTTTTTACCACACTGCCGTCATAGGCTCCTTTTTGTCACTCAAGTCTCAGTTTTAACGTCACCTCTTCAGATACCTGAATACACAGTCTGAAATAGCCCCCAGTCTCTCTCCATCCCATCAACTTATTTTCATCCTAGCCATTAGCACCACCTGGTGTTTTTATCTTTGTTTATTCCCTCTCTCCCTCGACAAGCATTTGAGCTACATTTGATCAGGGCCTTGTGTCTTGTGTGGTGCTGTGCGTTAGGGCCTGCACAGCGCCTGGCTTGTGTTAAATTCCTAATAATTGTTTGTGGAATGAGTATCTTCTTTCATCCTCTGCCTTTGTACTTGCTGCTGCCTCTGAAGCATTCTTCTCACTTGCAGACTCCTATTCATCCTTCAATGTGTTGTTGGATTTAGGAAGAAAGATATGTACAATTTGATTTCATATGGAAACTTTAATAATTATTTCAATTCTCCTTTGTAACATTTCCAAAATTCATTGGCTTCAATTTTGATTTTGAAGCTCAATTTCGATGTTTAAAACTTATTATTATTATTTTGAATCTTACAACAGGAGAGAGCTTTCCCAGCCAAATTGTTTCCTTTGTGTTATACAGCTTGCTTCTTTGATATTTTGTGATTGTTAACCCATTTTTTTTTTCCCTCTCTCTTAAGATCATAGGTTCTTATGTTAACCATGGAAAGAATTAGTCTTCTGTGTACTTAAATTTTACTTGTTGAGTAATACTTTTCACAGCAGAGGCAGCCTGAGAGGGTGAAAAGAATCATAAGCCCACAAAACTATACTATTCAGAAATAAAGCTTACTAGGACATTGCTCAGGTGCTGCAGATGTTTGAAGATGGTATCAACACATAGCCATATGTGTTAGAAAACAAAAAGGGTAAGGGCAGAAGTTGAAGCAATCAGATAAACCTCTTCCCTGAATTTCCTATTTTTGTAAACTTAAAGTAGACGTTGTGCCTCATTTTAATATGCAGTTATTTTTGGTGTTTATGTGTTTTATGTTTTGATCACTGTTCAGTATTTAAACTCCTTCAAATGTGCAAAGATTAAATGTTTAATAAAAATTGCTTGTTGTTTTCAACATCTGTGTTGAGAGAACAATGGCCCACTGGAGTGTAGAAAGCTTGTAAAGTTTTCAAATGTATTGAGAATGACAGAAAGTTCAGTGAAGAGTTTGCTTCCCTCATTACAGAACTACTTCTGTGGCTGCGATTACACTAAGAGCATCTTTAATTGCTTTAAAATCTGAATGCATGATAAGAATGGATTAATTTGATTTTTCTGTTACTACAAGTAGCAGATGGTTTATGTCTTAGGAATGCTCATGTTGTAAAATGAGATCCCCAGCTCATCCGTGATTGGTCACTGTTAATGAAGCATGCTGTGCTGATTATTGATTTAGAAAATGAGGATGACATGAGTATTGTGTGTGTTGCTGTAATAAATTAAAGAGGAGTATTTTAATAGCCAGCAGACATACACCTTAAATAACATGAAATATTTGATTCTCTATTCAGGTGGTCTCTGCCCTGTCAAACTAATTTTATTGTTTATTAAAAAGATATACTTTTATAGTTTCAGCTAACAAGCAGATGGTCGTCTTTACTTATTTCTGTTTTGTATTGCTGTATGACCGATCAGATGCATGATAGGAACCCAAATTAGCTTGTTGTCTGCAAAGCGATGGTGCAGCCATGGGAGAAAATCTTTTGCTGTGGATGTGTGTGTGTGTGTATGTGTGTGTATGCGTGTGTATGCGTGTGTATGCCTGTGTTTTGGGAGTAAAGCCACAGTGTAAAAGTTCTTTTTAACAATTTTTATAATTTAGTTGTGTTTCCAGATAAATTTTAAAAAATAATCGGATATTTCATTTGTCTGCTTTAGACACTTTAATGTGAACATTGAGTAAATTTATGGTCACTTTTTGTTGCAGGCACATTGTAGAAGTCAGGGTAATGCCAAGTACTGGTCAGGTACTTAAAGCTTTATATTTTATGTATGTGTGGTATTTGCCTGTGTCCACAGATAATATATGTGCTCTTTCTTTAGAGCAAAATAACATTTTGTGAATCACAGCAAGTGGATTGCCTTCTTAATCATTACTTAATGTTTCCCGTTTTATTCCTAGAAGGCTGAATACTCTGTTTCATATTTCAAGTACTAAAAGTGTTACTTATGTTAGATTAAAATTTTTGAAATTATTTCATGACATTTTCTTTTTTACAACAATCATTAATTGTGTTCATGATGGAAACATTACAGACTGAAGTGCTTTCTACCCTAACATTTTATACTGTGGAAGAAGACTCTGTGGTATTGTGACTTTGAGCTTTAAAAAAATTTACATTTCAAAATTTTAAATATTTGTTTATTTCTGTTTTACTTTTATAGACGTGTTTCTATTCACATGAACATGGCTGTTTTTGGCAGTTCAGTGTTATTTCTGAGTGATTTAGCAAACTGAATTATAGGCAGGGAATCAGGGTTCTAAAGTAAACCTTTACTATAGATTGGTATTGGCAAAATAAGGGGGGAATTAGTATTCTTTACTTGTCCAGTGTTAAGCTTGAATCTTAGCCATGTAAGATATACTTGTAATAGCAAAAGTTTTCCCAATAAACACCTTTAGTAATAATTCCAAATCACATAGAAGAGAGACTCAACGATTTAAGAAATTTGTTGATAAAAATGTAAACGTCATTTTTCCATGTGAACAAAATATTGGCCTACATGACTGCTGAGGCCATCCTTTAAAGTAAGATTGTTTCACAGGAAACTTGGGATAAGGCAGTAGAGATTGGGAAGTAAAATTAGCCAAACTAATTTTATGTTTTATGTGACAGTCCTTTCTGCAAAAGGATAGTAGAAAATGATTCACTATTAAAATACTGTCTTCATGGGACCATGAGGTTCAGCCTATTGAAAATTTGTTGAATAGTTAAAGTGTGTTTTTTGTTTGTTTGTTTGTTTTTTTGTATACTTGTAATAAAACTATATTATAAGCTTATTTTCCTGGTCAATTAACTGTTAAAGTCTAAATTTTATTCATTTATTTATCATGGGTGAACCCATTAAAATGAACACAGGCAATTTTTTAGATGCCTTTACTTTTAAATATTTTATGACTAGTAGTACTAAATATCAGTGAATAGAAAAATGAATAGAAATATCTACCCTTTTATTCCTCAAATAGTACAAATCAGATAAGGGAAAATTGCCTCTTAATTGAGGTACTAAAATACACTTGGTCAATGTTTAAAATTAATAACCAAAATTACTAAAATTGTCACCAAAATAGTTCTCAGGAAAATAGTTTATAAAGTATTTGGAGAATCCTGTTAGATTTGCTTTAAGAATTTGTGTTTAAATGACCTGAGAAATGATTATTATAAATATATTTTGTAGCTTCTCTAATATACATATAATCTTATATCAACCCTGATAAATGAATAGCATTATTATTTTTCAATCTAAGTTATTTTTATATTCAGAGTTCTAATCAAAAAGTGACTCTTCATTGAGTGGATGGACAAATTAGTAGCAACATTCTCTACCCTTTCTCCTACTGTGTTTGTTTAATGCATTTTATTCTCTCAAACAGTAGCTACAGACTCTAAAAACATTCTTATGAAAAGGACCTTTTCAAGGAAAATCTTGATTTACAAGTAATAATAGGTAATACTTTTAATTAACATTAGTCTTAACATGCCTGCTGGAGAGAGGATGCACAACTTTTTTCCTGTAGTTTTCCTTTTATAATACATAACTCTCCTGAAGTAAAAAGCCGTATAGGATAGCTACTGAATAACTTCAGAAGTGTCGTGAGAAAGAGAAATGATTGCCACCAAGTACACTTTTCTCTACTGCTGTGTAAAATTCTCACACTCTAAGTTTGAACATGCCATATCCAGAGTTCTATATGCTAAATGTTTTAATTCTTAGCAAAATTATTTTTTAATGTTTTGAAAAATCTCAAAGAAGGAAAAGAAAATTCTGCCAAAGATGTGAACTTGTTGGTCGCATCCTCACGTTTTGTTCTTCCGAGCAGAGTGAGAAAATAGAAGAATTGAGGTATCATAGATGTCTCATTACACGTACTGCAATAAACAGCTATAGAATTATATCACGAATCAGCTATCCTCACGTGCAAAGTGAACAGGTTGTTACTATGGTAACATTTCCATTTGTGAATTTTTGTGTAGTTAAAATTTGTAGTCGTCACATCATCCTACTATTGGCTTTTGATTTTTCATGTAAATAAATCACTATGCTACCTACATGCTATTAAGTGGCACCAGACATATCACTTAACTACCTCCCATACTCTCTAGGCTAGGGAATGAAAAAATAAGAAAATGAAAGAAATGGGAGCATTTTGCTAAATTATGGTGGAAACCTGTCGTGATTTTGCTGGTGAAATTTTAAATGTTTCTTAAGACGGATGAGAGTATCTCTGAAATGCTTTGATTTTTATAAGTATTTGATAATGAAATCGGGCAGACATGGTATGAAGTAAGGAAGACTATAATTTATCAGCTAAATGGATGCTAAATAGGCAAAACAGAAGTAATGACCCTTCTAAAACTGAGAAGCTTCATTTTGAAAATAGTCCCCTTTCATTTTTACTTTATTAACTATTTAAATTTTGTTCTGCTTTCAGATATTTAAATGTTGTCCTGCTTATTTAACGTCTGATTATAAAATCAGACTCTAATATCTTTTGTTAACTTGGAATAAAACATCCTATAATGTTCCCTTGTATCAATTACTGTATTTTAGTAAAGATCCCTACTGTTTTTGTTTTGTTTTGCTTCCTAAAGCCCCCTGCTGCTGTTGATTACACCTAGATCTGCTACTGATTGGAACTGTTAAAAGGCAAAGATAGTGTGGCTGGTTGTGGAATCACTTAATTGTGGGACTAATAAGAGGTGTTTTCTCTGGGACCTAACAAATAGTGATGCTAGCCAACAAATATTCTTTTGCACTTTAATAATTTCTTAAGTTACAAAATTTATGTAATTGTAACATAGTAGAGGAATATCAGCAGCCTGGTTGGATTCCTAAACCATGTACCTGACTGAACCCTGTTGAGATGAAAGAGGAGAAATCCTAGAGAAAATTTGGTACTAACAATTATTGTTCCCTGACAGTTAAATACTGTTATTTAACTATATGTATGAAAATGTTAATTCAGTAGTTGAGAGATTTGATAATAAAATGGCAAGAAATTCTAAGTTAAAGTTTCTTTTGTTATTGAGGCTGCTTTGAAAGCACAATGCATAATATAAAATGAAATATAAAATATATGATCCCTTTGAGTAGTTTACATATAAGTTTTGATATCTAGAGCTAGGATTTCCATGATAGCCTGTGGGTATTTTATGAGCTATTTCCCAGATCAAGAAAAACTTTATCTATTTGTATCCTCGCTGCATCACAATTTGCAATAAATGGTGCTGTGCTGGACTTTGTTTAGGGTACATTGAAGGTATGGTTATTCATGTATGTATTTAGTGATATTTTGTATATTGCTTTTTTTGTTGTTCGTTATGAATATTTGCTTATTCTTTTTAAGACATATACTCATTCAGTAAATAAAATTGGGCCCAAGCTATTTGCTAGTTGTTCGAAGTTACGCCGCTCTATTGGGAAGTATGACTGACAGTCACTTGAATTGGGAAAAAAATAATATTCTTTTAAGGTATCTGTTGAAACATTTTGACCAGGGAAATGACATGAAGGGTGTTACCAGGAAGTGCTGTCAGCAGTACATATGATTGATTGGAGAGAGACAGACCAGACACCAATTAGAATGCTTTGGAAAAAATGCTGAAATCTTATTGATGACTAATGAACATGCATTAATATCTATACTGTTGCTTTATTGTGTGCCCTTCTAAAATTGTTTTATGCATGTAAAAGCAAATACAAGGGAAACGGATGTGGCTCAAGAGGTTCGGCGTCTGTCTACCATATGGAGAGACCAGGGTTCGATCCCCGGTACCTCCCGGTAAAAAAAACCAAAAAAACAAATAATATATATTCTTCTTTCCTTTCCTCTCTTTTTTTCCCAACTACTGATGGTAACATAGGAACTTGCTGTTTGCACTCACAATGATAATCTCAAAGACTTTCTGTATCAATGCATTGTTCTTTTGTTTGATTCTTTGTCTTTTTCTTCTTTCATTCTTCTTTTAAATAGCTATTTAGTAATTCTACTATGTGGGTGTACATTAAGTTACCTACCGAGTCCCCAACTGATGGACATTTAGGTTGGTTCCAACGTTTTGCTATTTCAAAGAATTCTGTAAGGAATGACGTTCTAGAGGGTGTGCAATGTGTCTATGTGCTATTATATTCATAGGATAAATTGTTAGCAGTACAATTACAGGGCCAAAGAATATACGTATTTTCATAATTTTGATAGCTATTTTCAAATCATCCTGCATGGAGTTTATACCAATTTATATCTCCTTTAGCAGATAGCAGATATTGTTTCAAAATATGCACTTTTTTTTAAAGCTGTACCAGTGTTATAGAGCATCATTATATTTTTGAAGAAAACAGATCATCTATAGATTCTGCTGAAAAACAAATCTTCATCTAGTTGTCGTTTAGCAAATAGTATATAAAAACTACTCAGTTTCTTACATATATTATAACTTGTTTTAGAAACTACTTGATACACACAGTAAAGATAGAATTGAAGATTGTCTCTACTAATCTGAAATAAATCTACATTTAGTGATTCATTAAAAAGTAATTTTTACATATTTGACAAGTATATCTTTGAAATACTTTTGATTTACTGTGTATGAGTAGTTGGGCAATCTTTAGATGTGGTGATTATTTGAGATACTACGTATGTAGTTGTTTAAAAATTTATGATTTTTTTTTTTTTTTTTAGTAACCACCATAATGTCTTAATTTAAACCTCTTTTTTAGGTTTCTCATTTACTCAGTATCATTGGTTTGTATTGCATTAATCATTTGAAAATCTATAATAAAGCAGTAGTGAGACGTAGAGCATTGGTTTTTTTTGTGTGTATGTGTTTTTAAAAACATTCTAAACTCCCTATTTTTTTTACACTCTCTTAAATTAAAACTACTACACAGATTTTTATTTTAATCTTTGGAACAAAAAGTGTTCTCTTGGGCTGATACCAGTACTTTATATGCCAAGTTACAGACCGGAATCTATTTTTGTAGGCCAAGATTCAAACCTCTGAGAACCAGAGTTTATAATGGAAACACTGACAGGCCCTTAACTGTTGCAGCACACATGGCACTGCTGAAATCATAAGGTATATGGCATAAGATTTCACATGCGGGTGAACATGGAAATTTTCAGCAATTGTATTATCAAATGCTTTTCAACTATGATTTAATAAGCATCACGTGCAAGTGGAGCTGTGATAGTGGCCATAAAATCCCTTTATATGAGTCTGAATCCTGCCCTCTGAGTGTATATACTTGACTCACGAATACTGAGAAACACTTGGATGAACTTACTGGGAGATTGCCTTGTAAATGGATTTGATCGGAGAGAAATATGTGAGCTTCCTTCTCTAGATTTAATTTGACATACAACCCTGAAAATCATGTGTGTTTTTTTTGCATATAGTTCACTAAACATGCATTCTGGACATTATTATAGAATAGATAAAACTAAGCAATTGCATGTTTATTTTAATACTATCACTGCAGAATGTTTAAATTGTTATACAGTCAGTCAAGGAAATAGGTGAGTTGAAAGCCGACCATTTTAGTTCCTCTTTAAGAGATTCCATATGGATAAAAAAATAGAAATAGCTTTATTCAAAAACCACATTTTGATCACTCAATTTTATTTGATTTTTAAAAAAATCATTAAAACAACCACCACAATGCATTCTGTGTTCATCTTGGATTCCTATGCTTTGTTTAGTTATTTTTTATTTAAATGGGGCTATTATCCATCCCTTTAATTAATGATTACCATCAGTTAACACTGAATGAACAACCCTACAGGATATTAATTACTTTAAAGGACTGTAGGAACTTAGAACTATTCAGATGCCTGTATGAGAAATTAGTTAAAATTGTTTGAGATACATAGTTAATTTGAATGTTCATGCAGAATTGGTTTTCCTGCACTTTTAACACCAGCATTGTCTAAGCTCTTTCCTTCTGCCTTTTCTTTATCTTGTTACATGCTGGAGAGAATAGAGGTGTTATGTCAGATATGCTATCTCAGAAGTATTGTGAAGTGTTAGAGAAAACAGTATCTTGTGTAAAGATAATGAAGTGATTTGCTTCATTATGCTACAGATTTTTCAAGTAGTGTCAGAAGGAAAAGGTAAAAGGAAGATGTTAATTTGATCCCCAATCAGATTTTCTGTTCTAGTTTATTTTTTCTATATCCATTTACCTGTCTGTATCCTTATACACTTAATAAAATTTAGGTAAGAGACATTAGCCAAGCTAAGAAGTGTCTTTTAATGTATCAGACTAGTTTTCCACCAATGAAGAGAATATGGGTGTTCTTTGAGTAGTTTAACATTTTTGGATCTGAAGTAATTTAATTTCTCCCACTATCCTGAAAGATGGAAGATTTCTAAATTAAACGATTTAATTCTGTTCACTCATACTAATTCTAGAATAGAGGGCCCTCATTTCCATAAAAATGGGTGATTCTCTAGCTTTCTAATTTTTTAAAAATCTATTTCTGTAGCAGGGAGAGAATCCATATACAACTCTTCCATCTACTTCCCTTTACCATCAGTGTAGAAAACCTCACCACAGGTTTCAGGAAATACAGACTCAAATTTTAGAAATGCCATTTTTTGGAGGTTCAGAATGAAGTGAATACACACACATACATATGCACATACATATGTGTGTGTAGAGACAGAATAAGAGAGAAATAGACACTGACTTCCTAGGTTTGCAGACTTCTCTCCTTCACAAATTGTTCCAGAAACAACAAAAGTATAATTACATAAATATACTACGAGAAAATAAAAATCCAGGATTTTGAGAGATGACTGAACTTTGTCTTTTGTGATTCACATCCAAAGTTTAGAGAGTTGATAAGCACTAAAGAAAGGTCTGTTGACATAGCAAACAGTTTGCAAAGTCTATCCTATATTGTCTCTATTAATAAATTTACCTAATTTAATCTTATCACTAGCAGTTTCTGACTAAAATAGTTTTTAGTAAGGTCAGTGTTTTGTGTGTTCACGCGCGCGCGGGAAGGGCAGTGTTTTTAATAAAAGAAAAGATTTAGTTTTTACTTGGCTTTTTGCCTCATGAAACAGATATTGTGTAAATTGGCTCCAAGGTTTTATTTTTCCCAGTTCACTCACTTGTTCATCCTCTTCTATTCTTCTTTAGAACGACTTGATATGCTAGACACTTACTACGAGCTCCCGACCTTCAATAGCTGTCAGAGTTACTTAGAAAACAATTTAAGTTTTGAATTTAATTTATAAAAAAATATACTATTTTATTTAGTTCCCAGCTTGGATAGTTTTGTTTTCTTTATGTGTTGGCATAACAGGTAAAATAAGTTAGGACTATGTCTTTGGCATAACAGGTAAAATAAGCTAGGACTATGTCTTACATATTTTATCTTTTAATTGTAGGGAAAATAGATTTAGGGATTATTGGATTATAGAAAGAGAATATACTCCCCCTGAATAGCATATATATAGGAATGTTCAAGAAGTCAGGTAAATAGGGGAAATTTTTGTCCACTTAGTTTTTAAGAAAATATAACTATTTCAGGTAAAAGATTTTGCTTTTTTTTTTTTTTTTTAATGCCTAATCTCAAAATATGTATGTAGGAGTGCTTGGGAGGCTAGACAATGTATAGGCTATCAGAGGAGAGGTTAGTTCCCATACTTATTCCTTTTTAAATATTGTGTTTCCTTTCTTTTCACTTAAATCTAAATTGTGGTCGCTCTCTCTAAAGAGAGAGAAATGAGCTGTGGTTACTTTTGCTTGACTGACTGGTTTAGTTGTAAGCTCCCTCTACCCCCACTAGAAATGGTTGATAATTTGAATCTGTGTTTCTTTGTATAATTGTTTCTATTGAATTATATGCTTTTTAGATTGGATCAAACTTTTGGGGGGATCAATTTTTAACCATTTTTAAAGCAAAGCAAATTCATTAAAAATGAAAATGCATAATGCACCCTTCATCTGAACCACCTTTATTTGGGAGATGTCACTGTGGCATCCTGACCTGCTGGGGCCAATTTTCTCTCACTTTCTTTCCACAGATATTAATAAGTGCTTTCTGCATGCCAAACACTGTGTTTAGGCATATTCCTTGCCCTCATGAATTCAGGAGTGGGAACACACCTTTAAAAGCATATGTGCACTTATATGTATAACCATCCTGCACACAATTGTGATAAGTGCAGTGAGGAAAAGCATAGGCTGCCTTGTAGGTAGGTCAGTCTAGAGGAAGAGCGGTTGTATCACGGAAGTCCTCATTAAACAAGTGGAATAAATGTTTTATCCTTAGCAAGGGAAGGACAAATATGTTGCAGGCTGAAGGGAGAGTCTGTGAAGGCCCAAGGCAGCAATGAATTGGATTGCTGCGGATTTAAGAGATGGCCGCTCTGGCTGGAGCCCAGAGTGCCCAGGGGCAGCGGTGAGGGGAGGCAAGACAGGTGTCCGAGTGCCATGTTCGATTCTCTTAGAAATTTCAACCTTTTAGTTAAAACTCTGAAGGATTTTGAAAAGGGAGATTGAAGTTATTGGATATATTGCTTTAAAAATCACTCTGACTGAATTGTAGAAAATGAATTGAGAGGAGCAAGATTTCCTGGGAAATCTTGCCAGGAGACATCAACAGTGATCCAGAGGATGGTGGCTTAAGTAAGGGAGTCCAGGAAGGCTAGAGAGACACGGATGGAAATGTTAAAGATTTCTAAGAGTTGGAGGCTAAAAGACTTTGGACTGATAATATAGATAGTTGTTTTGTTTTGTTTTGTTTTGTTTGTTTTTAATGCTCTTGAACTAGCTTTTTCTTGATTGAAATTTAATGGATCATTAAATATTTATATTTCCACTTGTTTTCATAATGTCCTGAGTAACTACCTGATTTCCCCCCCACAATATTGCTGTGCTTGATTGCATCTTCTTCTGGTTTTGACTGCTCATTGATGTAAGTATTAAGTGCATACCTCATAAACAAGCCCCTTTTCTCTGCCTTTGTTATGTTCTTTTGTGTAAGGTGTCTAAACCGAACCAAGCATATGTAAAAAAGATCACAGATTGGTTCCTAAAAAACTTAAACATAGAATTACCATATAACTCAACAATTTCATTTCTAGGTATACACTCAAAAGAATTGAAAACAGGAACTCAAGTACTTGTGTACCAGTGTTCATGAAGCATAATTCACAGTAGCCAAAGGTGGAAACAATCCAAGTATCCATCAACAGGTGAATTAATAAAATGTAGTACATATATACATTTGAATATTATCAGGTGCTAGGGGAGAGGGAAATGGGGAGGTACTGCTTAGTGGATACAGAGTTTCTCTTTGGGGTGATAAAAATGTTTTGGTAATGGATGGTGGTGATGGTATTACAACATTGTAATTGTAATTAATACCAGAGAATTGGACACTTAAACATGGTTAGGCAGGTTTTGAGTTATATGTATTTCCCACAATAAAAATTTTTTAAAGATCCCAAATTTAAATTTTTTGGTGTACAAATGTAAAATCTTTACATTTAGTATCAAATTTTATTGTCTTGTATGGTTCTCTGATTTTATTTATTTATTTGATAACTGATTTATTTCTCCAAAAATATTGGAGAAACCTTGAGGACTGGCTAGACGCACTTTTGTATGACTTGATTTTCCTATTTTAACTGTCCTGTTTCTTTTTTTTTTTTTGCTGAGTCTGTTTTAGGTTTCTGAGGTAATTCTTTTTTTTTTTTTTTTTTTTTTTAAAGATTTTATTTATCCATTCATTTATCCCCCCCCTGCTGCCCGCGCTCGCCGGGTCAGCCAACCACGCCGTGCGGGCGGGCCCGCCCCCACCAGGAGGCCCCGGGAACCGAACCCAGGGCCCCCCACATGGCAAACGGGAGCCCCACTGATTGAGCCACAGCCGCCTCCCTGAGGTAATTCTTATTTACCTTATTTTCCTCCTTATAACGTATAATAGCCTTCATATTATCTAGAGGACTGATATTTACCTTTGTTCTTAACCTTTCGGAGGTTGGGACAGTCCTGAATGGATTGGCCAAGGGCTCAGTGCTTTCCCTCGTTTGAGAGATTTGGTTGATGTGTTTAAAGGATAGATCATATCACGTCGTACCTCTGTCCTCAAAGCCCCCAATGGCTTTCTATCACAGAGTATAAACCAGATTACTTTTATGTTCTACAAGGACATAAGTAAACTGGCTTGTCTCCTGTTTCTCCTCCCATATTCCCTCACATACTTTCCATAATTTTTTGTTCGTCTAACACTCCAAGCCAATTAGCACTTTAGGGACACTGTATTTGCGTTCCCAGCTTACTCTGCCCACAAGTAGTCATGGGGCTTGTTCCTTCCCTTTATTCAAATGTCGCCACCTCAGAGGGGCCCTTCCAGGACTGTACTATCTCAGATAAGCTTCCATCTTCCAAATTAGCTCTCAGCCTTGCTCATCATTCTTAGCCTGCTTTACTTTTTGTTCATAACATGTGTCACTACCAGACATGTGAACTATTTTTTTATCCTTGGTTTGTTGTTTGTCTTCCTTTAGAATGTAAATTATCAGAGGACAGGGACTTCCATTGTCTTTCTTGTTCACCACTAAATGCTTATCTTCTAGACTAGCTTCTTGTACATGAGAGGATTCAATAAATATTTATTAAGTTGAATGTATATTACACCTGCTTAGCCCTTCCCTCCCTCCCCTCAACAGACATGAAAAAAAAGCACACAAAATCCATTTGTAAAATATAAGGTAACAAATCTAATGAGTTACTCAGAAGGACATGTTTTTAAACTGTAAATACTATCCTTTGGTCTTGTTCTAGCCTGTGTAAGTATATCTGCCAGAGCACTGACAGTGTGATGATGATGATAATCACAATAACAACTAACATTTATTGAATGCTTACTATGTACGTGTCAGGTATTGTTCTCAGTACTTCAGAAATACCCCTTTATTCCTCACAAAACCTATGGAATGGGTATTCCCCATTTACATGTGTGGAAACTAAGGCACAAAGAATTTAGCCGACTCACCTGAGGTCACATAGTAAGGGACAGTTTCTCAGTTGGAGCCTAGGCAATGTGACCCTGAATCGCTGGCATCAACAAAAGTACGTTCCGGAAGTTTCCTTATGTAGGCATAGGTAAGCACGGTAAGGAAAAGAGATATAGGGCTTACGCATTCCGAGGAGGTGTTCTTCCCCTTTTGTTCTCTCAGAAGAAAGGAGCCTTCTGTTTTGTTTACTTTTCCTCATTAGAAGTAGAAATATGGCAACAAGTTATGGAAGCATTACTCCAAAAGAGTTCTGTCCTGGCACTTTTTATCTCATCTAATCCTAAAAATAAACTCAATTGTTCCTCCAGGGTTCAGAAAGATACACAGATGAGCAGATGTTGGTTAAATGACATGATCAAGGTCTCCTTGTTAATGAAGAAAGTTAAGAGAAGAAAATGCTTAATCATATTCATATCTCATAAAACTAAACCCCATATTGAAGAAACCCCATATTCTTTTTTATTTTTGACCTTTAAGATTGATATAGTTCCTTCTTTGCTTTTGCTACAAAGATATTACAATATTATTAACTAAAATCTACGTTACATTAGTTATATTTTTCCATGTATCACCATATTTTTAACACCTTGTATTAGAACATTCCTGGATTTATATTATTAACCACAATCCTCATCTGCTCCCAAAATCACTGTTACACATTCCCTATATTATCCTCCAGCTGTCCTCCAACTAACATTAACCTTCCTAGACTACCTGTTTCAGCCTCAATCACATCTATCAGTCAGCATTGTTACACTCATTATAATGTGCTACCATCCACTCCCAACTGTTACCACATATTTACAATTTACCTTATTAAACATTTTACATACCTCTAACATCAGCTCCCTCTTCTCAACCCACATTCTGTCTCCTACCAACCTACACTCCATAGTCCAACCTCAAAAGTCCATTCATTGTATTTAATTTGTATCAGTGAGACGATACAACATTGTCCTTTGGTGTCTGGCTTATTTCACTCAACATAATGTTCTTAAGGTTGCTCCATATTGTCATGTGCTTCTCCAATTCATTTCTTCTTACAGTTGAATAGTATGCGTATATATACACATTTTGTTTATCCATTCATTGGTGGGCAGACCCTGGGGTTGTTCCCATCTTTTAGCAATTGTGTATAAAGCCGCTGTGAATGTCGGTGTGCAAATATCTCTTCACTTCCTTGCTTTGAGTTCTTCTGAATATATTCCTAATAGCGAGATTGCTGGACCAAATGGCAGTTCTATATTTAGCTTCCTGAGAAACTGTCAAACCTTCTTCCACAGAGGCTGCACATTTTACACTCCCATCAACAGTGAAGGAGTGTTCCTATTTCTACACATCCTCTCTAACACTTGTAGTTTTCTGGGTTTTTTTGTCTTGTTTTGTTTGATAATGGCCATTCTGTATGGTGTGAAATGGTATCTCATTGTAGTTTTGATCTGTATTTCCTTAATAGCTAGTGATGTTGAGAATCTTCATGTGCCTTTTAGCCATTTGAATTTCTTCATTGGAAAAATATCTGTTCATTCTTTTGTCTATTTTTTAATTGGATGCTTGTCGTTTTGTCGTTAAGTTGTGAGATCTCTTTATATAACATGGAACTCAAACCCTCATCAGATATGTGGTTTCCAGAAAAATTTTTTCCCCCGTTAAGTTTCTATCCTCATCTTCTTAACAAAATTGTTTGAAATGCAAAAATATTTAATTTTAAGGAAGTCCCATTTATCTATTTTGTCTTTCATTGGTCATGCTTTGGGTTTAAGGTCCAAGAAACTACCACCTACTACAAGATCTTGAAGATGTTTCCCTACGTTTTCTTCTAGGAGTTTTATGGTTATAGTTCTTATATTTAGGTCCTTGATCCGTTTTGAGTTAATTTTTGTATAAGGTGTGAGATAGGGCCCTCTTTCTTTCTTTTAGATATGGATATCCAGATTTCCCAGCACCATTTGTTGAGTAGGCTGCTCTGACCCAGGTGAGTGGGTTTGATAGCCTTATTCAAAATCACTTGACCATAGATGTGAGTCTAATTGTGAACTCCCAGTTTGATTCCATTGGTCAGTCTGTCCACCTTTATGCCAGTACCATGCTGTTTTTGCCATGTAGCTAGATAATATGCTTTAAAGTTGGGAAGTGAGAATCATCTAACTTCATTGTTCTTTTTTTTTAAGAAATTTTTTGCTACTCAGGGGGCCCTTACCCTTCCAGATAAACTTGATAATTGGCATTTCCAATTCTACAAAGAAGGTTGCTGGAATGTTTATTGGGATTACATTAAATGTGTAGATCAGTTTGGGTAGTATTGACATTTTAATGATATTTAATCTTTTATGAACATGGAATATCCCTCCAATTTTTTAGATCATCTTTCTTTTCTTTTAGCAATGTTTTATAGTTTTCTGAGTACAGGCCCTTTATGTCTTGGTTAAGTTTATTCACAAATGTTTTATTCCTTTAGTCGCTATTATAAATGGAATTTTTTTTTCTGATTTCCTCCTCAAGTTGCTCCTCAGTAGTATATAGAAGCGTTGTTGATTTTTGCTTATTGATCTTCTATCCCGCCACATTGCTGAGCTTGTCTTTTAGTTCTAGAAGCTTTGTTTGGGATTTTTCAGTATTTTCCAAATATTGAATCATATCTTCAGTGAATAGCAAAAGTTATACTTCTTCCTCTCCTATTTTGGTGCCTTTTATGTCTTTTTGTAGCCTAATTACCCTATCTATCAGTTCTAACACAATATTGAATAACAGTGGAAAGAGTGGGCATCCTTGTCTTTTCCCCAGTCTCAGTGGGTAAGCTTTCATATCTTTCACTCATGAGGACAGTGTTACTACTGGGTTTTTCATATATGCACTTTATCATATTGAGAACGTTTCTTTCTATTCCTGACTTACAGAGTGTTTTTTTTTAATCAAGAAAATATGTTTATATTTTGTCAAATTGCTTTTCTGCATCTATTGAGATGAGATGATTGTGTGAGTTTTCGTCTTCAATTTTTAAAATACAGTGTATTACAGTGATTGATTTTCTTATGTTGAGCCACCCTTGCATACCTGGTAGCAAGCCCACTTGATCATGATGTAGAAATTTTTTTACTGTCTTTTAAAATTTAGTTAGCACGTATTTTATTAAGGATTTTTGTGTCTATATTCATTAGGGTAATTGGTCTGTAATTTTCTTTTTTTGTAATATTTATATTTGGCTTTGGTATTAGGATGATGATGTCTTCATAGAATGAGTTTGATAGTGTTCCTTCCTATTCAAGTTTTTGGAAGAGTTTGAGCAAGACTGGTATTAAATCTTCTTTAAATGCTTGGTAGAATTCACCTGTGAAGCCATCTGGCCCTGGACTTTTCATTTTGGGGAGGTTTTTGAGGATTGCGTTATATTCTTTACTTGTGATTGGTTTGCTGTGGTCTTCTATTTCTTCTAGGGTCAGTGTGAGTTGTTGATGTATTTCTAGGAATTTGTTCATTTCATTAGTAGTGAATAGTTTGTTGGCATACAGTTGTTCATAGGATCCTCTTATGATCTCTTTATTTCTTCTGGGTCAGTGGTAATGTTCCCCTTCTCATTTCTGATTTTATTTATTTGCAACTTTTTTCTTTTTTCTTTTTGTTAATCTAGGTAAGGGCTTATTGATTTTGTTGATCTTCTTGAAGAACCAACTTTTAGCTCTGTTGATTTTCTCTATTTTTTTATTCTCCATTTCATTTATTTCTGCTCTAATCTTTATTATTTATATCTTTCTGCTTTGCTTTGCGATTGATTTGCTGTTCTTTTTTTAGTTCCTCCAGGTGTGCAGTTAGGTCTTTGATTTTACCTTTTTCTTATTTCTTAATGTAAGCACTAAGGGCTTTAATTTCCCCTCTCAGCTCTGCCTGTGCTGTATCCCATAAGTTTTGATATGTTGTTTTTTCATTTCCATTCATCTTGAGGTGTTTACTGATTTCTCTTGCAATTTCTTCTTTGACCCACTGATTATTTAAGAGTGTGTTGTTGAATCTCAATATATTTGTTGACATTTTCATTTTTCCTCCTTTTAAATTCCATCTTTATTCCATTATAATCAGAGAAAATATTTCATATAATTTCAGTGTTTTAAAATTTAGATCTGTTATGTCCCAACATATTTTCTATCCTTCAGAAAGATCATGGCCACTTGAGAAGAATGTATATCCTGCTGATTTGGGGTGTAATGCTCTATCAATGTCTGTTAGTTCTAGGTCATTTAGCATATTATTCAAGCTCTCCAGTTTCCTTATTTATTCTCTGTCCAGATGTTCTGTCTAATGCTGAGAGTGGTGTGTTGAAGTCTCTAACTATTAGTGTAGAGATATCTATTTCTCCCTTCAGTTTTGCAGTTTGTGTCTCATGTATTTTGGGGCAACTACTTTAGGTGCATAGATATTTGTTATTGTTTTTCATCATGGTGAATTGTCCTTTTTCTTACTATATAGTGACCTTCATCTCTTATAACAGTTTTGCATTTAACATATGTTTTTTCCGATATTAGTATCACTACTCTTAGTTCTTTTTTATTGCTATTTGCATTGAATATCATTTTCCAACCTTTCATTTTCAGCCTGTTTGTGTCCTTGTTTCTAAGGTGAGTCTTTTGTAGACAATAAATATATGACTCATGGTTTTTCATCCATTCTGTCAATCTATTTCTTTTGATTGGGCATTCAATCCATTAACATTCAGTGTTACTACTATAAAAGTGTAATTTACTTAATTCATTTTATCCCTTGGCTTTCTGTTGTCATATCTTACTATGTCTATCTTTTAACCCTTCAATTTCTCCTTCTCATAGGCTTTATTTCTCTGCTCTTCACCAGGCCTCTTGCCCTTGTCTTTTCCTTTCATGCTGTAACACACTCTTTAATATCTCTTGTAGATCTGGTCTCTTGGTTACAAACTCTCTGAGCTTTTGCTCATCTGTAAGGACTTTAAACTCACTGTCATTTCTGAAGGATATATATATATATATATATATATATTTTTTTTTTTTTGTATAAACAGTTCTTGGCTGGCAGTTTTTCTCTTTCAGTACCTTAAATATACCACTGCCTTCTCACCTCCATGTTTTGGATGAGAGATTGGCACTTAGCCTTATTGAGACTCTTTTATAAGAGATAGGTTGATTTTCTCTTGCTGCACTCAGAATCCTCTCTTTATCTTTGGCAATTGACAATCTGAATAGTAGATTTTACGGGATAGGACTATTAGGATTTATTTTGTTTAGGGTATGTTATCCTTCTTCAATATTGATATTCATGTCTTTCATAAGGGTTGGAAAATTTTCTGTCAGCATTTCCTCAAATATTCTTTCTTCCCATTTCTGTTTGCTTCTCCTTCTGGGAAACCTCCAACACGTATATTTGTGCATTTCATTTTGTCATTCAATTCCCTGGAACCCTCTTCATTTTTTTCCATTCTTTTTTCTGTCTTTTCTCCTGTCTTTTCAAGTTCAGATGTTCTGTCTTTGATTTCACTTATTCATTCTTCTGCCATTTCAACTCTGTTCTTATATGCCTCTAATGTATTTTTAATCTCATCCATTGTGTTTTACATTCCCATAAGCTCTGTTACCTTTTTTTGGCAGGTTTTCAAGTTGTTCTTTATGCTCACACAGTGTCATCTTAATGTCCTTTATCTCTTTAGTCATATGCTTCTTCATCTCCTTAAATTGATTAAGAAGGTTTGTGTGAATGTCATTGATTAGTTGTCTTAAAACCTGCCTCTCATCTGATTTCTTGGTTTGTTCCTTTGCCTAGGCCCCATATTTGCCTCTTTCTTAGTAGGGCTTGTTATCTTTTGGTAATATCTAGGCATCTGGTTATGTTAGTGCTTTTCCTCTGTTGATCAAGTTTTCTCTTTTGCCTAGTTGTTTCACCTCACAGCTCCTCTTTCATTTTTTCTTCAGTTTTTTCTACAACTTCAAGATTATACTGTTTAAGTCATCAAAACGGGGGCAGAGAACCGCTAATGGGGCATTGAACAGCACTAGAGTGCCTGGGAAAGACACGGGAAAGACAGGCATTGTTTGCCTTCGGTTTCCTGGCTGGCCAGCAGACGGTGCTCCTCCACAAACCCTTCCACAGAGCTGAATCCTTTAGTTTCCACTAACTAGCTCTGCTGAACCAGCGATTCAAGTTATGCTGGGCTACATTCGCCGAAGAGAAAGCACACTCAGCCCCTCGCCGCACTCTCCCTCTTCCCAGGGAGGATTGTTCTTTCCCCCCTCTACGTACCCAGCTTCAGGTTTTTACCATGGCTGTTGCACTCGGCATTGGGGGATGGGTGGCGTTCCCAGCTGTGGGGCATCAACTCACGGTTTTACCTTCGGCCTCTTTGTCTTTCTGTCCCCTGTCCCTCCGGGCACATCCCTGGTCTGCAGGTACCCAGAACGGCTCTCTTGGATGATTTCTACACCTTTTCTCTTATTTTGCAAGAAAGCGGCACCCTCCCTGAGCTAGTACAACACCATTTTCTTTTCTCTCATTTCTTTTATATGATTCAATCTCGGAATTTATTTAATTTAACAATTTAAAACAACTTAAAGGGAGTTAGGAAACATTTCAGAGAGAACGCAACATGTGAGATTATCTTTGAGATATGATTAGTAGGATCTGGTCTGATGTATGTTTATGTATTCATCAATATTTATTAAGTAGTTTTATGTGCAAGGCACTAAGGATAGAAGTGGTTTAAAAAAATGTTTCAGGAAGAAGGATGGGTTGAGATACGGCTTTTTGACCAAGGCTAGTTACCAAGTAAATGTAGAGAGGTAGGAGAACACTGGATGTCTTTAGAGAGTGAATAGACATAGTGAAGATTAGGAAGATAGGTATGGGCAGATCATGATTGATATTACAAACCTGTGGAAGTATTTATACTTAAGTAGACATTTGGAGCCCCCAGGCACTACCATATGTAATTAACAAAATAGATTCTTCTGACCAGTAGTAGTAAGCTTTATAAAGCAGTGTATATGAAACACTGATTTTGAGTCAAAAGAATAGAATTTTACTCATAGCTCTGAATTTTCATATAATTTTTTTTTCATAATATAGTATTTGTTAAAGGATATATCCCTATATTTACTTTTTTTTAAAGCATACACAAGGAATAAAATCTCTTCCTTAGGCTTTGTTGGTTTCTTGTATGTCCAGAAATTTTAATGCGTAAAAAGCTTATGTTTTTATATTTTTACAAAATCATAGGGTCATAATCAACAATATGCTTTGTACATTTTTTGTATCAGTGCATTTAGATTTTTTATGTCTATATATTATTTCATTTCTGGATTATCAAAACATATAAAACCAATTCCTTATTAATGAAAATTAGGTTTCTAGGTTTTCACTATTAAAATCAACCAGTTTTTGCAGAGATTTTGACTAGATGGTATATCAGTAGACTATATTTCTAGCGGTAGATTGCTGAATCAAAAGATACATGATTTTGTAATTTTGATAGCTTTGCCTCCTGAAAATTTTGTACTTCTATGATTAAGTCCTTCAAAATGTATATTCCCCATATCTTATCTATACTAGGTATTATCCATCCTTAAAAAATCTTTATTAATAGAGTTTATTTTTTAGAGCAGTTTTAAGTTAACAGAAAAATTAAGCAGGAAATAGAGACCCCTTCACTACCCTTCCCCTATTATTAACACCTTGCATTAGTGTGGTGTATTTGTTAGATATATATTGCCCATAATTGAAACTTTATTGAAAAACTGACATCAAAATAGGAGATGATTGCTCTATACCTTACAAAATAAAACACAATTTTATTATCTTGGTAAGTGATCTAGAATTACTGAATTGATAAGGTATTCTTAAATGTAACACAAATTCAGTTATTAGGTTGGTGCAAAAGTAATTGTGGTTTTGGACCGTGAATTTCAAATCATTACAATTAGGCTCAAACACATCTGTATTAATCAAAATAGGAACCATTACAATCAACACATTTTTGCCAATGAGAAATAAGTGTGTTTATTCCTGTAGCGTAAAAATCAGTGCTTCGGGATTCGATGAAATCTTGGAAAGCATTTTCTGCATCCTGCTGGTTGTGGAAGCGTTTTCCCTGTAAAAAGTTTTCAAGATGCTTGGAGAAGGGGTAGTTGGTTGGCGAGAGGTCAGGTGAATATGCAGATGAGGCAAAACTTCGTAGCCCAATTCGTTCAACTTTTGAAACGCTGGTTGTGCAACGTGCGGTCAGGTGTTGTCCTGGAGAAGAATTGGGCCCTTTTGTTGACCAGTGCCGGCTGCAGATGGTACAGTTTTCGGTGCATCTCGTTGATCTGCTGAGCATACGTCTCAGATGTAATGGTTTCACCAGGATTCAGAAAGCTGTAGTGGCTCAGACCGGCAGCAGACCACCAAACAGTGGCCAGGACCTTTTTTCGGTGCAAGCTTGGCTTTGGGAAGTGCTTTGGAGCTTCATCTCGGTCCAGCCACTGAGCTGGTCGTCACTGGTTGTCGTATAAAATCCACTTTTCGTCGCATGTCACAACCTGATCCAGAAATGGTTCGTTGTTGTGTAGAATAAGAGAAGACGACACTTCAAAACAACAATATTTTTTATTTTCGGTCAGCTCATGAAGCACCCACTTAGCGAGCTTTTTCACCTTCCCAATTTGCTTCAAATGCCGAATGACTGCAGCATGGTCGACGTTGAGGTCTTTGGCAGCTTCTCGTGCAGTTGTAAGAGGCTCAGCTTCGACGAGTGCTCTCGATTGGTCGTTGTCATCTTCAGATGGCGGCCACTACGCCCCTCATCTTCAAGGCCCTCGTCTCCTTTGCAGAACTTCTTGAACCACCTTGCACCGTACGTTCGTTAGCAGTTCCTGGGCAAATGCGTTTTGATGCTGCAGTTGTTTCCGCTGCTTTACGGCCCATCTTGAGCTCAAATAAGAAAATTGCTCAAATTTGCTTTTTGTCTAACATCATTTCCATAGTCCAAAATAAATATAAAATAAACAGCAAGTGATAAGTCATTAGCAAAAAACATAAAGCAAAAAAGGCACATTAAAATGATGTATAACATAACTACATATATTTAAGAATGTATTCCAATATCAAACGGCAAATTTCAACAATGCAAAACCGCAATTACTTTTGCACCAACCTAATAGCTGTGTGGATCATTAGTGTTTATTTATTTTCCTAAATGAATGTCCTTCTGTGAGTCTCCCTTTCCTTCTTTAGGCTGGCACAACACTGTTGAACCATCTATACAAAAATGCAACCTGGACATCTTCTATTCGTAAAATAATTTGGACGTTGGACTAGCCATTTCTTTTTATGGGTTTTTCTTTTCCTGTTCCAAGTACCCAAAGTCATGCTGGTCCTCTCTGAAGTCCAGCCCTTCCAGGTCTTGATATATTATCATTAACTAGAGTCCATAGTTTACATTAGCCTTCACTCTATTTTATATAGTTCTGTGGATTTTTAAAAATTCATAGTCAGGTATCCACCAGTACATTATTACACAGAACAGTTTCAACAGCCTAAAACTCCCCCATGTTCCACCTATTCATTCCTTCTTCCCTCACTTCAACCCCCTGCAAAGCACTGATCCTTTTACTGTCTCTATAGACTTTCCTTTTCTTGAATATCATATAGTCACAATCGTTTAGTATGTAGCCTTTTCAGATTGGCTTCTTTCACTTAGTTATATTCATTTAAGGTTTCTGTCTTTTTGTGGCTTGATAGCCCATTTCTTTTTATTGCTGAATAACATTCCTTTGTATTGATGTACCACCGTTTGTTTATCCATTCACCTGCTAAAGGACATCTTGGTTGCTTCTGGTTTTTGGAAGTTATGAATAAGCTGCTATAAATATTTGTAAGTAGGTTTTTGTGTGGGCATAAGTTTTCTACTTATTGGGGCAAATACTAAGGAGCTCAATTGCTGGGTTGTATGGTAAGCTTATGTTTTGCTTTATAGGAAACTGTCAAACTGTCTTCCAAAGTAATTGTACCATTTTGCATTTCCCACCGTCAATGAGTGAGAGTTCCTTTTATTCCACACCCTTGCCAGCATTTGATGTCCTCAGTGTTTTGCTTTTTTTTTTTATCTATTTTAATAAGTGTGTAATGGTGTCTTTATTGTTTTAATTTGAAGTTCCCTAATGATGTATGATGTTGAATATCTTTTCATACACTTATTTGCCATCATTTATCTTCTTTGGGGGAGGGGTCTGTTCAGATCTTTTGCCATTGTGTAAGTGGGCTGTTTGTTTTCTTGTTGTTGAGTTTTAAGAGTTCATTGTATATTTTAGGTACAAGTCCTTTATCGGATATGTACTTTGTAAATATTTTCTCCCAGTATGTGGCTTATCTTTTCATTTTCTTAACAGTGTCTTGTATAGTAGAAATTTTAAATTTAAATGAAGTCCAACATAAAATTTTTTCTTTAATGGTGTTTTTCTTTTTTGGTATTGTGTCTAAAAAGTCTTATCAATCCCAGTCTCACTTTGATTTTCTCCTATACTATTGTTTAGGAGTTTTGTAGTTTTGTGTTTTACATTTAGGATTGTGATCTATTTTGAGTTAAATTTTGTGAAAGGTGTAAGGTCTGTGTCTAGATAGAATTTTTGCATGTGCATGTCCACTTGTTCTGTCATCATTTGCTGAAATGACTGTGCTTTCTCCTTTCTCCATTGAATTGCTCTCCGTTATTTGTCAAAGACCAGTTGACTGCCTTTGTGTACGGGGTTGTGTGTGTGTGTGTTACTGAGCTCTTTGCTCACTGTTGTGTTTCATTGCTCTATATTTGTTCTTTCACAGATACTACACTGTCTTGATTACTGCAACTTTATGTAAGTCTGGAAGTTGGTTGTGTCATTTCTATGACTCTGTTTTTCTTCAGTATTGTGTTAGCTATTCTGGGTTTTTTCGTTTGTTTCTGTTTTGTTTTTGCCTTTCTGTATAAACTTTATACAGTTTGTTGATAGTTATTCACCTTTCCTTGATTTTGCAAATCAGGTTAAAAATGACATCAGAATTGTTTTAGTTGACATTTCTCGAATTATGAATGAGGTTGCATTATTTTACTTTATTTTTTTTGGCTATATATTCCTTTTACTTTGAAGTACCTGCTTTTCTCCTTTACTCAGTCATTTAACTTCAAGTTTTGTCTATAGGCTTTTTAAAAAGGGATTCTTACCATGCTTGCACACTAGATGCTCGGGAAAATCAAACAAGATAGTGTGTGTCAGTGTTTCTCAACCACTTTTTCATTATTGTCCCACAAAGAAGCCTTTATTGACATTTCCTCCTAATTGTTCCCCTTCCCCCATGGAATTTAGACATACAAAAATATGTAGATATACTATGTACCTGTTTATGCACTGTTCCTCATTGGAGGGCCATGAGCAATCGAAATATCTGATTTTTTAAATAATCTTCCAACCTACTGTGCCAATTTTCACCTTCTTGGGGACAGCGTCCCTCCTGTTGAGACTGCATGGCATGTGTGTTTTTGTAAATTACAAAGTGCTAATTAAATATGAATTTGTATGTATAGTCTCACTGTCCTGATTTTGTGATAATCAGGGTAGGCTAAACATTCGCTATATTAGAAACCATGCATGTGTCCCCAGACCTAGTTTTCCTCCCTAGGTCTGGTTTTTGGAATGCTGGTGATAAACTAAGCCTGATTTATTATATGACCATCCTGTATGGGAAAAGACTGTAACTTTGGGTATCTTTGGTTAACCTTAAGAGATACAGCAGGGGGATGGATGTGGCTCAAATGGTTGAGAGTCCATCTCCCTTATGGAGGGACCTGGGTTTGACCCCCCGGGACCTCCCAGTAAAAATAAAAGAAAGAAAAATACAGAAGGCACATGGGCCACCAGGCCCTGTGTGTGGGCGCTGCCAGGCCCCGTGAGCAGGTGAGCTGTCAGGCCCCAACCGCGGGTGGGCCATCAGGCCGCGTGAGACAAGCAGCAAGATGATCACGTAACAAGAGAGTGACAGAAGGGAGAGCCAAGACGAGATGCACCAAAAAACTAGAACTAAGGTGGCGCAGGCGGTAGGACACCTCTCTCCCACATCGCAGATTCCGAGGATCGAATCCCAGTGAAGACAGCAGGAGAGGGATGAGAAGAGAGGGCAGGAAACAGACACAGAGATTTGTCCAGCAAATGGACACAGAAACAGCCAAAACAGGGTGGGGTGGGGTGGATTAAAAATGGATAAAAGTAAATAAATAAATCCTTAAAAAAATGTATAGGGAAGGAAGATATGGACTATAGTTAGTAGTAATACTTTGATGATGCTCTTTTATGATATGTTAACAAATGTTTTACAACAATGCAGGGTGTTTGTGTGTGTGGGGGGTGATGTGTGGGAGCCCTGTGTGATGTTATGCCTGTTTGTTTTGTAAGATCACGATGTTTACTGAACATTTATAGTTTATGTATGTTCATGTGTGAATGATAGACTTCAATAAATTGTTTAAATAAATAAATAAATAAATGTGAATTTGTCCCTCATATGATACAATATTCCATGTGTATTTTGCTGTTCCTCTTATCTTGTTGCAAATCTCCTGTTGCAAGCATAGGCATTTACTGTTTTGCTGTTCATTTTACTTCCTTTGGGACAGCCTTTCTTGAGTTGGCCTTTGGTAGATGTTCTCTGCCCATCTTGTCCCTGTTGAAATGTTAGTCTTTCTTCAAAGCCTGTCTTAGATATTTCCTTTCTCCAGGAAGTCTTTTAACTCCCCGTAAGTAAGTTATCCCTTAACCTTACAGTGTTACAGCTCTTTTTAATTCTACTTTTCTGCAACATTCTGCCTTTCCTTATGTGTTCTATTTTTCCGTATTCTACCTCCTGGTGAATTGGAAGTGTCAAGACAGTAATGCTGTTGCCTCTCTCCTCACTCCCTGGAGTTTCTTTTGCATTGCCATTGTACACAGTGTGACGCCAGTAGGGGTATATTAAAATACATTTCTAAAGAAGTCAGAATTCAACACCCAGTTAGTGTGTGACCTTGGATGAGTTAATCTCCTAGCTTCATATTCTACCTGTATAAAATGCTGGCAATAATGATGCCCATCTTAAGGATTGCTGAGAAGATTAAATGCACTTATTCCAATATCTGGCATTTAGTATGCATTCAATAAAATATTGGTCATTGTCAACACTCCAAACGGTTCTTAGCACCGAGAAGGCACTGGGTAAATATTATTGAGCAAATTATCATCATAATCACATCTATTTCTTGTTAAGAAACATAATATATTGCTTATTACACCAAATTTTCAAAGAGATTTGGATTTCTTTAAATCATATTTTTAGAATGAGCCCTGAAATACAATTCACCATAATTATGGGGACCACCTAACCTATACATGAATGATAATTTAGCATACAGTGTACTTTGATTTTTCAATGTGGTACTAAAATTATCCAAGATTTATCTTAAAAAAACAAAAGAAACCACCCTATAAATCACTAAGCGAACGGCAGACCAGTTGAAATTGGGCAAAGGAGATGAACAGGCTGCTCACAGAAAAGGAGACCCAAATGGCCAGTAAAGAGATGAAAGGCTTTTCCGCCAAGCACCAGTCAGGGAGCTGCTGATTACAACCACAGTGATACGCCATTTTAAGCCGTTCACATTGGCAAAAATTAAAATGTCTCATGATACGAAGAGCTAGCAAGGATTTGGAGAAATAGGAACTCTCCCATGTCATCATATATAGTGGTTCCACAACTGTGGAGAGCATTTGGCAATATTTATTAAAGTTACAGATGAGGAAATTCACCTCCAGATTAAAGCTATTATATTTGTCCTCAAAATAAGATTACGTTAAATGTTTAAGTATATATCTTGAAATTTAGTTTTGTTAACATGTTTCTCATAAAACATGTTTTATGATCCATTTTTATGTTTGACTGCTTGTGTGCTCACTTAAGTATAGATATTTGTATGTGCCTTGCCATATGGATTCAGAATTGCTGGTTTTCACAAAGACTTCAATAGAGTACCGTAATTTTATAAAATTATTTTTTAAAATGAGAGGGTTTAAATAAATATAATTTATTAAAGAGTTTCAGTCACTGCATCCAAAATTACATTGTAGTAGTAACTAAATAATATAGATTCATTTTCATTCATTTTCCGGTACTTCTCTTTTGTCAGTTACTTACTAGTGTAATGGTGTAAGGAACAATGCTGGTCTTCCCAGAGGTATTTCTTCACATTATACAGTGTCAAATAATTTTTTTTAAGTTTAAGGTAATACTCAGAGCTTATCAGATTTTAGATTCTTATCAGATCTTACTCATATGCACATTTATTAAATTTCATTTACAATACAAGAATAAAATGGGTATATATTTGTGCAAGGGTACGCTATATACAAATAATCCATGTCTTATTAGAAGGCAAGGTAGTCATCTGTCATGTGAGGAAGAGAATAGATCACCCTAATGTACCTTTCTCCCCCCCTCCCTTCCTGTTTCTTTACTAATGTACCTTTATAATTTAATTATATAAGTTTACTACTTTATACATATTTAGTTATTACATGTAAATAACTAGTGATTTTCTGCACATATTTAGCAAAAACAGAGCTTCATAATGCTTGGACAGATTCTTCCTATTGTATTAAAAATAACTGGCTCTCAATCTGCTTGACTTCTAGGATTTAGAGTTCAAAATATTATACTATTTATAGTTTTTTAAAATTATACCTTAAAACATTTATTTGCTAAGGAAGGCATTGTAATAATGTACTTACACAAAAGTTAATATATTTGGACTTGGGGGAAATTATATGTTTTTGAGAACTTATGTTTTTATAGGAAAAAAAATACAATAATATCACTTTAAATATCTGATCCTGCTTATTTCCGTTAGAAAGCAAGACAAAATTTCTGGGCCTTAAACAGTTTTCAGAGCCTTCAGGTATCAATTTATGTAACTGAGTACATAAACAGGATGTTGAAATTCCAAATTCCTGTGTCATTGTTTTACAAATGACAAATCATGGCATGAGCTGTGCCATCTACATTAAATTGTTTCAATGATGTTTAGGCGTAGATTATCAAAGTTTTAAAAGTTATTTATGTAATGGTCACAGTTTGTACCACAGGAATTGTAGAGCTTTGTAACTTAATTACCTTTTGAACATTTCATTGTGGCATTTGATCAAGTTTTGTAGAGAGTGCAGCACTCTCTCCTAAGTGTTTTAACAGCAGAAGAGGTATGCATCTTCACTAATGAAGTTCTCTGGGCTTGGGATAAGGCCTCTATACCTCCTCTGTAGTCCTTGTGCACTCACACCATTACTTGTCTATTCAATTTTGTGAATTACATCCTCTCAGAAACCCTTTCAGGCCTGTGTCCTTCATGGAGTTCATGGAATTACTTTGTTTTTCAGGATTTATTAATGTCTTAATTTCTTTGAGAGTATCCATAGAGTCCTTATGTTTTGTGACTTCAAGATATTATGTGAACCACCCCAAACTCCTCAGGATTAAGCTATGGACTAGAGTGGACTTACTGGTATTCTGTTGTAGACATCTTGTGATTCAAGCAATGGAAGAAATTACAACAATGATGTGGAGCCAGTGGCCACTGGATGTTTTGGGGCAGGGAGAGGGAAAAGCAGTTGTAATTCAGGGGCTTTTTCGGGACTTGGGAATTGTCCTGAGTGACATTACGACAGATAAAGGCCATTTTACATCAGCATATACCATGCAGAACTGAGTGGGAGAGAGTGGGGTCTACAATGTGAACTGTGGTCCATGCTCAGTGGCAAAGCCCCAGGATGTGTATATCCATTGCAGGTGATGAGCCACACTAATGAAGGATGTTTATGTGAGAGGTTGTGGGAGCAGTGGGAGGTGGGGAACATGGGAATCACTATAATTTTTGTGTAACATTTATGTAATCTAAGCATCTTAAAAAAAAAAAAAAAAAAAGATATTATGTGAGCACCATGTATTGAAGTAAAGCCTTTTATAAATAGCCCTTTCTTCTATATCCCTTCATTTTGTCAGTGTTTTAAATGTTCTCATAACAATTAAATCTAAATGGTTTTATTCTCATTTTGAGGGCCTGTGCTGTTTGTATTTTTTAAGGTGTACATATATCTTACCTTACATAGACATCTAAATGATTTTGGTGTTAGAAAATATTTGGGTATAAGTTCTATGTGTTTTTTGGGGGAAAAAAAAGAACTATTACAAACAGCATGGCTGTGAAAGATTTTAAGAGGAAACTCTCAAATCTGGTCACATTCCGTTGAAACTGAAATTCATTGTTTTACAGTGAATTTTAAGATTTTAAAAAACTGTTATTTTCTGTTATAAGTCATATAAAGTTTGTATGTATTTGAATGTAATCAATTTGGGGACTTGTTGATTTCCTATATCCATAAATACTGATGGTCTTCTATTATAGTTGAAACTAGTTGCATTTCCATACTGAGGTTTTTAAATTCCTTTCCCCAAGTATTTAGAAACTTCTACTCCATGAGCAAATAAGGTAGTCATTTTGAAGTTACAAATCATTATAATTGGCAACTTCATATGGCGTATAACATGCATTCTTCGCATTATAAATTATCAAATAACTTAAAAAAATTTAGGATCACACTCAGCTTTTATCAGATCTTAGATTCTTGTGTAGGATTATGCATACCGATTAACATTTTATTTACGATACAGTTTATTTGTTTATATTATTTCTCTATTGCTCCACCTCTTAAGGTAATTGACACAAGTTCCTTTGGGGCTGGTTATTTTTATCTTTCCTGGTAATAATTAAATAGCAGCTCTGGAAGAAGCTCAGCTCTTCTCTGGCTTTGGATGACTTCTTTAGGGATCCTGCCCTTTGAGAGTTTTGAGCACATTTAATTTTAGAGCTCCTACAGTAGACACATGCTTCATGTGTCTACTGGTGTGTTCCTAGATAAAATATGGGACGTTAATAGTGAATTTCAGATAAACAATGAATAAGTTCTAGTATTAATTAGCCCATAGTTTGCTTTCATTGTTTTTCTGAAATTCAAATTTAACTGGGCATCCTGATTTGTTTTTGGTTGCATGTTTTTCTTTTTTTTTTTCTTTCTAAGTCTGGTAACCCCTTTCCTGGGCTCTTTACCTCTCTAGATTTTGAGCCCCTTCGTGAAGGTGAACTCTAATTCATCTATACCTAGATTTCCTGTTCCCATGGTAGGTAGTTTTTATTGACTGAAAGAATGAACTACTTAATCTGTTATGTTGTTTCTTTATCTGAGTATTTATAAAGTAACTTTGTTCTACTTAGTTTGCTCTTTTATGTGAATTAAATTCATTGAAAAATTGTAATTTCCCTTTCCCTTCTCTCTCCAGCTCTTGCTATAAATAGCTAGCATTAACAGCAAATGTTTGCTTTAGTTAAATTATTCAGAACATTTATTTTACTTGTCAAAAGTTAGATCAGGTTGTGGTTTGAACTGGTAATTAAATGCAGCCTAATATGTTCTTGTATTTATATGTACTGTAAAGGCTGTTTCCGCATCAGTCTCTATAATTTTATGATGTTTGAACCTGACATTTCAGAAAGGTTTTTGATTTCATGGAAAGGAAAACATTCTGAGTAATCTATAGTTTATTATCTGATGTGCATGTCCAAAGGTATGGTTGAAAGTGAACGATACGTTTTGGTGCTGTTGTAACATATAGTACCATGTCAGTAATTTCCCCCTAGAATATAAGTTTGAGATCCCTGCTTATTGAATTTTCATTTGATATGTAGATCGGTGTTGCAGTGCTTGACTCCTAGTAGGTGCTTGATATGTATTTGCTAAACGAGTGTTTTAGGTCATATTTATGGTATAGTTTTTAAAAGTAGTATGGTAGATAGCTCAGATGATAGCTCAATGTAATCTAAGGTGTTATCTGTTCCTACCACATATAACAAGCTTTTAAAATCATTTCAATTTGAATACTTGTGTGAAGAAACAAGTATAACCCAATTAAATCCTTGTATCTGAGAACTTTACTGAAGGATTCCTTGTGTAACTTTTGTTTTTTATTGATTCGTTGAATAATTATTTTTGTAAGTGCTCTGTGTGTTATAGTGTCATGGAGTATAGATGTAAAAAGAGTAAAAGTTAGTGGAAAACCAACCATTATGGAAATGAAGGCTTAATGTTAGAGTGCAGTTGGGCATCTGAATAAAATTTGGGGGGAAATATTGGCGAAAGGTGACTTTTAGGGGCAAACAGCAGTTGGTTGAGCACAGAAGGTGAGGAGTTGTACTGGGCAGAAGGACCCACCTGTGAAAGTATTGAGCTATATCATTTGGTAAAGCTAAAGAAAGATTAAATATGGAGAAGCAGCAAATGTCCCTTTCTCTTTATTTAAAAGTATTTAATGCTTCCAGTGCCTTTAGGAAAAGTCTCAGAATCTTGAATATGATCTGTAAGCCATGCCTTATTTAGTCTCTACTTCCCAAACCTGAATATAGGCACAGCTGAGCCTTGTACACTGTGAATGCAGTGTGCATCCATTCTCTCTCCCGAGTCCTTGCACATTGCTTCTGTCAGGGATGCCCTTTGTCGTCTCTTCCCATTGATTCCTACTCCCTATTTACAATCTGCACCATTTTTTATGTAGTTGAGACATCAATATAATCTTAAAATGATGTAGTAATAAGAATGAAGAATTATGAAGCATTTTTAAATGATTATCATCAGATATGTGCTGCAAGGATCACTTGAGTTGTACACTACTTTTTGGCATGTGTTCCCACATAGTCTTATTTAAATCCTCATGTCAGTCTTTACAAAAATACCGTCTCTTATCTAGACTTTAATTTTTTCTGAAGAGAATATGATACTTGAAATACAAATAAAAACATCTTTCAAAACAGAAAAAACTAGAAGTAGAGTTAGTTATATATTATACCTTGTTTGTGTTTCCATATGTACTTGTAATAAAATCAACTTTTAAAAGATTAGCCAAAAAGATGTCTACTTTATGTCAAATATAAACCAGATGTTCAAAGAAATACCTTCAAACTATTTCTTTTGTCATTGAAATACGATTCCATTTTTTGCAGTATACCTAAGGATATTTGGAAATTCAAATGGTTAACTTTTTCCATGTACCTTCAATACCTATAATTTGATTAATAATAGTCATTAGTGTATGACATAGTCTCATTGTTGACCTGTGCATGGTCCTTTCATTATTTATGGATGAGTAGCTTTACAAAATTTGTGTATCCTGTAACAATTGGTAACTTGTTACTCATCATTCAAAACGTTCTCAAAATTAAAAATTTTACATTTGAAATTCAAGGACTTAAGGCAGTTTTCATCCCCTGTACAAGTGTTTTAAGAGCTTTCCTTCTAGTGTCAGCCCCTAACAAGAAGCAGATTCTTCTGTGAGTGTATGGTCTTGATTCACAGAGTAGATGATAAAGTGCAGTCAAGATTTCATGTTGCCTTTGGTCTTTCCTGGTTTCATTGGAAAAGGGGAAGATTCCTAGCCAAAGAGCAAGGTTAAAAGACTTTCAAGTTAGTCGTTTCCTACTTAGATGGCAGAGAGAGGTCAAGGTTAGGGGAAGCAGTGGGGGTAATGGTCTTCAGAGAATCTGGGTCCTCTCTCCCATGCAGTGGTTCTGGATGCACTGGAGCAGCGGCACAAACCACAAGTGTCTGTTCAGCCGCCATCCATGCTCCTGAGGATGGGCTCCTGGCTGTGGGCTGGCTCTCAGCTAGAGCAGCCAGTTCTTGCTTTTAAAAATAATAATTATTAGAAGATCTTAATTGCCTAATCTGTAATCTGTTTTATGTATCTCTCCTTTTAAATTTCCTTGCTTCTAATTTCTTTAACATTTATTTTGTACAAATATACACCCCTAAATTATACATTCAATCTTAGGAAAAACTGATTTAAATTAATAACTAATTTGGATTCAATTAGGTTTAGTATCATTGTACTTTATTGTGACTTTCAAACAATGATCAGGAGTGACATGATAAAAATAAGGATACCTACCAGGTAGAAGATACAGTAGTGAATAAAATAGACATAGACTCTGTATTCATAGAACTTATGAGAGGGGGGTGATTCACAGTAAACAAAAACCAATAAGGTTGTAATATGTTAGGTAGTGATAAATATTATGAAGAAAAGTTAAGCCAGTTCCAAGAAGATGGTGGACTAGAAAGACATGGGACTCTCTTCTCTCTCAGGAAAATAGCTAGAGGACAGGCAGAAATGGCCTGGGGTGAAAATTCTGGGTTCAGGGCACCAGGGGAAGGCTGGACACTACCTAGAAGAGAGAGAGAGACAAAGGAAGAGAATTGCGATGACAGAGTTAAAAGAGGCAGCTGCAATGGCTGGTGCCCTCCCCCATAGAGTAGACACTTTTGAATTCTCAGGCTTTGGGGCCTATAGATACAGACAGTGGGGGTCCCAGGAATCTGCCCTTCCAGGAAAGAGGAGAGAGAGGGACACAGCCTAAAGCAGACTCAGCTTTTGAATCACAAATTTGGTCTGCTGTGTCCCAGGAGCACTTCCAGGCTAGGTGGGGCCGCACCATTGTTTGCCTTGGGAGCCAACAAGGGACTAAAGACATGGGACTCTCTTACTCTCCCCTCTGTTGACCAGGACTGGTTGGTGAGGACACAGAGGGGAGTGGAACTATTTCCTTCCAGAGAAAAGGAAGGGGGCTGCCAGCAAAGGTTGAAGAACTCTCTCTGAGAAAGTTTGAATTACAAGACTTTTCGCCTCCAGGCAGGATTCTCTATCACTGATCCATTCCCTGTCTTAGCAAACACACTCAGACAACAATAAACTCAGAGGTTTTTCAAAGAGCACCATCTGCTGGCAAACACAGGAACTGCACATGGTGGAAATTAAAATAAGTAAGAGAAGCTCTGTCCAACCTGTAAAGCCTCCCTCCCAAGGCCTTTGGAAGCAGGTCTGTAACCCATTACTGGGTCCAGGTACAGTTTTGAGAAACTAAGAGGAGCAATCCTAAAGACCCAGAACAAGTTGAAACAAGCATCAAAGAACAGCAAAAACACACAGCCTTCCACCCCTAAATCTTTACGAAAGAGAGAGAAATTGAACATCTGAGTAAATTCACTATCCTAATCAGATGCCTAGACATCAGCAAAATATTACAAGCCATACTAAGAAAATGGAAGAAATGGCCCAAGAAAAGGAATATATCACAGCCCTAGAGGAGATGCCGGATTTGAGACAACTAATCAATGAGATACATTTAAATTTCCAAAATCAAATTAATTAGTTGAATGACAATATGGCTAAATAGATAAAGGACATCAATAAGATATTGAGCGAGAAAAAAGAATTTGGAAACCTGAATAGAAAAGTAACAGTGCTCATGGGAGTGAAAAACATGATAGGTGAGCTCAAAAAACACATTAGAGGCATACAACAGCAGACTTGAACTGATAGAAGAAAGAGTAAGTGATACAGAAGACAACAGCTGAAACAGAAGAGAGAAAAGAACAGAGAAAAAAGAATGGAAAATATTAAAAAGGGGCTCAGGGAGTTGAATGATAACACGAAGCGCAACAACATGTATCACGAAAGCTCTAAAAGGAAAAGAGAAGGGAAAGAGGGCAGAAAGAGTACTTGAGGAAATAATAGCTGAAAATTTCCCAACTCTCATGAAAGAAAGTAACTTGCATGTTCAAGAAGTGCAGCATACCCCACTCAGAATGAATGCGAATAGACCTACTCCAAGACACATACTACTCAGAATGTCAAATATTAAAGATAAAGAGAAAATTCTGAGATCAGCAAGGGAGAAACAAACCATCACATACAAGGTCCACCCAGTAAAACTTAGTGTGCATTTCTCTTCAGAAACCATGGAGGTGAGAAGACAGCGATATGATACAATTGGGATACTGAAAAACAACCAGCTGAGAATTTTTTATACAGCAAAATTGTCCTTCAGATATGAAGGTGAGTTTAAGATAGTCACAAACAAACATAAGCTAAGAGAGCTCATAAAAAGAATCCACCTTTGCAGTAAATATTAAAGGAAGCCTTAAAGCCTGAAAGAAAAAGATGGGAGAGAGAGACTTGGAGGAAGAGTATAGAAGAGAGAATAGCAGAAAGGATAACCAAAAGAATAAAAAGACAGACAAAAATAAGATATGATATATGAAAACCAAAGAATAAAATGGTGGAAGTAAATAATGCATTTACAGTAATATCATTGAATGTAAGTGGATTAAACTCACCAATAAAAAGATACAGGCTGACAGAATGGATTAAAAAACACGAGCCATCCATATGCTGCCTACAAGAAACTCACCTTAGACGCAGGAATACAAACTGACTGAAAGTGAAATGTTGGGAAAAAATATTCCACGCAAACAGTAACCAAAATAGAACAGGGGTAGTAGCTATACAAATATGGGACAAAACAGACTTCACACGCAAAAAAAAGTGTGAGATACAGAAAGCCAATATATATTAATAAAAGGGACAGTCCAGCAGGAAGAAATAACAGTCATAAATATCTATGCACCTAACCAAGTTGCCGCAAAATATATGAGGCATCTGGCAAAACCGAAGAATAGTTGGAGACTTTGAACACACTCACACACTCACATCATTAGATAGAACAACTAGACAGAAGATCAACAAAGGATCAGAAACTTGAATAATGTGATAAACAAGTTAGATCTAACAGAAATATACAGACCGTTGCACCCAAACTCAGCAGGTTATACTTTCTTAAGTGCTCATGGATCTTTCTCCAGAGTAGACCACATGTTAGGTCACAAGGCAGGTCTCAATAAATATAAAAAGATTGAAATTATACAAAGCATCTTCTCAGATTATAATGGATTGAAACTGGAAATCAATAATAGATGGGAAAGAGATAAATACACAAATGTGTGTAGGCTGAAAAACACACTCCTAAATAATCAGTGGGTCAAAGAAGAAATTGTAAATGAAATTTGTAAATATATTGAGATGATTAAAAACGAGAACACAACTTACCAAAACTTATGGGATACAGCGAGGGCAGTGTTGAGAGTGAAATTCATACCCCTAAACACCTATATTAAAAAAAAGAAAGAGCTAAAATCAAAGCTCTAATTGGACAACTGGAGAAAGTAGAAAAAGAACAGCAAACTTCTCCCAAAGGATTCAGAATGATAGAAATAATAATAAAAATTAGAGCAGAAATAAATGAACTTAAGAACAAAAGAACTATAGAGAAAATCAACGAAAACCAAGCTGGTTCTTTGAGAAGATCAATAAAATTGACAACCCCCTAGCTAGACTATCAAAGGAAAAAAAAAGAGAAAATGCAATAAAGAAAATCAGGAATGAAAGGGGCAAAGTTATGAGTGACCCCACAGTAATAAAAATGATCATAAGAGGATATTATGAGAAAATGTATGCCAACAAACTAGACAACCTGGATGAAATGGACAAATTTCTAGAAATACACAAACAACCTATACTAATGTTACAAGAAATACAAGAGCTTAACAAACCAATCACATTTAAAGGGATTGAATCTGTCATCAAAAATCTCCCAATGAAGAAAAGTTCAGTAGCAGATGGCTTCACAGATGAATTCTACCAAGCATTTTGAGAATGGAAATTTAAACTCTTCCAAAAAATTGAAGAAGAGGGAAAATTGCCCACCACATTTTATGATGCCAACATCACCCTGATATCAAAACCAGGTAAAGACAGTACAAGATAAGAAAATTACAGATCAATCTCTCTCATGAACATAGATGTAAAAATTTGCAACAAGATACTTTCAAATAGATTTCAACAGCATATCAAAAGACTTATATATCATGACCAAGTAGGATTTATTTCTGATGTGCAAGGCTAGGAAAGTCAGTTAATGTAACACACCACATTAACAAAATTGAAGGGAAAAAAAAAACATCATCTTGATCGATGCAGAAAAGGCATTCAACAAAATCCAGCATCCTTTCTTGATAAAAACAGTTTGAAAGATAGGATTAGAAGGAAAATTTCTCAATGTGATAAAAGACATATGAAAAACCCACAGTCTAACATTGTATTTAATGTGGAAAGGTTGAAAGCTTTGCCTCTGAGATTGTGAACAAGACAAGGATGCCCACTGTCACCATTGTTATTCAACATTGTGCTAGAAGTTCTAGCCAGAGCAATTAGACAAGGAAAATAAAAAGGTATCCAAATAGGAAAAGAGGAAGCAAAACACTTACTATTTGAGGATGACATGATCCTATATTTAGAAAATTCTGAAATATCTGTGACAAAGCTACTTGAGCTAATAGATGAGTTCAGTAAAGTGGCAGAATACAAGATCAAAACACATAAGTCATTAATGTTTTCTATACTAGTATTGAACAATCTGAGTAGAAATTCAGGACAAAAAATTCCATTTACAATAGCAACAAAAAGATTCAAATACCTAGAAATCAGTTTAAACAAAGAAGTACAGGACTTATATGCAGGAACTACAAAACAATGCTAAAAGAAATCAATGAAGACCTAAACAAATGGAAAGAGATTCTGTGTTCATGGATTGGAAGACTAAATATTGTGAAGATGTCAATCTGACCCAAATTGATTTATAGATTCAATGCAATATCAATCAAAATTCCAACAGCTGGGAAGCGGCTGTGGCTCAATCAGTGGGGCTCCCGTTTACCATATGGGAGGCCCCGGGTTTGGTTCCCAGGGCCTCCTGGTGAGGGCAAGCCCGCCCGCACGGAGTGGTTGGCTGACCCAGCGAGCACAAGCAGCAAGTGGGGGATAAATGGGTAAATAAGTGGAGTCTTAAAAAAGGAAAAAAGAAAAAAAAAATATATATATATATAAAAAAAATTCCAACAGCTTACTTTACAGAAATAGAAAAGGCAATTACAAAATTCATTTGGAAGGGAAAGTATACCCGAATAGCCAAAGGCATTCTGAAAAAGAAGAGCCAAAGAGCGACATGGGAGGAATGTCACTGCCTGACCTTGAAACATATTACAAAGCTACAGTGGCCAAAACAGCATGGTATTGGCATAGATAGACGCGTCGATCAGTGGAATTGAATTGAGAATCCAGAAATAAATACTCACCTCTGTGGCCAGCTGGTTTTTGACAAATGTACCAAAGCCATGTTAATTGGACAAAACTGTCTCCTCAAAAAGTGATGCTGGGAGAACTGGATATTCATAACCAAAAGAATGAAAGAGGACCCCTTTCTCACTCCCTGTACAAGAATCTACTGAAAATGGATCAAAGACCTAAATATAAAAGCCTGGACCATAAAACTACTGGAAGAAAATGTAGGGAAATATCTTTGAAAGACCTTTGGTATGTGGTTGTTTTTGGACCTTACCCCCAAAGCATGTACAACAAAAGAAAAAATATATAAATGGGACCGCCTCAAAATTAAACACTTTTGCAACTCAAAAGACTTTATCAAAAGGGTGAAAATGCAATCAACTCAATGGGAGAAAATATTTGGAAATCCCATATCCCATACGGTTTAACATCTATGATACATAAAGAGACACTACAACGCAACAATAAAAAGACAAATGACTGAATTTAAAAATGGGCAAAAGACTTGAATAGAAATTTGTCCAAAGAAGAAATACAAATGATAAAAACATGAAAAAAATGTTCAGCTTCACTAGTGATTAGGGAATTGGAAATCAGAGCTGCACAATGAGATATCATTTCACACCTATTAGAATGTCCACTATTAAAAAAGACAGAACTACAAGTGTTGGAGAGGATGTGGAAGGATAGGAACACTTATTCACTGTTGGTGGGAATGTGGAGGACTGTTTGGCAGTTCCTAAAGAAGTTGAATACAGATTTGCTACGTGACCCTGCAATACCACTACTGGGTCTATACTCAGAAAAACTGAGAGCAGTGACACGAACAGACATCTGCACACCGATGTTCATAGTGGCGTTATTCATGATTGACAAAAGTTGTATGTCCACAACATACATGATGGCCCAGGTGTGCATCAACCGATGAATGGATAAACAAACTGTGGTGTATCCACATGATGGAATATTATGCATTTGTAAGAAGAAATAAAGTTGTAAAGCATTTGACAACATGGATGAACCTGGAGGACTTTGTGTTGAGTGAAGCAAGCCAGACACATAAGGACAAATACTGTATGAATGCGTTACTATGAACCAAATATATTGTGTGATCTCATGGAAGTAGTAACTTGAACATGGGTCACCAGAAAATAGAATGAGGTTAGAGAATAGAGAGCTGAGGGGTAATGTGTGCAGAATTGGTAGAAAGGATGTGTGTTAATTTTTGGAAATGAATCTAAAAGGTGAAAGCCCAACATAATGTCTGTAACTAGCAGTACTATGATGTGGGTGTGAAAGGGGTTTAAAGTCTAAGGTTATGTATATTAGTAAAAGGAAAACTGAAAAGCGTAGCGTGAACTGTATAGCATAGTAAAACCGCATATGAAATATGGAAAAAAAAAAAGTAAACCAGATGAGTCTGTGAAGGGTAGGGGATGGGTATGTGCAATGTGTAGTAGTGTGTTTAGGGGGAACTCACATATATGGCCACATTTGAGCACAGACACATAGACAGTGGGGGAGAGAGTCTTGTGGATATCTGAGGGCAGTGTTTTTGGGAACAAAAGCAACTGCAGAGGTCCTCTGAGGGGAGAACTAGTTTAGCACATTTGAGGAACTATAAGGAAGCTTTTTGAGCTATAGAGCTTGACAGAGTGGCAAGGGGAAGAGTTACAGGAGAAAAGACCAAAGCACTAAGTAGGGGCCTAGATCATATAGGGCCTTGGGAAGATTTTTTTTTTCCTTCTTTTTTTTTTTTTAATTCTGAGTGAGTTGAGAAGCCATTGGAAAGTTGGAGAGACATGAGGTCAGTTTAAATTTTGGATCACCCAGGCTGCTATGAGGAGATGGATTGTAAATGGAAAGGTTGGAATGAGGGAGTCCTATTGAAGGCAATTAAAAAATCCACACACAAATACTGTATGAATGCATTACTATGAACCAAATATATTGTGTAATATATTGTTTGATTCACAAAAAAAAAAAAAAAACACACACAAAAAAACACAAAACAACAACAAAAAAATTTACATGTATCCATTACATTTAATTGAGAAATGTATATATTTATTCATCTGTGTTTACTTGTTAGTTTTTAATTGCTTATGTTTTCAATTATTAAATGTACAAAATAAAGTTAAAAAAAAAAAAAAAGTCCACACAAGGAATGGCAGTGACCTAGTTCAGGGTGGTTTTGGTGATGAATCCTGTGATTCTGAACTTTGTTTTGAATGTAGAACTGACAGGGTTTGCCAATGGATTAGATAGGCACTGATGTGAATTTGAGCAGATGCTCGAATGAAATGAAGGAGCAGAGGAAATGGGAATGTGCAAAGTCCTGAAGTCCAAAGGCCATGAACATCATTTTTGTTTAAGGAATAGAAAGAAGGCCTGACTGATCAGAGTATAGCAAGTGAGGGGGGGAGGGAGTGGGATCAGAGGGCCTGAATTTAGGGCCTCTTAAAGAGTTTGGGTTTTATGGGAAGTGTTTTGGGAACCCATTTACAATGGAAAAAAAGTCACATTGGATATTATGTGGTAATAGATTGTAGGAGGTGGGTATATGGTGCTAATGTCAGCTAGAAGTAACGCAAAATCTCCATTGGATAATGCAGTAAGGGTTCTGTTAGTACAGATAGCAAGGTGGTTAGAGGTAGGGAGAATCTGGGATTGGCTAATATGCATCTGTGTTCTCTTCCGCTCTCAGCATGCTGGCTGCCAAAGTATCAGGCATCAGAGGCAGAAATAACAATGTCCAGTGGACGTCCAGAGAGCCCTTTTTCCTTCATGGTTTTCTGTTTGTAATTGGGAGGAAAGCCGTCTCTAGATGCCCGCAGCTGACTTCTATTCCACATCAAATATCTGAGCCTAATCAATCTGGCAGATGGAATGGAACCATCATGTTAAGTTTAGACCAGTTATGGTGTCTGTCTCTTGTGGAGCACGTGACCTGAACAAAATGTGGTTTTTATTGGAAAAGCAAGTAACAGTGTATAAAAGGGGAATGGAAGCAAGGAGACCAATAAGGAAATATTGCAGGAGTTCAGGTGAGCATGGTGAAGGCTAGGACAAGGGTGGTAGGTGTAGTGATGTTCCAGAGGGGAAGCAAACACTTGAATAAAAAGGTTTAATTTTCCACTAAAGCCTCTCATTGCATACCTTTCCTATGTAAGAAGAATCTCCATCAACCCTCTTGACAAAAAAAAGAGCATACTTAGTACTTCCTATTGTAACTACTTGCATTATTGCTTAATACTGCCCTACAGACTCAACCTACTCAAAGTCCTTATTCTGTAGTAGAGGATATCCTGCCATGGAGAATAAGCACGCTACAAATTGATGTTTTAAGTTTAGCTTATCTATAGCATGAACCATATTTAACATTGTGTTGGATCTTCCTGATGAATTCATCCAAATGTACTTATTTCCGTTAGCATAATATCTACATATTCTTGGGGGTAAAAAGGAGTGAAAAACCACTTTTTATGCCATCAAGAAATACACAGTCTGCTTTGAAAAAATACATGTGATAAGCCAAATAAGCTAAGAACTACTTAGGTATGGATAACTGTTTATGGAAACAATAGAAGTGGTATTTCAAGGAATGCTTAATGAAGTAAGTGAATGACAACGTTTGTTATAGCATGATTTTCTAAACATCAGTCATTTATTATATGCCCTCTTAAGGATTTTAACTGTATCTACGACTTTCACATGAATTTTGGGTTTGTGTGAATATGAGTTCTTGTGAAATGACTTCATATGCATTTTGAGTTCATGTAAAGCATGAGAATTTAACCATTGTTTATTAAATGTAGCAAGGGGAGGATATCTCCTCTCTCAGGGTTTGGAAGGCATATTGTTGTGTTGTTGTTTTTAATTAGAAAAAATGATATTGCCTTCATTTTATATTTTTATTCTTTGGGTACCATTTTTTGTTAGTCAAGGAGATTCCTAGAGATAGCATCATTTATGAGAACTGAAATCCATGAATTATGAATTTGAGTGGTTTTGCTAGTAATAGCCGTGTGACCCTGAATAAATTTCTTTACTTCTCCGTGGTTTTCTCATCTGTAAAAGAGGATACTAGTATCTATTTCATTAGGTTGTTGTGAGGTTTAAATGAGTTCATTGTGTATAAAGTGCCTACTTCCTAGTAAGTGCTATGTGTTTGCTGCTGCTAGTAGTAGTGGTAGTATTTAACTAAAAGTACTTTAATTGAGTATTCTTTACGTGCTAAAGTTTCTTTAGGTTTCCTATCCCCACCACTTACTAATAGCCAAAGGATAAATGTCATATCCACATGGACTTTTAGAAGGATGATCACGTTCAGCTGGTCATTTGCTCCTGAAAACATCCCAGTTTGGTCTCCCCAGACCAAAGAGGTTTTTTTTTGTTGTTGTTGTTTTGACAGAATGTTTGGCTTAATTTCATGCCTATATGAAGAGTGGCCTTTTATTTCTTTTATATATTATCATCATTAATTTAATTGGCCAAATTATTATTCCTGTTTTCTCTTTTCAAATATTGTTCATTCTTTCTGAATTCCTAATGGTCTGTTGTATTAATCTTGATATTATGAAAGCTATACTGAATAGTTTAGTGTCCAGAAGGTGGTTGAAATGGGGAAAATAACAATTGGAAGTATTTTTATATGGCTGTATAATAATGAAAGATTTGGTCACGAGGCCAAACCAGTCCCTCAATCTTTGCATTTTAAACACTTGTTCAAGAGAACTCTGAACTCATTTGAGAAGTGTGGAGAGCTTTCTCTTAGGCCAGTTTAATTCTTTATAATATTCAGTTTGCTCTTGGTTTGTTTATGTGGTTTTCTATGCTTTATAGCATTTGGATACTGAAAGGCCAAATATATTCTTAGTTTGTAATATAAAATACTTTTGCCCACCTGTAAATCTCTCATAATCTGCTGCTTATGTATATTGTTTGTGAGTCCAGTACTTTAAATTTATAAGTGGGTTGTTTACCCCAAATATCTTGTCCTCATAGCATGAAAATTATAGGATTAAATCTATTTTAATTTTCTTTTGATCATTGTCCCTAATATGTAGACCCTTGATGTAGTCCTATATCTAATAGGCAATATTTGAATGTTCAGTTATATGGATGGTAAAAATGAATTGGGATTTCAGGATTTTACCAAAGAGTGATATTTAATATTGAATGACATGTATTAAGACAAATGCCTTTATATATAATTTACTTGGCATTGTAAATGCATTTGTCTTGTGAGAAACAGACCCCCTGTTGTCAAATGTATTCTGGAAAGGTTTGTAGTAAATAATAAAACTACTTTGATATACAATCTAACAATATTAAATATTAAGACTTTCGGATGATTGATTTTAATACTTAATTAACTTATTTAAAGTCCAGTGTTACCTTCTTTCATTAAAGTTAAAAATGTAACTTTATTCTTTCTTTTTCTGTTTACTTTCTTCTCACCTTTTTTTTCCTTTCTTCCTTCCTCCTTCACTACCTTCTTCCTTCCTTTTGTACTTAAGACTTTAGAACATTTTCCACCATCAAATTTATCTACAGGTGTCAACATTTCTAAATAATTAAAAGAATTTTATTCCCCGATCCTACACATAATGCTCAATTACTCTGTCTCTAATTATGAAAATATAGGCTTCTATCAGAGAAATTTGCTTTTGTTGCCAAGATGTCATATTTCAGGTTATATACCTATCATGGTAAATACGTGCTATCTGAAACATACTTTTTCATGCTCTGTCATCCCCCTTTTTCATAATCACACTCTGGAAGTAGTCCATTTAATCTCTTCAATATGCTTTTCTTTGCAATCTTTGTGTTTAGTAATATTACTCTGTTACTTCAGCATTTGACTTCTAAGTTTACCATTCATCAAGAATTTAAATGGAGTATGCTTATGTGAGCTTTGATCAATATTGATGTGTTTAGAACGACACAATTCAGAATGCTAATTCTTTACCTAACTGTTAGAAACAGTGAAGGAATGAATATATAGAACTTTGGGTTCATAGGGAATCATTTTTTTCTCTAGAACAGGGGATCTTCACCTTTTTTGTTCCACGGGCCCCTTTGCTAGTCAGGTGAAAACCACGGATCCCTTACTAAGTCAACGCTATACTGTGTATTATTTAATAAATATACTCACACCCGCACCAACACATCCCCAGTAGTGTTACCGGATTTAGTCTAGGTTCTTGACTTATGCTGCAGAAATGAATTTCCGAGCACTTCAGGTGTGTGAGGCCAGTAATTTATTAAGGTAGGGAGAGAAGAGAAATGGGAGAAAATAGTAGATCACGGGTAAGGGGCTGAAAAGTGATAGAGAGGGCTGATTTATAGACTACAGTTTCCCATTATAGATTGTAAATGCCCAGGTTTTACTTGCATATTGATCCGTGCAGGGGGGACATGGCAAGAGCAGGGCGCAGAAGCCACAAGGGCCCCAAGCAGGGCGGGAGCCGCGGGGAGCAGGAGCATGGTAATGGGTCAGGAACGGGAGCAGAAGGGGCATTTTTGACCTTTGCACCTGCTTTTTAAACTGTTAATTATTCCACCCCTTTGCTAATGGCAGGGGAGGAGTCCCAGGTGTTTGCTGTTTTGATTGATTACCCCACCTATCAATCCCCCGGGTGGGGCCAATGATAATACCTGGGAGAATTATCTGGAGCTTCTGGCTTATGGGAGAAATCTCCCAAGGATCTTCCAGCAGCCATCTTGGGGTATCAGTGCCCACACCAGGTTCCATATCCATCTTTTCATTCCCTATATGAAGCCTGCTTCAGTAGAATAATGTTTTTTTGAATTTCAATTCAAGCTCAGGGACCCCTTGTTAAGAACCCCTACTCTAGAAGCTCTGTCTATGCCATTTTAAAAAAGAAAATGTTATTTAATGAACCTATTACTTTATACAATGCTAATAATTTGACATTTTTCACTTACAGACTGCTTGTATCGCTTCAGTTTACATGGAAAGGAATATTGTTTTGAAATTTTATTTAATATACTATAAAACATTCTTTTAAGCTTAAGTTCTAAAATCTTACCATTTCATTAACTATACTGCCCAATAACTTTTCACAAGACTTGCTTTCTTTCTTAAGATTTGATATTGCAAGGGCCAGATTTGTGAAACCAATACAACTGACCTTGTCTTGGATTTTAAATGTGAATTTCTGTCTAATTAGGCAACTCCAACGACCAATTTAGCAGTAAAACTATAGTGTAAAACTAATTTTGAGTTTTGTGTATTTTGAGTTCATGTGAAGCAGAATTTAACTGTTATTCATTAAGTGTAGCAAAGAGAGGATAGCTCCTCTCTCAAGGTTTGGATGGTGTATTGCCATGTCTTTTCCTGAATTAGGAAAAAATGAGATTGTCATTTTATTATTATTTTTTAATTCTTTGCATACTATTTTTTTCAGTCAAGGAAATTCTAGAGACAATTAGGCATCGTTTATGAGAACCAAAATACACACCACTTACGGATTTGAGTAGTCATTTCGTAAGATACATATTTTTGGTCTTAATATACTTTTCTCAATATATATCTAATACTGAGCAAAACACGGGTTCTACTGGGGTTTCAAAGAGAGAAACAGTTTATCTGCTAGCATAGCAAAGGAGGTCAGCGGCCTGAGGGCCCCAAGACCTGCCTCCCTGGACTGCAGCAATCCTGTAGTAAAGTCATCCTCTAGAGTGTTGGGGTTCAGCCCTCTTTGCTGATGAGTAATTGGAGTGGGGCTGGCTCAGTTTCCTTCATTATAATAAACCTTAAGGGTCCGAACAGGATGGGGGGCTGGGTACAAAACGGGGGAGTCACAAGTCTGTAAACAGTGTAATTACAATCACAGGCTAATCATTGTCACAGATCAAAGCATCTGGGGATGGGGGGTACAGAACAGGGTCAGTGACCAGCCTTTCTTATGGATTTCAAACAGGAGCGTGGAGTGGTTGCCACTTCCACAGGAGTGTTCACGCCCCAGGGTAAGGTCGGTGTGCAATAGGTGTGCAGTCATCGTCACAATAGCAGGTCTTAGAAGTGGTGCACACCACGGCAATCATCACAGTGGCCGGGGTTACTTGGAAATAACCGTATATAAAGGGTGACGTTGGTCTAGCCCGTTTCAGTAATTTCAGGTCTTAACCTTTGGCTATTTGATAATATACTGAGGTGAAAAGGCATCTATATAACGAATGATTAAGTAATCGTAATTATTTGTTCATTCTTAACCTTGGTTATATACCAAGCTTCTCGGTAGAGAAGTTTGAGGTTATCAAATATAGAAGTCTGGGTTTATAATACAAATATGAGATTTAAAGTACCTTTCAATTTTAAAATGTTTATGCTATTTTGAGTTTTATCGTGATTATCTTAAAAATTCCTTACCCCTGCAAATAAAGCATAATTCTTTATTTGAAGTTTTATCAAATATTTTCTTACAGTCTGATATTTATAGATAAAAAATTATTCATAATAATGATTAAAATAAATATCAACACATTTGATTAAAGATATTTGCTACTTTGCTTTGTAGTAGTCAAATATTTGTCTTGGTATAGTCACAAATCATAAATTTGGAAAATTCTTAAGAAAATTACTTCACATTCAAAAGCAGCATTGTATTGTGATTTTATAAGATAATCACAATAGCAGTAACCAGCAAATTTTTTTTTATATTCTAGAAAGTGAAAATAACCCTTTATATTTAAAACAAACAACAAAAAAGAACTACTTAAGTTATTTTTGAAATAAGTTATCATTAAAATCCATAATTAAAAGAAAAGTGAGAACATTATCCAAACTTTTTCTTCAATAGAGTTCTTGAAAATAACTCATTGTTACTAGTTAGCAGGGTCTTTTTTTTTTTTTTTCTTTCCCTAATTAGAAAATGGTTTAAGTGAATTAGTTTCCTTCTATAGACACAAACAAAGAGTAAGAATGTAATGGATGCCTGATTGGATAGAATGGTTGTAGACTGGTGTGTTTGGCTAATTTTGCATTCGGTTTTGGGGTGTTACGATGGAGTTTTATTCTTGGTTTCTAAAGAATTACCATTAAAATTAATTTCACTGACTTGAACAGGGTGAGTGCTGAATCATGAAAAGCCACTTAAAAGCACTCCTGGCATTCAAGGAAAACTCTGTCACAAAGCTAGCTGGACACAAGCTTAAGGAACAGATGCCTCAGTTTCTAAATTCCAGTGATAACACATTAAGATAACAAAATGTCCAGGTGGCAACAAAAGATTACAGTACATACAAAGAAACAGGAAGCAATGGTGCAGGCAAGGGAAAAGATGAAAATAAATTTGATATTGTCACATGTCTATTTCATATAGTTAAAAACAAAACCTTTATTTGTATTTTTTAGGTGTTTGAAACCTGTAAAATTGGAAATATATTGTAAAAATAAGACATTAAAGTAATGAGATTAAGAAAACAAGGTATAGTAGGTATTAATTCTTAAGGAAATCTAGCAGTTAACTTGGAATAGACATTTTCAAATGTTTACTCTCATTTTTTCAAGAGTGTAACAAAATGTATAGAAAATATGAATCATATATTAAAATAATTGTCCTTGGGCCAACTACAATTTTGAAATGTGTTCACTTGCCCCACCCGGTATTTTTTTCAGTTTGAATTTTTTGTCAACATTTACAAGGAAGGAGATCTCATACGGATTTCTAACTTGTCTTGAAGAGAGTAAAGGGTGCTCCAGTTATTCAGACTCCTGTCCTGTCCCCCCACCCCATTTTTATATCTGGTCTGCTTTGCTCCCTGACTTAGGAGAGCCAAGTGCAGCGTCGGAGTGAAGAATAGGAGCTCTGGGTCCAGACAGTGTGCACCAGCTTCTGGCGTCTCTGCTTATGAGTTATGTGGCTTGTCTAAAGCTACGGACTCTCTCTGTACCTCAGTTTCCTCTTCAGTAAAATGAATTTGATGATGAAGACACCTTATAGGCTTGTTGGGAGAATGAAATAAGGAGGACACGGGAAGCATTCAGAATGGTTTGGGGCTTATATTCAGTGCTCAGTAAATGTTAACTGTAACTAATAATGCTTTTCCTGAACCCCCTAGACATTTGTTTGGGGATCTTTACTGCTCCATATAAAGGACTTTATTTCTTAATTTCTCCATTCATTTGTTTAACAGAATTCATCAAAATCTCGTTTATGTTATAATTGGTTATCTACATTTTGCAATCCTCTCCTGGATTGTATTCCCCAGAGTTTCTTTTGTATATAGTTAAGTTCTCCATAAATGCCTATTGATTTGAACACATAAGAAACAAATACTGACAGTTGTCTGGATTTATGGATTTACGATTTGGGTCTTTAGAAATATCAATGACTATTAAGAAACCTTTTCTGCGTTCTCTAGTGTTTTGCCTAACCCTCTGCTTCTGTTGTTTTAGCCACTGTCCCAGGGTGATTCCTTCCCTGTGTACAGATCTGTGGAGACTTGTTAACACCTAATTGTGTGTGGGGATGGGGGGGTGGGGGGGGGCTGGACTCTTCTAGTGAAAATCAGAAAAGTAGTTTACAAGGTGGGGGTTTTAGAAAGAAAGTGAATAGGAAATAGGAGTATTTGTGTTGGGAAAAGATGATCAAGTAATTGTGTATTAATGGGCTTTTCTAGAACCTTTCCTTCTTAGTTAGAGACTATATATACCCTGTAAAATCTGCTACCCACTTTTGTTGGACTGATTTTCCCACTTATCTTTCTTCTTTTCCTTTTCCTCTCATTTTCCTTATCTTCCATTATGTATAAATCTTTCTAGAGCACAAATGGCCAAGACTTATAACAAAATCTTATTTTTTAAATATAGGTTTTGGTCCAGCAATTGCACTTCTAATAATTTATGCTAAGAAAGTAATCACTGGTGTGACACAGAGATACTGCTAAAAGATACTCATTCTGATGCTGTTTATAGAGCTGAACAACTGAAACTAATGGTTTACTAATAAGCAATTGGTTACATAAATTGTTATAGCTATATAATGAGATGCTAGGGATCCATTAAAAATGATAATATGGACTTTTTTTTTACAGTAGAGTACAAATATGCAAAAGTTAAAGTAGATTATATAATCAGCATTTTTAACATGATGGCCCACATTAAAAAATAAATGTATTTTAAATATCCAAACAAAGAGGAAAGGTATGTATAATAAACCAAAAAGTTAACAGTGGTATTTTTAGCTAATGCAATTATGAGTAATTTTAATTTGCTATATTCTCTATATTTTGAAAGTTTTTATTGTGGATGTCTATTACTTTGGCAATAAAACAAAAGGATGTAAATGGTGAGAAATTTTTAACTGAACAGTTTTATTTGCAGAGTTTATTGTAAATAAATGTGATTTAATTTGTAAAGTTTACAAATAAAGTTCAGATTTTGAGAGAAGTTGTTGAAATGGAAATTCTGTGTCACTTGTTTTGCTTCTTTGCATATGCTTACTGATGTGTAGTAACAGTTCCTGGAGCCTCTGGAAATTTGTTAATGTCCCTAATGTCATTTAAACATTTTAGTCTAATATTTATTCCCAGTTATAGCAGAAAGAAAAATTACTTATCATTGTTTCTCTGTATTTTTCACCTCCCAGATAGTTACCTTTGGTGACATCGATCGGTTCGAGCAATGCATCATTCGCTATCTGAACCTAGGCACCCTCTGCAGCCAGAAGAACAGGAAGTGGGCATTGACCCCTTGTCCATTTATTCTGACAAGTCTCGAGGTGAGTTTTGTATGCACATGCTTTCTGCTGGTGCTGAGAAACAGCGCACGTGGTCTGGTCAGCTCTGCCTGCCGTAAGTGGATAATTTTCTCAATGAAGGTGGACCAGGCAACTTTAGAAACAGTTCTCTGGATGTGTGTAGAGCACTGTGACACTGATGAATACCACAAAAAGTCAACTTTGAATTATAGACAGAATCATTAGCCAAATGTTTAATGCACTGTCATATATTTTTTAAAGCACACCAAAACAATGACTTCAGCCTAAGAATTTTGTCTTTAAGAAATCATGTTAAACTTTATTTTTAGAGAAGTTTTAGATTACAACAAAGGCACATCAAAAGTATAGAGGAGGGGGAAACAGATGTGGCTCAAGCGACTGGGCTCCAGTCTACCATGTGGAAGGTCCAGGGTTTGATTCCCGGGCCTTCTAGTGAAGGGTGGGCTGGCCCGTGCAGTGAGCTGGCCCACGTAGGAGCGCTGGCCTGTGCAGAGAGCTGGGGCAGCAAAAGGGGACACAGAGGAGAGACAGTGGGAGACGCAGCAGACCAGGGAGCCGAGGTGGTGCAGGAGATTGAGCGCCTCTCTCCACTCCAGAAGGTCCCAGGATCAGTTCCTGGTGCCGCCTGAAGAGAAGACAAGCAGACACAGGAGAGCATACAGAGAGCAGACAGTGAGTGCAAAACAATGAGGGGGTAGGGGGAAAAATAAAAATAAATCTTAAAAAAAAATAAAGTGTAAGGGAGTGGAGTGGATGTGGCTCAGGCAATTGGGTAACAGCCTCCCACATGAGAGGTCCCGGGTTCAGTTCCCGGTGCCTCCTAAAGAATATGAGCAGATGCTGCAACCAGCAGATGCCACAACCAGCAGACGCCGCAGCCAGCAGCAGGTGGAAGTGGCTCAAGCGGTTGGCACTTGCCTCCCATATGGGAGATCCTGGGTTTGGTTTCTGGTACCTCCTAAAGAAGACAAGCAGACAACCAGCAGAGAGATGAGGGAGCCATTTTGGGGGGTTGGGGGGATAAAAATAATAAAACAACAACAAAAATATAAAAGAAAAGTATAGGGGTTACCCATATTACCCCCACCCACCCACAAACACATTTGCCTCTATTATTCACATCTTACATTAGTGAATACATTTGTTGCAATTGATGAACCAAATTGAAGCATTGCTACTAATCAAGGTCTGTAGTTTATGGTTTAAACTTTGTGCTGTACAGCTTTACTGGCTTTGACAAATGAATTATGTCCTGTATCTGTCATTGCAGTATTGTACAGAACAATTCCAGTGCCCTAAAAATGCTCTGTGTTCCATCCCTTCATGCCTCCCTCTCCCCTCTGCCCCTCTGGTAACCACTGTCTTTAAATCAGTGTTACATGTCCCTCTGTTACTGCCTCATAATACCTGCAGTGACAACAGACCTGTATTGGCCCATGGTTACCCTGCCCCATGTTTTCAGCCTAGGAATGTTGAAATGCAGAATAGCTTCTGTCTTATTTATTTATTTATTTATTTATTTATTTTATTTTATTTTATTTATTTTTTTACCGGGAGGTCCCGGGGATCGAACCCGGGTCCCTCCATATGGGAGACGGACGCCCAACCATTTGAGCCACATCCGACCAATAGCTTTTGTCTTAACATCTTTTCAGGAAGCCTAAGCATTTGATGTTGGTTTTGCTGGGATACATCCCCTCTCACCTGCTCCGAATCCCCCAACAAGTTGAGATTAATCCAGGATAAAAGATTTGCCTGATTCTGCTTTTATTTTTTTAATAATGGAAATTTATCTTATATTTTAAAAGATTCCATATGTTGAAATTGTTAAAAGATAGTTTTTGTTGTTGTTGTTGTTGTTTTTTTACATTAAGGCAGACTGTATTCAGGGTCTAAAGCACCCTATAAAATTTATCAAATGTATTTATATCAGAACTCTGTATTATTTTCTCAGTATTTGCTTAATGATAATGTTGACAGTTTGTTAGATGGAACCAATGAGTCTGTGAGAATTCCTTAAGCCTTATCTGTATCTTTTAGCAATTCACAAACTATATGATAAAGTTCATTGCCTCCAGGACTATTTATAATCTGTACCCTTCAAATGAAATTATTTTTTCTATCTATTTTGATGTCAAAGTCTGTTGTTAACACGTTTGGTGCATCAAAAAAAACAACTTCTACTTAAAGTGGCTATTTCTGTAGTACACAAGCTTCTGATTACATGGAGTGTGTTTATGTTTTTGTACATCTATAATACCTTTTGGATTATACAAGTACCTACCATTGTTATTTTTGAAAATAGTAGAATTTGTCCTACAACTTATTTTATTTTTCATTTTTATATTTATTGTTAATAACTCAAAAAGACTTGTTTAAAGCTTTTAATAATATGAAAAAAATTTAACATTCAATTCAATTTCAGCATTTTAATATCTTAGTCAGTTGGAAGAATAATACCTTTCCTAGACAATGCTTCCTTTTAGATATAATGCCTATAAAGAAGCACTCATAATTAAATAAGTAAACTTAATTTTCAAGCAGTGCTTTTATAAGTAGGTGATTTGAAAGTATGTATTTGTTATAAGTATAAAAAATAGTTTCACCAAAAATTTTCATACTGTTTTTTGTTTTTTATTCTTACTTTAGAGCATAGTGGTTTGTTGTGTGTATGTATTTCTGTGTGTATTTAAGTATGTATTTTTCTCTAGTCTATTTCATTAAGTATTGATTTTTTTAAAACCCGGTTAAAAAAACACTTTAAATTAATTTTATCCTTTATTGTTTGTAGGAATGAGTGGTTACCTTTACTGAAAAGCCTTTTCGTTTATATCCTATCCTAACATTTCTATGACATACAAAGTTATTAGCACTGAATTGATGTTTAAAAGTGCCATTAATTCATTTACCCCAAATGTTCATTAACAATGTAAATGTATGCTGATGTTCTATGAGACAAGGAAGTGACTAATGACTCTTCCAACTAACAACACTTAAAATGAATAGAAACTTTAGATAGCTAATCTTGAAGTAATCAAGGCCCTCATTCAGCTTGGCATCTCTGTATGCTCTAAAACAGCTGTCAACTGTTAAAAATATATACAAAACACACACACGCACAGGAACATGCAGAAAGAAAGAAATGTAAATACCTGGTTCTTCAGAGCCATGAAGGTTACTAACAGTAGTGGGTTTTGCCATTCTATATGTAAATATTTTATATAAAGCATCAATTTCATCTTCATAGAGTTCAGATTTCCAGAAAAATGTGTGGTGCATTTTGCTGTGGTTGTCGTATTTATGTGAAGAATCATTGCCTTTCTGGTATGTTTGTTTTTTAATATAAGTCTTGCTGGGGGTTCTTTGTGGATTTAAGTCCTTTTACACATGTCTGCCCCAGCCTTTTGGGAATTTCCAGCTGCTGGATGACTTATTTTGTAAGCAGTCAAACACTGCAATTGTTTGCCTGTGTAGGAGTCACGTGGGATTCTTTTTTCATTCCTGTTGTAGATTCCATAAGTAAAAATAAGTCTATTATTTCACAATTCTGAAACGTTTGCAAATCACAGAATGTTAAATGATTCTGAGAATTCAGGAAAGGATTAGCAAAAATAATCATGGGAGAGGAATGATAGAAAGAAAGGGGGCACATCATTGGTTTATTTGAGTGGGAGGTTGAGGAAAGTGGTGACAGGCAGAAAAAAGAACTATCTGGATCTATACATATAAAATCTTAGATGAGTTAAACTTTTAAGTGCTTGAATTTCTTTCTCAAAGAAGAAAATGGAGAGTATGGCATTTTTGATCAAAGGGAAATTAGAATTGACAGTTGCCAATAATTTGAATGGAATAATAAAAAAAAGTCAAAATATTGTTAGGCTCTTCATGTTATTCATTCTTAGTGGAAATACAGTCATTTTATTTTAAACTAAAAATAACAAATTATCAGGAGTAAGAGATATATAACATATTAATTACATAATGTTGTAATGACTGTAGGTGTTTTCACAAATTTATAAGGAATTAGAATGTTGATTATGATGAAAAAACATTTTCCTCTGTTAGGTCTTTTTGAGAATAGTGATTTTATTTAAAACAAATTGTCAGGGAAGCGGATGTGGCTCAATCGATAGGGCTCCCGTTTACCATATGGGAGGCCCCGGGTTCGATTCCTGGGGCCTTCTGGTGAAGGCAAGCCAGCATGCACGGCGCAGTTGACGCAGCAGGATGACCCAACAAAGGGAGACAAGCAGACACAGAAAAAAATGCACAGCAAATGGACACAGCAAGCACAAGCAGCAAGTGGGGATAAATAAATAAATAAAATCTTAAAAAAATAAAATAAAATAAAACAAATTGTCAGAGTTTTTTACTTCATATTTTTTATGCCATATTACTTACCTTCTCATTTATAGCTTTTATAATAGTTATTTAATGAGCTAAAATTATATTTGCCTTTTTGTATAATAATTAAGTTTCAAAGCTTTCCATATTCATGTATAAAATACTTAGTACAACTACTTTTTAAAAAATCCAAGATATTCAGAATCCTGCTCATTCTATTGTCTCTTATAGATTGTTTTTGTACCAAATCTTTCATTCTTTCCATTATAAAATCATAGAGTTTTAGAACTAGAAGGGAGTGCCCTAGTTTTATTGATGAAGAAATTGATAATAGTAAAATTAGTTCACTGAAGTTGATGCAAAAAAATATTGCTGTCACATTGTGGTCTTCAGTGTAGTTTTCTGTATAATAGGGGTGCACTTTGATTTGAGTAAAGAATAGATTTGCTCTGACCAAAGATTTTACCTGACAAAAGTATAGGATGCTTTCTGAGGCATCCTAGTCACTTAAAACCCTGCCTTTGGTCTGATTAACTGGCGTCATCTTAGAGAGGAAAAACCCCTTTTACTCCCCTGCCCCGCACCCCCGCAGCTTAAAACCCTTCAGTGGTATTCCAGTGCACGGATAAGGAAGTCCAAGCCCTTGACCGGGATGCGCAAGGCTGTGTTCTTGCCCTGCCTGGCCTTGCTCAGCTGTGCTGAGCCCGTTCTAGACTCTGGAGTTTCCCACATGGCATTGCTTTCTACCATTATTTTTTGTTCCTTGCCAGCACTCATTGTAATCTGCAACCCTGCATGAATTTGTTTCCTTGTTTATTGTTTGTCTCCCTCTTTAAAGTGTAAGCTCTATGAGAGCAGGAACCATGCCGTAACAGTTTGCATACCTAATGCCTGGCACATGGTAGCCTCTCAATAAGTAATTAATACGTGAACTGTTTATTTCTGGTTTTGTCTCCTCCCCTCACATTAATCAATAATTGCTTAATGTATCTGTCCTCCTCTTTTTAATTATGACACATATCAAAGGTTTCTATAAGAACCAAGCGGAGGTATTTTTCTGGCAAATATTAAGTTACTATACCCTAGTTAATCCACAGGGAAAAAAAATTGCTTAACAAGGGGGACGCAAAGGAAATGAATGGTTACTTGTCCAAGAAATTCATAGCCATAGTTTGGAAACATAGAGTACATATGTCGTATACTTACGTTTGATAGACACATTTTATATTCATAGGTCTTGGTAAAAATTTTATGAAGGTAGTGTTTTGTTTTTTTTTAAACAGTTTTTTATTGATGTATATCATTCATACATGAACATGCGTAAACAATAGTTGTATAATAAAGATTGTGAACTTAAAAAATAAACATGCATAACATCATACCAGGGGTCTTATATACCACCCCTCCACCAACACCTTGCATTGTTGTGAAACATTTGTTACAAACTATGCAAGAGCATCTTCAAAATATTACACTAACTATAGTCCCTATCTTACATTTGGTGTATTTCCCCCCCCAACCCACCCTATTTTTAAAAAATATACTTTTATTACAGAGGTTGTGAACTTACAAAACAATCATGCACATGTGTGGAATTCCCATACAACACCTCTTCACCAACACACCACACTGTAGCGGAACATTTGTTACAGATTATGAGATATCTTCAGACTATTACCACCAACCATGGTCCATAGCGTACGTTTGGCACACTTTTTCCATACCCCTCTATTAGCAACACAGTACATCTTTGGCATTATTGCAAGAATATTATAGTATTGCTGTTAACCACAATCTATAGGTTAAGCCAATTGTAGTTTTCCCATGCTTCTCCATATTCCCACCACCCTGCAATGGTGATAGACATCCACTCTGCTCACAGAAGGACACTCTTGCATCTGTAACATTAACCACAATTCTCATCCACCTCTGGGTTCACTGTGTTATTCAGTCCCTAGATGAGTCTTTAGCTTTTTTTTTTTCAGTTGACATTTACTTCCCCAGACTACCCTTTTCAGCTACAATCCCATTTATAAACCAGCTGCTACTCACTATAATGTGTTGTCATCAACTCTATCCATTTCCACACTTTTACAGTCAATTGAAACTTCTGCATACATTAAGCATCAGTAGATCTTCTCAACCCTCCTCTTATCTCCTAATAACCTATCTAGGTTTTAACTCCATGTGTTTATTCTTCTTATTTAGTTCATATTAATGAGACCATGCAGTATTTGTCCTTTTGTGTCTGGCTTACTTCGCTTAGTATAATGTCTTTAAGATTCATCCATGTTATCATGTGTCCCAATTTCATTTCTTCTTACTGCAGTGTAGTATTCCATTGTATGCATATACCATATTTTATTTATCCATTCATTGGTTGATGGACACTTGGGTTATTTCCATCTCCAGTCCCTGGAGGCTGAAAGTACCTGCCATTGTCTGGAGAGGCTGTGGAGACACCAGACCCCTCCTATCCTTTTGGGGGTGGGGGTGAATCCATAGGCATACAGCAGTCCAGTCCCTGGAGGCTGAAAGTGTCTGTCATTACCCGGAAAGGCTGTGGAAACACCAGCCCTCCCCTTTCCTATTGGGAGGTGGGGGTGGAGCCACAAGTACCCACCAGTCCAGGCTGTGTGGGCCGAAAGCACCTGCAGTTACCTAGAGAAGCTGGGCAAGCACAGTCCCTCTTTTGTCCTATTGGGGATGGGGGTGGAGCCACAGGTCCCCAACGGTCAGGTTTGTGCAGGTCAAAAGCACCTGCCGTTGCCCTGAGAGGCTGAGGGAACACCAGCCCCCTCCTATCCTATGGGGGGACAAAGATTGAGATGGACTCAAAGGCACTCAACAAACCAGTTCATGTGGGCTGAAAATGCCTGCCGTTGCCTGGAGAGGCCGAGGGTACCCAGCTCCTCTCCTATCCTATTGGGGTGCGGGGATGCATCCCCAGGTCTCTGACTATTCAATCTGTGCTGGCAGGGAGCAGCACAGAGGCCTGGGGAGCCTGGTGCAAGTCCCGCCAGCTTCCTCCTGCTGGAGGTGGGGCTGGAGCCCAGGCTAGGGCTGCAGTGTGACCTTGGTGGACAGAAACCAGTCCCTAACTTCACTGGACTTTCAGTCTCCCAGGCTTCCCCTCATGCTGGGGGTGGAGTCAAAATGGCGGTTACTAGACTCTTGGCAACTTGGACAGGCTGAAACCCTAGCTGTTTCTAGGATTATACTTTAGCCAGCCGAGTCCACTCATCAGTAGCTGAAGTCAGTGGACAACTGTCTCTTCCTCCACCATTTATGGGAAATGGAGCTTCCAACTCTTGCCCCGGAATAGCTCCTGAGGTGCTTGCTGCTGGAGTAGGATGGGCACCGGCCTCTGTGGCATGGCCTGCAGTTTCCCAGAGAGGTGGTGCAGGTTCCCCCCCCCCCCCCCCCCCCCCCCCGCCAGAGGGGGGCCGGGGCTCAGGCTAAGCTGCAGCCTGATCTGGATGGAAAGAAGCTGGTCCCTGCCAGCACTGTGATTTTCAGGCAGTCCCGCTTCCCCTCATTTTGGGGGCGGAGTGAGAATGGCAGCTATAAGCCTCCTTCTGACCGGACAGGCTCAAAGTTTACCTGTTCCTAGGATTATACTTTAGCCCACCGCTGAAGTTGGTGCCACACTGTGTCTTCCTCCCCCATTTTTTTGGGAAATGGAGCTTCCAACTCCAGCCATGGGATAGCTCCCGAGGCGGTTTGTGCCATGGGCGCCAGCTCTACTCGCTAATCCTCTCTGCAGGTGGGCAGTCTCCTTCTTCCATACTTTCAAGGATGTTTCAGGATACTCTTCTGACCTCCTGGGGCCCCCTAACAGGTACTTTAGATAGCTCTGGGTGATTACTAACTGCCCTGTAGCACGAGCTGACTCCAGGAGCACCTTACTCTGTCACCATCTTGGCTTCCCCTACCCAGAATGGAAGGTAGTGTTTTTAATTTCTGGTTTCTGAAACTTATTAATGAGGTATTTAACAAATATTGTTTATCTTACATATGAAACACTAAAGAATAAACAACCTAGAATGGTGTAGGTTTTTCTTAAGTTTACAACACTTTAAAAGTTTGTTATCATTTAGTGAATATTTGAGTGCTTATATGTTCCAGGAATTCTTCTATGTGCTGGAAATAAAACATTGGAAAAGGCAAACATAGTCCTGAATATCACATTGTTTATGGTTAGTAGGCAGGATTTGGTGTGGGTGTTGTAAGGGGAGACAGAGAGAAGTCAATGGCAATGACAACAGAGAATGATAAGTACTTTTTAGGAGGAATTACAGTATGTTCATGTAGTGCATGGGTGGAGAATATTATTAGATTTATGGTAGCGGTGGGTCAAGATAGGTATGATACTTTCTAATCCACAAGCTGAGTGATGAGTAGCTGTTAGCCAGAAGACTGAGTACATAAAGAGTATGTGCTAAGTCCTGGAAGAAAGAAAGAATTTGCCCTCTGCTGAACATAAATAATTTCATTATGGTTGGAGGGTAGAGATCAAAGTAGAAACAGCCACAAAAGAGATTGAAGATAGGGGCTAGGAAGCTGCTTTATTCTAAGAACAATGTACTGTCCACTAAAGGAATTTTATGGTCAGATTAGCATTTAAAAAATATTATTCTGGCCACTGTAAGGTGGTGAGTACGGGACAGTGGTGGGGCAAGTTTGGAATGGGGACAACCAGTTAAGCCGCTTTTACCTTACTTCAGTGAGAGCTGTATTGGGAAAGGAACAATGGAAATGGAGAGAAATGGAAACATTTGAGAGAGATTTTGAAGGTAGAATTGACAGTACTTGGTAATTGATTGGATGTGGGGAAGCAGTAGGGGAGAGAGGTTTGAAGTGACATGCAGGTTTCTGGGTCAACTAGTTAGGACTGTGATAATATAATGCCTTTATTGACACGGGGAACTTTAGTGGTGTGTGTTTCTGTGTGTGTGTGTGAGTGAGAGAGAGAAAAGAATACCTTAAGTTCAGTTTCAGATGTTGAAAGTACCTTATGACATTCAAATGAAGGCATCCAGAGGTTTGATGTATAGGTGTGAACATCAGATAAGGTGGGGATAACTTTATAGATGACACCAGCTTGTAAATTTGTGTGATTATGTTCATCAGTATGCAACAGCCAGGAGTTAGGAGTTAGATGCAATAAAAGCAGGCAGGGGTTTTGTTAGGGGAGTATAATTGGGACAGTAGACAAGGAAGTTGATGGTGGGAGAACACCTTGGTGGATTGAGATTATAAGAAAGTTTGGAAGCGGGTTCTCTAAAACTCAAGTTTTTAGGGAGGGAGTCAGAGAAGGCAAAGCATACATAGAGTATACTGTGGTGGTGGAAGTCCGAAAGGGCCAAAGTTTTTCTTGATGCCTGAGAGTGACAGGGATGTGAGGGATGGTAGGTTTGGGTGGTGGCAAGCTTTTCACAGTGCTTAAGAAATAGCCTGAAATGTTGTGCATTTTTTCTTAAATGTGCCTTTCTAAGATACTTTCTAAATTCCCAAGAAAATAATAGTTGTCTTTTACCATATCTCTTAATTAGTCTCATGCAAGTGTTTGTTAAATGTATTAATTCAAAGGAGCATTGTTTAGTTGTAGCCCATAAATCAACTCAGTACCCTCATTAGTTCCATATAATAATTTGGGTCTATATTGATTTGGATACTTCTAGCTTGAAGTATCTTTTTTATCAGAAATGCTCCTAGAGGGGGCGGATGTGGCTCAAATGGTTGGGCGTCCGTCTCCCATATGGAAGGACCTGGGTTCGATCCCCATGACCTCCTGGTAAAAATAAAGAAAAATATAGAAGGTATGCCATTAGGCCCTGCTGAGCCAGGCAGCAAGATGATGATGTAACAGGAGAGTGACAGGAGAGAGAGCCAAGAAGAAAAAAAAAACACCAAAAAAAAAACCAAACCTGAAATTAGGTGGCACAGGTGGTAGGACGCCTCTCTCCCACATTGGAGGTGCCCAGGATTGAATACTGTTGAAGATGAGGAGAAAAATGAGAAGAGAGGTCAGGAAACAGACACAGAGAATTGCCCAGCGAATGAACACAAAAACAGCGAAAATGGGGCGGATGGGTAAAAATGGATAAAAGTAAATAAATAAATGAATGAATAAATAAATCTTAAAAAAAGAAAAGAAAAGAAATGCTCCTAGATAACAAGTAGAAAGGTAGATGGAAAACTGTAAGTAAGAGTATAAAGTAAAGTGGTAGCTTTATTGAATATAAAGTTTGTTAAATGAGAATTACACAGAAGTTCTTAAACTGACAGTAGCAAGGAAGAAAGGTGGATGATTTTAAAGGATGTCTCTTTAAAAGATTTTGTTGAGTGGTATGACAATAGATAAAAGTTCAATCAGCAGTGAATATGTCATACACAGTTATTCTAAATTAAACAGTCCAAAAGAAAATTGGAACTAAGAGACTTGGGATTCTAAGGCTGTGAGTTAGAGAGCTAGGAGTTTTCCTCCAGAAATGTCAGTTCAAAGTATGAGACAGATAAGAAATCTTAGGAAAGAGAAAAAAAAAAAAAGAGCTAAGGACTGATTTGTAGAAATTCCCCATAATTAGAATTGGGTAGAGGTAGAAGTACTTATAAAATATTAGAGGAATAGTTAAAGTAGGGGAAAAATAGAGTGCCAAAATTATAGAAGCCATGTTTACGAGGCCTTCCAGATGGTTCAAAGTGAACAGTGTTTCAAAGACTGCATTCATTATTCAGAGTATGAAAGGGGAAAATATGATTTGGTGATGGGAAGAGTATTGATAAGCTATAAATTAATGGTTAAGCTATTTTCAGGATACCACTAATTCACCAGTGGGTGGAAGAGAACCTCAAGTCTGATTTGGACTTAACATTTAAATATTGATAAACATTAAATGATGAGGAGGTTCAACTTATTCTTTAATGTTAGATTTTGGTGATTAAATGTGGATTTACAATGTTCGTGCTCTCCCAGTGAATTGAGATATAGCAAGTTAGACATTCAAATGGTAACAGTGAAACTCTGTAAAATCTGTACCCTTGAAATGAAAAAAAAAAACAAAAAAAAAAAACTTCTGGTCCAGTTCTTATCATTTTTAATTGAGTTGCCCATTTCTGATTAACTGTATCTGGTTTTTAGTTTTCTTTCAAATCCTCTACTGGCTTTGCAATTGCCTTTATTTGCTTGAGGAGATAGATTGCTAGTTACTTTAGAGTTAGAGCTGTATGAAGAGTCCCTGAGCCACCTTGTGGCTATACCTGGATATTTTTCATTTCCCCATGTCCTAGAAGAAACGGAGACCTCACTTCTAGTCTTGGTACTGGGCAGAGAAACAGTAACCTGGAAACAGCCCTCACATTGGGGCAGTCGGTCTGCAAAGCAATAGCTATACCTTAGTATATTTTCTTTTTAAAATTAGGTTTATAGAAAAGTTATGCATAGGATACAGAATTCCCATATATATACCACCCTATAATTAACACTTTGTATTAATTAGTGTGGTACATTTGTTAAAGTTTTTCAAAGAACATTTTTATAATGGTATTAACTATTGACCATAGTTTACACTAGGATTCACTATTTGTGTTGTACAGTTCTGTTTTCATATTTTAAAAATACATTCTAGAAACATATATACAACGTAAAATTTCCCATGTTAACCACATTCAAATATATAATTCGGCACTGTTAGTTACATTTACAATGTTGTGCTGACTTCTCTACCATCCATTACCAGAATTTTCCCATCAACCCAGATAGAAGCTCTGTACAATTTAAGTATTAACTTCCCATTCCCTCCTCCATCCAGGCTGCTGGTAACCTATATTCTTGTTTCTAACTCAAGAATCTTATTCTAATTATTTCTAATTATTTCCTATCAGTAAGAACATGCAACATTGTCCTTTTGTGTCTGGCTTATTTTACACAACATGATGTCTTTAGGGTTCACCTGAATATTTATACATTTTCTTGTAACCTAATTGAGGCCTGTTATGCATGTTTCTCTTTAGGAGATTTTAAAAAGTCGTATATTCCAATAATCTTTTTGAATAGTAAGGACAGAATAGTCAATTTATTGCACAAAGTTTCAGCCCGCATTATATTTGTAGATGTTCACATATATATTAGCATATTTTAGCAGTTTGGAAATTATGTATGTAAGTCATGATAAAATGAGACATCTGGTTTTGTTGTGGTAATTCTGTTATTTCACTACTTAAAGTTTGTAAAAAAAAAAAATGCAGGTCTTTTTCTGTAATTGGTCTCTGACATTGTTCTGTTCTTATAAAATGTTTTTATGAAAAGTTTTGATAATTTGCTTTGCACTGTCATTCATTAATCTAAGTTCAAATGTTTTTTTATTCTTGTATTCTATGAGAAGTGAAAATAAATTAGTTCATCACCATTGTACTGGAAGGAGGGGAATAGATGCTTTGAAATATGACATCTTTTTCTTGTAATATTTTCATTCTCTTGTGGCATTTGACTCTTCTCTTTTTTAATATATTTTTTTATTTTTAAAGATACTTAGATTACATAAATGTTACATAAAAAATAAAGGGGATTCTCATAGACTCTTCTGTTCTTGAAGTCTTTAAATTTCCTAAGAAGGAATCCCATATGAAAATACAGGAAAGCACAAGGGAAGAAAGTTATTAGCTTCAAGCTGTTTTCTTTTCACATTTTAAGTTATTTACTATTTTTAAAAGCTTACTCTTTTTTAAGATTTCTTTATTCCCTGCCCCCCCCCCCAATTTTGGGCTCACTGTCTGCTCTCTGTGTGTTCTTCCGTATCTGCTTGTCTTCTCTTTAGGCGGCACTGGGAACCGAGCCTGGGACCTTCTGGAGTGGAGAGAGGCACTCAATCTCTTGCACCACCTCAGTTCCCTGGTCTGCTGCGTCCCTTATTGTCTCTCCTCTGTGTCTCTTTTTGTTGCCTCATCTTGCTGCACCAGCTCTCCGCTCAGGCCAGCACTCCTGCGCAGGCCAGCACTCTGCATGGGCCAGCTTGCCTTTCACCAGGAGGCCCCAGGAATTGAACCCTGGACCTCCTATATCGTAGACAGGAGCCCAATCGCTTGAGCCACATCTGTTTCCCTAAGTTATTTACTTTAAATGGTCATTTTCTTTTATTGCAAGTCTAGTATTAAAAATAATATTCCAAAAAAAAATTTAAATAAAAAATTAAGATTTACTTGAGTTTGGGTTATGATCTATTATTCTACCATTTGATGATGATTATACACCTATAAATTATGGTGATTTTTTTGTCTTTTATGAATTTACAAATATCTTAAATTTCAGTCAGGGGGGAAAAACTCACTTGCTTTGGTTTATCAGTAGTTAAGTACTGAGAATTTACCTTTACTTATTCAAGTCAGATAAGAGTCAATGTGTGAGCCAAATAATCTTTTATAGTGTGGGAATATGTGTACTTAAATTTATTTATTCTCTTCTCATTCCCTCCCTTCATTCTTCTCCCAAATGTATAGAGACTTAAATGATCATTGATCTCCTAGCATTTCTGGTTAGTGAAAATTTTAGTAGAATATGACTGATTTTTGCCAAACATTGAACTGCTGTGAGTCTGTATCTTTTTTAATTGCACTTGTGAATAGATGTGTTTTATTGACCTGATAGATTTTTCAGTCAGATATGTTGGCATAATGGTGAGGAAATTTTAATGCTATTCGATAACTGGATAGAGATCATGGAGGGATGTAGGCCATAGCCCTAATGTTCATTCATTTATTCACAAATATTTACTGAGCATCTAGTTTCTGGAGATAGAATGGTGAACAAGTGGACGAAGTGTTTTCTCTCATGTAATTTACATTTTAGCACGAGAATGGTAGATAATACAATATGAAAAAGTAAGTACAGAAATAAGAAAACAATCTGAAAATGCTGAATTCTAGGCAAAGAATTGAAATAAGGTGATATTACGAGTGATGAGAGATTATCAGGGAAGGCCTCTCCGAGAATTTGATATTTAAGCTAGATATGAATGATGGAAAAGAACAAGCAAGGCATACACAATGGCATGTGTATATGGGTGGGTATATAAGAGACAGGCAGACAGATGGACTCACAGAGAAGAAGAGTTGTCCAGACAAAGGGAAGGCAATTCAAAGGAAGGCCCTAGGATAGGATTAGGCTTGCCTTATTCAAGGGACTGAAGGAAAGTCATTGGGGTACTGTGGGTAACCCAGAAATGGCACAGCGTGTGTTGGCCTAGTAGGCAGGAGCCACATGGTGAGGGCCTTGCCATGTCGATTTTATCCTAAAGACTGAGAATTATTTAGCAGTCTGTACTTTTTTCTGTTGAAGTGTAAGTTTCCTAAGAATCAGGCCTATCTCTTTTTAATATATATCCTTATAATGATGCTAGGTATTTAATAAGTAATGCCTAATTTACCCAGAGTTGTAGTGGTTTGTTTTGTTTTGTTTTGTTTTGTTTAATTTGTTTTCATGTTGCAGTCCTCTATACTAATCTTTGTTTCCCAGTTCTCAACATTTTAACTATTTAATGGTAAAGTAATGGTGGCTTAATTTGAGATAAAAGAATGCCCTAAAATTAACCATGTATAAAGCTCAGTTGTTTCCATATGGTCTGTTTCTAGTAAAATAGTAATAGTACATGTAGCCTAGTGAGACCTTTTTTGTTTGACCCATTGTGTGTGTGTGTGTGTGTGAGTGTTAGAGGGTTGGGTGGGGCACATAATCATTATTTTCCCTCTGCTGATGTAATGGAGAATTCAGTCCTCTAGGACATATTAGAAACAATGTATTTAATGCTCCCAATTTAATTTGCTAGTATCACAATTAATACAATTAAGGTCACTTGAAATGAAACTATTAACAAATTGAGTAATTTACTTTAACAATGTCAATGTGTTCTCACAATTACATTTTCTTTAATTAGTGTACAAGCTATTATTTAATTGCAAACTTTACTTAGAAAAATGTAATAATGCATTATTGGCTTCTTATAAAAAAGAAAGAAACTTTTAATGGTCTGAGTGATTTTGTGGAAGAGCTGATATATATAAAGTGAAAGCACAAAGCCAGAAAACAATGCTTGCAAGAATGTAAATGAGAAACAAGTACTTTTCTTGATACTTAACAATACATATCCTATTTATCATTGCTTAGGTAGTATTAGAAACTTTTAATGATAGAGAGAAGAACACATCCTGACAAATTGTAATAATACTCAGTTTCATCTAATTTGGGTCACAACTGCAATAATTTTATTCTTCATCATCATAAGGAAGGGGAACAGGATGGTGGGAAATATAAAATGGTAGGAATCAAAAAGTTTTGATTATGCAATGAGCTTTTATTTTGCATTTTAATATGATTGTTTCTGACCCTGACCTAATAATTCACTTTAACAACCAATGGTAGAGCTCTCCAAAAGAGCTGGTGAGCAAGCCTTTCTGCTCCTATGGGCACTTATTCTACCTGGCTTACTTTGCAGAGATCAGAAGACCCTGTCAGGAATAAATGATTACTTTTCTATTTCTATATATATGCAGAGTAAGTGTAAGGAGATGAGTTATAAACCAAGTCATAACGAATAGATCTGCTATACTCTGTAAATATGAGAGCAAGATTTACTATCGTGTAATCAAGTGGTGATTTTATGTGGAAGAGAGAGAAATGCAATCTAGATAATTCAATACTATAATTTTAAAAATTAGTTTGACAGTCTCTTTGCCTAATTGATCGATTTAAGTTTCTGTTGCTTTCATTTTCTTTCTGTTTTTTCCACTTTGGTTAATGACAAAAATTCATAAAATTGGAAATAAAAAAGAAGAAGCAGGCAGAAGTAAAATCAGGCAATAAATAAATAAATATTTAATTGTAAAATGCAAGAAGCTTAGATAATCCACAGATCAAAAAATTAACTATTAATTCTCATTAGGAAAGAATTTCATGGGAATGTATTGGGTTTTATTTATTCAACACTTGCAAATGTTTATGCAACAGTTCCCCATTGATTTTCATTATGTATCCAAAATTCCGAGATCAGACTACCAGGTTGATGATTAGCCAAATGAGTAAGGAATTGGGTGATTTACTGGAAGAACAATGTCCTTAGCAGTAGTAGAAAATTTCATTAAGTCTTTAAATAGCATTTTGACTTTAGCATAGATAAACTACTACTTGGTTAGTTGCTAAATACACTACAATAAACAGTTCTTCTTTGGTGCCTATTTGATTCTCATTGCTAAAGTCTATTTTTACAGTTTTAAATTGATTCCTTAGCTGCTGTTATAGGATAATAGAAGAATGACCTGAATCTGATTATGTAGATACTTAATCTCTAAAATGTAATGTTTTAAAAAAAAAAGGACATTGATTTGTTTTATCAAAGAAGGCCAACTCTAAGAAGTTAATTGCTTTCTTCCAAGTCTTGCTATGTGGTCTTCATTCTTAGCTCTCCTATCTTGTAAGAAATTTCTAAAACATTTTTTGAAATAGCATGCTATTAAAGTATTTAATTCATCTCAGAGCTGAGGACTGTGATCCATCGCATGTCAGGGTTATAGCATTTCAGAAACACCTTCCGTAGCTGTGATAGTTTGGGGCTTTTATGGACCCTGGAAAAGATCATGTCCTCAGAGCTTATCTATTCCTGTGGGCAGGAACCTATGGTAGGTGGGTCCTTCTGATTAGATCACTTCAGTTACAGGCCTTTGATTAGGTTACTTCAGTAAGGTATGCCCCAGGGTGGGTCTTAATCCTCTTACTGGAGTCCTTCATAAAGAGGATGAATATGGAGAAAGCAGAGCTGCAGTGATAGAGAAAATCTCCCAGAAGCTGAGAGAGAAGGTCCGGAAACCAGAAGCTGATATCAGAGGAACCTGGGAGGGAGAAAGCCACAGGAGCAGAGAGAAAGCCAGAGGAAACCAGAAGCCAAGACCTGGAGGAGAAGGGAGAGACAACAGATTCCAACATTGTGCCCTGCCATGTGACAGGAGTCCAGGATCACCAGCAGCTGGTCTTTGGGGAGAAAAGCATTGCCTGCTGAAGCCTTGATTTGGACATTTTTCTCAGCCTTGGGACTTTAAGCTTATAAATTAATAAATCCCCATTGTAAAAGTCAACCCATTTCTAGTATATTGCCTTTGGCACCCGTTAGCTAACTAAAATACTAGCCTATAGAATAGTCATGTTTTCTTGGATTACTTGAGATTTTTCAGCAAGCTTTAAGTAAAAGGACTTTCCATCCTCGTTTTTATGGTGAATTCTAGGGAATTTGTATGTTTCTCTCTTAAAATCAATATGCCAAAATTCCTCTTCCATTGATTTTTACTTTTTCAACTTGAACCATATCTTTTTTCTTTATTCCTCTTAACAATTTATTTGAATAATAGAATAATCAATAGTAGAGATACTTTAAATTACAATTATTTGAAAATTACATCTACAATACTTTAAGAGGTTAATACATTAACCTCTGTGTTTACCAGTCTTTCAATTAAGCTAGTTTCAAACGTTTTTAGTTTATAATAGTTCTCTGTCTCGTTCCTCGAATGGACTGATCTTCCTATAAGCTGATCCTTTGGGTAGGTGGTCTTTCTAGATTATCAACTTTGTCTTTACCCTCTAATCCTTCACTTAATTATTCTTTCAATATTCTCATTTTATTTACTGAGTGAAGCCTTTTTTGGAATGACCAGTCCTTAGCATTAGATTAGAACTATTTTCATGATTACATGCATACCTCAGAAATATTGTAGGTTTTGTTTCATACTACTTCAGTAAAGCAAACATTGCGATAAAGTGAGTCATACAAACTTTTTGGTTTCCCAGTGCATGTAAGAGTTATGTTTACACTATACTGTAGCCTAGTAAATGTGCAGTAGTAACCTAATGTCTAAAAAAAAATGTGCTTACCTTAAATAAAATAAACTTAATTGCTAAAAAATGCTAACCATCATCTGAGCTGTCAGCAAGTCATAATCCTTTTGCTGATGGATGGTCTTGCCTTGTTGTTGATGGCTGCTGACTAATCAGGGTGGTGGTTGTTGAAGGTTGAGGTGGCTGTGGCGATTTCTTAACAATAGGACAACAAATCTGAATCTTTTATTGCCATTTAAACAATGTTCACGGCTTCTTCAGTAGGAGTAGATTCCATCTCAAGAAACAGCTTTCTTTTCTTATCCATAAGCAGCAACTCCTTGTCCATTCACATTTTATCATGAGATTGCAGCAATTCAGTCACATCTTTAGGCTTCACTTCTAATTCTAGTTCTCTTGCTGTTTCCACCACATTTGCAGTTACTTCCTCCACCGAAGTCTTGAACCCCTCAAATTCATCCATGAAGTGTTGGAATCAACTTCTTCCAAATTCCTGTGAACATTGATATTTTGACTTCCTCCCATGAATCACAAGTGTTCTTAATGATATCTAGAATAATCCTTTCCAGAAATTTTTCAATTTTCTTGCCCAGATATATCAGGGGAATCACTATCTATGGCAGCTATATAGCCTTATGAAATGTATTTCTTAAATAAGAAGACTTGTAAGTTGAAATGACTTCTTGATCCATGGGCTGCAAAATGGATGTTGTGTTAGCAGTCATGAAAATAACATTCCTCTCATTGTACATCTCCATCAGGGCTCTTGGGTACCAGGTGCATTGTCAATGAACATAGTATTTTGAAAGGCATCTTTTCTTCTGAGCAGTAGTCCTCAACTTTGGGCTTAAAATATTCCAGTCACCTATGTTGTAAACAGATGTGCTGTCATTTAGGCTTTGTTGTTCCATTTATAGAGCATCAGCAGAGTAGATTTACCATAATTCTTAAGGTCCCTAGAATTTTCAGGATGTAAATCAGAATTGGCTTCAACTTCAAGTCATCAGCTGCGTTAACTTCTAACAAGAGAGACAGCCTATCCTTTGAAGCTTTGCAGCTAGGCATTGACTTCTCTTCTCTAGAAGGCTGTTTCATCTACATTGAAATTCTGTTGTTTAGTGTAGTCACCTTCATCAGTTATCTTTACTAGATCTTCTAGATAAGTGCTGCAGCTTCTACTGCAGTACTTGGCTGCTTAACCTTGCACTTTTATGTTAATGGAGATGGCTTCTTTACTTAAACCTTGTGAACCAACCTCTGCCAGCCTCAAACTTTTCTTTTGCAGCTTCCTCACGTCTCTCAGCCTTCCTAGAATTGAGAGAGTTGGGTCCTTGCTCTGGGTTACACTTTGGCTTAAGGGAATGTTGTGACTGGTTTCATCTTCTATCCAAACCACTGAAACTTTCTCCATATGAACATTAAGGGTGTTTTGCTTTCTTATCATTTGCGTTTTCACTGGAGTAGCACTTTTCATTTCCTTAAAGAACTTTTCCTTTGCATTCACAACTTGGTTAGCTGTGGGATTTTCCTAAATGCCATTTATCACATTGAGGAAGTTCCCTTCCATTCCTAGTTTAAGGGTATTTTTTTTTGTTTGTTTGTTTTTAATCATGAATGGGTGTTAGATTATAGGTCTATTAAGATTTTCCATTTCTTCTAGTTTTCCTATTTTGTGTGTTTGTACAAATTTGTCAATGTCATCTAGGTTATCTAGTTTGTTGGTATACAATTGTTCATAAACAATTGTATAAAATAAAAAAGATTTGTAATCTTTTTTATTTCTGTAAAGTTCGTGGTAAAGGCCCCACTGTCACTTCTGATTTTAGTAATTTGAGTGTTTTCTTTTCTCCCTTTTTCAGTCTAGCTATAGGTTTGACAATTTTGCTCATTTTTTTTTCAAAATCAACTTTTGGGTTCATTAATTTTCTCCATTGTTTTTCTGTTCTTGATTTCATTTTCCACCACTCCAATCTTTGTTATTTCCTTCTATTTTCTATGCGTTTAGCTTCCTCTTTTTCTGTTTCCTTATAGTGTAAAGTTAGATTATTGTCTTGGGATCTTTTTTTTTTCCCTCAAAAATGAAATATTTATTATCGCATTTTGTGACTTCACACCTTTTTTTTAAACATAAGATAATAGTCCTCAGACAACTATTTCAATGTAAATTTGACAAGACTTAAAGATAACAGCATTTTCTTCTAGTGAGAAACATGCTGAGAAAAGAATTCCTGGACATAAAATAACGATTCCATAGCAGATCTGATACTAGCAAAATCATTCTTTTTTTTTTTTTCAGTTGAGGCAAACACATAGAATATCTAACATGAAAAAATTAGTAGACCGACCTCTGTATGAAGCTCGTTACAGTATTCTCTTGCTCCTTTTTATCACCAAATCTTGGAGTTTCTAATAAAATCCTAATTTTGGTGCCACGACTACGAATAACTTTTTTTTGTGTTGAGCAAAGCTACCAACTTTAGATTGTTTTGTACACAGCCAAGGCTGAGAACTCCTAGAAGAAGATGCTGCTCTGTCTTTAAATCTTCACTGGCAAACTCCTGGAAGAAAAGTCCACAAAAATAATAATGAAATTAGCTTATGAAGTACAAAATATAAAGATCAGTTTGAAACTAAAGAACACATTTATGGAGGAACAAAGACTGGGTATGAAAACACATTCTTGAAGCTGGAATACAAGTGATGAGGTTCATCCATATGTTCATCCTGGTCTCCAGCATGGTTCTTTTCTCATTGGCCCAACAGGTTTAAAATATACCTCAGTTTCTCCTGGATAGTGAATTCACTGATGAACCAAAGCAGTCATTCTTTTGGGAACAACACACACAGTGTGGAAAACAAGGCTATATATTTTTTTTCTCTTCTAAAACTGTTTGAGGCAACATAATGGAATGACCATCAGAAATGTACAAGTTTAACTTAGTTCCTTTGTTTATACCACAGTAGTTATAACTGTTGGAGTCTTTTTCCAGAGGATCTTTACGTGGACAGAATTGTCATAGTGACCCCATGATTTCAACTTTGCGTTCTTATCAGATTGGTCCTCTGTTGCTTGATGAAAAAATGACAAAAATGAAAATTAATCACAGCTCTCTGGAATTTCATATTAAGTGTCAACATCTGGTCAAGGTTCAGAAAGTCTTAAAATAATTTTTGCATGTGTTTCCTTTTCCTTTGAGTTCCCTTGTTCTATTGTGTATGAATGTCCATAACCTTTCCACTGACATTGGGATTTACAGAATTTAACGTTGTGGGGCTCTGTGCTGACATAGTCATTCCAGGGTGCAGAGGGGGTCCTCCCTGCATCTTCATGGCTGGGTGGTGGTGATGGCTTGACAAGTATGACTACATTGGGAGTCCATGTCTAATTGAGTAGGGTGTGGGGTTATCTGGGCATCTGTGTAACTTGGCTATGCCATACTCATTCCCATAGAACCACCCTGAGAAATGAAGTCCTCTAGCATGCTCTGCAGATTTCCCCCTTGTTTGATGATTACTTTACATGATGAAGGTGACATGTAGTGCCATTGCCCATCCATGCCCATAGTCATGCCCATTCCACTCCTAGGTCCTGCAGGCCAGATTCCATGTGTTACTGAGCATCCAACACAGAGCTTCCCATGGGTTGACCTTCTAGACTATATAGGCTGCTCCTTGGCTCACTACTCCATTTGACTGGTCAGTCATGGGCTGTACTGTGCCTTTTCTGGCCCTAATAAACCGGTTGTTTACTTGGAGAATTGTAAGTCCCACGTCTTGCACTGTTTCTTCTGCTCTTTGGAAAGGTACAGATGTGTGAGATGCTGGAAGAGCCATGCTTTCATAATATTTGTTCCCTTTTTGGGGAAAATGCCTCTTTTCTTCTGGTGTTTTTTGTCTTTGTCTGGATCATCATCGTCACCCGTACCAGGTAAAGCTACATTGTTGTCTAAACCATCTCCTTGCTCACTGCTATTGTCTCCACTCTAGGAAGAGTGACCCCCACTGGAGGGCCCCAGGGTACCTGCTGAGTGGCTTGAGGTTTCATCATCATAGTCTCGCCAAGATGAAAGGTTATGGTCCATGAGATTTGTGGAGGAGCCGGAAAGTTCTTTGTGGTCTGATTTGGAGCTGCAGTTTCATTCATCGATAACAAGGTGGATTGGGCATTTTCCCTTTCAAACAGCTAATATAATGGTAGCAGAAGTTATCACACAGTTCATGGACCTTTTCTAACTCGAAAAGATGAAACCTTAGTACTTGCGTTGCTTGAATCATCAAATTGTCCAGCACTGGATTTGAGGAAAAAAGTGGCCTTTCGGTGTGAACCTGCTTGTCCAAGACCATGATGTCCTTGTTGAAGGAGTCGGAGGAGCAGGCATCTCTGCTAGCCACTCCAGGTTCCCCGGGAGTGCAGGTGTCCAGCTTGCATTTCTCAATGACCAGAGCTAACAGAGGAGACAACGGGTGCCCATAGATTGCATCCTTGTCCTGCTTCAAGGCATCATTGACAATGGATCCCATGCTGTTTGACATAACATTGGGGTGTGGGGTGTGTGCTTTATAGTGCTGTGTGGCATGGAGCAGTGGCCTGTGGTTCAGGTGGTGAACTGGAGGGACTGGGCATGGTGCATGAGGTCTCCGTGTATGGATGCCGGCACCCCTACTCCATCCATCCCTTTGTAATGGGGGCCCCTCATTGTGCTGTCAGAATCTGGCAGGAGGGAAGGATGTGAGCAGGAGGTGAGAGGGCCAAGGGAGCAGTAGGGAGAAGAGAGAAAAAAGCCAGGAGAGGGAGAATGGAGAGAGAAGTGGGAAAGAGTCAGAGATGAGAAAAGGAAAAGGGAGGAGGAAGAAGGGAAAATAAAAACCAAAGCAAAGTCAGAAAGGAGAAAAATACCGAGCATGAGTTGAACACACAGAAACCAAACCAGCCAAAACAACAGAGTTTAGAGTTGTTTGGGGGGAAATGTTTTTAAATTTTAAAATGTCAAAGCATGAACCAAGAACAGTCTAGAGGGAGGAGAAGGAGGAAGTTAGGCTGGGGACTGACAGGGACCCAGAGGCCTGGCTCTAGCCTGAGGCAGTGGAACCATAGCCAGCCAACTGACGGAGAAGTGGAGTTAAGAGGAAGAAGCCCTGGAATCCACCCCAACCCCTCTTTGCTTCCTCCAATAAATCAAAAGACAAAATGAAACAAAATAAAGAGAAGAAAAATACTAATAATAAAGATGAGAATGCTGAGGACAAGGAAACTTCTTTTTTAAAAAAAATAAAATTAAAATACAGGCATTTATAGCTATGAATTTCCCTCTGGGCACTGCTTAAGCTGTATCCCATAAAGTTTGCTAGGTTGTGTTTTCATTTGTATTCATTCTCCAATATTTTCTATTTCTCTCATGATTTCTTCTTTGATTCATTTATTGTTTGAAAGTATTGTTTAAATTCTACATATTTATGAATATTCCAGTTTTCCTTCTGTTATTGATTTTGAGTTTCATGCCCTTGTGGTTGGAAAACATACTTTGTATGATGTCAGTCTTTAAAAATTTTTTGAGATTGTTTTGTGGCCTAACATATGGTCTATCATGGAGAATGTTCCATGTGCACTTGAAAATGTTCTCTATAAGTTGGTTAGATATATAGTTTTCTGTTTCCTTATCAATCTTGTGTCTGGTTCTTTACGTTACTGGAAGTAGAGTATTGGAGTCTCAAACTTTTAATCTAGAACTGTCTGTTTCTCTCTTTAGTTATTTCGGTTTCTGTCTCATATATTTTTTAGGTGGTCAGGTATTCTGTAGTTGTTTAACTTCTTCATGGATCTACCCTTTTATTCCATATATGTCCTCCTTTGTCTCTTATAACAGTTTTTGTCCTGGAGTCTATTTTGTCTTAATATTAATGTAGTGACTCCAGCTCTCCTCTGGTTACTATCTGCATGGAGTATCTTTTTTTCTATCCTTTCACTTTCAGTCTAGTTTTGTCTTTCAACTTAAGGTGAGTCTTTTGTAGAAACTAATAGTTGGGTCATATTTTTTAATCCAGTTTTCCAATCTCTGCCTTTTAGTTGGAGAATTTAATCCATTTACATTTAAAGTATTTAATGTTAAGGAAAGACATACTACTGCCATTTTCATATTTATTTTATGTATGTTTTTATCTTTTGTGTTTTCCTCAGCTCCTTCATGACTGCCTGCTTTTGTGATTAATGGCTTGTTTCTAGGGTACCATTTTGATTGCCTTGTTGTTTCTTTTTCTGTATACAATTTTTTCTTAGTACTTACCCTGTGGATTACAATTAGCATCTTAACTTTGTATGAGTAAAGTTTGTATTAATACCAACTTTGTTTCAATAGTATGCAAAAACCCTACTTCTTTACAGCTTTGCCCCCACTCTTTTATGATGTCATTAAATTTTTTTATACTTTGTTTGATCAGTAACATAGATTTTTAATTTTTCAAATGCATTCGTCTTTTAAATCATGTAGGAAAAAAATGTGAAGTTAAAAACCAAAATTGCATTCTGGCTTTTATAATTACCTATGTAGCTGCCTTTACTGCATTTGTTTTTCTTTATTTATTTTTTTTGTATGGCTTCAAGGTACTGTCTAGTGTCCTTTCATTTCAGCCAAAAAGAGTCCTTTTAGCTTTTCTTGTAGGTCAGGTTTACTAGTGGTGAACATCTTAGGTTTGTGTTCATGTGGAAATATCTTTATTATGTCCTCATTTTTTAAGTATAGTTTTGCCAGATGTAGAATTCTTGGTTAACAGTGTTTTTATTAAAAAATATATTATTTAATTATTTTCAAAACATACTTAGATTACATAATATGCTACATAAAAAAAATATAAGGGATTCCCATATGCCCCACTCCCCATACCTCCCACTTTCCCCCACATTAACAACTTCTTCCATTTGTATGGTACATTTATTGCAATTGATGAAAACACATTTTGGAGCATTGCCTCTATGCACGGATTATACTTTAATTGTAGTTTACCCTCTCTCCCACTCAATTCTGTAGGTTATGACAGGATATATGGCCTGTATCTGTCGCTGCAGTGTCATTCAGGACAATTCCAAGTCCTGAAAATGCCCCCATATTCACCTCTTTTTCCCTCTCCCTGCCTTCAGCACCTCCGGTGGCCACTATCTCCACATCCATGATATAATTTCTTCCATTGCTAGAATCGCAATGTCTATAGTAGCATACCAATAAGTCCACTGTATCCCATACTTTATTTCCCAGTCCTGAGGATTCTGGGATGGTGATGCCCACTGCACCTCTAATTGAGAGGGGGCTTCAATCCCATATGGATGATGGATGGAACTCTCTTGCTTGTAGTTATAGATTCTCGTGGTTCCTTGGTATAGTGGTTGTCCATCCTCACCTCCTTGTTAGTTGTCCTGGGTGAATCCAATGAACTGGAGAGTAGGTGTTGCAACTCCACTGAGGCTCAGGGCCCTTTGGTATATGGACAGCCCAGAGATTCAAGTCTCTTGTACATATACCTACCAACTCAAGCACCAACTATAGGTTTGAATAGAAGGTACAGAAGAGGCATGTGTAGAGAAGTCACAACTGAGCCCAACTCTATCACACTCGGGAGCACAAACTCCAAAGTAGGGCCCACTGGCAAGGCACCAAACTTCAGGACTATCTGCCATGATCCTAGGACCTGGGTGTCTCCAGAGCCCTCAGGAGCCCTACTCTTTAGGGTAGTATCTTCTTTGGCAGTCTATGATATCCTGCTGAGATGTGCATAAGCGTTACCTGTCTGATGATCTCCTGACTCACTTTGAAGTCTCTTAGCCATATAAACTCATTTGTCTTTACCTTTTCTCACTTTTATTTAAGATCTTTTTCCGGTTCCATCACCAGCCGGTGCTTGGTAGTAAGCCCTCGGTGCCAGGGAGGCTTATCCCCAGGAGTCATGTCCCACACTGAGGGGTAGGTAATGCATTTATATGCTGAGTTTGGCTTAGAGAGAGGCCACATCTGAGCAACAAGGAGGCTCCCAGTAGGTAACGCTTAGGCACCCTACAACACTAGGCTAAGTTGCAATTTCAAGAGCAAAGGCTCATAAGCATAGTTGTCAACGTCAAGGGCCCATCAATGAACCATCCTTCTTCACTAGTCATTGCACCTGTACTTGGAGGATTGTTGCTGTTCCATCAGAGAATGTGACAGAGCTCCCCAGGATGGGAATTCGATATTCTTTCGGTTGTTGTATGAATCTCTACCCACTGTGGCAATGCCCCATGAACATGTGAATTGTGGAGGACAGACTAATGTGTCAAGCCCTCAGCGTTGTTGCAAGTATCTATGAATCTTGTCCCTCAAGGAGTGAAGCCTGGTGATCGCTGGGGACCCCGAGAGGTGGGGGGAAGAAGGAATAGAAAAGATGGAAGATGGGAAGCGGATGTGGCTCAATCGATAGGGCTCCCGTTTACCATATGGGAGGCCCAACCAGCCCGCGCGGCGTGGTGAGCTGATGCAGCAGGACGACCCAACAAAGGGAGACAAGCAGACACAGAAAAACGCACAGCAAATGGACACAGCGAGCACAAGCAGCAAGGGGTGGGGTGGTGGTGTTGGTGGTAAATAAATAAATAAAATCTTAAAAAAAAAAAAGAAATATAAAAACAAAACAAAAAAAAACTGATTAAAAAAAAGAAATATAAAAACAAAATAAAAAAAAACATTAAAAAAAAAAAAAGATGGAAGAGGGGGTTTTTAGGGAGCAGTGGAAATGTTCTGCATGATTTTGCAATGATGGATATAGGCCATGTTAAAATTCATCAAAAATTTATAAAAGTGTGGGATCTAAAATGTAAACCATAATGTAAACCATTGACCATAGTTAGTAGCTATGTTTCAATATTTGTACATCAGCTGTAACAAATATACCATCTACATGTAAAAAGGTTATTAATATGGGAAAGGGGAAAAGGGGAAGGATGTTGGGTATATGGGAGTCCCCTATATTCTGTATGTGACTTTATGTGACCTAAAACTTCTTTGAAGACAAAATGAAAAAAAGTAAGACACTGGGGAAGAAATGGAAGAAAATGCCACTGTACATACAGGACAAAAGGTATTCCAGTGATGAAAGGCAAAACATCAAAAAAATTTTATTATTTTTTAAAAATATTTTTCATTATTTTTTTAATAACCCAATTTCTTTTTTTTTACTTTATTTTAGTTTTAGTTTTTCTAAATTATTATGCATTTTATTTCTTATGTTTAAACCTATCATTGTTTCATTTTCCTATTAATTGTGTTTGGCGATATTCTTGGCTTCATTTTGGAAGAGGTTTTGGATCACAGAAGGGTTACAATTGTAGCAGGAGAGGATCAATGGTGTGGGGTGTCAGTGATGGGGGATACATGGGAGGAGGTTCACCTGGGCATACGTATAAGTTATATAAATATGGTCAACAGTGTTTTGTTTGCTTGTTTATTTGTTTGTTTTTTTCAGCTCTTTAAATGTTATCCCACTGCCTTCTGGCTTGCATGCATTTTGAAGAGAAATCAACTGTTGTTCTTATTGAGGATCACCTGTATGTGAAGAGTCAGTTCTATTTTTCTGCTTTCAAGGTTCTCTTATTGTCTTTTAACACCTTGTCTGTAATTTGTCTTGTGGTTCTCTTTGAATTTAGCCTGGAGTTCATCAAGCCTTTTGAATGTTTAGATTCATTTCTTTTATCAAATTTGAAAAGCGTTCAGCCATTATTTCTTCAAATATTCTTTCTGCCTCTTTCTCTGTTCTTCTTGGACTCTCACAACGTGTATATTGATATGCTTGGTGGTGTTTTCCAGCTCTCCTAGGTTCTGTTCATTCATGCTCCTAAAACTGGTTAATCTCAATTGAACTGTCTTCAAAGTTAATAGATTTTTCTTCTGCTGGCTCAAATACGCTGTTGAATTTTTCATCTCAGTGAATGTACTTTAAGTTCCGGAATTTCTATTTGGTTCTTTTTTATAATTTCCATTTCTTTTATTGATATTTTCCATTTTTTAAGACATCATTCTCCTGGTTTCCTTTAGTTCTTTGTCCATATTTTCCTTTAGTTCTTTGAACATATTTATGACAATTGATTTGGAGTCTTTATTTATTAAATCCAATGCCTGGGGTTCCTTAGAGACAGGTTGTGGCAGTTTGATGTAATTATGAATTCCAAAAATATAATTGAATCATGCTTGTAAACTGATATGTTAATCTGGGCATGATTAGGTTAGGATTAGGGTGTTGAGCCCCACCCCTTGGTGGGTGGGGAATCGAATATAAAAGGCAAGGCCAAGGACAGTTGAAGCAGTCTTTTGAGAAGTAGTCTTTTGAGAAGCAATTTTGATATTGGAAAGAAGGCCCCAGGAGAAGAGAAGCAAGCCGTTTGCCTGATCGTCTACAGCTGACCTTGTGGAGGAAACAGGAGCTAAGCCCGGAGAGAAATGCAGCCCCAGGAAGAGAGGAACCCCAGAAGCCTGAACCCTGGCAAACACTGGCAGCTGTCTTGCTCTAACACGTGGCAATGGACTATGGTGAGAGAAGAAACTTAACGCTTTATGGCCTGGTATCTGTGGACTTCTACCCCAAATAAACACCCTTTATAAAGACCAACTCATTTTTGGTATTTCACATTAGCACCCCTTTGGCTGACTAATACAGAAGTAGACTCTTTTAGAGTTCCATATTATTCACAGATATCTCCTGCTGATTCTGTTTCCCGAGAGAACCCTGACTAATAGACAGGTTGTATTAATTTTTTTTTCTTATGAATGGGCTATACTTTCTTGTTTCTTTACATGCTTTGTAATTTTAATTTTTGAAAACTGGCATTTATAATATTTAATATGGCAATGCTAGAACTCAGATTCTCTCCCATTCCCTGTGTATGTTGTTGCTGGAATTTGTGGGTTGTTTTTTGTTTAGTGACTTTTTAAAACTATTTTCAGAAAGTCTGTGTCCTTGTATGTGTGACCATTTAAGCCTATCTTTGGTTAGCTTAGTGGTTATCCTGTGTTCTGATACTTTCTTTAAATGCCTGGAGCCAAAGGAGAGGAAAAAAAGAAAATGAAAATATGCTTTCTCAGACTTTGCAGATTATCTCTGTGTTGGGTTGCTCATTTGACACTTATCCAGGCTCTTTACAACTCTGCCTTCATCTTCATATGCTGCTTGTAGAGAACTTGAAGTTCAGGTAGAAGTGAAATTTTAGGATCTCTTTAGGCCTTTTCTTAGCATATGTTCATCCCTGAGCATGCACATGGCCTTCTTGATTCCTCAGGATGTGGCCTTCTTGATGCCCTAGGATGTGCAGGAGGTTTTAAAAGCCCTTATTCCTTCACTTATCTCCTTTCCCAAGTTCTTCCTTCCAAGGTCTATTTCTTGTCCTGACTCTTATCCCTAGCCTTTGGCTGCTGTGGCCAGTAGTTTTGGCCTTAAATCCTTTCAGGGAAGCCATCTCAGCTTCAGAGTTGCTCCAAGTGAGACAAAATAAAGGCAAGCCTTGTTGCTGGTCCTTTGGGGAGCTGCCCGACAGGCCAAAACACCCAACCCCAGTTCTTTCAGAATAAGATCTGTATTGCTCTCTCTGGCACTAGCAACCAGCATTCCAAGTCTGGGCTGTCGTCTTCATGGCCACTTCCAGTCTGTGGTTGGGGCTTGGTAGGAAGGCAGTTTAAACATGACCATACTCTCTTTCTTCAGTCCAGCAGCTTCTTTATTTATTAATCTTTCTCTTGGTTGTTGGAAGTTTTTTACTAGACTTTAGGGTTCTGCAAAAGTTTATTCTCATTGTTTTTACCAGTTTATTAGTTTTTATAGAGGATAGAGGCCTGGGGTTCCCTACATCACCACTTTCAGAATCCCTCCAACTGATGTACTATGAAGAGGTTTTCAAAATTATATTGTCAATAATATTTTTAGTCATATATGACCCTTTTGTGGACCCCCAGAAAAGATCACATCCTTAGAGGTTATCCATTCCTGTGGGTATAAACCTATTATAGGTGGGATCTGCTTTTGATTAGGTTATTTCAAAAGGTGTGACCCAGGACGGTTCTTAATCTCCTTACTGGAGTCCTTTATAAATGAGATGAATATGGAGAAAGACACAGGAGCCCAGAGGAACCCACAGAAACTGACAGAGAAAAAGCCATGAGAGCAAGGAGCTGAAATCAATGGAACCCAGGAGAGAGGAAGCCAGACGCCGAGGCAACGAAACTGGAAGAGAAGGGAGAGGCCACCAGATGCCTCCATTTGCCGGTCTTTGGGAGGAAGCATCACTTGATGGCGCCTGGATTTGGACACTTTTGTGGCCTCAGAACTCTTGCTTGCAACATGCTAAATCCCCGTTGTGAGAGCCAACCCGTTTCTGGTCCATCGCTTTCTGCAACTTTTAGCAAACTAAATCAACAGGACAGACCGCAAAATTGCATATATATATATATATATATATAAACAAAAAAACAACAACAGAAGAGGATCACAAACTTCATGATGTTGTAAAAAAAAGAAGGGGAAAAAAAACATATTCCTGACACAAACCTCGGTAGATTAATGGAAATAAAAGATGAATATGTAAGTTAAAAATATTAGCCCTCTTACTTACTCTTAGTCTTTTGGAGGTTAAATTATTTTTTAAAGTTGTCAGGCATTGTACTTTAATAGTCCTTTATGTACATTTAATTAATTGCATGTTAAAATTAACATCACAAGTAACTTAGTAACAAGTTAAAAATAAATTTTGTCTTAATATAACTAAAAATTACAGTAATTAAATATATTTATTTAGCATGTAACAGCTTAGTGTAATATTAAAAACTACTTATAAACATATCAGTACTGAGCAGCAATTCTGGTTGTGGGTTGACCATTTACATATAAAGTTTTGAGGCAAAAAGAAAAAAATACTTGATTTGAGATACTTGATATTATTGCAAAGGCAAGTATAGGTAGGTTTCATTTAATCCTTCTGTAAAGTCAAATCCATGAAAGCAGGTATGATTGGAATCTAGAGCCTACTAGGAACTTTTTCTTGGTGGGAGGTGGAGGGCTTTCAAGAATTATCTTTCGTGCTGTTTTATCAAATTTGTTTGTACCAGCTTACAGTTCTCACATGGCTTATCTAAGTTTAGAGGTGGCTGTGTTACATAAGCCTCTGTCCAAAGACCAAGAGGCGCTATTCTTCTCATTAACACCTAGAGGAGGGCCGGAGCTGTCAGGTGCCTGACTGGTGTGGAAGGAAGGAGAGCAGCAAGAAGCATTTACATGCTTGGCAATTTCTTGCCTTAAAAACAACAACAACAAAACAAAATGTTGATTAGGGGTATATTTATGTACAATCTGGCCTTTTAACAAAGAAAAATAAGCCTATGTTTAGGCTGCCACTGTTAGAAACAAAACAGCTGAGACTTTAATGAACACCATACTGAGGGCATGGAGGACATAAGGCGAATTAAGCAGGTTACAAACTGCACATCTTCTGTTTAGATATAGGAGATCTCCCCAACCCTGACAATTAGTTGTACTGACAAGGCAAGCAGATAGACAGAAACAGAAGGAGATCATTTGTATCAATTTGAGAGGCAAAACTAGTAATGAAACAGATAACCACACAGCATAGTCTTACTTTTACTTTAAAATTGTTTTTTTTTTTTTTTCTCCTTCTATTTTCTCCAAAAACAAATACACATTGTTAAGCAGAAAACTTTTGAATTCTGATTACAAATAAAGGCCAACATAATTTTTTTTTTTTAAAGGAAGGATTCTCTGGACACTCAAACAAAATTTTTTTTTTTTTTTTATAATTTATTTTTTATTGTGGGTAAAAATCAAAATTTTCACAATACATACCAATATTTGTAAAATGATATAGAAATATATATGCATATATGTGCATTTGCTTACAAAAATGTTATTTATATATATATATAAATATTTTTTAAGAGGTGCTTAGATTACCCCAAATATTACACGGAACCCACTGGGATTCCCATGTTGCCCACCTCCCACCACATCCCACACAAACATCTCCCACAAGTGTGGCCCACCACCCTCAATGGACTTACACATCCTGGGGCCTTGCCACCAACCATAGACCACAGTTCACATCGTAGACCACACTCTCTCCCACACAGTTCTGAGTGGTGTGTGCTATTTTAAAATGGCCTACATCCGTTGACACAACGGTACTCAGGACAACCTCCAAATCCCGAAGAAGCCCCTGTATTTCAACTGCTCGTCCCCTCCCTTCTCCCTGCCCCCAAAGCTGTCTGAGTAACCTGACAGCTTTGTTCAAACATTGAATACGGGTTTCCTTTCATGAAAATCTTTTCAAAGTGCAGCAGTTCAGCTGTGAAAACCTGAATGCATTAATGATGACAAAGAAGCTCCAGAATGGGCCAATATTTGTTTTCTTCTTTTACCACATTTCTTGATAAATTGCATAAATTGCACACACAAAAGGATTGCAAGGTTATTTTAGTTTTTCTCTATTTTTATTATAAATGTCTTCATGTTTACCTTTTTAAATATGCTACCTTATTAATCATTTAAATATTTTTTTCACAAAATGACTTTAAGAAGTATTTAGTTAAAAAATATTACTTAAAGATACATTTTATAGATTGCATTTGGTATATGTAATAAATCAAAATATATGACTCTTGTTTAGCTTCTGGATAATTTTTTCAAAATTAAACCCCTTCTAACTCTCAGACAATTGTATTCTGACATTGTGTATTTAAAGATCATTTCCTTTGTATCTTAGGTTATAAAGAAGATGAGTCATTTGTGAGATTTAAATATTTTAATGTAATACATTTTTTAAGGCTCATGGACTTATAAAGAATGACATTGTTAATTTTTCTGAAATAACTTTTACTTGCATATTGTGGGTCCTATTTTGCTCAAAAAAGGTTCGAGGCATAATTTTGGTACGTATTCTGTGAAGTTTAGCTTTTCTTTTTTGATTTTTAAAATTTAAATGTCTCCTCTTTATAAAATACTTTTCACAAAAAAAAACATATCACAAAACTTAGAATTTAAATATTATTTTATGAAAGATCCTTGAACTATACCTTGGCATATTTTACATTTACAGATCGAAGATATTTTCAAATGACATGTATCTAAGCTCAATGACTAAAATGAGGTGTGCTGACTAATTGTTGGCCAGGTGCCAAGCAGTCATAGCTTCACTTGACTGTATAGAAAAAAGATCTACCCCATTATTTACAATAACCTGGGCTTGGTTTTGTAGATTTGATTTTGGTTTTTTTGCAGGTTTCCTTTAAATAATAAGGTTTAAGACATGACATTCCCTGTAGGTGTTGTTAATACCAATATGAATGATTTCTTTTCCTTTTTTTGACCATCAAATTGCAAATGTTAGTAAGAGTTTATAATAGTAAGTACAAGAAAGTGCTGTATATCTTGTCATAAGAAGTTTTATTAAGCAACATTTAAAACATAAAAAAAGACTTGACCTAATTTCTTAATATTTGAGTTGTTCATTAAATGTGGAACATCTTATAAATTCCAAGTACTATGTATTTTCAGTTGTTAAGAGTTAGTAATTGGTAGTTGGATTTGTTGCAGGCAATTTGAGTTAAGGAATCCATTCACATCTTTTTCAACCTTAAAATTAAGGGTTTATATATGCATATATATCTATATATCATTTTACAAATATTGGTTTGTATTGTGAAAAAATTTGATTTTTACCCACAATAAAAAATAAAAATAAAAAAAAAATTAAGGGTTTTCAGGACTGGCTGTAGAACAATGGAAGTTAGACCTCATCTGTGCCCCTGGGGAAGGATTGTTGTTCTCCTTGGGCAAGGGGGTTTATTGTGAACTTCAGCCCAGGGCACATGGTATCTTGCCAAAGATCACAAGCACCTGGCTGAATGCGCAGGAGTGAGGATCTTGAACAGAAACTTTTCTGTGGTTGTTTGACACAAGGCTAAAATGGCTAAATATATATGGTGAAAATTGCTGTATTTTAACAAAAGATCAGATCCCTCCTTAAGCTTTGCAGAGTTTTAAATCAGTTTTTTTAAGTTGGAAATTTTAATCCTATAACCTCATGAGAAACAATTAGCAAAGATTGAAATAGACAAGTCACAAACATGCTATAGTGACCTTTTGATTTGTTTTTATATAAAAAATTCTGAATCCACTTCATGAGCATCTTTATAAAAGGTTAAAATCAGCATTCCAATTAAAAAAACAAATATTGTAATAGCTAAAAATGTTTAAGTCCAAACTTTGCATTTTTAATGTGAGGAAAAAAAATTCTCAGATTATTTTACTTTTATATACAGCGTCAAAGCATGTATAGAAGAATATCTACCAATTAATTGAGTACTTGTCAGGTATCTTATGAAGTACATTAAACATGTTCTTATTTCAACAACGTTGTTAACTTATAGATTATTAATAAGTAATATCATTCATAGTGTATCAGTTAGCTTTTACAGCATAAAAAAACTTCCCAAAACTCAGTGACATAAAAAATGAGATTTTTATTGTTCATGAGGAAATAGGTCAGCTGGGTAATCCTCTTGCTCTGCCCTGAGAGTGTGCCGATGTCTTTGGTTGGCTGAGGGCTGGCTGGTCTAAGATGGAGTCACTCATATATCTTGTAATTGGCAGGCTGTTGTCTGAAGAGGTGGATTGATTGAACTGCATGTCTCATTCTCCAATAGTATAACATTCAGTTATTTACATAGTTATCTTTAACAATCTCATTGGATTTGATACCACCATAATTTTGATGGCACACACCAACTATATTTTTATATCTCTCTACCCCTCTTACGCTGTTCTTCTCATTAATTATATCTTTATACTATGTGTGTCCAAGAACGTAGATTTATCATTACTCTCTATGCATTTATATTTTAGAGCCTTTACCAAAAATTGGCATTACAAACCAAAAATTTAGCACTGGCATTTATATTCACCTATGTAGTTACCTTTACTAGAAAGCTTTTTTTCTTCATAAAGCTTTGAGCTACTGTCCTTTCCCTTCAGCCTGTATAACTCCCTTTAGCATTTGTTGTAAGGCAGGTATCTTGGTAATAAATTCTCTTAGCTTTTGTATATCTGAGACTGTCTTAATCTCTAATTTTTGAAGGGCAGTTTTGCTAGATATAGAATTATTTGTTGACAAGTTCTTTTTTCTTTCATCACTTTAACTGTGTTATCTCACTGTCTTTTTCCCTCATGGTTTCTGTTGACAAATTGACACGTAATCTATTGAGGCTCCTTTTTACGTAATGAGTTCCTTTGCTCTTCCTGCTTTCAGGATTCTCTGTCTTTGGCATTAGAAATTTTTCATTTTAATGTATCTTGGTGTGGATTTCTTTGTATCATATCTGCAGTTGAGCTTCTTGGGTGTGCATATTCATGTTTATTTTTTTTTTTTAATTTGGAACTTTTTATTCACAATTTCTTCCAATATTCTTTCTACCCCTGTCTTCTCTTTCTGGGCTCCCTTAATGTGTATATTGGTATGCATGATTGTGTCCCACAGGTCCTTATTCTTTTTTTCTATCTGTTCCTCATATTGGATAATTTCAATACCCCTATTTCAAGTTTGCTGCTGCTTCTGCCAATCCCAATCTGCTGGTAAACCTCTCAAGTAAAATTTTGATTTCATTTATTTTACATTGCTGGGATTTTCATAGGAATTGGGACTCACATTTTTAACAGATCAATTTGGCTGTTGTGTGGTCTTTGTAGATGTAATTAGTCAAGACAAGGTCTTCACTTGTACACCAATGTTCATGGAAACGTTATGCACAATAACAACACAAGTGTTCCATCAATTGATTAATGGATAAACGAAATGTGTTGTATGCATACAATAGAATGCTATTTTATGGCTGAATACTATTAATTATTTTAGAGGACAACTCCATATTTGAAGTTACTTAAAATGTGAAAGTGAGGTTTAAAAACTCCACCTTCTCTGTCCCATGGGATATTTCAATAAAGTTTGCTGCAACAGTATGCATTACAAATGGGTAAAAAGCAAAGCTTAAAATTTAATTGTAAGAGATTTAGGTAACATTCTTTTTTTTTTTTTTTTTTTTTTTAATTGACTTATATTTATTTATATTTTTAGTGTACAGTTCTATGAGTTTCCCTGCACACCCCCCCTCCCCCGCCGCCCCGGCTTGCTGTCTGTGTCCATCCTATGGGTGATCTTCTGTGTCTGTTTCTTGCCTTCTCTTCTCATTTTTCTCCTCCAGGTGTCACCGGGATTCGATCCTAGGGACCTCTGATGTGGCAGAGAAGCACCCTGTCACTTGTGCCATCTCAGTTCTGGTTTCTGGCATGTTTTGCCTTGGCTCTCCCCTGTGTCTCTCTTTTGTTGCGTCATCATCTTGCTGCGTGGCTTGGTGGGCTTGGCTCATCTGCGTGGCTTGGTGGGCTTGGCTCATCGTGCTTCTGCACGGGCTGGTGGCTCATCATGCAGGTCACCTTGCCTGCTCACCTTTTTAAAATTTTACCAGGAGGTCCCAGGGATCGAACCCGGGTCCTTCCATACGGCAGACAGATGCCCAACCAGTTGAGCCACATCCGCTTCCTGGTAACATTAATTTTGCATTGTTCACAAAAACTTTACTTTGTTTACTTTTTAAATTTAAAACAAACAAACAAACAAACAAAAATTTCTTTAATTAAAACCACAGATCTATCCATTAGTAGGAATTTCTACTTTATTCTTAGATCTAGAGTCTGGAAGATAGGTTATCAGAAGAGAGAAAGGAAGTAGAGTATGGTAAGCCGATGCTCAATGTGCGCAAAACCTATGATAAGGTGGAAGGGGGTGGTTTGGCAGTGGATGGGGGTGAGAGTGGTACAGGGATGTGAATAGGGTTGGCAGTGCTGGAATGTGAGTGTTAGTGGGGTGGGGGGATTGAGTTGGACTATTCATGGAACTGGGGGAGGGCAGGAGGAAGAAACAGATGAACTCTGGGGACTTGTGGATCTGTGGTTAAAACCACAATGGTGGGATGTTCTTTTAGTAAATAGGTAGGGGAAGGTTTTTGGTACAGGGGTTTGGGGATGGGGGGAATATGTGTGAAAGGGTATACCTGGGGCATGCTTCTATAGAATATGAAAATGTTCATCTTGTCATAGGGTGCTATGTCAGTGGGTGGAGTCCCACACAATAAACAAGAAAATATTAAACTCCCATCCTAGGGAGTCCTGCTAGGTTCTCAAATAGAGGGGCAAGAGTCTCTCGAGAACATAGGCAGTGCCTAGTAAAAGAAGATGGACCAATATGTCAAGCCCTCAATATTAATGCATGTAACTATGAACCTTATTCTCCAAAAATTACAACCTGGTGGTTATCATGGGTTCTCAGGGGAGGGGAAGGGAAGAATTGAAGGAGCATGGGGCATTTTTAGGGCATTGCAATTGTTCTTCATGATCTTGCAATGACGAATACAGGCCATTATGCATTTTGTTAGAACTTATAAAAGTGTACAGTGCGGAAAAGTGAACCATAATGTAAACCACTGACCATGGTTAGTGGTAATGCTTCAATATTTGTTCATCATTTGTAACAAATGTACCATACTTATGTAAGATGTTATTAATAGGGGAAAATATGAAAGGGGGAGAGAGTGGGCTATATGGGAGTCCCCTATATTTTCTATGTGACTTTGCTGTTACCTTTTTTTTTTAAAGATTTTATTTATTTATTCATTTATCCCCCCCTTGCTGCTTGTGCTCGCTGGGTCAGCCAACCACGCCGTGCGGGCGGGCTTGCCCTCACCAGGAGGCCCCGGGAACCGAACCCGGGGCCTCCCATATGGTAAACGGGAGCCCTACTGATTGAGCCACAGCTGCTTCCCTTTGCTGTTACCTTAAGCTTCTTTGAAAATAAAGTGCAAAAAATAAGACACTGGGGGAACATACAGAAGAAATTGTCACTGTACATAAAAGATAACATTTTATGAGAATGAAAGACACAATGTAAAAAATTTTCTTACAAGTTTCTATTTCACTTTTTATTGGTTTATTTTTTATTTTTATTTTTCGGCTTTGTTTTTGGGGGAGGTTTTGGATTGCAGAAGAGTCACATCTGTGGCAGGGGAGGAACACTGGTGCAGGATTTTCGTGGGGGGGGCTGTGTGGGGAGGGGTGCACCTGGGACATGCCTCTATGGAATATGAATGTGTTCAGGTGGTCATGGAATGTTGTCTCGGTGGGTGGAGACCCACACAATAACTGAAAGCATATTGAATTCCCGTCCTGGGGAGCCCTGCTATAGTCTCCAATAGAGTGTCAAGAATCCCTAGAATACGTGGTCAGTGCCTAGCAAAGTAAGACAGACCAATACACCAGGCCCTCGATATCGATGCTTGTACTTACGAACCTTGTTCTTATGAAATTGAAACTTAGCCTGATATTATATATTGCCTAAGAGTCTCCTCCTGAAAGCCTCCTTGTTACTCTAATGTGGCCTCTCCCTAAGCCAAATTCAGCATATAAACTCACTACCTTCCCCCTCGCATGGGACATAACACCCAGGGATGAGCTTCCCAGGCACTAAGGGATTATTACTAACTGCCAACTAACTATGCATTTGGTAAAAGACTTAGACCAAAAGGGGAAAATATTAAATACAAATGAATTTTCCCACTATGGAGGACTGTTTGGCAGTTCCTAAAGAAGTTGAATAAAGACTTGCCACGTGACCCTGCAATACCACTACTGGGTATATACCCAGAAGAACTGAGAGCAGTGACACGAGCAGACATCTGCACACTGATGTTCATAGCCACATTATTCACCATTGCCAAAAGTTGGAAACAACTCAGGTGTCCATCAACAGATGAATGGATAAACAAACTGTGGTCTATTCACACGATGGAATATTATGCCGCTGTAAGAAGAAATGAAGTCATAAAGCATATGGCAACATGGATGAACCTGGAGGACATTACGTTGAATGAAACAAGCCAGACACAAAAGGACAAATGTATGAATGCATTACTATGAACCAAATATATTGTGTAATAAAATGTTTGATTCAAAAAAAAAAAAAAAATTTACATGTATCCATTACATTTAATTGAGAAATGTATATATTTATTCATCTGTGTTTACTTTTTAGTTTTTAATTGTTTATGTTTTCGATTATTAAATGTACAAAATAAAAAAAATAAAATAAAACAAGAGAAAAAACAAAACAAAAAAATACAAATGAGTTTTCATGGGTAAGACATTTCAAAATGAGTCGGGAAGTCATTCCAGAAGGTTCTGCTTATACATGTCTTAGGAGGATCTCACTGACTTCCGCAGTAAATAATGCCTCAAGCAGGGGAACTCCTGAGGCTTTAGAGATATGCAAAAGCACACAACCCCAGGATTTCGCCACCCTGTCAGTGGGCCTTACCTTGGAATATATGATAACTTATCCCCCTAGTGTGTTGGAGTTGGATTCATTTATAATTTTCCTACATGTGGTTCTTATGCCCCTTTTATTTGAACCTATAATTAGCACTATACCTGTTAATTTTGTCCCAGAGACTTAAATCTTCAGTCTGTTCATATGCTGGTTGAGCCCTGAATCTCAGCAGAGTTGCAGCCAACACCTACTCTCCAGTTCATTGGAATTACCCAGGACAACTAACAAAAGGATGATGATGGACAACGTCCATCCCAGGATGTGGAGAGTGTCTGCAACTACAGGAAATACAGTTCTATCCATCTGCCCCTTGGGATTTAAACCCCCTCTCAATAGGAAGCAGAGCAGGCATTCCCCAAATCCTCAAGACTGAGTAATGAACATATGTAAGGGAAGAATGCAACTATGGACTAAAGTAGACTTGTTATTATTCTAGTAATGAAAGAACTTGTATCATCGATAAAAAGTTAGTGGCCACCAGAGGTTCTGAGGGAAGGGAGAGGGAAGAATAGGTGTAACACAGGGCATTTTGGCGACGTTGGAATTATCCTACATGACATTGCAATGACAAATACAGGCCATTATACATTTTGTCAAAACCCATAAAATTGTGTGGTTCAAAGTGTAAACCATAATGTAAATTATAGACCATAATTAGTAGCAATACTTCAGTATGTGTTCATCAGTTGTAACAAATATACCACGCTAATGAAAGATGTTGTTAATTGGAAAAAGTGTGGGTGGAGGAGGGGTTGAGGTATATGGGAATCGCCTAAATTTTCAATATAATACTTGTGTAAAATAATAAATATTTATGTAAAAATAATAATTTTAAAAAGTCTTAGCACATGCTATGCCTTAATACCACCACTAAATTGTATTCTGCTATACTTTGCTTATGGTATTTTTATTTATTTTTATGAATGGAAGAAGGACCTAGAAGTTAGATTAAAGTGAAAGTTTATAGAGGTAAGGCCCAGTACAGGAATATAGAGAAGTAAGTGATTTAATGAATGTTTCAGTTTCTTAGCTGCTAAAACAAATACCGTACAAGGGATTGGTAATAGGAATTTACTGACTCATGGTTTCAGAGGCTAGAAGGCTGGCTTCCTCCCATGCTCCGCATCTTCTGGCTGGCTGGCAATCTTCAGGGTTCCTTGGGGTTTTCAGCTCATGTTAATATACATGGCAGCATCTCCTTGTTTCTCTTCCAGGTTCCATTCACTTCCAGCTTCTGGATCTTCCCTCCAGCTTCTTTCTCTAACCTTTGTAAGGCCCCCAGTAATGCAGTTAAGACCTACCTTGATTCAGTTTGCCAAACCTTAACTAAAAATAAGCTCATCAAAAGGTTCTAAATACAGTGGACTCACAGTCACAGGAAAGGATTAAGATTAAGAACATGTTTTTTTCTGGGGTACATAATTCAATCTCCAACAGTAAGAGACACTATTTTTGCAGCTACATTTCAGATTGAATGTAGGAGGGGTAAGGCGGATCAAAAATCAGATGGTTAACTAAATTCATTATATAAAACATTTATTCTTTTATTTTGGTGTAACTTTTTATTTAATACAAATTAAAGAGCACATTGCATTTGGAAGATCAGGTCATCGTAACTCATTGACATTAGGCCACATAACTGAATAATGTCTTCCTTCAGTGAAATACATCAAATGAGATCAACAATTATGACTCATAAACATGCCTCGCAGGCATAAAACAGCAGGGAATTAGCATGTGAGGCTGATAAATATGCATGTAAATAAGTTCCCAAAGGAATAACATGGGTTTGATTGATAGGTTTAGAATTGGAACATATGTAAACCCCTTTATTCCTCATTCTGGTGTAGCTAAGTAAAGATGCGTTTTACTTGTTAAAAAGTTTCAATAACTTTGTAAATCGTAATGCCACATCTGTTTTTTTTTTTTTTTTTTGGCGGGGGGGCGGGGCACATGTCATTTGTAAGATGAATTGAATTGTCTACAGGCTGGATGGTCCTCACAGTAAATGGTGGGACATGGGAATGAGCTGTTAGCATGTGGGTCTAGAAATGGGGAAAGAAACTTTGGGAAAGTTCTGTTTTTACCTTGTAAAATGCTCTATGGTTATGGGAAATTCCTGTTAAACATAAAGCTTGTGACATAATTGTTGAGTCTTGAAATAATATTTCATATTCTCCCTTTCTACATTTTAGATTCTAATGTTGAAATTTCTGTTCTTTTGCTGATTTTTGTAGTACTGCTTTGAATGTTCTGAAATTGAAAAGGTCTTTTTAATAGTTTTTTCTTCCATTTCTTAATACTTAAGCTTATTTTGGCCCATCAAATACATAAATTCTTGTGTAACTCTATTAGAAACTGCATGGTCAAACCCTAATCAAATATCCAGGGGGATTCTGGGCCTATTCCCATGCCTTTCAGCCATCAGATAACTGTGGTAACTGTTATTCCCTCCCTTTAGGTAAATGGGAGGGAAAATGTGTCTTTTTACTTCCTGATTTAGATTCTCAAGCATTATTATCATGGGGGATCTAGGGATTTGCTAACTAAAGGCATTATGGAATCAGTTAGTGCCCCCTTATGTGAGGGAAGAGCTTTCCTGTCCGCGATAAAATCTAGTGACTAAGAAGCAGTATCAGCTTAGAACAATGGAAGAGGCTGTGGCTTTAAAGAAATCTTGTTTTTGGTTTGGTAAGACAGGGCTGGATTCTCTACAGCCTGCATCCTTCTGCAGATCAGGGTTTGTAATAATTGAGTATTAGACCTTCCGAGTTCTCCAACTGCATGCATCGAGACATCAAATACTGAGTGTTGTTCTTGGGGCTTGGGGTCCATCAGTGAATAAAACAAAGATCCCAACCATCATAGAGCTTACATTCTACCAGAGGGAGACATTAAGAAGTACAATAAAGAATTAAAATAGTGTCTTAGTAATAAGATGCTTTGGAAAAAAGGGGGAAAGATTGCAATTTAAGAGAATTGCTAGTATATGAATGGAGTCAGGCAAGTTGTAGAATTAAATGTCAGGGTGGACCTTCCTGGCAAAAACAAACAGACATTGTTTTGAGCTAAGGCTTAAAGGAGATGAAGGAGTGAGCTATGTGAATTTTTGGGGCAGGGGCATTCCAGACAGAGGAAAGCGCAGTGCACAGGGCCCTGGAGTAAGAGCAGTAAGAGCTGCCAAGCCTTCTGCAGGTCAAGTGGGGACAAGAGAGCTAAGTTCACATGTAGCAGTGTCTGCCTTTTCTGACCTGCGGCGGCTTTTAGACTATAAGCACACCTAAGTGACTGTACACCGGAGCTGCATCTGCAGTGAGTGGTCTTGCTATGGGGTGCCTTTGTCCTAAGGTCTTTCTTTACTTTAGAGCTCTTGCATTTGGGCACTTCATTTATACATGCTGCTCATTCAAAGTATGTGCTTCTCTTCTAACCCTAGTTTTCTTTATTTAGTTTCTGTCTTCAACTTAACACAGTCAGATTGAGTTAGAGTCAAGGGCAGGTTTAATTTAGTACATAAGGAGCTGTAGGAGAAAGTAGATCTGGCTCAGGAATGGAGAGTTGAGATTCTGAAAGGAGGAAATACCAGGCAAATCAATTGTCAAGGTAAGGGGCATAGGTCCAGGGTCCACAAAGTACATGTTATGCTAATTATGTTATAGTGCTACTCTACCCCTTTCCTGCCCCACCCCTCACTTTGGCAGTTGAGCAGATGGGCAGAGGGAGTAGATCTGGGAGCATGTAAGGGTAGGATTTGGGTTTGTTTGTTTTTGTTTGTTTGTCATCATGGTAACTAGGAAATGCTACTAGCATTTAATGGTTAAGGGCTACACTCCGCCGTGCACTGAGCAGTTCCACATAATGAACTCTCTTGCCCCAAATGCCCATGGCTCCCCCATTGAGAAACACTGCAACAAAGATACTGATGACGAGGCTGGTCCAAGCAAGCAAGAGAGAGTCCTAAAGGGCTTGGAAAGGCAGCTTTCTTGTACAGTGAAGACTTACATGGCTCTACAGGAACAGCATGGGGAATTTCCTATCCTAAGGAGTTGTAAACTCTGGCTAGTTTCTGCTGCTTGTTGTGGGGTAGCAGTTTCCAGATAGGGTTATATATTTGGGTCCACACTTCCAAGTAAAGGCAGAGCCCCATAGACACTCCTAAGACTCTCTTAACCTCAAAGCCAGAGGAAGCTTTGAAACTTAAGCATAGTAGTTACACGGGTCCCCACGCCAGTCAGTGAAGCCATGTTTAGGAATACTCCATTTAAATACATGTTTGACTGGAATAGGAATTCTGAAAATTACAAATGGGTTGTTTTGTTCTTAAAGTATAAAGATCTTTTAAAAGACTTTATAGGGAAACGGATGTGGCTCAAAAGGTTCGGCGTCCGTCTACCATATGGAGAGACCAGGGTTCGATCCCCGGTACTTCCCGGTAAAAAATAAATAAATAAATAAAAATAAAAGATTTTATAAAACATTTTCCTGTAGAAATTATCTTGGAAATTATTATTTTAATTTCCAAGATAGCACACAGAAGTAAAAATTGGCTATATATATCTTCTTTGGGTTAGCCTGGGAGTAAAGCAACCATATTTACTAAAATGTCTATGAGCATTTAGAACCAAAACTGTGTAGAAAAGGAAAAGATAAATATTGTAAAAATATTTTTAAGAGGGTATTTTAAGCAAAGATCAGGTCCCTTGTCTGTGTGCACCTCTTGATCCTCAGCACTGGGGTACCTAGCACTAGATGATGATTTTCAGTGAAATGAATGAAAGACACTAGAGATACAGCTCTTAGGTTAGGGCCAGGACAAGAGGTTTAACAGTGTGTTGAACAATTCTCATCCTTTAATGAAAAGAAAAACACCATTTCTACGAAAGAAACTATTTCTTGGTATTAATTTCAAAAGGAGCTAATCAAGTAAATATAACTCTTTGTATTGATATTATTTTGACCACCTGTATCCAAAAGAAGGAGACAGAGAAGAAGGTATACGGGGTGTTTGTAATGAAAGTGGACCTTGGAACTGCTTGCTCACAGTCTCAGTGAGTGGGGAGGGAGCTGAGGAAATGGCTAAGAAGGGCTGGCAGAAGTGAGACAATAACAAGATAGACTTTGGAGTCAGTATCTGGATTGAGAAAATCAGAAAGATATTGAACAGTTGGATGAAAAATCAGACCTAAAATAGTAACAACCTAAAACACTTCTTAGTATGCATTTTATCTATGTAACAAAGCAAAACATTTACAACCATCTAGTTAAAAATGTGTGTGTGTGTGTGTGTGTGTGTGATCCTGATGGATCCTGTATCCATTATTAATAATTCAAAATGAATGAATTATTAATTACATGGCATGACCTTTTTTTTTTTTTTAAAGAATTATTACTTTATTTTAGAAAAATTGACTTCCTAAATTCAATTTCCCTTACCCTGTTTTCATTATAGTCTCTTATATTTCTTTGTCTTAAATTTTCCAATTCTGGCATTTTTCAGTAACTGAACCATTCTTATTGCATAGGACTGTGATTGTCACCTTTGATAAAAATAAAACAAAACTGAGTACAAAAGTATTAACAAAATTAAAAACTATAACTCTAAGGAGAAAGGGTGTAAGCCAGTGAAATCTAGGACCCTTTATTTCTACAGATGTCTCCTGTCTAGTGATTTAACTTGATATGAAGAGAGAAAAAAAGAATTCTTCAATGAAGTGTTGGGTAGCATATCTATTAGATCAGTATCCCTCAACTGTAATTGTAGTGGGGACCGATAAACTATCTAAAAACTCCATCACAATTTCCTAGTTTCCTAGAGTGACATGAGGTAATTTAAAAAAAAAAAAAAAGTTCGTCTGAACATTGCCTTTTAGATGAGTTTCTTTATACCATGGCTGTCTCAGTTGCCTAACAGGAGGATTCTGGTGCACAGATACTCTATATATTTGGTTTACTCATCTGTTTTCCCAATTAAACTATTTGTTCTTTGAAAGAAGAGGCTGTCCATTTCATCCCTTAATTCTCCTGGGCACATAGCAGAAGGTCACTAAGTCTTTACTACCTGAACTGATTCAGATGTTTTGCAAGCAGTTGTATTTTATCATGACATATGTGAGTACTATCTTGTCTCACTGGGACCTGTTCTTCCATGGATGTGTGGACTACAGGATGCTTAGAAACAGAGGCAAACATTTTTCAGGGAACAATCCATGTTCCTAAGTAAGTATTGTGTTGACACCCCAGAGTTTGGTGCCATAGAAGATGACAGGGATCGTTTTAAATGGAAAATAGGAGGAAAAAGTATTTTCATTTGTCTGTCTCAAATTAAGGGAACCCAATTCTGCATAACATCTGAATAAAATAACATCACCTCCTTGACCAGAAGGAATTGGCTAAAAATATGTTCCTCCAAGGGGCGGGTGTGGCTCAAATGGTTGGGCGTCCGTCTCCCATATAGAGGGACCTGGGTTCCATCGCTGGGACCTCCTGGTAAAAAAAAAATAAAAATGTTCCTCCAGGAATTGCCCTGCTGAATTGACTTTGTTTAGTATTTATGACAGGTACAGTAGAAAATAGCTATCACAAAGAGTATAATTTCAGTGTAATTGATATTGAGCTCTTCTTCCTCTTAATACTTAAACAGGATCAGTTACTGTTTGAAATAATTCTCAGTTCATGATAATGAAACCATATGATCTGTTTAGAAGAGAAGAGATATATTTCTGGTTGCCATGGCGCAAGTATGGGTATCAATTTATCCACATTTATAAAATTACATAAATATAATTGAAAAAAAATGTGCATGAGTTTATAGGGTTGAGGATGGGTATATTGAGTTAAATAGGGTCTCCCCAAAATTCATGTCTACCTGGAACCTCAGAATGTAATCTCATTTGGAAATAAGTGTCTTTGCAGATGTAATAGTTAAGATGGGGTCATACTGCATTAAATCAATATGACTGGTGTCCTTAAAAGAAAACAAATTTGGTTACTGCATGCAGAGGGGAATGCCATGTGAAGACAGAGGCAGCGGTTGGAGTGATGAGTCTTCAAGCTCAGGGATGCCAAGGATTGCCAGCAGCCACCAGAAGCCAGGAAAAGGCTGGGCACAGACGGTCCCTAGAGGCTGCCAAGGGAGCACGGCCCCACTGACACCTGGATTTGAATCCCCAGCCTCCAGAACTGTGAAGTGGTGAATTTCTCTTTTCTAAGCTCTCCAGGCTGTGGTAGTTTGTTACTGCATCTCTAGGGAGTGCAGTGCAGATAAGTCAGTTTCTTTTTCTGGGGACCAGGTGTGATTTTTAAAAGTGAACTAACATGTTTTATTCCTCAGCTGTTACTTTCTGTCAACTACTAGGATGATTCTTTTCAGGCATTTTCCCTGAACAGAGAGCACCTGGTAGATATTAGAGGAGGAATGCCCTTTGCCGCAGCCTCAGGAGCCTTTTCTTCATCCAGTGCGGCACTCACCTTCTGGTAAGGTTTCTCAAGATATTACTTTGCTGATCTAGACCAGGGGCAGGCGATTTTTGTGTGTGAAGAGCCAAATAGGAAATATTTTAGGCACTGTGGGCCATGTGGCCTGCCACAACTCTATACTATCCTTGTAGCACGAAGCAGCCTTTGCCAATATGTAAACGGATGGGCTTGGTAGCCTGTCAATGAAACTTTGTTTATGGTCACTGAAGTTTGAATTTCATGTAATTTTCAAGTGTCATGAAGTATTACTCTTCTTTTGAATTTTTTAAACCATTCAAAAATGTAGAACCCATTCTTAGCTAATTTAAAACAGCTGTAGTTTCTGGACCTCTGATCTAGACCTCTTAAGGAGGAATCATTGCTTGGCTTTCCTTGCTTGTTAATGCCTTTTCCTCTCAATATATTAGGATTTTTGATGATATCTACTGATATCTTACAGAATTCCAAACTATTTACCATACAGCTTAAGTTTTCTAAAAAAGGTAGTTTTACTATGTGGTAGTATCCTGCCTCTTCCTTTTTTATTAAGGTTGGTTCATTGTTTTCTCTGTTCAAGAAATGTTTATTAAGTGTATACTTTGTGCAAAGCACTGTGCCTGGTCCTGGGACTATTAAGATGAATGACAGGACATCTGGGTCAAAGGAATTTATAATCTGGTGGAGAAAATAAAGGTCCCATTTAAAATATACCTTGTACATGACTAAAATTTTCCTAGGAAGGAATGGGAAGAACACTTAAAATATGGGGAATTAGAAAATTAGAGAAAAATCAAGATCTTGAGGAAGACAATTGTCTGGGACTGAGTGGAGCATAGATTTCTTATTGACGATGGGCAAGCGATAAGGGAAAATAAGTTTTTTTTTAATTGTTTTTGTTTGGGGAAAGTCTTGATTGCTTCGCAAGAAGTTTGGATCTCATTTGTTAGACAAAATGAAGTTAGCAAATTTTTTTTTTAAGCAGATGAGTGACATAATATAGAATGGATTTCAGAGACTAGAGATGAAATCAAACAAATTAGTTAGAAGGCAAGGTCATCAATTAGGAAGCTATTTCTGTCAGCCATGAGATGATGTGGCTACCAAGAAGGGAAATAGTACTAGTAAAGGAAGGAAGAAACAGATGAGAAAGTAGGTATTTCTCGTATGATTTTAATGATGTGGTGAGAACAGAAATCCTAAATACCCAAAGTATAAATAAGCAAATGAGAAAGTACAAGCAGTGTCTGTACACTATTGTTTTAAGCAGTGGTAAAGTAAGTGAAGTAAGTTTAGAGAGAGAATACTTTAGCACTAGAAAGGATTTTAAGGCTGTGAGCACCCAGTTTCTCTTGCAAATAAAAGAGGAAGGAATCAACAGAGGAAATATTTGAAGATATTGTAGAAAAAAATTTCTTAGTAAGATCCCAATAATGGAGAAAGAGGAGAATAAAATTTCTAGGTAATCAAGATAGACACTCTTCCTCTGAGATAGGCAAGCTATAGATGGGTGAATTTCAGGAAGTTTTGAGCAGTGGGAAGGGTGTGGTGGCAGCTTATATTGGGAAAGGGCAGTCAGTTGGGAAAACCAGCATATGTTGCCTTGATTTGAGTTTATTTGCTGAGAGTAAGGAAGACAGGTAATGGTTGGGAACTTGAGAAACAGTGTGAGTAAAATTAGTAATAAAATCACCAGCAGCTCTGAGAAGAAGATACAGTTGATGTAGGATTGCATGAAATTGTGTGAACTCCTTCAGCAGGCCTCATGTTCCTCGTTCTTTAATGACTGGAGCAGAAGCCAGTGGCTGGAAGTAGAGTTTCTCAAATATTTGTTGTAAGGCCAGGATCAGGGTATAAGACAAATGACAGGATTAATATTATTTTTCCTTTGCCTCAGGCTCCAATATGCCTTCTTATGGCACTGCATTTCTATTGTCAAATTTTGATATTTTGTTAATCATGAAATTTTTATTTGATTAAAAAAAATAAGAATGCATTAAAGTCTTTTAAAAATCATAATTACTGAGTTTTGGACAGCCCCTTAAATTTTATGCCCACAGTCAGGGCCTAACTTGCCCCACTAATCTCACCCTAATCTGGCCCTAATTTATAGAATGAATAGTGGTATATCTAAGATGTGATCGTTGATTGGAGAACATAGAAGATAATTGGAGAAACCAGAAATATAGGATCTTAGAGAATGGAAATTTGAGATGATTGACCACAGCAGCCAATGTAGTAGAACCCAGAAGTAGGCAAATAAGAACCAATTCCATTGCATGCCTCTGAGATCCTAGGCCTTTGAGGAAAAGATGCCATTTTCTGCTCTGAAGGAGTTGTTTTCTGACATAGAGGACTATTTCATGACCATGCTGCCCTCTTGCCCCCAACTGTTCATCCATTAGTGCGTTGCTTTATTCAGAAGTGAAGTTCCTGATAAGGTAATGTGGCCAAGGTAGAAGATAAGTCATGACATATTGGTTCTGACATGTGAAAATTAATGCCAGGAAAGTACATAGAACCACAAGATCTATGCTGTCTGTCATTGGAATTTTATTGCTACTTTGGTTTACCAAGGATTTATTAATTTATGAACCATAGCACATTATAGCTAATACTAGAAATTTGGCTAAGGTTCTTAAGCTCTGGAGTTTAAATATAAATATGTGGGTAATGAAGGGAACTGAGGAAAATAATTCACTGCCACTATTCTTCCTTCATCTACCCTTCAAACCCCATCCCCCAACTATTTATTAGGAAAGAACAAAGCTGACTTCTTCAAGAGTGAGTAAACAAACAAACAAACAAATCAAAAGAAGTTAAGGCTTAAAATGTACAAGGTTCCTATATGGGATGATGGAAATGTGACTAAAAGGGGAAATGTTAGATTGTATATATGGTAACAGAATAAAGATTTTTAAAACTCCATGGAGCTACCCTACATAAACAGTGAAACCTAAGTTAAACCATGGACTACAGTTAATAGGACAGTTATAAAAATGTGCTATTTTCGGTTGTAACAAATGCTCCACACCAATGCAAGGTGTTAGTAATAGGGTGGTATATGGGAATCCTGTATTTTATGCACTATTGTTGTGTTAAACCATAACTTCTCTAATAAAACAAGAACAAAAGGAAACCAAAAGAAGAGTCAGCAGTGTGAAATAAGGGGAGCATTGTTCTTTGGACAGAGGAAATACATTTTTGGAAAAGATTTACCTCTAGGAAAATGTGCTTTATATTTTCAATAAGCAAACTTTTTTTAAAGAGAAAATATGAAATATGTTAGACTGAGTTAATCTGGCCAAGATATAGGAGAAGATGAAAAGGGAGCTAGAAAGAGAAAATTGTAAGAAATTAAAATGTAATAGCAAAAAATAAAATATCTTTTAGAAGAGGTAAATAACAGAATCAGCAAGATGGAAATTCAAAGCACACATATGAGGGACAAACTGAAGGGACTGAATAAAATTGAGGTGATAGGTGTGATGAGAGCCCAGTCCCTTCCAGAGCACTGAGATTCTAGTCAGAGAGGCCCAGGGAAGAAGATGGGGTCAGATCACAGTCACCTTTGTTTGTTTGTTTGGGGAGTTTCGGTTTGAATTAGTTTCCAGGGAAACCCCCCCCCACACACACACACACTACTGCAAACCCTTAATCTATGACTTAACTTGATAAACATGATTATTTTTCTGAAGATCATCCTGGTGGTTATTTTTAGAACAATTGAGGGAGAAAATGAAAGCAGATACTGAAACTCCTGAGAAGTATCCGTCCATATGATAGGTTATGCAGAGAACAGAATGATGGCTTTGCAAATGAAGAACAATGTAAGGTGCTTAAAGCATTTTGGAAAATAAATTGGCAAAATTCAGTAACAATTGAAGGTAAGGGTGAATTTGGATTTGAGAGATGCCCGCAGTAAATACATAAGAATACGTTAACAAAACCATTGGGAAACTTAAGGAAATTTGTATGTATGTGTTTAAAGAAAACATGAACAATTATCCTGACTTAAAATGAAGCTAAACAGTATGATTACATTATTGCATTGGTATTAACTTGCAGCAGAGTAAAAGTGCACTGTAAACTAAATATACTTCTAATTATAGTGCTTTCTACCTATTGTAGTATTAATTTCTGTATTTTATTTGCAAGTTAACATTTTAATAATTATCATAAATAGTTACTTGATTTGCATATTCTGGTTCATAATCCAACTGTTCAGTGGATCAACCACAGCTCTCTTATTTTTCATGCCAAGATTCTATATTAGTCTGAATAATCTATCCTAGACTGCATTTCTGTTTCCAGATCTCTGAGCTTTTTATAACTCTAACTATAGTACTTTTTTAATCAAAAGATTGAATCATGGATGTGCTAGTATACTAATCTCTCTGACCCACTATTATATTGAAGCTAATTTTTATTGTATGATTACCAGTGTTTCTATGTTGTATATTTTTTAAACCTCTTCGAATGAGCCGTCATTTTTTGTCCTTTCAGAATATCTACCTATTAAGAATTGGAAAATTTGAGAGTCATATTTTAAAATATGTGTAAAATAGATAAAATAGTGATTTAAATGGCCATGTTAAAGGGATGTATTGACTGAGAGACCAGATCCAGAACTTGGTTATAATGTTAACTAATGATATTAACATAACTAGAGAATACCTGAATCCATGGGAAAGAGGGTAGGCTAGAAATAGAAAGGAATTAATATTGGTTATCTATCTTTTGACATTTGTTAATAATGCCAGGAGCATTGGTGTGAAAATATCTGTTTAAGTCCCTGCTTTCAGTTGTTTTGATTATATACCTAAAAGAGAGAATTCTGAAGAATAAAACCACAGAACTGTTTTTCACAGTGGCTGTTTTAGGATGGGGGCGTGTGTCTTCCAATTTCGTTCTTTTTCAAGATGGCTTTGGCTATTTGGGTCCCTTTAACCTTCCATATAAATTGGATGATTGATATTCCATTTCTCAAAAGAAGGCTGTTGGAATTTTGATTGGGATTATGTGGAATCTGTAAATTGCTTTGGGTAGAATTGCCTTCTTAACAAAATTTAGTCTTCCAGTCCATGAATATAGAATGTACTTCCATTTATTAAGGTCTTCTTTGATTTCTTTTAGCAGAGTTTTGTAGTTGACCGTGTACAAGTTGTTTATATCATTGGTTAGATTTAGGCCTAGGTAATTTGGTTTTTTTAGTTGCTATTGTAAATGGATTTTTTTTTTCTTATTTTTTTCTTCAGATTGCTCATTACTAGTATTAAAACACTACTGATTTTTTTTGTATGTCGATCTTAAACCCTGCCATTGTGTTGAATTTGTTAGTGTTAGTTGCTTTGTTGTGGAATTTTTGGTATCCTGTGTAAATAGGATCATGTTGTGCAAATAAGTTAAGTTTTACATTTTCCTTTCCAATTTGGATGCTTTTTGTTTGTTTGTTTTTCCTAATTGCTCTGGCTGGAACTTTCAGTTCAATGTTAAATATTAGTGGTGACAGTGGGCACACCTGTCTTGTTCCTGATCTTAGAGGGAAAGCTTTCCTTCTTTCATCATTAAGGGTGATATTAGTGGTGGGTTTTTCTTATATGCCCTTTATTATGTTTCCTGTGTCAATCGAGATGAGCCTGTGTTTTTTCCTTTGGTTCTGTTAATATGGTATATTATGTTAATTGATTTGCTTATGTTGACCCTTCTTTGTATACCTGTGATAAATCACACTTGATCATGGTGTATAATTCTTTCAGTGTGCAGTTGAATTGACTTTGCTAGTATTTTGTTGAGGATTTTTGTATCTGTATTTCATGGTGGATATTGGTCTATAATTTTCTTTTTTTGTGGCATCTTGTTTTGGCTTTGGTATGACAGCAATATTAGCCTCATTGAATGAGTAATGTAGTGTTCCCTCCTATTCAATTTTTGGAAGAGTTTGAGCAGGATCGGCATTAATTCTTCTTGGGATGTTTGGTAAAATTCACCCCTGAAGCCATCTTTTCCTGGGCTTTTCTTTGTTAGGAGTTTTTGATTACTGATTCATTCATTTTTACTTACTATTGCTCTATCGAGATCTTCTATTTCTCCTTGAGTCATTGTAGGTAGTTTGTGTTTTTCCAGGAATTTGTCCATTTCATTTAGGTTATCTGATTGTTGGTGTATAGTTGTTTAAGTGTCCTCTATAATATTTTTTCTTTTTCCCCCCTCTTTTTTAAATTTATTTTTTATTTTTAAAGAAGTTTTAGATTACATAAATGTTGCATAAAATATATAGGGGATTCCCATATGCCCTACCACCTCCCCCTCCCATACTTTCTCACATTAGCAACATCTTTCATTAGTGTGGTAGGCACGTTTGTTACAATTGATGAACACATAATGAAGCATTGCTACTAACCATGGACATCATAGTTTACACTCTGCCCCACACAATTTTATAGGTTATAACAAAATGTGTAATGGCCTGTATCCATCATTGCAGAGTCCCAAAAATGCCCCCATGTTGCACCTATTCTTCTCTCTCACTCCCCTCAGAGCCTCTCATGGCCACTGTCTTTATATCAATGATAAAAGTTCTTCCGTTGCCAGAGTAATAATAAGTCTATAATAGAGTAATAATAAGCCATTGTTCATTTCCCAGTCTTGAGGATTTACAGTGGTGATGCCTACTCTGTCTTGAGAGGAGGCTGAAATCCCATGGGGCAGATGGATGTAACTATCTTGCTTGCAGTTGCAGACACTCTGTTCCTTGGGATGGGCATTGTCCATTATCATCTCCCTGTGTGTTGTCCTGAGTGAGTCCAGTGAACTTTAGAGGAGGTGTTGCAACTCTGCTGAGATTCAGGGCTCAACTGGCACATGAATAGACCAAAGATTTAAGTCTGTGGGACATGTATTTAACAAGTTTAGTGCTAATTATAGGTTCAAATAAAAGGGGCAGAAGAGCCATGTGTAGGGAAACTATTAATGAGTGTAACTCTGTTACACTGGGTAGCATAAATTCCAAAGTAAGGCCCACTGACAGGGTGCCAAATTCCTGAGCGTGTCTGCCTTGCTTATAGTGTCTAGATGTCTCTAGAGCCCTCAGGAGCCCTGCTGTTTGAGGCACTGTTAACTGTGGCAGTCAGTGAGATCCTTCGGAGATGTGCATAAGTCTAACCTCTGGGATGACCTCCCGACGCACTTTGACATCGCTAAGCCATAAAAATTCATTGGTATTTAATGTTTCCCCCTTTTGGTCTAGGCCTTTTTCCAGATGCATTGCTAGCTGGCCCTCGGTAATAATCCCTTGGGGCCAGGGAGTCATGGGAGCCATGCCCCGCGCTGTGGGGAAGGCCGCGCGTTTATATGCTGAGTTTGGCTTAGAGAGAGGCCACATTGGAGCAACAAGGGGGCTCTCAGTAGATTACTCTTAGGCAGTACATAATGCTAGGCCAAGTTTCAGTTTCACAAGAAGAGGTTCGGAAGTACAACTATCAATATCACGGGCCTGGCGAAATGGTCTGTCCTCTTCACTAGGCACTGCTCATGTGCTTGGGGGATTCTTGCTGCCCTATTAGAGAATGTAGCAGGGCTCCCCAGGATAGGAATTCAGTTTTCTTTCGGTTATTGTGTGGGTCTCCACCCACCAAGACTGCACCCCGTGAACACTTGAACATATTCACATGTGCTAGAGGCATGCCCTAGGTGCACCCCTCCCCACATATTCCACCATCTCTGACACCCCACACCAGTGATCCTCCCCTGCCACAGTTGTGACCCTCCTTTGATCCCAAACCTTTCCAAAAATGAATAAAAAAAAATAACCAAATGAAATTAAGAAAATAAAATATTAATAATTTTAAAAATAATGAAATAACAAAATAAAAAATTTAGAAATTGAAATAAAATTTTTTATACATTGTGTCTTTCATCACTGCAAGATCTATTATCTTGTATGTACTGTGACAATTTCTTCCCTACATTCCTCCAGTGTCTTATTTTTTTCATTTTATCTTCAAAGAAATGTTACAGTACAGAAAATATAGGGGATTCCCATTTAATCATTTTTTTATTTCCTTGAGGCTGATAGTAATGTCTCCCTTTCATTTCTGATTTTAGTTACTTGTTTCATCTCTATTTTCTTTGTCAGTTAGCTAAAGTTTTGTCTATTTTATTGATCTTTTCAAATAACCAACTTTTGGTTTGGTTGATTCTCTCTATTGTGTTTTTATTGAATATTTCATTTAATCCTTGTTACTTCATTTCTTCTGATTATGAGTTTTGTTTGCTTTTCTTTTTCTGGATCATCCAGTTGTGAGGTTAAATGTCTAGTTTAAGATCTTTCTTGTTTTTAAATATAAGCATTTATAGCTATAAATTTCCCTCTCATCACTGGTTTTGCTGCATCCCATAAATTTTTTAAGAGTACATTGCTTAATTTCCACACATTTGAATTTTCCATTTCTCCCTCTGTTATCAATTTCTAGCTTTATTCCATTGTGGTTGGAGAAGATACGTGGTAAGATTTCAGTATTTTTAAATTTATTGAGACTAGCATATGGTTTATACTCTAGAGTGATCCATGTGCATTAGAGAAGAATGTATATATCCTGCTGTTGGGTGAAGTGTACTATATATATATAACAGCTGTAATTGGTTTAGAGTACCATTCAAGTCTTCTGTTTCTGTTAATCTTTTGTCTAGACGCTCTATCCATTGTTGAAAGTTGTTTATTGTAGTCTCCTACTATTAGTGTAGACTTGTCTTAATTCTCTCTTCAGATCTGTCAATATTTCCTTCATATTTTTTGGGTTCTCCCATTATCTGCATATATAGTTATAATTGCTTTCTTATTGAATTGACCCCTTTATCAGTACATAGTGACCTTCTCTGTCATTTACATTTTTTACTTAAAGTATTTTTATCTGATATTAGTATAGCTACCCCAGTTCTCTTTTGGTTGCTATTTGCCTGATACATTTTTTCCATGTTTTATTTTCAACCTACTTGAATCTTTGAATGTAAGGTGAGTCTCTTATAAAGAGCATATAGTTGTATCATGCTTTTTAAATCCATTTTCCCAATCTCTGCCTTTTTGATTGGAGATTTCAATCCATTTATATTTAAAGTAACTACTGATGATGCAGAACTTTCTTCTGTGATTTTGCTGTTTTATCATTGTAAGTCTTATACTGGTTTTTGATCCTCAATTCTTCCATTAATGCCTACTTTCATATTTATTTGTTTTTTTTTTTTTTTTTTTTTTTTTTTGTATTATACTATTTTCAGTCCCTTCTCATTTCTTTCTGAATATATTTTTATATAGTTTCTTTGTGGCTACCATGGGGCTAAAATTTTCACCCTAAATCCATAACAATCCTGTTTGATTTGATACCACCTTAAGTTCAACAGCATACACATGTACTGTTCTAGGCCTGCCTGTTCTCTCATCTTTTTGTTGTACTTGCTAGAAATTATATGTTTAAACATGGTATGTCTAAAATTATCATTACTTTTTATGCCTTTGCATTTAGGACATGTAAGAAGTAAAAATAGAGTTACATAGTAAAAATTACAATAAAATAGCACTAGCATTTTATAATTACCCATCTGTTTACTTTTACTGGCGATCTTTATTTCTCTCTGTTGTTTTGATCAACTGTATAGTGTTGTTTGCTTTTAAACTGAAAAACTCCTTAATATTTAGTATTAGCATAGTTTGTAGGACAGGCCTAGCAGTGATGAACCCCTCAGCTTTTGTTTATCTGGGAATGTCTTAATTTATCCCTTACTTTTGAAAGACATTCCTTCTAGATATAAAATTCTTAGTTGGCATAGTTTTCTTTCATCACTTTAAGTATTCTTCCCATTGCCTGCTTGCATCCATGGTTTCTGATGAGAAATCTGCCTTTAATCTCAATGGAATTTTGTTTATCACCATGCATTGCTTTTCTCTTGTAGCTTTCAGAATTTTTTTTTTGTTGTTGTTGTTCTTTGCATTTGGACAGTTTAATTACTATGTGTCTTGGCATGGTTTTCTTTGAATTTATCCTGTTTGGAGTTTGTGGGGTTTCTTTCTTTCTTTTTTTTTTTTTTAAGATATATTTATTTATTTACTTTTATCCATTTTTTCACCCCCCCCCCATTTTTGTTGTTTTTTGTGTCCATTTCCTGGGCAATTCTCTGTGTCTGTTTCCTGCCCTCTCTTCTCTTCCTTCTCCTCCTGTTTTCACCGGGATTTGATCCTGGGAACTTCTGATGTGGGAGAGAGACATCCTACCACCTGCGCCACCTCAGTTCCTGGTTCTTCGGCGCATCTTGTCTTGGCTCTCCCTTGTGTCACTCTCCTGTTATATCATCATCTTGCTCCATGGCTCAGCGGGGCCTGGCGGCACACCCGCTCATGGGGCCTGGTGGCCCACGCACCTTCTGTATTTTCCTTTCTATTTTACTGGGAGGTCCTGGGGATCGAACCCAGGTCTCTCCATATGGGAGACGGACGCCCAACCATTTGAGCCACATCCACCCCCTGTGGGGTTTCTTGAATCTTCATTTTCATGTCTTTTGTTAGATTTGTAAAGTTTTCTGCCATTATTTCTTTGAGTATTCCTCCATCTACTGCCTGTCTTTCCTCTGCATCTGGGACTCCCATAACGCTTCTCTTGGTGCACTTGATGGTATCCAAACACCTCCTATGCTCTGTTCACTTTTTAAAGTTCTTTTTTTCTTTCTTCTCCTCAGCCTGAATAATTTCAATTGTCTTGTCCTCAAGTTCACTAATATTCTTTATGAGAAAGTATGATATATATCAGACATAAAGTCTTTATCTTATTCATGTATGTACCACATGTGATTTTTTACATTTTACCTTGTTGAATTAAATTAAACTATAATATTTGTTTTCACCAAACTAAAAATAAATGTAATCCTAACATTTTTTCCCCTGATCTAAGTGTACTCACCCTTAAGCTAAGAAAACTGGGTATGTGGTTCTTGGTGGGAGTTTTGTTTTGGTATGGTTAGATATTCATTAGCTGTTTAACTTTGGCAGAATGAATGTACAGCTTCTGGTACAAAGCCTGCCCACACGGTCAGCATTAGCTGGACATTTGATAAATGAGTAACTAAATGGGAAGTTATAATGCTGAGCTCTGAAAACAAAAATCCACAGAGTTAAATATAAAGAGCTTTATGGGGTTGGATGTAGCTCATCTGGTTGGGTGTCCGTCTCCCATATGGAGGGACCTGGGTTCGATCCCTGGGACCTCCTGGTAAAAAAAAAAAAAATTTTTTTAAATTTAAAAAAAAATAAATAAAGAGCTTTTGATCAGAGATTTAGAGAGCTGGAAAGAGTGTCACTCCCAATCTTACAATAGAAAGTTGGACGTACAGCAAATTTACAGCTGTTTTTGAACCCTAGAATGCTAAAGTCTTAAAGTAATTAACTGGCCCAGAATCTAGGGATTGACAGAAAGTTGCAGGAGAGGCACGGTGGAAACACTAACTTAGCTGAGAAGACATAGCTGGACATACCTATTGAAAGAGTTCAATGAAGGTGGCTGTTGAATTGGTGGAGACAAAGTATGTGCTGGTGAGAAAGGGTTAAGCCTCTGGAGGTCACAACTATAGGGGGAATCTACATTTTCTTTGGATTTTTCTTCATGAACCCTATCTGGCAATCAAAGAATCATCAACCCCCATAGGGATTAAAACTGTACCAGGGAAAGAGAATGATCAGCAAGAAGGCAACACATATGAGACTTAGGCTCTCAGTTCTCATCTAAGAATAAAGCTTAATCAGAAAATCAGAGAACACCTTTCCCCACTTCTTATCCCCTGCTGCCAGGATAGTAAGTATCAAGTAATAAGTCACTTGCAAGAGATGGACTGTAGATGCACAGTGGGAAAACAGGACTGAGTGTGAAATAGTTAAGAGAGTGCAAAAAAAAATATTTTGGCAAACTAACTCCCATCCCAAACAACACAAGGAATCACTATAGAAATTTGCAGTCTGTGGTGCACGTGCACCGAGAGTAAACAGAGCAACAACAAACTTCAAACCTCGCTCAACTCCTAATTGGATTAACTTAAATCCTTGTGCCAAAGTCTTAGCAGTGGGAAACAGGTGCTCATTTCCAAGAGTAAAACCTATTTACCTCAGTCTCTACTGTTAGCCACAGGATAAATACAAGAACTTCAAAAAATATTATAAGGCATATACAAAGGCAAAAGAAAAAACAAAACAAAACATGTTATATTCAAGCTACCAAAAACAGAAGCCAAAGAAAATCTTAAAGGCAGTCAACACAGGCACGCACACATTTACATACAGAGGAACAAAGATAAGATTAGAACAAATTTCAGAAACCATGCAAGAAAGAAGACCAGGGATTGACATCCTTAATGTGCCAAATGAAAAAAAAACAACCAAACTTCTGTCAAACAGAAGTCTATACCCAATGAAAATATCTTTCCAAAAATGAAGAAGAAATAAAGACTTTTTCAGGTAATCAAAAGTCATGGGAATTTATCGCCAACAGCCCTACCCTGCAAGAAATGTGAAAGGAAGTTTGTGGCAGAAAGAACACGATAGCCCAAAGACACTATCCAAAGAAGTAGAAGGCACTGGAAGTTGAATACGCATAAATAAAATAAAATTTTCCCTGCTTTTAAGTTGTGTAAAATATCACTGTCAAAAGCAAAAATAGTAGCTTTATATTGTGTTTACAGTATATATAAAAGTAACATGTTTGACAATAGTAGCACAAAAGAGCTGAGTGCAGAATTGGAAGTATAGTGTTGTAAGGTCCTAACATTACACATGAAGCTTTATAATTTATAAGTTTATATTTTTTATATATTTATATTATATTCAATGTATTTGAAGATAAACTCTGTGTAATTAAATATGTAGATTTAAACCCTAGAGCAGGGGTCAGCAAACTTTTTCTTAAAGCACAATACAGTAAATATTTTAGGCCTGTAGACTGTATGGTTTCTGTTGCAACTACTCAACTTTTCCATTGTAGTATGAAAGTAGTCTTAGACAATACATGAAACAAATGGGACTGCTTATGTTTCAATAAAACTTTGTTTACAAAAACAGGTGCCTGCTTAATGTGCCATTTTTGCCGACCCCTGCTCTAGAGCATCCATTTAAAAATGTAATAAAGAGGTACAAATAATAATTCAATAGAGGATATCAAATGGAATCATAAAATATTCTCAACAAAGTAATAAAATGTGAAAAACATAAATGAAGAACAGATGGAACAAAAACAGCTGGGACAAATACAAAATAGGTAGCAGGATGCTATACTTAATCTATCCATATAATAATCACATTAATAACAATAATCTAAACACATCACTTAAAAGACAGATTGTCAGAAAGGGTAAGAACAAGCAAGAAGCAATTATATGCTGTCTACAGGAAACTTTAAATATAAAGATATGGTAGGCAGAATAATTGCCCCTCAAATATGTCCATGTCTTTAACTCCAGAACCTGTGAATATATTATCTCACATGGCAAAAGGGACTTTTCAGGTGCTATTCAAGTTATTTGCCTTGAGATGGTAAAATTATCTGGATTTTCCAAGTGGGGCCCAATCTAATCATATGAGTTCTTAAAAGGAGAAAAATGTCCTCAGCTGTAGTCTGAGAGAAGTGACAACAGAAGAGACAGAACAGATTTAAATTGTGAAATTAACTTGAAACATTGCTGCTGACTTTGAAGGTAAAAGAAGGGGGCCATGAGGCAAAGAATGTGGGTGACCTCTAGAAGCTTGGACCAGCCCTATGCTGCTAGCCTTCAAGGAAATGGGTATCTCAAGTCTTACAACTGCAAGGAACTGAATTCTGTCAATACCCTGAATGATCAAGAAAACAGATTATCCTCTAGAGTCTCTAGTAAGGATTGTAGCTCTGACAACACCTTGGTTTTAGTCCAGTGAGAGCTGACTTATGGAATTTTAAGATAGTATGTTTATATTGTGCTAAGCTGCTTAAGCTTGTGATAATTTAGAAAATTTAGAAAAAATAGGAAATTAATACAAAAGACAAAAAGAGTTAAAAGTAGAAGAATGGTATCTTAGTTTTCCAAATTCTGCCAATGCAAAATACCAGAAATGTGTTGGTTATTATAAAGGGATTTTACTTGGGCTAAAAACTTAAAGTTTCAAGGCCATGAAATGTTCAAATCAGTGCACCATCAGAGATGCTTTCTCACCAAAAGTCCTCTCCTCACAGATCCTGGAGTCCTACCATGTGGCAAGGCAAGATGGTGGCCAATCTTTGCTTTTCCTGAAGCCCTCTCTCTCACATGGCAGGGTCAAAATGGAAGCTGTCTTTCTCTGTGTCTTTCTGCTTCCAGTTCTTAGTTTGTGTAACTCCAGCAAGAGGGCAGAGAACCAACCTGGGTCACGCCTCACTTATGTAGCCCAATCAAAGGCCCTAAAGTGATCTAATCAGGTGATCTAATCAAAAGGTCCCTTAACTGAATGTAATGCAATCACAGGCCCTGCACCTGCAGGAAGGATTAGTTCAAAGAACATGATCTTTTCTGGGGTTCACAAAACTTCAAACTGTTACAGATAGAGAAAGCTATACTATGAGAACACTAACCAAAAGAAAGCTGGAGTAACTATTTAATATCAAGCTAAGTAGACCTTGTAACAAGGAATATTATGTGTAAAAATGATAATGATAAGACATTCAATTCTCCAAGAAGACATAAGAATCCTAAGTGTGTTTCCAAGTAATAATGGAGCCTTGATACATGAAGCAAAAACTGATAGAACTGAAAAAGAACTAGCTATATTCATAATTGTAGTTGGATATTTAAACATTCCTCTTTCAGTAACTGATAGAACAAGTAGGCAGAAAGCCAGTAAGTATATTGATGACCTGAAAAACACCGTCAAACAACTTGACCTAATTGTTATTTATAGAACCTTATACCAAACAACAGCAGAATACACATTCTTCTCACTTGTATTTGTAACATTCTCCAAGAGAGACAGCATTCTGGACCTTAACAAACTTAAAGAACTGAAAGCATATGAAGTATGTTCTCAGATCATAATGGAATTAAAGTAGAAATAACTTATCTTAAAAGTCCCCAATATTTGGAAATTGATTAACTCACTTCTAAATAAGCCATAGGTCAAAAAGGAAGTTGCGAAATGTAAAAATATTTTGAACTCAATAAAAATGAATATGCAGCATATCAAAATTTGGAAGATGTAACTTGAGGGAACATTGTAATATTAAATGCTCGTATTAGAAGAAAGATCTCAAATCAATAATCTAAGTTTGCACCTTAAGAAACTAGAGAACAAAGAGCAAATTAAACTGAAAGCAAGAAGAGAGGAGGAAATAAAAGAGCAGAAATCAGTGAAATTGAAAGCAAAAACAGTAGAGAAAATCAATGAAACCAAAATCTGGTTCACAGTAAAACTCTTTGTTCATAAATTTGACAGTTTAGTTGAAATGGACCCATTCTTTGGAAGACACAAACTACCAAAACTCAGTATAGAAGAAATAGATAACCTGGATGGTGCCGTACTTATTAGAGTAATTTACTTCCTAATTTAAACTGTCCAAATAGTAAACACCATGCCCAGATGGTTTCACTGGAGAATTCTACCACACATTTAGGGAAGAAATAATACCACACTCTTCTGGAAAAAGAGAAGAGAAGGGAACATTTGCAAGCTCATTTTTTAAGTCTATCATTACCCTAATACCAAAACCAGAAAACCAAATTATAAGAAAAGTAAACTCTACAGCAATATCCCTTGTGAAAGTTGTCAATAAAATATTAGCAAATTGTATCCAATGATATACATAAGGAGAATAATATATCCCAACCAAGTAGATGCAAGACTGTTTCAGTTTATGAAAATCAATCAGTATAATTCACCGTATTAATAGACTAATGAAGAAAAAGCACATTATCCTCTCAATAAATGGAGAAAAGGAATTTGACAACTTGAGATCAATTAATGATAAAACTAAGGAAACTAGGTATTAAAAGGAAACTTCCTTAACCTATAAACTATAAAAGGTATCTACAAAAAACTACTATCTTTCTGTCAATCCATTTTCTGAATGCTTGAGTATAGGGTATATGCATCCTGCTCCTTCAAAACAACCCTGCTGGATATATTTCCTGAGAACAAGGATATTCACTTATGTAACCGCCTTAAATGAAGTTATCAAGTTCAAGGAATTTAACATTGATATAAAGCTTAGTCTAAATTCCAATTTCATCATATGTCCCAATAATGTGTCTTTGATAGTCTTTCTCCTCCCTTGATAGATCCCATCCATGATCATATAGTGCATTTAATTGCTACTGTCTCTTTAACTTGCTTTCTTTCATTTTTATTTTTAAATTGTGGAAACATACATACAACATAAATTTCCTATCTCAACCACTCCCAAGCATACCATTCAGTGAAATTAATCACATTCACAATATTGTGGTACCCTCATGTTTTAGTCGGGGTTCTCTAGGGAAACAGAATGGACAAGAGATGTCTGTAAATACTGTGAGATTTTATAAAATTGTCTCATGCAGCTGTGGGGATGCACATGTCCAAATTCTGCAAGAGAGGCTGCAAACCAAGGGCTCTGATGATGGTCCTTGATGAGTTCACCAGGAGACACTGGCTGTCTGAAGTAAATATGGGAATTCTCTCTCTGAATGCTGAAATCACTTCTTCTTAAAGGCCCTTAGCTGACTGGATGAGACGTCACTCATTGCTGGTGGCAGTCTCCTCAGCTGATTGTAATGTAACCAGCCATCTATGCAGTCAACTCACGATGATTATAAAGTCCATGAAATACCCTTGTATTACAATTAGCCCAGTGCTTGCTTGACCAAACAACTGGGCATCATTACCTGGCTGAATTGACACATTAGCCTAACCATCACAGTCCACCCCTTGTCTACTTGGCAGCCAAACACATCACCTTAAACCATACTTAGTCTCTGAGTAAAAACAATAACAGATATTATATATTTCTCCCTAACAGTATTCAGCTGTCCTGTGTACAACCGAAAACACACTAAATCCCTCCAGAATAGGACTCACGTCTTTGGGTAATACTCATTCTTAAATTGACATCCTTAAATACTAAGACATGAAAACTAATACACCTTAGGTCATATGATAAGGGGAAATGTTATAGAAGAAAACAAAGATTTGTTTTATGTATATTTACAAAATCCTCAGCAGTGGTTGTAGCCAAGTCAGCCTTGGTGAGGGGAAGTCTGTGTTGCTGAGCCCATGCATAACCTTCAGCTCTACCACAATGGCCGCTTTATTCATGAGCCCATTGGGCAATGCCAGGAGTGGCTGGGGAAAGAGGCTGAGTGCTAGCAGGTTATCTTATCCACTTGATTATTAAAATATTCCTCTGTAGAAGTCACCTTCTGGTGAGCATTCACATGTGACACAAATATTTTCATGGTTTTTGCCCACTCAGAAAGGTCTATCCACATCTTTCTTCCCCAGACCTCTTTGCCACCAATTTTCCAGTCATGTTCCTTCTAAGTCCCCGACCATCCAGCCAAACCATTGGCAACAGTCCATGAATCAGTGTACAAATGTACCTCCAGCTATTTCTCCTTCCAAGCAAAATGAACATCCAGATGCACTGCTCAAAGTTCTGCCCAATGGGGGGTTTTCCCTCACCACTGTCCTTTAGGGACATCCCAGAAAGGGGCTGCAGCCCTGCAGCTGTCCACTTTCAGGTGCTATCTGCATATCGTTCAGGACTGTCTGTAAACCTGGCCCCAGTTTTCTCTTCCTCAATCAACTGAGGATTGTTGTTAGGGGTCAGCTGTGATTTAGCATGTGCCAGTACTTTGTTCCTTTTTTATTGCTAAATAATATTCCCTTCTATACATATATATATATATATTTGTTCATGCACTGGTTAATGGGCATTTGGAGTGTTTATTTTTAACTTTTTATAATATGGCCATACTGTTTTCTAAAGTGGCTGTACCATTTTGCATTCCTACCAGGGATATATGGGCCCTCTAGTTTCTCCACATAATCACCAGAGCTTACTACTTTCTGTGTTTTTGTTTAATCTGTTCTACTTTATGTGAAGTGTTTGATCATGTTAGTTTTTAATTTGCATTTCTCTAATATGTTGAGCATTTTTTCAAGTGCTTATTGGTCATTCATATATCTTTGGTGAAGTGGCTATTCAAATCTTGTGTCTATTTTTAAATTGAATTATTTGTCATCTTCTTAATGAATTGTAAGAATCTTTATATATTTTGATTGCAAGATTTTTATCAGATAGATGATTTGCACACATTGTCTTCCAGTCTGTGACTTGTGTTTCCATTTTCTTAATGGTGTCTTTTCAAGTATAAAAGGTTTCAATTTTGAGGAAGTTCATGTCACCAAAAAAACTAACAAACAAAAAAAAAAAACCTTGAATGGTTATGCTTTATCTAAGGAATTTTACCTAACCCAGGGTAACATAGGTTTTTCTCCTAGGTTTTCTAGTTTTAGAAGCTTCATAGTTTTCACTTTGTGATCCATTTTGACTTAATTTTTGTATACTGTGTAATGTCTGGGTCCACGTTCATCTTCTTCTAGCTGCATATCTAATTGTTTCAGTGCCATGTTTTGAAAAGATTATTCTTTTTCCATTGAATTTCATTGACCTATTTGTCCATCCTTATGCCAATACCACACTATTTTGGTGACAGTTTTAAAACTGGGATCTGTAAATTTTCTCACTTCAGTCTTTTTTTATTTTCTCTCTCTCCCTCTCTCTTTTTTAAGAATTATTTTGGTTTTTCTGGGTCCTTTTTCTTTCCAAGTAAATTTTAGGATCAGTTTGTAAAGTTCTGCAAAAATAAGTAAACTGGGATTTTGATAGGGATTGCATTGAATCTGTAAATCAGGTTGGCCTGAATTGCCATCTTAATATTATTGTATTTTCCAGTCCATTAACATAAGATGTATTTCTATTTATTTAGATCTTCATTAATTTCTCTTGGCAATGTTTTGTGGTTTTTTGAGGTACCGGGCCCTGGGGATTGAACCCAGGACCTCGTATGTGGGAAGCCGGTGCTCAACCATTGATCCATATCTGTTCCCCTGAGTTGGTTTTCCCATTTCTTTTGCTTACTGTTTATTTTTGTATTTTTTAGCAGGCACCTGGAACCAAACCTGGGGCCTGCTATGTGGGAAGCAGGTGCTCAATGACCTGAGCCACATCTGCTCTCAGTCAATGTTTTGAGGTCTTTAATATGCAAATCTTACACTTCGTTTATTAAGAGTATTCTTGAGTGTTTAATTTTTTATCCTGTTTCGAATGGAATTTTTTCCTTAATTTCATTTTGAGATTGTTCATTGATTGTGTATAGAAATATAATTGATTTTTATATATTGATCTTGTTTACTGGGACCTTGTTGAACATGTTTATTTGTAGTAATAGTGTGTTTATATATGTTTCTAAGGAATTTTTTCATACAGAATCTCTCAGTCTGCTAAAAAAGACAATTATATTTCTAATCTTGTTGCTTTTTATGTCCTTTTTTTGTTTTTTCCCCCTGAAATGTTGAATAGAAGTGGTGAGAGGGGACAACCTTTCTTGTTTCCCATCTTAGGAGGAAAGCCATTCAATGTTTTACCAATAAATATGATGTTGGGTGTAGATTTTTCCTAGATGTCTTTCCTTTTATCAAGTTGGAGTGAGTCTTCCCTTGACACACACTTATTTCACACCATATATTCAGTATGGTTTACAGATTAAAGGTGAAAACTGGTGGCAATTAATGGTGGGCCCTGGACCATACCTGATAATACACAGTTTTAGGTTTGGGACTTTGAGCCAAGTCATATTTTGGGAGGGTAGGTGGATTGCATATTGAGTTCCACCATGTGGATGTTTGTTGTATCACTCATGCCTACGAGACCCTGTATAAAATCAGGACACTTAAAGCCCCAGCGAGCTTCCATGCTTGAGAAAATTGAGAGAGTTATGCTTTGTGACTCCACGTGGGGAGGACACAGAAGCTTGAGTGTGAGACCCTTCCAAACCCGCCCTACGGGTCTCTTCCTTTGGCTTCTTCTTATGTGTGTCCTTTTACTATAATAAAACTATGATTGTGAGTGTAGTGCCTTCACTGAGTTCCTTGAGTCCTTCTAGCAAATTACCCAACCTGAGGGAATGGCCAGAAGTGCAAGTGGCCTGGGCTCCCAAACTTGCAGCTGGTACCTGATGGGCAGTTTTGTAAAAGATTGCTCTTAACCTGTATGTAGCCTGTGGCCTAGCTCGAGGTAGTCAGAGTCAGAATTGCATTGGATTGGGTTACCGCAGTATTTGCAGTTGGTATCAGAGCTGTTGTGGAAACTGTGGAAGTTTTGGTAAGCTAAACACCCTGTCCTGGAGAGAGAATGTCAGCCATTTCATTATCAGCCTTGCATTTTTTGGTTAAGACTTCAAAATACAGCCCCTTTAAAAAAAAAACAGAAGTGTATTACTCTAACCTAACAGACATGTGTTTAGGTTGGTGAGTCAGCTCCTGCTGTATACAGTTATTCAGAGACCCAGGTTCCTTCTCCTGGGTTCTTCTGCCATTTCTTAGGCTGTGCTGTGAACTGGGACTGCTTGTAAGTGGTCCTCAACAATGTAAGTATAGAAATTGAAGGTAAGCGTATAGAGACTTTTATGACCACTGGGCAGTAATTTCTATCTGCTGAATCTAATAGATAATTGGGGCTTATATTTTGATTTTTTTTTTTTTTTTTTTGAGGTACTGGGGCCCAGGGATTGAACCCCAGACTGTGTATGCAGGAAGCCTGCACTCAGCCACTGAGCCACGTCAGCTCCCCTGAGTTGGTTTTTTCATTTGTTTTGCTTGTTGTTTGTTTTTGTTTTTAGGAGGCTCTGGGGACGAGCCTGGGACCTCCCATGTGGGAGCAGGCGCTCAACTGCGTGAGCCATATCCGCTCCCAGGGGCAATTGAATGTTTTTTATTTTACTTTTATAGCTACAATTTCATCGTCTTTCACGAAATTATTTGTCTATGGTAGAATGAAAATTAAAACAAAACAAAAATTCGAGAAGTACTTCCTAGAACATTTTTTGTCACCTCCAAGGTTAAAGCTAGCTCACAGGCCATGTGTATCTTCTAGTCTGGAAGGTGGCAGGCTCTATCTGTAAAGGGCCGGGTGGTGAATAGTTTAGGCTTTGAGGACCATGTATAATCTCTGCCCCATACTACCACTCTTCTCTCTTTTTTTGAACAACCCCCTTTACTAATGTTAAAAAAAAAAAATCTTAGCCCACTGCTTGTACAAAAATGGGCCACTGGCTTGATTTAGCCCATGGAACATCCTTTGCTGAGCGCTGGTGCAGCCCTTGGAAAAGGAAAGAAAAGAAAGCTAATACAGGGCAGCAGTTTCATTTTAAACAATTAAAACAGAATTTGCCTGTATCACTTGAACTCTAAGCACAGAGGAGGTGGTGAAATGTAGTCTGTAGCTGGTTGCCATGTACACAACAAGAAGGGAAAAACAGATTTGGGGCAATAGTCAGTATTCTGCAGCACCTAAATTAGACTTCACAAAGTGAATGCTTATATTTTAGGCACTGACTTTGAACCAAGTATTTTTCACAGGGATAATTCTTTATAGAATGTTCTAGAGTGCCCAGAAGTAGGAAGATGTTTACTTATTGATGGTTTATAATTATTTGAGGCTGTGCTCTAAAGATCAGTTATTGTTTAAAATTCTATACAGTCATTGAAAGTTGCTTTACAAAAATTTAAAATTGGAGGAAATTTATTAAAATACTAACCATGGTAGAATTATGGATGACTTTTTTATTTTCTATATATGAATCTGCATTTGAAAAATTTCTATAATAATCATGTATTAGTTTTGTAATTTTTATCACTTTCCATTATTTTTGTAATGTGGCTTATACTCATTGATAGTGATTTGTCTTTATACCTTATGACAACCAGGGAAGAATTTATGCGCAAAGATAAGTATTAAGAGTGTTATTTAGACTAGCTAAATGTTCTGAATAAAGGAAACATCCATTAATAGAAGAATGGTTAAATAAATTATATGACATAGGTTGTCATGTACATTAAAGAAATTTACATTGTAAAAATTTTTAAATGGCATGAGAAAACACTTATAATACACAAAATAATAGAACACAAAATTATTTATATAGTGGGTTTTAAATTTTATTAAAAAAATACAAAGGGTAGTATTTTTCTCCATGTAAGTGTATTGTAAGCCTCTCTCCCTTCCCTCCCTCCATCCTTCCCTTCTCTTCCTTCCTTCCTATTTTCTTTTTGTTTCAATAATTTTCTCATGTGTTCAAGTTTTATTGTGAATCAGATAAATTTCCAGTTATTCTCATTTTTTATTTACGTAATCTTTACATTAGTGTTTATGCAGAAATTGTATTTGAATGCCAGCAATGAGAAGATAGATTACATTAATGAGTTATATAATCTGATTCTGATATGTTGTTAAAAAGACTTTGAATTTTGATTCCTGTAAAGCTTTACCAGTAGTCTGTATTGTCCCACATGTTCCTGAGGCTCTGCTGATTTTATTTTCTTTTATCTTATCTTATCTTTCTCTGTTCTTCAGATTGCATAGCATGTTAGTGATTGTCTTGTTCACTCACTAGTTCCTTAGTCATCTTCATTTTGTTATTGAACCCATACAAGTGAACTTTTTAAATTTTCAGTGTACTTTTAAGTTTTGAATTTTCTATTTGGTTCTTTTCATAGTTTCTGTCTTTCAAAAAAATTTTTATTGTGAACTATCTTTCCATTCATTTCAAGAAAGCACACCAATACCTCCTGGAATAAAATTACATTAGCTTTTTAAAAATCTTTGATGATTCCAATATCTGGGTCATCTCAGGATGAGTATCTTTTGTTTGTTGAGAATTGGTCAGATTTTCTGGATTCTTGGTTTATTGAGAAATTTTGGAGAGAAATTTTGGATTGTATCCTGAAAGTTTTGAATATTATGTTGAGACTTTAATTCCTGTTAAAGCCCCTGGAGAATATTGTTGTTTGGTTTGTTTGTTTGTTTGTTTGTTATAACAGGCAGTCAACCCACTTAGGGTAAGATAAGTTCTGTGAGTACTAAGTAGTTCTAATGTCATTTCAGTGTTGTTGTTTTTTTAACAGACTTTATTTTTAGAGCAGTTTTAGATTTTTAGAAAAATTGAGTAGAAAGTACACTAAGTTCTGATTTACCACCATGACCAGTACTCTCCCACTCCACAATTTCCCCTATTATTAACATTTTTCATTAATGTGGTACATTTGTTACAATTGATAAACCAATACTGACACATTAAAACTACAATTTCTAGTTTATGTTAGGACTCACTTTTTGGGTTGTGCAGTTCAGTGGGTTTTTAAAAATGTGTACTGTCAGTATCCTACAGTAGCATATAAAGTGGTATCATACAGAGTAGTTTCAATGCCTTAAAAATCCCGTGTTCCACCTATTTATCCGTCCCCCCGTCACAGTTATTAGAAGCACAATTATTTACTTTTCCCACTATAGAAATAGTTTCAAATCATATTCTCATTTAGGATGACCTGGGATTATGTATGTAGTTGTCTCTGCTTGTTTCATCAGTTGGTCCTATGAGCCAGATCCTAACTGATCTCTCTGCTTCCCATTTTGCCCCCAGTTAGATCTGTTCTTCCCATAGCAGCCAGAATGACCTTTCCAAACAGGACTCAGATCATTTCTTTCATCATCCTAAAACTTTCCAGTGGCTTTTCATTGTTCTTATAAAATTCAGACTTCCTCCTTTTGGTGGTTTGGAGCTGTATGCATTCCAGAAAAACATGTTCTTTAACTTAATCCATTCCTTTGGGTGTGAACTCATTGTAAGTAAGACTTTTTGATGAGGTCACTTCAGTGAAGGTGTGGCCCCGGATGGGTCTTAATCCCATTACTGGAGTCCTTTATAAACGGAATGAAGTTCAGACCGAGAGAGAGCCACAGAGGGAGCAGCCAGAAGCCAAAATCAACAGAACCCTGAAGAGAAAGGAGAGGCCAAGAGTGGCTGTTATGTGCATTGCCAGGTGACCGAGGACCCAAGGACAAGGATTACTGGCAGCCAGTGCCAGAACACCAGTCTTCAGAAGAAAGCATCACCTTGATGACACCTGGATTTGGACTTTGTCCTTCCCTCAAACCTTTGGGCTAATAAATTCCCATTTTTTAAATCCAGCCCATTGCATGGTGTTTGCTTGAGCAGCCAAGGAAACTGCAGTACTCCCTATAAAGCCCTAAGTTGTGTAGTCCCTCCACATTCTGCATCACATTCTACCCCAGCTCTTTCAGCCAGCCTGTCCATTATTAATGGCATTATTATTTTCCAAAGCCAGCTGTAGAGCCTTTGCATGTTGCGACCTTTGCTCTAGATATTCAAATGGCTGTTTTTTTCCTTGTCACTATAATCTCAAATCAGATATTACCTCTGTCTTCTGAGAGCACCTTTGCCCAACCCATCACTCAATGTCACATTGTCCTGTTTTGTTTTCTTTACAGCTCTCATAATTATCAGAACTTACCTTATTGTTTATGACTTAATTTTCTAATGTTTTCTTCCTTTTCCTCCCACTTCATTGTTTTGTTCATTATTGTCTTTCTAGATCCTAAGACAGTGCCTGGCACATAAGAAACTGTCAATAAATATTCATTAGATGAGTGAATGAATTCAATGAGATTAAAATACCAACAGTCTTTAAAAATGGTAATTTGGCATGCTTAAGATGGTATATTATTATGATAATCATCATTACTAATGCATATCCTCACTTCTTTATCTACTCTCCCTGTATCCACCGTCCTCCCTACACCCAATCTCAAATTACTTTTGAAGTTCAAGTGATCTTTTAAAAACTACAAATTTGATCATGTTCTCCTTCTACTTAAAAGGCTCCCCTCATTGACTTCCCATTGATCTTGGGATAAAAACAAAATCCTTACCATTACCATCACAGAATCTTTATACATGCTGGCTCTTGGTGAATGTTCTTTATTTTCTCTTCTTCCTCTTCTCCTCTTTCTTTATTTGTATGTAAATGTGGGGAAACTTGTTAACTCCTATTCATTCTGAAAAATGTTACCTCATTATCTAGGAGAGCTTTCCTTAAGCCCCTAGCCTTGACCAGTGACTTTTCTCTCATATGCTATTATAGCAGGTTGTGTAACTTTCCTCCCTAACATTTTTCAAATTTGTCATTGTACATTACTTCCACTGTCACTCATGTCTATTGAACTTTCAAGAATCTCAAGGCTGTCAGGGATGGATTGTTAGCTTTTGCTTACCACTATATGGTCAGCACTAACATAGATACATAGGAGGGATTCAATACATGATTGCTGAATTTTTTTAAAAACTGGAAAAGCTATCAGATGGTCTAGGCACATGACTAGTTCTAATTAGTAAATGTACCTGTTAATTAGGATTCATTTACAGTTTGTCTGTATTACGAATAAGTTGTTAGTTTGGGATAAAATGGTGATTATTTTGAATGATATTTTTATACCCCAAAAGGACATTTGAATTTTATATATTACACATTTCCTAGCAGGTTTAAATGAGTAGTCATTATTTTTCACATATTTCTAGTTTTTATCAAGTTTTTAAAAATCACCTCCACTAATAACTAATTATGCTTTATCATAAAATGATGAATAGAAATCAATTTATGGATTTAGATTTTTTTCTTCTTTGGATGTCATATTTTAGTAACAAATTTTTAATTCACAAAAGTAATTTACAAAATAAAGCATTTTTACATGGCTCTTTTAGAGTTTTATTTTAGTTAGAGAAATGGTAAACATTTGAAAATTTTTGTGTTGAACGTGAGAAATTTTTATTACTCCATTTTATTTTATTTATTTTTTTAACTTTATTTTTAAACAGGTTTTAGATTACAGAAAAGTTACATTGAAAATATTGAGGAATCTCATATACCCCACTCTCTCCCCATGTAACATTTTCCCCTATTAATAACATCTTATATTAGTGTGATACATTAGTAACAATTGATGAACAATTATTGAAGCATTGCTATTAACCATGGACTATAGTTTACATTACAGCACCATACAATTTTATAGGTTTTGACAAAATGTGTAATGGCCTGTATCCGTCATTGCAATATCATGCAGAACAATTCCAATGCCCTAAAAATGCCCTATGTTCTACCTATTCTACCCTCCTTCTCCCCTCAGAAGCTCTAGTAACCACTATCTTTATATCAATAATCCAAATTCTTCCATTACTACAATAATAATGTCTACTTTGGTCCCTGGTTACATTCCTTCTTATGCTTTTTCATTCCTCAATCTTGAATGGAATGGTGATGCCTGTTCTGCTTCAGATTGAGAGGGGGCTTATGGGACAGGTGGAAGGAACTGTTTTGCTTGCAGTTGTAGATATGCTTCGCTTTTTGCAATGGGGATTGTCCATTGTCATCATTTTGTTAGTTATCCTGGGTGATTCCAATGAACTGGAGAGTAGGTATTGGCTGCAACTAAGCTGAGATTCAGGGCTCAACTGACTTATGAATAGACTGAAGATTTAAGTCTTTGGGACATATATTTAAAGGGTCTAGTGCTAATTATAGGTTCAAATAAAAGTGGTAGAAGAATTATGTGTAGGGAAATTATAAATGTGCCTAACTCTGTTACACTGGGGAAATAGGTTATCATATATTTCAACGTAAGGCCCACTGATGGGGTATTGATTTCATGGGGTTGTGTGCCTTGCCTATAGTGTCCAGATGTCTCTAGAGCCCTTGGGAACACCCCTGTTTGAAGCTTTATTTACTGTGGAAATTAGTGAGCTCTGCTGAGACGTGCATAAGTGTAACCTCTGGAATGACCTCCCAACTCACTTTGAAATCTCTAAGCCATAAAAACTCTTTTGTATTTAATGTTTTCCCCTTTTGTCCAAGATGTTTTTTCCATATGCATCACTGGTTGGTACTTGGTATTAATCCTTTAGATGCCAAGGAGGCTCATCCCCAGGAGTCATGCCCCACGCTGGGCAGAGGGGGAAGATAGTGAGCTTATTTGCTGAGTTTGGCTTAGAGAGAGGCCACATTTGAGTAACAAGGAGGTTTTCAGGAGTTAACTGTTAGGTAATAGATATTATTAGGCTAAGTTTCAATTTTACAAGAATAAGGTTCATAAGTTCAACCATTAATTTTGAGGGCTTGGCATATTGGTCTGTTTTATTAGGAACTGCCTATGTACTGTAGAGATTCTTGCCACTGTATTAGAGAGTATAGCAGGACTCCCCAGGTTGGGAATTTAATATTTTGTTAGTTATTAATTGAGTCTTCACCCACTGAGATAATACCCTATGACCACATGAACACATTCGTATTCCGTAGAGACATGCCCCAGGTGCACTCTTCCAACACATACCCCACCATTGACACCCTGCATCGGTGACCCTCCTCTGCCATAGTTGCCAAAAGAACACTCCCACAATTGTATTCTCAACCACAGTCTTCTGCCTTCCCAGACGTCCCCCTGTTCCTGCCTTCCTTCCTTCCTTCATTACTCCATTTTAATGTGACTTAGGTTAATAAATCTTTTATAAAACTAAAGATATTTTTAGAATTTTTACCCTTGGATCTTCATCCGAGTATTAGGACTTTGTAGTTAAAATGTCCACTGTGTCTTTAAATTCTAACTTTCTTATAAGAAATCAATTAGTTAGCTATCATTGTAAAGATATAAATAGGGTTATTCATTTACCCTTATTCATGTATGGTAATTTATATCCTGTATATTGTTCCCTCTAGAATTTTTTAGTCACCACAAAGACAGATATCTAATATTCACAGCTAAAGTGTCTTTGTATTTTGGGAGGTCTTATCTACTAGATGTTCAACCATCCTTAAGAGATCTAGCACTGATTGTAATCAACACTGAAAATGAGAATTGCCCAAAAGGAATCTATTTGTTTTTTTTTTTCCCCTTCAGGAAAAGAGGGTTCTGCTTTCTATATATATATTATAGAAAAAGAATAATTTGGTTAATATAAATATTTCATTTGTATTATTTGAAAGATTTATAGAAAATTAAGACTTCATTATCAAGTATGCTCTATTTTATTTATTATTTATTATAATTTAAATATTACTTTTGCTATGTGTATTTATTTAGGCATTGAACAGATAATTTAATTTTAGGGTTAAAATTCCCAAAGTGTTCATTAGATTCTCTTTGAAAAGTTAATTGGTGTTTTTATGGGAGAAGTTTCCTTTAAACTTTCTAAAGATTTATTGCATAACTAAAAATGTCAGTCAGCCAAAGTTTAAACCAAATTATTTTTTGTAATTTGTTAAGATAAAAATGTTTTGTGAAAGGGCAAATTATATCATAATCATCCTTGGGCTCCAAGTTTAAAGAAATATTTTCAGACAGTCTTTGTCAACACGTTTACTTCTGAGCAAGCTCTTCCCACATTCTTCGTTGTTTATTTCGTCTGGAGTGTGTTTGGTCGTTGCCTGAATTACAGCATTGGCTTGTAAGGGGGGCTCTTGAGGGTCAGGTGGCTCCAGGAGGCCACATCACGTCAGCAGCAGCGCTCGGCTGCTCCACTGCGCCTTCCCCCGGCAAGCAGGACCCTCCCCTGGCCGTGTCGGAGCAGTGGCCAGAGTGGGCTCAGAGCCACACGCTCCAGTACTGCTGCTGCAAACCCCGGCCACAGCTCGTCCCTCACCGATAGTCAGTAGTAAAGGATGACACGTAAAATGCTCTAGAGTCTTCCCCTCTGGGGCAAATTAAATTACCTTATATTAAAAAACAGTCACCTTTGGCAGAGTAGAATCTTTGAATTTTGGATTCCCACACTTCTACATCATCAAAACTATCCAGGAAAAGTTTTAAGAAGTAGAGAGGCCTGGGCTCTGCCTGTGATTAAACCTCTCTGTCTCTCAATCTTCTGTGTGGATGTGTGCGTCTCTCATACTCACATCCACAAACAGTCACATACACACACCCTTGTTCCCAGGTGATGTGATCAGCAAGTCCACAAATTCAATCTGGTGGACAATCCCCGCTTGTAGTATGTGGATGCTAGGATTTAGATTGCTTTCTAGTCCTAGTTCTTTGATTCCTGGTCTACTTTTTTTTTCCCTCCTAATATGCCAAACAGCTTTCAATCCATGGAATACCTAGAAAAATAGCAACTATGCCCAAAAATAACGATCATAATTTGCAATATAGATGTTATTACATGTTAATTTAAATTGGGTAGCTTGTGAAAATCTCTGAAATTAGGCCTTGTGTCCCTTCAACTGCAGAATCGTTAATTAATTCTTATAGTTTGTTTTATTCTGTTACTCTGATGCGTGTGATGCATATACTGTGCTATGTGTGATAGTTTTAGTTTATTAATTCCTACGTTAGCTATAGTTTTAGTTCTTTACCTGTCTACATTTCATCGATCCCAAGAAAACTTTACATATATTGAGCTCATGAACCAGATGTCTTTATATTTCCAGGCTGTAATTTCATTTAAATTTATTATATTCCATATTCTTTTTCTTTATATCATATTTATTGTTTGGTATGGTCATTGACAGAAAGGTTAGTACAAACACAGCAGAAGTTCTAATTTTATACCATCCTTGTATAATTCATAAAATGTACTTATTGTTAGTTTTAAACTTTGTGAGAAATAATGCTTTTTAATTACTGGAAGAAGAAGAGTTGCAGATTTCAATTATTTGAGTTATGAGTAAGTATAGTCTCTTTATTTAGAACTAATGGGATTTTACTTTTATTTCCCCACTAGATCCAGTATTATAAATGCATTAACATGTTCATAGTAATGATAGCTGCTCTTTATTGAGGACTTACATTGTGCCCTATCCCACACTCATCACTTGACATGTATTTATCTCATTGACTCTTCATAACTGCACTTTGTGCTAGAAGTTGTTGTTTTCTCCATTTAACAGATGAGGAAACTGAGACACTGAGCAGTTAAGTAACTGAACAGGTAAATGGTGGAGCATGTCCTCAGGTCTGTCTTGCCTGAATCTGAGCTTTTAATTGTGAAGCTTTAATGACTCTACTTCATGGTTTCATTTAACTGACTGTGGCAGTCTAATTTCCCAGTTCAGTAAGTGTTTCTTCTTGGAAGTAACATTAAAGTTCAACCAAATGCAGTTCGATTTTTCTCCTTAAAAGTTTATATTAGATGCACTCAAATATGTCTGTCCCTCTGTCTGCCTGTCATTCATCCATCCATACATACATCCTCTGGCAGATACACATTTATTTGCATTTTTATAAGTTGCAAGCTGAAACCATTACCAGGATGGAAATATATGCATAATGTTACATCCTTTTTCAAAAGAATTCTATTAATGTTTTAATAGCAATAACAAAAATATCTTAAAATGGTCTACTAGAAGATGTTACTTATTCAAACTAGTTTCTATATATTTCTATTTTACATCAGTTTTCAGTATCTAAAATAATAATTTGAAAATATTTAGAGAACCAAATGTGGCCATTAAATTGTTAGAATGTGAGTAAATTAATAGTGATAGAGAAAATGGAAAATTATTAAGAAAAAGAATTGCCTGTATTGACTTGAGCACTGGCTTTTAGACCTAATGGGTGGTTCTGGGTTTTCAGTATGAGTTAGTAGCCCAGGAAAGATGACCTTTACTCTTGATTCCTCGCACGGAGATGACAGTCATCGGGCGATTGTTCGTGGTTGAAGCTGAGTCATCATGCTTTGCCTTTACTGCATGTCAGCGTCAACACATGAATGCATTTTATTTGTAGATTTGTTAAATCATTTGCTTTATATGGAATTTTAAATTTAAGTTAAAGTTTTCAGTAATATATGTTAATTCATTTAAAAGACGTAAAGGCTTTAGGTCTTTAACACTATTCATTTATGCAGTATTTATCTTATCTCATGTAAAATGTGGCTACCCATAGCTTTGCTTTTAACTTAGTTTGAACCAAGTTTTTTAATACCCTTTTACTATTAAATATTCATTACACACACTTGATGAGAATTTGTAACAATTCAAAGAGAAAGCCTTTCTTTATTATGTAATCCTTCTCAGACTGTGATGTGACACTAAGACTCGGTTTTTGTACGTGAACTGAAAGCACGTCTGAGTAGGTGAGTGCTCATTCACCGTGGTGCCCTGGCTGCTCTTAACCTGACCCAGGTTAAACTCGGGGGTTCTTCCTTCACGAAGCAGATGTTCGTACATAAGCAGCACTGTAGGAAAAACAACTGTCAACCTGCATTTAGAATGGCTCCACTACTATACAGATCGAAACAATGAAACCTTCCAGAAACATGATGGCGGTGAAAGCTCGAAGGGAGACCACAGTTGTGGTTATCCTGTTTTGAACTCTCAGTCACAAGTATATATGTTGTTGGCTTGATAAGTTAGGTGCATGAATGCTGGAAACTCCTGTTGGCAAATACTGTGTTCTTTGTATCATCACTTAAAACATAGGGATACCAGCATATTTTTTCAAATCAGCCAACTTATTTTAATTGAATATTATGAGCTCATATTACAAAGTCATTTATCAGCTAATGAGAAAAGAATGTATTATGTAAATTTCAAACTAGGATGGCCACATGTAATTGATGACCTGTTCCTATAAATGTATAATATGTTGTATAATATGTTATATGTATGCATATTGTTATATATCTAATATGTATTTTGTATATATGTGTGTGTATTTAAAATTTGCTAAATAGATACTTTCATATCAGATTATTTTACTGATTAGTTTACATTAAAATTGAAATACCTTTAAAAATCTCAGTTGTGTTTTTACAATTTACTCTGAGTTAAATTACTTTTCAGATAAGTGAAAGCAAGTCTGTGATAACACATTTAAATGTTTGTGCTATTTGATCCATTTGAAAGTCTTTGTGTAAGATTATTTTAGTGATGAATATTTATATGTACAGGGGGATGGGGTCTGGAAAGAGCCTGTAGATTTTTGTTAGAGTTGTGTCTGTCTGACAACTACTTCAGGAATCAGAACAGCATCTAAAAACACTGTATTAAACTCTCTTGCACCCTCTGTTGTTATTTTTGGGTAACACTACACATATGTTTCCATGATTGTATTGTCATTAGACTTATTAGACACCGTGAGAAAATTAATAGTTTATTAATTTACCACCCAATTAGATTGAATAATAAGTAACATTTGTTGTAATTTTTGTTTGGTATTTTCGTGTGTTATAGATTTACTTCTGTCCTAAGAGATCTTAAATGAAAGATGAGTCTTTCTATATCTCTGGTTTTTCTTAGTTACTAGTTTTAAGCCCTTTCAAATGCTTTACACAAATGAAAATCTCTACAGGATATAGCATACTGTATATACAGTTTTCCAGGATTGCAAATTCTATCTGTTCTTTTGTAAACCTTTCCATTGTCAGATTTTGTTTCCTTCCAAAATAAGAGTCTGGAATCGCCTGTACTAAAATTAAGAATTTATAACTGTAAGGAACAGATGTTTTCATAAACATTTGCTATAATTAATTTCAACTAGGGGATTGAAGGAACAAAGCAGTTTTTTCCGCTTCAAAACTTTATTGCCTTTTCCCCATATAGCAAACTCTGAATCTTTTTCAAACAAATATCTTTTCTCTAATATTGTTAGTGAAACAGTTGTATTTCCTTATTTAGTATGTTTTTTAGAAAGAAAAAACTGCTTTTTTTTTTTTGCTTATTACCATCCTTTGCACCACGAAAGTTAAATTTAATGTGATATATTCATGTGTAAACAGTTATAAACTGAAAAAAAAAAAAAACCCAAACCTTTGTAATGTTTTATGGTTATAAAACTTGGTGGTTTGAAAAACCAAAAGTCTCTTAATTATTTGAAGGATTTTATATTTGAGCTGAGAAATATCAGCATAAAGAAAGGAATATTCTCTTGGTGATATTTTATGTATTTAAATGATTGCAATCTTTAGTTTTAAAGATTAATAAGGCTCATATTTTTAAAATGTATGATATTGTGCTTATTCTATATTGATTACAGAATGTTTCACAGGAACTATGTGCAAGCTGTTAAATGACATGTGTTACAGGAAATTTTGGTTTACCAAGGCATAGACTAATCTTCCAATCTTCCTTAAATGTTTTTAATTTATTTATCATATTACCATTAATAATTTTTTTTTTTTAGGAAAATGAAGTGTATTGTGTGAGTAATTGTACTTGATCAGTGTTTTCAAAAAATTAACCATATATACCCGGTTAGATTGATCTTATTTGTATTGTTGGCATATTTGTATTGTTTTCATCTATAAAACTTTGTCACTGTTTTCTAGTGCTGTGATCCATTTCAGGCATCTTAGGATTTTTGTTTATAAAAGTGCATTTTGAAAGAGAGACAAGGGTTAAAAGTTCTGTAAGTGGGTTAGGTACAGTTCTCTTCCTCCTGAGCACTTGGGCACAGCTGCAGAGCTTTTGAAGAGAACCAGCATTCTTGACTAATCTGCCAGCTATGAAATGTGCAAAGAAAAATAGGTATCTGCCATTAAAATTACATTTCAGCTTTGAATAACCATTTAATGAGTAGCATCATTATATAAGTATGGTACCTTAAGTACTGTACTCAATAATTAAAAATCATCTCATCTTTAAAGTGAAAGCTCTATTATCACTATTTGACTTAATAGATACCACTGTGATAATCTCCAGTGGCACCTTAGATTGTTCAAAGTGGATTAAAGTATAAATTAAAATTGGATAAATTAATAAATTATTAAGATGTAAATATCATAAAAATGAATATAACATGATGTTTGAAAGTTACAGTATAGGAATTAGTAGTATATAATATAATTAGATTCTAGTCTGTTTCCAAGAATAAATGATTTATTTAATAACAATAAATTACGGTTTCATTAAAACTAAACATTGAAGTATATGGTGTTTAAAATTAAACTATTAAAATTAAATTTTATTAAGAATATGTATTTTAGGGCAATGGTAAACAATTTTTCAACTTCTTTAGCAAATTTATTTTTATTCCATAGTTTTAAACTGATGTTATGAATTTGTTCTAAATTTGATTTTATGACTTCCAGTTTTTAAAATGACACGCTCTTTTCCAAATGCTTTGATACTATTACAGGGTATTGTTGTTTTCATTTTTTATACTACAGAACGTTTGACCACAGTTAAATGTAAAGTTTTGGCAACAAGTAAAAGCTCATTAAAATGCATTCTTTTTCACTACCTCCTAATCGGCATCGTTTTACCTCTCTGCTTACAAAATTGCTAGAGAATGGAAAACCTTCCAGGTCTGCTCTGTGCCTGTTTTCTTTTGCCTGGAGCAGTGGTCAGGATGGGTGATATGTTCACTAAAAAAAAACTGCCTGTGTTTATAAACACTAGCGTATGATTAAATAATTTCTAAATGTTGGTTTTGTCTGTGATTCATAAGAAGAAAATGCCTGTACTAAAATTCACTTGTTTCAATTAGCAACTACTTTGGTAATATTACTACCCATTTTAGGAATGATAGTGGTGGTTAATATTTTGGTATCAGAATGAATTTCTTAAGTAAGAGACTTTAATATTGAAAGAGAATTTCAGCAGGGGCAAGGAGTGTTTACTTTTTGACCAGTGTAGTGCATAGAGCTGTCACACAGTAGTTTTCTAAGTGAAATATTATTTCATAATATTCACTATTTCAATGTTTTAATTTTTTTCCCCAGGAGATTCCAATAAAAATGGAAGAAGAACAAGTTCTACTATAGACTCTGATGGCACTTTTAATTCCTATAGGTAGGTGATGATATATAGATACATAGAATCTTACTAGATTCTAATCTTAGAATAGTAAGGAATTACTATCTGTGCTTTAAATTATGACAAGTTTGCTGTTAAAATTTGACAATAAAGAATATTGTGATTTGAGTAACAGAAAATGTAATTTTGTAAGTTATTGAGGAAATGGACATTTGTAGATACTTGGGTCATTGGAATTAATGTTTTAAGTTTCATTATAATCCATTTTTGTTTTTTCGGTATATCTGTTGCAGTACTAAAGGCTCCCTCTTTTAAGTTCCCTGCTAAAACAGAGTTTACTGATTTTGAGAGTCTGAGTGTTGTTTGTTAATATCCCTTTTGTGGTCTTCAGCTAACAGGGCAATTATTTTTAAAAAAGGATACACTAGTTGAGAAAACCTGTATCTATCTAGTCTTCTGTTAATATTCTCATCATAACTTAAATTTTACTTAAATAAATGTTTATGGATTGTGTACTTTCATAACAGAAATCTAGGCAGAAGAAATCTAGGGAGAAGAAAAATTCCAGTAATATTTGAAAATTCATAACCTGAACAAAAGTGTTTTCTTTTAGGAAAAAAAAAAGATTCAGTAATAATACATTTTAGCATTATAGATGGCAGTGCAAATTCTTAAAGAAATACTTTAATTTGGAGTACATCGTCCTTATGGTTACCTTGTCTGATACTTGTATAAAAGTATGGAAAAACCACTATACCCCACTTGAATATTAAGCTGTATCTCCTTCTTTCATATAATAATTATGGAGTTTATGCTTAGATACTTACAATGTATATATTCTATATCTCTAATTGGAACTGTGCCATTTGCTACTTCTGGTCCTATACTTTTAACATTTACAGTGCGTACTTAAGAATGTGAAGTGAGAAAGATTTTACATTTTTTTCCATGAATTCCAGAACTGCGATGGTAATCAAAACAATGACATCTTCATTTTACAGGAGTTGGAGTTTAAAACACCAGTTGTTCAGGTGTCACAAATACTACAAAAGGCTTATTTCCCACAGTGTTCTGGAAAGATATTATCAAAGCAGTAAAGCTCGTTATTGTCACTATATTTCACTGTACCTATCTTACCTTATAAATGTTGGAATTTTTTAAAATCCTTTTTTTAGTCCAGAAGCAATATATAAAGCTTGGAATTTGACACATTAAATAATTGGTAGAATCTCCTATCTGAACATGGCACAGCTGGTGGCACCAAAAAAAAAAAAAAAAAGGATAGTTAGATAAATATTCATGATTTGGCATATAACTGAGGAATGTTAATCTGATAATATATGTGAAATCTGTGATGTTAATATTATTAGATATAAATACAATAAAAATAACTAGGGCAAAAGAAAAATAAATTTCAAAGGGAAGGAAAATCTCTTCATATCTGTGTAAATTTTGTTGGCAAATTATATTTTACAATTACATTTGTAGTTTAGCTAATTATGGTAAGTAATGGACATAATAAAAAGTTAAGAGAAATGTATTAATGCAAAGGCTCAGTATTATATTATAGTTTATTTTCTCCTTGAATAGTTTAAAGATTAATGTATTTTAATATTGAATGATAATTATGTTTTGAAGTGAACTTCTAATGCAACTTTGCACAATAAATACCAGTGTTGTTAACTAATATATATATATTTTTTTTAGCGGGAGGTCCCAGGGATTGAACCCAGGTCCCTCCATATGGGAGATGGACGCCCAACTGTTTGAGCCACACCTGTCCCCCAACTAATATGTTTTTAATCAATGTCTGTCACTGTTGTAGCGTTTGGGTATTAATTTATTGTTGTAATTAAAAAGCAAGATAAAAAGCTCAGGTAGTATAGTATATAAAAGCAGGCTTTTGCTAGTTGGCAGGTCTACACTATTATTAAATAGTATTATAGTATTTAGGGTGTGAAATGAGTATTTTTCTACTCAGTAGGCAATGGCTTTTACAATATAATGAGCTTACTTGTGAATTTGACACTTGGGTTAAATGTAGAATTCATAGAAGCATAGCTCTGGGGTATATTTTCTTATTAAGGTTAACTGACAAAACCTAGGAATTGTTGCAAAATTACATTGAAATTGCAACAGAATTGTCAGTAAAATTTACTTTTGAAAATGAAAATTATTTTTCTGTTGCCATTGTACCTCTTTTAAACTAACTAGAAATAGATTATTAGAAAAATATAAATATTTCAACCTTCAGACATCTTTCAGCCTAACAAGTCTATCCTATTATTTAAACCACCTCCCAAACCCTAAAGCTTCTTCACAAACAACTCACTCCATAAGCCTAGCAGCAGCACATTCAGGCTGTATGTCCATGTGTCCAGGATAAAGGTTAGCACCTATGAAATGAGCGTTTTAACGTCTTAACCTGCTCCCTCCCCCCAGCTGTTTCAAAGACTGAAATGAAATGTATAAAATAAGTCTTTTGAAAATTCTAATTGCAAAGCCATGGTATTGTTATTAATTCTTTTATGCTCACTTCATGTAAATTGGCAACTTTGTTGCCTTGATCTTTACTCTCCAACATATTTATCTTTTGTAGCATATGCTGAGGTTTTGTTAATTTGTGGATTCAGTCTTAGTCATCCAAATCTACTATATCCTTTCCGTTATTTATTTGTATTATTGTGGCCTTGTCTTAGATTGTCACTTTCAAGAGGGCATAATCAGTCTGTCTGTCTGTCTCTCTTTCTCTGTCTCTCTGACTCTTTCAATTTTAAATAATATCTAAACAGTGGATTGGTTCAAATCTGGCTCCAAATACTTTAGAGACTTTGGACAAGTCTCAGCCTCAGTTTTTCATCTTGGAAGTAGGGATAATAAAATACAGTTGTTATGAGGAGTTAATGGGTAATGTCACGTGGTAAATGCTGACTAAATGGTGGCTGCTTTAATCATCTAGTCAATGCCATCATCAACCTTGTGGTATTGTAGAATTGTTTACAGTGCTCCAACAGAGGGACAGCAAAAGGAAGAGGGAAAATATTTCTGCAGGAACCTAACTTTGTCTATTAGCAGAAAGAGCTAAGAACAACCAAAGTTTGAAATTCTCAGTAACCAATATAATATTCTAGGTTGTTTGCATGGAACAAATGTATGCACCTAGTTACAATAAAAGGAAGATTATTACATAATGCCTGGACCAGATCTTGTTTTAGAAATTTGGTTTAAAATGTGATTATTGTATATCTCCCAACTAATTTGCACATCACGTGTTAAAATTGAAAATTTGTAAGTATTGAGAAAACATTAGTTTTATGAAATATAGTAATTTTAAAGACCAATGGTATTGCTTTCTGTCAAACAATATCAGTTTGCTCTGTTTCTTACTTAACCATTAATAAGGAGAGAACTTTCCTGGGGATGAAAGAGAGAAGTGATTTCCTGATGAGCAGTTTGCAATAAACGCTTAACTTAGCTATTGTAGCACAGGGTTGCCTGGTGGAAGGACTATCCACTCACCTCACCCTCCTGCTCCCAAGGGCAGCTGACCTGCTCCCACAAGAGTGGAGCCCCTCGCCAGCACGTGACTGCAGACTGTTACATTAATCTGTTTAGCTGTAGTGCCAGCTGCTTTCATGTTTCTAATTATCTTATTAGGTAGTGTGACAGTGCCCTGTGAAATAAAATGAAGGTGAACATTTTTAAACTTTCCTTTTTCACTCTGTTTCTAAATCTTTATTGATCAAACTGTAGCTTTCTACAAAAGTTTATAGGAAGCCTTTATGGTTTTTGAGTTAATGTAATGCTTCAAGCAGCTACATTTTATAAGATTTTTAAAGTGTAATGTTGTAATTCTCAATATAAAAAATGATTTCATTTTATTGGTGAGATTTAGGTTGTATTTATGGAACCAAAAATCAGTGGTCAACTTGGCCTAATAGTCAATTTACTGGAGACGTTTAGACCAGGTATTTGGCATTTCTTAGAAACTGAAAATATTGCTTAATTTTCAAATATTTTGGCATTGAATAAATGGCATAGGATAGAATATAAATCATTGTAGATATTTTTAAAATCAATTTGTACATTGTATTTAACTTTGCTTTTCTAGATTCTCCATTTATAATAGCAAATCATCTAGTCTACCATAATTATTTTTACAATTTAACTTCACATAGCACAATTTATGAGTATATTTTCCCAAACTGTACTGTTAGGGAAAATGTACTACCTTCTGAATTTTGACAGTTGGATGTTTTTCAAATAAATTTTGTAAATTCAATGTTGAATCCAACATTTAATCTAAAGTTGTCTTTTCCTGAATAAGAAAAAATACATTAATTTGAACTTTTTTGAATCACTGAGTAAATTTTAAAACTTAGACTTCAAGTTTTACCCCAAAGATATTTATATATCCTCCTTTACATGTAATCAATAATTTGAGAGGATTTGGATTATATCCTTCCATCATTTACATTTAATCTTGGTATAGTACTCCCCCCCCCCCATTTATATGTAAGAGGGTTATACGTCTTATTAAAATAACAATGAAGCAATGATTCAAAGATTGTAGGAAAGATAATATGGTAAAAACATTTGGATTACAAGATTTAAAATTCAGAAATCTGAGCTCTGGTTACTCTCTTAGAATGATATTATTTTGGCAATCCATTATTTTTAAAACTATGAGCTCATAGAATCAGTTTTATTGCTGGAAGTTACACTAAAGATAATAGAAACCAAAATGAATCCCCATCCCAGCCCCTCACCTCCCAGTCACCTGAAATTCCTAAGGCCTTGCCATTTTAGTAATTTTTCCAGGGCTTCAAGCTTAGTAGAAGACAAAGGAGGACCTAGAGTACCGGTGTTCTCACTTTGTTATCTTGTCTATATTTTGTCTAGAATCTATATAATTATGGGACATTTAAACTCTGTAACTTCTTTAAAACAAATACATGATTTAGTGTAACAGTTCAGAAAAAGCAGAGAAATGAGTAAGTCAAACTACGGTTTACATCTTAGTTCCACCACTTATTAACTGCGTGACCTTAGGCAAATTAATTAACTTCTCTGATCCCTAGTTACTTCATGTGTAAAACTGACATGATAACAGTACCTGTGTCATAGGGCTGTAAGGAGCATACCTACAACAGGTGCAGGACCCCTGGCCCTAGAACTGACATTTTAACAGTACCTGTGTCATAGGGCTGTAAGGAGCATACCTACAACAGGTGCAGGATCCCTGGCCCTAGAACTGACATTTTAACAGTTCCTGTGTCATAGGACTGTAAGGAGCATACGTACAACAGGTGCAGGACCCCAGGCTGTGTTCCTTAACACATAGTAGGTAACAAATGTTAGTTTCCTCACCTTTTCTAAAATTTTCTTAAAGTTTTAATCAATTCTTTCATAAGAAGAAGTTAACCTTTGCCTCAAACATATTTTTAAAATTCTATATAGTGTTAAAGGGGCAATAACTGTTAAGAATCAGATTTATCTACAGTTATTTATTGCTTACGTAAGAGGAACTTTTATATAATCTGTACTTATATTTAGTCTCACAATCGCATTATCAAATTTCTTATTTCTTGTTTCCATATTTGCTCAAGAAGCAGCACAACCTTTACAGCAAGCCCAAATTGTGTAACCTTTACATTTTCCAGAAAACCAAGGTCAGAATGTTACCTTTTGTTCCTATCTCCATAACGGAGCCACTTTTGAGAGGAGAAAGAAAAATCACATTTGAATGATAAATATGTCTTGTTGAAGTGAATTCATTATTTTTTAACACAGTAGAAGTGGTCAGTATCTGCTTCTCTCTAATATGCAATTTGTGTGAACTAATTATTGATCACATAAAGCTCTGAAAATATATTATCTTCCATTTTAAAAACAATAGCTTGTTTACATTAGTTTGTTGATATTAACCTCCTTAAATTTACATAATTCAAACTGGATTGAGTGTGCTTGTTGCAATTTGAATTCCTTTTCTTCAGAAACCCTTCCAAGCCCTTTATGTTATCTATAGCCAGGGTTGGGGAGGGGGCATCTTGTTTGTTTATTTACAGTTAGCCCATCATCTAAGGGCTGTGTAAATGTTTTACCTTTTTTCAAATGTTTTTTTTATTTATTATTATTTCAATTCAAGCTCATGGACCCGTTGTTAAGAACCCCTGCCTTAAAGGGATGTGACATAATCTAGATGCAATTAGGAGAATGGAATAGAAGCAAGAATGGAGGCAAAAATTAGTTAGGAGGCTCTGTGATAATCCAAGGGGAATATGGTGACCTTAACTAGGGCAGTACAGTGGAGACGGAAAGAAGGGAATGGATTTGAGAAATCGCTGGGAAGCAGAATCAACAGGACTTGGTAATCCGCTGTGGCTAGAGAAAGGATTCATGGATGATCCTCAGGTTTCCAACAGAAAAATTGACGAGAGGGTGCCAGTCATTAATGGAGGGAACAGTAGAGGGCCCAGTGTCGGGGGAGAGAGAACACCTGAGCTTTTGGGGGTGCTGTGAATGTTTTACCTTGAAGAGGTAGGCATACATTTGAAACGTGAGAAGTTGCTCTGAGCCAGCCAACCCCGAGAGTGCTGTCTCCTAGACACACTTCGGCGTCCCCTGGTGTTCCCAGTTGAAAGGGCCTGTGGGCTGTCCCACGGATCACCATCATAATATGTTTTATTTATTATTATTATTATTTTTTAAAGATTTTATTTATTTATTTATTCATTTATCCCCCCCTTGCTGCTTGTGCTCACTGGGTCAACTAACCACGCCATGCGGGCGGGTCTGCCTTCACCAGGAGGCCCCGGGAACCGAACCGGGGCCTCCCACACAGTAAACCGGAGCCCCACTGATTGAGCCACAGCCGCTTCCCCATAATATGTTTTAGTGTGTTGCCCTTGTGTAGATGTGATGTTGAAATATACAAAGTCAATTAAATATTTGGTCAGTAATGTTGAAGTGTGCCATCAGAGCTATCATTTGAGAAAATAATACATAGATTTAGGATTTAAAAATGGAAACAATTCTTTTTTAAAAAATTTATAAATAGCTTGCTTGTTTGTTAATTGATTGATTGATCCTACAGACATATAGTTAGCTCTGTGTAATGTTTAATATCTGATTTTTTGTTTCCTAGAAAATTTGTAAACCTCAATGTAATTTTAAGGGAGGAATTTTTGAAGTAAATTTTAACAGAAATTGACATTCAGTATTTGTCTGTCTTCTATATCAAATTACCTTGTCTTTTGGGGGAAAGTGGCAGTGGTTATTTTTCACTTGATTTTTAATTCAGAGTTTCCACAAATGCTTTTCTGACATTTGTTCATATCATTTTGTTTGTTTGTCTGTTTGTGTACCAGAGAGCTAACATATTTTCAATCATTCTGCAAATGTTTATTGTACACTTATTATAGGCATTCCAATGTGCTAAACTTCCAAGACCCAAAGAAGAATAAAACACTATCCCTGCCCTTCGTGTATTCATGATCTAGCAGGGGAGACCAACATGGAAGTGATTAACTGAGATAAGGACTGGTGTTACAATGGACGAATTTATCAAAAACTAGGGGATAACCAAATGGAAAGATTAAAATTAAGGTAGGAAGTGATAGGCAATGGTTTGCTAGACATGCTAGAGGGGCAGGAGTTTTCAGGGAGATGAACAAAGACAATCTTCATTTTCTACTCTTTGCAACTGCATTCTTTCTCTTTTTGGCTTCTTTCATTTTTAAAAATGGATAGACTTGCTTGGACTTGAATGTATCAGTGACAGAATTATGCCTTTATATATAGACAGTTAATGTGACCCACACAACATGGTTATTTATATATATGTTTCATTGTGGTGATGTTACTGTCCATAGATTTCCATTTTGACTGTATTAAGGTTTTTGAGTTCAGTATATCAGAGATGTTTGTTTTATTTGAATCAATGATCAAATTAAACTGAATCTTAAATGGACACAATCACACAAAATTATTATGAAGTAGTTAATGATACAATTATGAACATAGAAACATGAGAAAAATCAATAAAGCAGCTATGGAATAAAAAATAACCTGCCAGTGGAATATTTGAAATTTAAAAGACATTCTAATATCATTTGAACATATGGACATGGTTTTTCATTTCATGGTTCTAAGATGCAGTGTTCTGAGATGGATAGGAAGTAATTTAGTCTGGCTGACATTCTCAAAGAGTTTCAAAGACTCAATTCCAGTCTTACATGTTCAGATATGAAAGTGGGATTCAGATAATTCAGATGACATGCCCAAGTGTCAACCCATTAGAAGAAAAACAAGTTAGATGAACATCATCTCTTAACTCTCTTCCAGTCTTGTAATGTGCTTCTAGCTCTTTAAGCTGTCTTAGCAACAAGCTCTGCTCTCAGTGGTAGTAACTGGGCACAGTTCTCCTTTTCTGTATTTTGTTCAGTGCACAGTGATAAATTTATGTTTCTCAGGTTAGTATTCTTGTTTGCTGCCCTGTCCCCTGACCCCCAGGGCCTACTTCTCTCCTGGGTGCTCTGACTGTGTAGGCTGAAGATGGACCATTTTTCCACATTAAAGATGTGGGAGAGAGTGGAAGCAGTGGAATTAATAAATGAAGAAAAACTGGTCCATTAGGCATTTTTTAGCTCTGTTCGCATCCCTCTTTCTCCACTGGCACCTGGGCTGCTGATGGATTCTAGAGAAGGAACCTCACCTCGCTGCCTCTCCATCTCCAGATGCCATTCCGAATCATGTAAGGCTCTGTAGAAAAATGAGAATTTTCTTTTGGTGCAGAATTTCAAGTTTATAAATAGAGTTCCTTCCCATAGCTTTACAGAAGCTTCTCTTTGAATCCTATGAAGATATTTGGGGTCATATAATTAAATTTTTATGGCCTTAATTTGGGGATTAAATGATTAATCTTCTATTTTGATGTAAGATTGGGACTTACAAGAGAGTGGGGACTCTAATTAGGTTTCCTTACCCCTAGTTCCTTCATTTTATATCATGTGGTTTAATGTATCTGCCACACACTCTCCCTTGCCCCACTGTCCAGTATTAAGAAAAGAGCTTTTTTTCCTTTTTTTTCTTTTTTTGAGGTACTGGGGCATGGGGATTGAACCTCGGGCCTTGAATATGGGAAGCCAGTGCTCAACCACTGAGCCAAATCGGCTTCCCTGAGTTAGTTTTTTTGTTTGTTTTGCTTGTTCATTTTTGTTTTTTAGGAGGCACCGGGAAACGAACACAGGACCTCCCATATGGGAGGTGGGAGCTCAACCGCTTGAGCCACATCTGTTTCCCCCCTTTTCTTTTGATATACACATCAGTTACCTACAGGTCAAATTTCTAGTAGCTTCAACCAGCCAGAGTGTAATCAGAAACCTAGAAATAGGGAAATAATAGGATGACTGAAAAGTCTGTTCATTCAAGGACATGAAGTCACAGGCGAGCCCTTCGAGTCTTCCTCCTACTCCCATTTAGTCTTATTTCTTACCTTTTTTAAAATTAAAAAATTATGATAATTTATTATGTTAAAACAAGCTAAAACTCATGGATGTGTTTAAAAGTTAGTTTGTTTTTATTTTCAAAAAGACAAATTAAACTGAGCAAATGACAGAGATAATGATTTGAGATTTCTGGAAGCTAATGTGTAATCGTTATTATTATATGAATTGGTAGCTGATACCCTGAAAATGATAGGCGTAAGAAAAATATCACTAAAAGCAGAATGGTCCAAAACCAAAGCAGCTTGGAGTTATTTCATATAGCGACAAATAGCCTTGCATTCTCCAAATGTATGCCACATATGGACAAAAATTCAAGTCTTGGGAATGTTCTGGCACTCTCAACATTTTTGTCTTGAGGCTAAAAATCACTGATAGGGTGTGCACTGGCTTTTCATCATGCTGGGTAAACCATACATTACTGTGTTCAGACATGGTTTTGAAAATTAGTGGGTTTTTAATTTTTTATTATAAATGAGTGAGAATTTTTAGTAGCCCTCTAGTGGGGATATTGCCTTACTTTTTTAGAGACCCATGTGAATTGTTTTCCCAGACACATTATTTCAAATGAACTCAAAGTATGTAATTGATCTTAAACTAAGGTTTATTTTATCATATTTATCTTCATTGTAAATGATCAGTTCCTTGATTTTTGAGTCAGTCTCTTGCTGAGTATGGTTATATTAGGCTCAGTGTCCAAATCTTGGTTCTAGTTCTTTCCATTTTTAGTAACTAATAGAATTAACATTGTCATTACTAGAGACATGCTCTCCTAATGTTCACTTGTGTGTGTGAGAAGAGGTCAGTGGCTGGGACTGGGAATAGAGACAGAGACAAAGGTAGCCTGAGAGAAGCAACGAGACAGTGACAAGAAGTAAAGAGAGCCTATCCATCACTGATAGTTCTTATTAGTAGCATCGTTCATGTAGAATTAATTATATTTTATTATGTTACAACGTCTCTCATTGAATTACCTTGATTTATTTAACCACATGGATTAACTTTTAATGTATTGTTTAACTTTTAATCTGTTGTCTTTCCACAGTTACTCTATATGTGAATGGGTATCATGTGCATGTTCATCTTTATATTCCTTGAACCTTTATAGTGTTACTTTAGAAACTGAATAAGTGTATGAATGAAATTGTTTATCATCTTTATAAACACTTTAAGCTTATCTGTCAAATACAGGAGGCACTAGCCACATGAGGGTATTTAAATTTATGTTTAAGGTAAAATTAAATGGAATTATAAATGTAGTTCTTCAGCTACACTAGCTATATTTAATCAACTCAGTAGGCACCTGTGTTTAGTGGTTACTGTATTGGACAGTTAGATACAAAACATTTATAGTGCTGATCTAGAAGGAATTTAATGAATGATGGATTCGGTTAAAATATAATCCATTTTAATATTTAAAAGAGAAAATACTTATTTATTTCAAGCATACATGTATTTCTGAATGTGTAATACTCTGTATGTCAACCCAGTCTTGGACAACATGCTTTCAAATATGGGATTAACTTTGAATTAGCACATCAGATTTTGCTATATAAATGGGTCTTTCTAAATTAGCAGAAAATAATTCTCAATTTTGAGAGCATTTCCCTTACAATATTGTTTACGTTAATGACTATGTGGCAAATTTCTTTATCATTTACTACAAATTTAAATATTGTGCTTATCCCAGTTATCACAAGTATCAAGGTAAATGAAGTAAGGCGAGTATGGTGAAGAGATGGGAATGTCAGCAGAGAAAGTCTTCAAGGAGATTTTTCCTTAAATTATTAATTATATAAGAAACATCAGTAAACCTGGAAGATAAAATATATCCACTCCAGAAATTTCAAAGAGATAGCACCTCAATCTCTAAATGCTGATCCTTGGATTCATAATATAATGACTTTCATTATGTACTCAGTTTTTTTTAATAAGCTTGTGGTATAGTTTTTATTGATTTCCTTTTGTTAATTTACCTACTTTAATATGGTCCTGAATTTAGAAGCTCCATAGCTTTATATTTTGAAGAAAAAAAAATTTTCTAAGTGTTACTTCTGATAGCCCATAACTTTTGCTATCTCCAGTCCTTTATGTTCTTGTGGATATTCAGGTGGAGGCTCAAAATTTCTTAATTGCAAATTAAATCAAAACCTGAACCAAAACATCATCTTTAATTTTAACAAACCTCTGAACAGTGAGCTATTTGTTGCCTTTGATTCAAGGGAGCCTCATCATAGGAGAACATATTTCACCTAGACATATGAAGAAATCGTTTTAAGCTTATGGGTAATTGTGCATTTTGTTTTTATATTTATTTATGTGTGTGTAAGTGATATGCCTTGATGTTTCATTATGGAAGAAAAAAGCTTTAAATAAAAGTTTTTAAAAATTCCTGATATAGGAAGCAAAAAAGCCAGTACAGCTTCTAATTGCCTTTTAGAGACTCTGAGTTCCCTCATTACCTGTGATTTAAGCTAAAAATGAGGTAATTATAGATAACATCAGTGTTTATCTGGTTGATCTTGGCACCTGCAGTCCTAATGTTGTAGCTTACCCTTATCTGGTGCCACCCTTTACAGTCGAATGCTGACAGACCTAATTTACACTCTTATTTCCATTGATTTTTAAGTTATATGTTCCTCATTCCATTTCAATAGTATTTTCAAAATCATTACGTTGAAAGTGGTATAAAGGTATATACTCTTTTACATGAAATATTAGAGTTATAGTAAGGTCTTTTTTATATAAATCTTTTAAAAATAGATTTCTATACAGATTAGAAAGAGATGTAAAAATTTATTGTCCCATTTCCCGTTTGATAAAATTAATGTGGTCATATTTAATATGGTAGTTTTTCATATATTGGTGTGCACTTTAGGGTTATAGAATTGTAGAAACCTTTCTGTATCAAGTTCACTTTTCTTACCCTGTGCCTCCCCCACCTTCAGACAATTCCACCCATCTAACTCTGATCTAATCCTCCTTAAAAGTCACCTTCATCCTGCCTTAGCCTTCAGTTTTACTAGCGCTCGTCAACCCACAGTGTGATGATGGTGGCTGGCTAACAGGCCTCTTGAAATACACAGTCACCTCTCGGAGCTCCTTCTGTCACAGGCCTCTCTCACCAAGTTTGTGGTTGTCATGGAGACAGCCGGACCCATGCCTCTTCTATTCCTTCCTCTCCCACTCTCTCTGACTGGGTGGGCTTCCCCGTAGTGACAGTCCCTTCTCTGCTCCACTCACAGTTTAGTTATCAGTGGAATCACAGTAGCTCCTCTTAACCAAGAATTGGAGATCCTAAATACTGGCTTACATATAGCCTGTGAACTCTTGACATGAATGTAGTTGTAAGGGTTTCTTAAGTTAACCTTACTTAAGAAACCCTTAGGAGACATTGTTTCCCAAACAAATTATGCCCCCATATTGGGTAGCAATCATCATATAAAATATAAAATATACATTTTAAAATTAGTATTTTCTATAGTATATTACAATTTGGGACAATAATCTAGAATTTTCTCGTTCTGAATTAGCACATAATTCATTTATACATCATTTAAATTATAAAATTATTTCAACAATTAAGTTTAGATGATATTAACAAGTTTCATACTAATTTTATGTGCATTATCATGGGAAAATACTAAAATAGATCGTTAGAAATATTTCTCTCTTTGTGATCAGTTGTATTTATTCACTGCATATTCTAATTGATTTCCATGTCATAAAAAATATTATGGCAGGCTTAACTACCCAGTAGAGAGAAGGCATCAGTGGCTGCTGCAAAACTTGATTTCATTTACTTAGAAGTGATTAGAAAACACAATACTCATGGCCAACATTTTTAATCAGTTACAGTGTTCTTTTCTGATGCAGAGAGGTAGACTCAGACTCCTTCTCTACACACTACTTCCAAGGCAGACACTACTAGTCCATTAACACTGGCGTGAGAAATAAAATCTCTGTCCTGCTCTGCTTAGACACTGGCCGTGTTTTCAGGACCCGGTGCTTGCAAGACAGAGCAGTTGCCAGGAGATGCCACTAATGCTTTGTCAAGGGAATCCTTAAGGCCAGGTCTCTAAATCTGTCTTTCCATTTTCAGCTTTTAAGTACCTAAATGTTCTAGGCTTTCTTAACCACTCACAGTAGCTTTGACGACTTGCCTCCTCAGTCCATCTGGTGAAAACTTAACTCTCTGTTTTTAGACTTGATCCTCAAAAATCAACGATCTTGGGAAGGCAACATGAAGACATTTCTATCCTGCCTTGACACCAGAGACAACGTTGGACTTCGGTGTCTGGAGAATTGTGTTACCCTTTAGCATTACTCGTTTGCCATTTTATTCCAGGAAGATGCTTTTCCTAATTCTAACTCCTTTTTCCTCTTGACAAGTTATTTCTGAGCCTCAGTTTCTTCAACCATAAAAGGGTTTAAAAATACCTACTCTAGGAGTTTTAGGAGTAATTTACCTAAAATATTATATTTAAATGGTTTGTTAGAAATTTAATGGCATCATTTTCAGATATTTACGAATTATTATAGGAACACTTTTTTATACTTTCATGTTAAGACAAAGTTTAGCAACTAACTTTGCTTAATTTTTCGAAATTAAAGTGAAAAATTCTACCACTGACTCCTCAGTAACTTCTCTTCTTTTCCCATGTCTTCCCCCAAATTCAGGAACATGTCCATCATTTATATTTGTGATCCTGAAAACCTTTCATTTGGGGCCAGCTCCCCTGTAAAGGCTAAACTTCTCAACATTTTGCCTTTTTGGGTCTGTTTAACCTCTAACAGCTTGGTTCTTTAATTCAGCCCCTGTGAGGCTACTACTATTTTCTATCCTGAGGTTTAATTTCCAGGTGAAAAACTGTCTTTCCCTCCTCTGTGTTACCAGAGTATTTTGCATTAATCATATTACTTTAGTTTACCCATCTGTCTGCCCAACCCTTTAACTTGCTTTATGCTTTTGCTTATATATCTTATTAGTGCTAAATATGTAATAGGCACTTAATAAATGTTTATGTTTCTCTGTATCACTGTTTATTGATGAAGTACTCCATAGAAGAGCAGCACCGCAGATTATCACGTGGCCGTTGTGCTCCTCTGCTGCTAGAGTCTTCCTCAGCTTGAGGTGTTTTTCCTTAACTGGAACTTCAGTATCCATGAATAAATTTAAATAGTTTTGAATCTCACAGATAATGTTCTCATTTCACGTGCCTCAGTCTCCTTTCTCTGCACTAACACCATAATCAAGGCACGGAGTCTTATCTAAGCTATCAAATAATTAACCTTCATGACATAAGTAATATGTAACTTGACCTTAAAAAGCTGCTTAACTTTGACACGATGGCAATGAATTTAGCCACTAGTGTGCCTATACTTTTACAAAGTCTTGGTGCCTGTGAAAAGCTGCTGATTTTGGAAGAGGCTGGAGGAGTCAGTGCCCCACACTTCACTCTCTTATCTGGAATGTGTGGTTGTTTTCAGGCCCATGGAACTACATGACCTCTACAAGTTACAAGCCTTTTTGGATTCAAAATACATTTCCTATCTGTGTGTCTTATAGACAAACCACATGGCTTCTTGGATGTACTCCTCTGATGGACTTACATACTCATTGCTGGTCTCATCTTGAATATTACTAAAAGCTGGATAAAAACAAAGCTTGAATAAGATGAGCAATATATGTGAAATAGCAAGTGTTTTATAATATTTTATTAATACAAATGAAATGAAGTGGTAAAAAATAATATTTCCGTGAATATTTCTTTTGGTCTTAGAGTGGCTAACTTAAGCACGAAAACAGTGGAAAAAGCAACAAAGGACAAATGTTATATTTAAATTATACAAGAATTAAAAACCTTCAGCATGTTGAAAATCAAGGAAATTGCTTAAAAATATAGAGGCAGGCATAGGTGTCTTTAATGTATGAGGAATTCTTCTTGGATCAATATAAAGGCACATTAAAATAAAAACAGTTAACATTATGGCTAAAAATAATATGTTTTTAAGATGTTATATTCTGGTTACACTTCTAAGAGCATTTCATGTATAACTACTTTAATTCTCACAATAATTCTTTGAGGAGATGCTGTTATTCCATTTTATAGATGAGGAAGCTGAAGCACAGGGACGTAACTTGCCCACACTAGAAGTAGCAGAGCTAGGACTTGAACCCAGGAGGGTGGCTCTGATGTCCATGTTTTCAATCACTACCCTATACCTAAAATGGGCAAAGGACAAGACAGGATGTTTTTAAAAAGGAAAAATAAAAATGACCAAAAAGCATGGAGGTTTTTCACTTTCACTAATAATAAAAATGAAAATTAAAAGAAAAACAAAATATTAATTTCTCTTATGAATAGAGTGATGAGAAGAAGAAATGTTCAAGGAGTGGTGGTGAGAATGTATTTCGTCCTGTATGGGGTTGGATTGTGTCTTCCATCTGACATAATTAATGACAGACCTGTACTGGCAGAAGGCTTGGCATGGTTGAGGATCAGTGCTGCAGAGTAGGGGCTGAAAGTTCTCCTGCTGGTGGCAGCAGTGGAAGGGTGCCATTGCCTTGGTCACTCTTCTGGAACTCTCTGGAGCAGACACAGCTTACTTCATGGTCAGGCTTTTGAGATTCAGGTGTGCAGGGGTTACGTTCATGGCTGCAGGGTGACACAGTGTGCTGCGTCCTCTCTCAGAATGAGTGTGATCTGGCCAGTGACAACTGCATACTGGCAGAAGAATGGCTGAGTGTTTTAGACACTTTCTCTCTTAAGGCATTGCCAGGCTTGCAGCTTTGATAATAAATGTTAAATTGTAAATCCATTTATTTTGGCATGTTGGAATTTGAGAGACATTTCATAAAGTTGAAATCAGTCGCCTCGACTATTTGACAAATGATTCTTGATGTTTAGTTGGGTGCAAGATGCAGGAAAATAGGTCTGATTCCTTTATTCAAACTCAGTAAATGGTTTGGGACAATTAATTTCCAATTGTTTCCCAGGAGAGCAGATTTACTTGTATATTAATGAGGCACAGGTGTTAGGCCCCTGGTGTCTGTGTGCCTGGGAGGCATATTTCAGTTGTTTATCTAGTCAGCCATAGGTACTGCAAGGTACTCAAGCTTGCCTCTAACCGTTTATACAGTGAGGCTTTTTAATTTTTTTTTTTCTTTTTTTTTCAAATTTGCCTGCACCTGTTAAAATTTTTAAAGTGGTATGTAGAAAGAAGTTGCAGAGATGTTAATAGTAAATATCACCAAACATTAAGGAACATAGTCTTTTATTATGTTTAACTGCCCAGCTTGACATTAAGAGATATGGGTTCAGTTGAAGAGATATTTCATGTAAAAGCCGATGTAATGAATGGTACACTTTTTTTGTTGTTTTATAATTTTGGAGCAGGTATATTTTTGTCAATGGCTAAAGCAATTATATGCTTATGTTAATATTCGTTTATTTCTTGTTTATTCACTGAACTGCTCTACCATCATTTTAGAGGAAATGGAATAGCCTCCATAGACATTATGAATTTCAGTCGCTGGCATAATTATAGCGATCTACATATTCATTAAATCTACAGAAGAAATGTGTCCAAAAAGACAGCCATGCAGTCAGAAACAGTACACAACTTGATATATACATTTTAAAAGTTGCATTCCTTAGACCTATTTGAAATTAATTTCCTGTAATACTCCTCTCCAAGCAGAAGGATTTTAACAAAAGGATTCCCATGCTTTGGTTTCTTGAATATAGGAAAGAATGGGAAGAACTATTTGTAAACAACAATTACTTGGCAACAATAAGGCTGAAGGGGATTAATGGGCAGCTGAGAAGCAGCAGGTTCCGCAGCATTTGCTGGAAGGTAAGAGGAAAATATTTATTTACAGTTTGTGGCTGCAATATATCAACACATTACCTGGTGCCCTGGATGATTACCCATGCAAGGGATCACTGAATTTTCCAAGAGATTTCACTCTCAGTTTTTTGACCATCCGTTTTATCTTTCAATTTTATCTTTCATAGGACATGTACTAATAAGGTTGAATCATCTTTGTCCTCAATAACTGGTTACGGTAAAGGAGTCATTTTAAGTAACTGTCTTTGCATCTCATTTGATGTTGCAGAATTCAAAGTAACACCTTTATATTCCCCAGAGGCATTTGCAGAAAACCTTGAAGCTGCACCCAGAAGGGGTATGGAGTGGGGATTAACTTTCAGATTCCTATTATATCAGGTGCTGCTTTTTATTCATCCTCTCTTTTTTCTTCATAAATAGCAGATGGAAAAGATTTTTTAACTTTGCTTTTCACTAGAAACAAAGTGAATGATAGTAAGAAGGAGAAATGAAATCAGTTCAATCTCCTGAGAAAAAGGATTATTGATTACCAAAACTAGTAATAATAATCTGCATTATCTTTTAGTTGCTTTGAAATATTGTCCCTTTTTGTGCTCCAAAAATGAATTTTATGTTTAGACTCATTTCTAAAATGATTTCTATTGTAAGTTTTTAGGGCTATCTGCATAAATTGAGCATACTGAAAGTGTGTAAGTACAAGTGAAACCAGTAAGAAACACATGATGTATTAGACAGTTTCAGATTTAATAATTTAGATTTAATAATTAAAATATATTTTTCTTCTGTTAGATGTAAGCAGTAAAAGACAGATACCTGCTGCTAGAATATTTGTATGCAAATATTTGTACCCCACCCCATTCCCTGTTGTTTACCTTTCAGTATCCTTCCTTTGCTAAAAATAAACACAAATCTAGATTTAATTTAATGTTGTATTAACCTAAATTAAATGAAATTTGTCTTTTTTAAGAATCCTTAATATTTTCATAAGCTGATTGTCAATGTAAATTATATTTAATGCTGTAAAAGGAGCAGGTTCACTTCTCAGACTGTGTCCTCAGCTTGTTCCCTCTCTCCGTTACCTCCTTGTTTCAAGGCAAAAATGTAAGCCTAGAACTTACTAATTGGACCTTATGCTTGTTAATGCCGCCAGCCACTCCTATTAGGATTAGAATGTAAAATAGGAATAATACGTGAACATCAATGCATTTCTCTTGTTCTTTTTTTTCTTTCATCTTTTTAATTGGAGAAGTTGTGAGCTTATAAAACAATCGTGCAGAGTGTGTAGAATTCTCATACATCACCCCTCCACCAATGTGTTCATCTTTAATATGAATCTGGAAGGAATATTGATTCTATTTTGTAGTATAGCTTTGGAATCCTGTGTTCTAGCCTTTGGTTGTTCATTTAAAAATTTTTTTAATTATATATTTCTCAAATACCACCAAATATATATTACGGGGAATTGGAATGATAGTATGAATAGGAAATACCATGACTATAAGTATCTCTTTCATTTTTTATGATTCTGTTTGGCATAGATTGACATTTGTTTATGATTTTCACAAAAATTTCAAATTTTTTTTCTTGACAGCTTTTTCTTTGCGTGCTTCCCCAAGATAAAAGTCAGTGGATAAGTAGAAGTAAAGAGTTAAGAGGATGGTACAGCAACGTTAAAGAAATAGTAAGTTTTATTTTTATTAATATGATTATTTTCTTCTGTGTGCTTCAAAGGCCAATAGCCTCTGATTTTCTGTATGTGTATTTTTTTTTTTCTTCATCAGCATATCACAAACCCAAGGAAGGTCGTTGGCCACCAAGACTTGATGATCAATAATCCTCTTTCTCAGGATGAAGGGGTAAAGTTTGAATTTATTCCTTGTTCCCACAATCTCTTTTGCCCCTAAGAATATGCTTACGAGGCTGGTTATCAATCACCATGAAAGCTCTGTATTTCATGTCACCTATTTTCTTTTCCCATCTAAAACCTGATGGAAATTATTCTGTACTATATACATACTGTGTTGTAGGCAGTTTATGATCTAGTTTTTTGGAATGGCACGACGGCAGGGATATCGCAGGGGTCTGTAAGATCTAAGGGTAAAAGAGAAGGGCATAGAGATGAAGGGAGAGCTCTCTGACCAGGACTGGAAGGGTCAGGGGGCCTAATGATGGCCTTCCTGCACGACAGAAATGAGCGAAAGGTTCCCTTGGCAGTATGTCTCCCAGGAAAAAAAGAAGTGACTATTTGTAGTGAGTTTGCAAAGAAGTTTAAAAAAGATCAGACCTATCTCCACTCATATTCTAGTGAAGTCTAGGAATAATTACTACTTTTAAAGATATTGCATAACTTCCCCAATTGTTGTTCTGACTATTTCCCTGAGAACAGAATTTTTTCCCCATTTAATACATATTATTTTTTTCCTGATATATATAATTAGTATAATGTAGTCTGTGGTATAGGAGCATAAAACACTAAGTAATTTTAAAGAACTGTACATAAATTCACATTTTAAAATGTACATAAAAATCTATTGGCTCATAACACCAAGCTTTGTGGAAAACATTATGTATCTTTCTTAGTGCATTGGGAATTTAGGACAGGTTTAAGCTGGGACCAGCTGGCCTATAAGCACTGCTCTGATCCCAGCAGACCTTGTTGTGGTTGTGGGGGTAGCAGTGGGTATATAGCAATGAAAAGTATCATTCAGTTTATATAGAGAGACAGAAATTTAGAAAAGATATACAATAATATCAAAATGAAGGAACTATGTTAAAATACTAAGATAAGTTTCTGAGATTAGAGTTCCATAAAAATTATCCTGATCTTGGATTTCCTATCTGCAACATGAAATGATAGCTCAGAGAAGGATAAATTTAATTTATATTATTAAAGTGATCTAATAAAAGCTGAGCAAAGATGTGGGGTTATTTTAAATTGTTTTTTTTTTCTCCTTATTTTAGAGTCTGTGGAACAGATTCTTCCAAGATAAAGAACTCCGATCAATGATTGAACAAGATGTCAAAAGAACGTATGTAGAACTATTTATAAGTAATATTCAGTAATTCAGATTTGTGTTCTCTGTGTAATATTTGCAAAATACAAAATCTGTAGAAGGACCTTAATTGAATACAGTATTCTAGTTGTATTTTGACCTAGCATTGATAATAAGGTTTATTTTTTATTCTTAAAATATGGATTTCCATATTTCCCTTTTGAAAGTAAATTATTATTTTCTAATATTGGTCACCTTAAAATAATTTTAATAAGTTTAAGCAATTTCCAACAATTATATGAAGTCATGTGCTTTTATTTTCTGATTAAGCTTATATTACATGGTCATATTGGTATTACTGGAAAGATTTATCTTCTGCTTTGTACATTTGAATCCCTTTCTACCAAATCACTTTTTTTTTTTTTTTTTTTACCAGAAGGTCCCAGAGATCGAACCCAGGTCCCTCCACATTGGAGACGGACGCCCAACCATTTGAGCCACATCTGCCCCCACCACCACCAAATTATTTTTTATATGAATATCTTTTATTCTTACTCTATTTATTTCTCTTGCTCTTGAAGCCATTCAGGTTTGGAAACAATCTCTTCTCTCAGACTTTTCATTATTTACCATGTGAAATTTTAACACATAATTAATTTCCATAACTTTTATACATCAGAACTCATCATTCTGGGTCATACCATGAGAACTTCACGGATTTTGTGTCAGGAGATCCTTGGATGAGTTTTTGTTTAGTGTATGCTGTGGTCTTGGGCAAATTATTTTCAATATATTTCTCCTTGGGATTCCTCTTCACTAAAATGGAGATAATAGTAGTCATCTCACAGATGTATTGTAGGGCCTAAATTAGATATGTTTACGCTTTGAACTGTAATCCATCGTGTAAATGTTAGTAATCTTAATCTAATCACTGGGGTGAAGGGATGACACAGGCATATGCAGAGTCCTGGGTATCTAGTGGCCTTCTTCAATTCCTTCCACAGCTTTGCCTGTCTGCCCCACTTCTCATTCAGTTCCTTCTAGATCTGTTATAATGCCAAGTCTCTGACATTCATCTCTTTCCAGGTTCTAAGCACTGAATAGTTGGCTGAAGTGGACTGCTGTAAAGATTATACTACACATTTAACAGATGAAATTTTCTATTTTAAAATGAAAATAAATCCAGGGGGAATCATGATTATTCAGAGTACAATAAAACCATAGATAACTGTCAATACAGTGGGGTTGGAGATGTGGGAGATCTCATTAGCTTGAATTATTTAGTTAACTCAGGAATAACCCATCTTTTTATAGGAAGCTACTCTCAGAGGTTCTGAGTGCTAGAGATTGAGCTTTCTTCTATATGGTTTTAGAAAGCAGAGCACTGTTGTATTGACACACAGGAGGAACTTAATAAATATTTGTTGAATACAACAAAAGAATGAACTTCGTCAGTCATTATTATCACTGTTATCTGTGGCAGTAAAACAGGCCTCATAAAAAACAAAACACATAGTATATACAGCTAACCAAGCAGTAGAGGTAGCTCTTTTTAAAATGCTAGGCAGTTATCTTAGAAAAGCTTGCAGCTTCGTTAATAAGTAGGATTATAAACAATCTCTGCACTTATTAAATGGAAATGGAGGGGCTGTGGGAATGGACAGAAGGAGGAAATAAAACTCAGATAGCCAAACCAAATAGGTTGAATTTAACTGCTTGATAATACTTGAGCAGGAATTTAATGGAAGAAGCAGAAGACTTCTCCACCAGTGCCTGGGGACAGCTGAGGACTCCTCAGCCCTCACATGGCTTTTGTAGAACCTGAATTCAGATTCTGAAGAAACACAAAGTCCAATAATAATAAATTTTTAAAAAAGCAGGAAAACAAACAAACTAAAACTAACTACAGTGCAGAATAACTGATAGCAGCAATATGTATGAGAGCTCTGGTATTAGCACAGGCCTCGCCTCCCAGAGCTGATGCCCTGGAGGGCTTGGGCTGGATTTTGTTTTGTCTCATTGAACAGAGCAGAGGTGATGCTCAGTAGCTGCTCTTTGATTGTGACTCTTATCACTGACAATCAGTGTTGTTTAGCTTTAGCAGTAATAATCTTAGCGCCTTTTCAGTCTTTAAAGACATCAGCACACTTAAAAGAAATACTATTATCAACCTTCGAGTTTGAGTTTAAACAAGATAATTTAACCTCACAAACTGTGTTGTTGCTATCATTATTGAATTTATTTGATTTGGGTGTCACCGGTATTAAATATTATCTCCCCTTTCAACTAATTTTAATATTCTTTTATTCCATTAACCCTTTTTTGCCTCGGAGGATTTTGCATACATTTCATTTTGTTGTTCCTTATCTGAACCTAAAAAGGTTGTCACTATTCTACCATTTTTATTACTGAAAGAACTGATAATCAGACGATAAATCCAGGAACTTCCAATTTACAGCACCCAATTTTGTCATGCTTCAAAAACTCTAAAATTAATGAAATTCAGTATTTTTTAAAATAATGTGAAATAATGAGTTCAGAATAAAGTACCATTTCCATATTAGATGACAAAGAATTCTGTTGTTTAGAATATCAAGATCTATACTAAATATATATATACATGTCTTTTCTTCAAATGTGTTCTGTCTCTTGACTTAATTAATTAAAATTTTTTAACTCTTATCACTGTAGCTTTGACTATACTTAAAAGTTTATCTGCTTGCCTGTTGGATATGCTAGTCATCTTCTCCAATTTGTGGCTTCTGCTTTCTTGGTGCTGGAGGTAACACTTCAGGCAGCTCATTTTTCACTTAGTTGGTCTTTTTCCGACCTGAATCTCCATGGTATGTTAGATTTTTAAAACTGCACCTTTCTCATTTTAATGCTTCCTTTTGTTTAGACTTTACATATAGGCCAACCTTCATGTAATCTCATATAGCTATTTAATCAAACTTTGTCTCCTCAAGTTTTATTTTAAATCTATCATCTGATATTTTGTGGATTCATTAATAATTACTAAAATTCTCTTTTTAAAGTGATAGATATATGCTATCCAGTTTGGTAGCGATCAGGACTATGTGGCTATTTAAATTTAAATTAATTAAAGTTAAATGAAATTAGAAATTAGGTTCTTCATTTGCAGTAGCCATACTTCAAGAGCTATTGGCTACTGCACTGGACAGTCAACACATATACAGAACATTTCGATCATTAAAGGAAGTTCTTTTGGGCAGCACTGCTATAAATAATTCATTGCTGGCGTGTTTTATATAGTAAATAATATAAATATCTACATTTTATTTTTTATTCATGCTAAACTTTTAGATATGGCCTGTGTTAGATATTTACTTTTATTTCTTGTCTCTGCCCTGAAGAATCCTTCATGAATTTTTATAGTATACAAGGCTAGTCTGGGTTTTTAGTCAAATGTAGTTATTGCATTACATTGTAGTGTCCTACTGAAAATTAAATTAGTTTTGAAGTTTTCTGTATCAGAGAGGTACAAAAGTGATAGTTAACTCATTGAATATTTTTTAAATTTAAAGACCATCTTTTCCACAGTTCCCATTTTGGGAGAAATACTCAGGTCCGACAGTGGTTGTTACACTTTAAAAAGTTAAGATGTCCTAAAGATTGCTATATTTTACACAGTTTCCCCCAAGTCCATTTTTTATTTAAATAAAAAACAAATTCTTCAGGGAAGGAAGATTTTACAAGCTATTTCAGAGCAGAATTGATTTTAGTGTGTGTTAATGCAGACAATCTGCCCAGTGTTAAAATGTTAAAGACAAAGAAAAGGAAAAAAAAAAAAAAAACACAAGCTGCCATATTCGTGCTATCACACCAAAATAGCAGCTTGTATTTATATTTGGGTCTCCTCGAGGTGGGCTGCAGGCCCACACGCCTGAGTGCATGTGCTCCATGCTGGGTTGTGGTTTGTTTGACGCAGACAGAGCACATGCTCGTGTGTGCACAGGCACCCCGCACATGTGCCCTTGTTCACAGCCGAGACAGGGAGAGCCACAGCGCAAGCCGCCCTCTGAGAGCTGCCGGCAGCCCGGGTGTGTGTTTCTTAAATATTGAAGAAGGGGAAACAGATTTGCCAGGGATACAAGAAACCACCCTTCTGTCCAGTGGCCTGTAGTGCTGCTTCATTTGACAACACTTAAGGCAAAAACAAAATAATTCATGGTGTTTGATATCTATGTGTATTGATAGAAAATTAGAAATATGTATTTTCATGTACTCTTGTTTTAAGCATATTGTCCTCATTTTCTGTTCTATTTAAGTATGTAGATCCTGCCCTTACATTTATTCCAATTTATGGACAGTTTAAATTTTTAAAAATTTTCAGTATTTGAGTGAAAATGTAGGTGTAGTTGCTGCAGAGTAACAGGTGTGCTGCTTTGGTGAGCTTCTTGATGCTCCTGAACATTGGCATTTGGAAGCAGCAGTACATGATGTGGCAGCACAGGTATGACATCCTCATCCGCATAAAAGTAGAGTTTTTGCCTTTGAGGTTCTCTTTGTATTAAATAAATTTAAAAAACTTTAGCACTGTTTATACTTGTGGGTTTATATGATGATTATGAGAAGGTTAAATAAGTAAAGTCTGGTGAGTAGTAAAGTAATACCCCCTCCTGGAATATTCCCAGTGGGCATCGCCTGTTCAGTAGTGTAAAGAAGTCTTTGCAGCTTCAGAACATTCAAGCAGATTTGGATTTGAAGCTAATTTGGTATCTCAAGGATAATGCTTTGAATTATTTGTACAGTTTTTCTCAGTTGTGGAAAAACTGCAGAATAAAATCTGTATTTCTAATTGTAGCAAAGTCTTGCACTTGAAATATGCATATATACATCCATCTACTTATATAAGTTTTCAGAGTTTTTCACCTTTATGTTTTGAGTAGAAAGATTTTGGAGTGGCCGAAGCGGGGGAGGAGGGAAGTGCGGGGGAGGAGGGAAGCGTGGGGTAGGGGGCTTGTTATGCGCATCAGGGCATGGTAGACCTAGGAGGAACCTTAGATGAAAACGTTTACTCAGATGGTGACAGACGTCACGCCACCTCCTGAGACTGCAGCCCCACCTGCCCTCTGCCCACCTCGTCGTTGGTATTTTCTTTGCATCCTAACCCTTCTGCTTGGTCTTCTCATCATTGGCTAGCGTTTAGTCACATGGCTACAACTAACTGAAAAGGAAGCTGGGAAGTTAAACCTAGCCGTATGCCAGAAAGAAGAGAAGACAGTCTGGTTGAACAGGGAGAGTGGTGACATCACAAACCAAGATAGGGAGCACAGAGATCAAAAGGATTTGGTGAATCTTCTTTCCTTCTATATCACATTGCTTCTCTTTATGGTTTTTGGCTGGATTTTCAGTTTTTCTTTGATAAAAGAATAAACGATAGTAAGGTAGTTGAGTCATTTTGGTGTTTAATAGTGTTCTCGTTTGACTTTTTGTTTCTATGTTTTATGAAGTACAGGCACAGCATCAGCTCTTGCTCCTTCACGTCCTCTGTCCTTCTCTGTCCTTCTGCATGATTATAAACCCTCACCGAGGGCTTCATTTTTTCCCTTGGGACATTTTATTGAATTCTTGCATCTTCGGTAATTCATCTGGGCCCAATGCTTTGTCTGTTTTAATACTTCTATTACCTAGTTATATACTGTAATGCAGTGACACAGCCCTTCATAATTTCACTTTTTCTTAACCCTTTTCTTGCTTAGGAAATACTCCTTTTGTCTCTTTTTGTCCGAGAAACTCTTCATTACCGATAGCCCTGGTATTTTCCAGGTTTGCCGTTATTGTCTGTCGGTATTATGCCAGACCACTGCCTTGTTGAATGTCTTTCAAACCAGCCCCCATGAGGCACCTGCACTCCTGGTTTGTGGACTCTACAGTGGGTAGTGTTTAGTTCCCTTCCACCCCTCACTTCCTGATCATACCCATATACAGCAGTCACATGAGAATATATCCACAAGGCAAACAGAATGGTCTGGTTGCCATGAACTGTTTTTCTGACAGAATTAGCGGTCATTCCGTCTTAGTGTCTTCAGATGTCCACAAGTATCCACGAGCCAAATGTAATGGGAATCAACCAGATCCTTAAAAACTGTGGTAAACTGTACCTTAGGATAACCAAGTAATTGATAAAGTGAAATTTTTCTTGATACAAATATTTTAGATAATAAAAGAAGAAGGAATGGTAGAATTACAGTATTACCATTTTAATGCCTCTAATGAACTAATAGCTTCTAGGCAGTGATAATCAATGGTTGTTAATATCATACGAAAGAGAGACAAGCTGGCGTGTGCCTCCTGATGGGTGCACACAGCACGAATTATTCTGGCTGTCTGTTGCAGTGTCGCAGACCACCCTGAAGCTTCAAGTAACAACAGAATCCATTTTGCTGATGAATCTGCAATTTTACAATTTGGGCAGATCATTTCTGTTCCACATGAAGTCAGCTACCATGGCAGCTTGCTTGCTTTGAGGTCTGGCTGTCGGCTGAGGTGTCCTCTGGGGCTGTGGGTGGAGCACCTGCACGTGGCCTTTGCTCATAGCTGCTCCACATTTTCACAACATGGACACTGGGTTCTGTGAATGATCCAGAGATGGCAAGGCAGAAGATGTACCGCAGCGTCACACACCGCTTTCTCTTCCTAAGAAGCTAGTCACCAAGGCCAAACCATATTCAAAGAGAGGAAGTAGATTCCTTCACATTTTTTTTATCCCCTCCTCCCCACAGAAGCCTCCCTCATCTGTTAGCTCATTGTCTGCGCCTCGTCTTTAGGAGGCACCAGGAACCAAACTGGGACTTCTCGTGTGGGAGGCGAGTCCCCAACTGCTTGAGCTACTTCTGCTCCCTGTCGGTTATGGCGTCTGCTGGTTGTGGCAGTTGCAGCACTTGCTGGGTGTGGCATCTCCTCATCTTCTTTAGGAGGCACCGGGAACTGGACCTGGGACCTCCCATGTGGGAGGCGGATGTACTGCTGCTTGAGCCACATCCACTCCCCTGGACTCCTCTACTTTTTGATGAGACGAGTGTCCAAGAATGTGAATGTGTGAACATGTTCTGATACCATCATACTACCCATGAAGAATCTAGAAAAAAAATTGAACCTGAGTAAGATGAATCTCTAGAATTCACCACCAGTTTATAGGAAAAACTGCTAATTAACACAATGGAGGTACCATAAGCAAATCCAGAATGTGGGGACTTTCTACAGGCAAAGAATCTCGTTTCTTTAAAAATATATTGCAAGGAAAAGAGAGGAAGGACAAATTTATAGAGTAAAAGAGTCTTGAGACATATCAACAAATTGGAATGCATGGGCATTTATTTCTTGGATCTTGAGTGGAACCAACTTAAAACATTTTTATACAATCAGAGTTATTTAAACCATGTCTAGATATTTGATGAAATTAAGTGGTTATATTTTTAATAGTAGTATAATAATAGTACTATGGTTATGTTTTTAAAGAGTCTATCTTTTACAGCTACATACTGCAATATATGTCATGTCTGGGATTTGTATCAAAATAATGCAGCACGAGGGCAAGTGAGTAGAACAGTATGTATAAAATTAGAATTGACTAGTGATGAAGCTGCATGATGGATAGATTGGGGTTCATTCTACACTTGTCTTTTCTATATAAATGTCTGAATTTTCCATAATGAAATATTTTTTTAAATTATAATGAAAACTCTTGCTTGCCAGTTTTGTTTATTTCAAGATGGAAAGCAAAACTCATACACCAAACTTTTATATTTCTTAGTATTGTTTTGCACTATGTAAAATTTGTCCAAATCTAAGCACTTTTAAGCATCTTGAGAGAGAAACTGCTATATTTTAAATATTGAACAATTGAGTCAAAGCTGTTATATAGGGAAACGGATGTGGCTCAAGAGGTTGGGCGTCCGTCTACCATATGGAGAGACCAGGGTTCGATCCCCGGTACCTCCCGGTAAAAAAAAAAAAAAAAAAAGCTGTTATATATCACTTCTTTCGTATTGAATAATAATCTTAGACTATGTTAAGCTAAATTTCCTCATAGAATGCTTTAAGATTTTGTTATCCTCACTGTTCATCTCTGTTTTCAGAATTTTACCCTCACCTATTTCCCATTTGCATTTGCATTTTCTGACCAAATACAGAAATAATTTCTCTTGGACTTCATTTTCTGATAAAATTTTTCTTCAGTCTCTGTCTAGTGTGGCTTTTTCCCTTTTATCTTCCTATCAGATACTTCGGCTTGAATGAGTCATATGCTTCCACAGTTTTCATTCTAAATTTTTTCTCTACCTCATCTTTCCTTCTCCCTCTCCCTCCCCACCCCCCCCACCCCTTTCTTTTTTTGCATGTAACCAGAGTCACTGTTGATTTTTTGAAATTTTAAAGATTGTTGAGTCTGGCTTGTGTCTATATCTGTGATTTTTATTGTAGTTTCAAAAGCAAATTTCCTTTTCCAAAGGTATTTATGTTAGACCAACATTCAAATTGTTTTACTTACCCTGGCTTGACACCAGCTGTCATGGGGTAAAAAAAATCCTACAAGCAAACTGAAAACATACCACCAAAACCGGATTGTTACTATTCCTAGAAATGATACTCACTATAATTTGTTCTCTTTTAATGTCTAATTCCTATAGATGTAATAGCTTCTGGTTTGAAGGCTGGTAATAAGACAATCAAGCATTTGTTGTAAGAAATACAATAAATTATTCCGGTATGCTGATCAACCTTATGGCCTCAATTCTGTGTGACCCTGAGCTCATGGAATTTTACCTAAATGTTTAACCGGATAGAGAAGCAGTGTGGAAACTACAGCTGCTCTGCTAGCTACCTGGATATAGTGGAGCAGGTGTTAATCTCTCTGTGTTTCAGTTTCCTGCCTTCGTAATCGCTGAGTTGGACTTTGTAATCTATAACTTGGATCAGAACATTTCTGAATATCAGTTCTCTTTCCAAAATCTGAAATAGCATACGCTTTTATTTCTTTTTCAGAACGTCTCTGTATTTTTTCACCTTACTTATTTGATGCTTTGGATTCTTCATCAGAATTTAGAAAGCAAATTATACTTTACTGAAAAAGGGTGTATCATGAAACTTGTCGGTGGCGCTGTGCATTTGCTCGTGGGGTCGTTGCGGTCGTATATTCTTGTGTGATAACAGCCATGTAAGCTTCTTTCAAGCAGATTCTCCATCCTGTTTCTGTTTAACATTATCTCCAAGCACCTGGTCAAGTTTTTGGTCCAGAGAGCAGTTAAGCAGTGTTCACTAACTTTTGTTCCATCTGAAGTCTAAATTTTAATCAGATAAAGCTGATTGTGTGGTCATATATAATACTGTAAATCCTCCTCTTTGCTCCAAGAAAAAAAGATAATGATTTCTTCAAAAAGTTGGTACTTACAAAATCAAATTGTACTTCTGGAAATCAAAACGGTTAAAACAAAACAACCTCCTCTCCTCCAAAATAGGCTATAATTCATTTTGCTAAAAAAAAAAAAAAAAAAAAAAAAAAACTTTTGCATTTTCTATTTCTCCATCTTTAAGTATATGAATATATTTAGATGGTAAAGTGTCATTTACCTCTGTGATGTAATCATTCCCTTTTCTCCCCCTTTCCCCTTTAATGTATCAGTTCAACCAGGGGCATAAATTGCATGGCAAATGCAGACTTGTACTGAAACCTAAAGCAGCCCCTTGACACTACTCAGAGTTGAAGAGTTTGAGGATTATTCTTGAAACCATGCTAGTCTGTTTCAGTCCAGTGTTTTCTTTTTTTCAGGTTTCCTGAAATGCAGTTTTTCCAACAAGAGAATGTGAGAAAAATTCTTACAGATGTTCTTTTCTGTTATGCTAGAGAAAACGAGCAGTTGCTTTATAAACAGGTAATGAAAATATCGTACAGGTGGCCTCCATTGACTCAAAGTTTTCTATACAGCTTGACAAATGATAGAGCAATAATGTAGCCTTTATTGTATCCAGAGTTGTCTCATAATGCTAAAGCAATCAAAAGAGCTGCTTGTCAGCTGCAGAGTGAGGAAAGCAAGCTCATTGAAGCACATATGCTTCTTCCTCATTGTAAGACATTCCACCAAATTGTCTTCTATAAGACTGTTCAATCTTTTCTTTCAACTTCTGGGAGTTTGTTTATAAACAGCCTGTTTGAAGCCAATCTAGTAATAAAACTTTTCATAGTTATAAGTATAAATATTGTTTCTAAGTGCAACATTTATAAATAAATACGTTTTTTAAAAAGCTACATAAAAAACAATTGTGTCCCATTACTCTTTAAATTTTACCAGTAATAGAACTTTTAAAAGTTCATATAATTTTTTTGAAATTTATATTTACTTTTTTGTAATCCTGTTATTTGACTCTTCTCATTACTAAAGCAGAGATTGTTGGATTATGTATTTTTATTTAAATGCATATTGCTTAGTATACAAAGAAATATCTAGGTTTTCTACTTAAGCTTATGCTGTTCTAACAAAAATAGACATGGTTGGATTTTTTAATATATTTCTCCAAATGTATATTAAGTGGGAATTAAAACTGAATTCATAAATTCTCTAATAATCAAAAGTTATAACATATGTTCAGTTGATGCCCACCTAACACCAGTTTCATATAAAAAACACCTCCATGGTCAAAGCAATATATTTAATTTGAAATAAGCTTGATAGATTTGAAGATAGTACACTAAGTCAGAGTACCAGTTCTTAAATACTACATTTGTTATGAATACCCAAGGGAACTAATTTCATCTTAGTTTTTATGTTAGTATTATAAATTTATATTAATTACATGCTGGCCATATAACCTTCTAGAATTAGAAATGGAAGAAATATATCCCATTCAGAATGGCAACAAAAATTATAAAATGTCAAGCAACAAATTTAATAAGAAAAGTTCAAGAGCTGTATAGAAACTATAAAGTTTGTAGATGGCTACAAAGCAAGAGTTGAGTAAATAGAAAATTAATACCATGTTCCTGGTTGGGAAGACTTTAAATAAAAGTATTAACCCTTTCCAAGTTAATATATAAACATATTGCCCTTCCAGTGAGAATCCAAATGAGGTGTGTATTGGGTTTTGTTGGATTTTTTAAATTTATTTTTAACTGGACACTAATTTTAAATTTAGCATCAAAAAGGTTTTACAGAAAAGTGGATGTGGCTCAATCCATAGGACTCCCGTTTACCATATGGGAGGCCCCGGGTTGCAGCAGGACGACCCAACAAAGGCAGACAAGCAGACACAGAAAAACGCACAGCAAATGGACACAGCGAGCACAGGCAGCAAGGGGGGGATAAATAAATAAATAAATAAATAAACAAACAAACAAATAAATAAAATCTTTTTTTTAAAAAAGTTTTTACTGTGATTTTAATGGAGGAGGTAATATATCCTTAGTTGATCGTGGTGGTTATTATTGTTATAATCATCATCATTATTAATTATTCTTAAATGTGTTGTTTGGCATTGCCATATAATTCAGGGGAAGGGAAGAATGACAAACATAGATATTAAAACTTCTATAAAGGTTCTGTGATCAAAGCAATATGGTAATATGGGAATGGACAAAATAGATCAGTGATTTGGCTAGGAATAGGTCCAATTATAAATGAGATTTTAATATGACAAAATAGTTCCACTGAAAATAAAATAATTCAGTGGGAAAATGCAAATATGCTAAATGGTTTAGCATATTTGACTAGAAATCTAGGGGAAAAAAGATATAAGTGTAAAAAATAAAAGTGTATAAATATGCTAGAAAATAGTTTAAGAATACTCTTGTACTGTCTCAGAACAGAAAAAGCCTTCCCAAGCAAGATATCCTGTCCAGAAGTCAGATACAAAGTCAAAATACAAATAAACAAACAAAAAAGACTGAAAGAAAACAAACTCTATATGAGTGTAAGTTTCTTTTGGAAGCAAATAACAGAAGACCCAGCTCAAAAAGGCTTAAAACTGAATGGGTGTTACTAATGCACAGCAAGAATTCTGGGGTAAAATGGTTCTACGGTGCTAGTTAGTACCTCAGAATCTTCAGGGATCCACGTTTCTTCCTAATTTCTTTGCTTTCTTCTCCTCTATTATTGGCTTTTGTCATCAAACTTCTCCCTCTTTGTCCCCTTTACTCTTTCAAATATTTGAAAATCCTTTGCAGTAAAAGATTTGACAATAGTGAATCAAGTCAGAATATAAGTATCCCACTATAGGTTTTGTTTTCCTATTTTTCTTTATAGAGATAAAAATGTATATTGACAGCCTTATAATTTAAGGTTCACTGACAAGGAACAGAAATATAATAACTGCACAGCCCCACCCTTTGTGATGTGTGTGGCCCTGCTGCATTTATATGGACAGCTAGACAAGAATATGGACGATCAGATTCTTGATTATTTAGACAGTCTGTCATTTATTTAATTAAAACTATTGACTCCTGATATCACATAAAAAGACTTAATTACCTCCTGTATATGTTTAAAATCTTATAGATTCTTTACAGAGAAATAACACATTCCTGTAAAAGGACTTAGTATTAAGCCAGATCAAATTTAAGAAAAAACCTTGAGTTTTATCACAAGCTGTTAAAGCTATTATTTTGTACTAGGTGACACCCCGTTTAACATCGACCATATTGTTAATAGTTATGGGATTTTATTGAATTAATGAGACTGTTATCATGTAGTAGAATGTCTTGCTGAGTTAATTGAAACTGCAGAGATTATATCAATGGTATTAATGAACTTTGACTGCCTGATGCCTTAGTTTAATAAAGACTGCTTGGTGGGCTAAATGAACACAGGCAGATAAAAGAACAGGTTCAATTTTGTGAGCCTACAGGCTGTTGATGAAGAAAACTTTGTTACCTTTATTTTCCACTGGCATTATGTGACTACTAACAATCTAGCAGGGATGAAGGCTTTAGCAAACAGAAATGCTGACAGTGTAGATAGAAGCAAAATACATATTTTGGGAAACAAGAGTATACCAACAATACATTCTTTTTTATTATGCTTTGTCAAATTTACAGCATGTTGAATTTATGGCTGTGCTTTCTGAGTACATATATTTCCCTTTAAAATTATTTATATACTTGCCGCTTGTAATTAATCAGTTTTTGCTTGTCTAGAACTGAGGGCAAAACCACCAATATCTTTAAAGTCTATTTGAAAAAATATCCACAATTAAGGTAGAAGTCAAAACTGACCTTGTTAAAGATTGTCTTGTCATTCTGCACTGTTCAGACTCTTGATTTCCATTTATATACAGAGCACCTTTATTTATTGATCTGTAAATTGAAATACAATTTAGAGTTATTCTTTTTCCTTTTTTCTTATTGTAATTCAGTTTTTACCAATGTGTCAAGATATATTGAGTGGAAACTATTTTATTCAGTGTGTGGAACTGTGACCACTTATTCAGAATAAAAGTTCTGAAGACAGTGTTGGACTAGAGGCAGCAGTGATTTATTTCTTTTTTATGATAAAGGGCACATGCCCAGGCTAGCGAAAGCAGGTGAGCGTGCGTGGTTTGTGCGAGAACAAAGATTATAGATGGACCCTGCCGTAATGTCCCATTTCCTTCCCTCCCTATCTCACCCATTTCCCCATTCGCAGGGGACTTACGGCTTACAATCTTAAGCGCGAAAACTAACCCAGTCATGGAAAGACACTCTGACGTGGGTTTTGGGGAAATAACCTACATGTTGGGAGTGTAGGAATGTGGGGCTTAACTTGTTACAATTAAGATTCGAACAAGAATGTGGGAGGGTTAGATAGACGGGAACAGGGAATTCAGTTTGAGAAGAGACCACCGTTTGTTCTCTTTCTTTCACAGTCAGCAGGTAATGCTGGCCAGTAGTAGGAGCTGGGTTTAAAAAGTGTGTAGTGCTTACTCAAGCTCTCTCTCTCTCTCTGTATTCCACATGCTCCCCCCACACATATCACAGTTTATGATTTTAGTCATTTCTGTGCTTATTTTATTAATATGGATCCTGCTTTCTGGACTGCAGACCCTACATAAAGATTAGGAACTTGTCCATTTCGTTCACCTTGATGTCTCTAGTGCCCATTACCTTATAGACATTTGGATTAAACGAATTATGTATGATGAAATAACGTTGTAGAGTCTGGAGATAGTAGGGTCACAGAAACTAGAGAGAAGGAGAGAACATTTAAAGAGGGTGGGAAGATTTATTTAGACAAGAAGATTATTATGATTCATGCATAATTCTTGAGAAAATATATATGGGGGAAATATTCAAAAGATTGCCGCCACCACAACCACCAAGAAAACCTAGTAAATATTCCTAATAAGAACTATGCGGGGGGAGGGGGGGTGTAGCTCATTGGTTGAGTGTCAGCTTCCCATGTATGAGGTTCTGAGTTCAATCCCTGAATCCCTGGCCTTGGTACCTCAGAAAAAACAAAAACAAAAAAAAAACTATACAGTTCTACTGATTTTTGGATTGGAAAATGCCGTGTTTTTAAAAATATCTGTTCTTCTAAATCTATACATTTAATGCAATGTCTATTAAAAATTACAGTGTTTTTGTGTAGTGTTTTCTGTAACTAAATGATGCTGTAGGTCACCTAGATGAAAAAGTGAGTTATAATCAAGATAATTTTGATAAAAGAATAACGCATAGGAGGATTCATATTAATAGAAATTAGAACATTTTAAAGCTCAAGTCATTAAAATAGTTCAGTTCTGGTTAAGAATGTACAAACCAATGAAATGGTAGTGAAAGCCCGGAAAAAGTACAAGCTCAATACTCACTTTATTACAAAGGTGGCATTTCAGATCTCTTAGGAAAAGACCTGGATATTACAGTAAATACTGATTATTCAATAAATTAGTTAAGCTCATTTGGAATAAGAGTTAAACTCTTAAAAAAATTAGTTAAATTCCTTTAAGGCAAAAGTTAAACTAATAACAAATGGGTGAAGAAATAACTGAGAAAAAGGAAGCTATATACTTACCTAATCTCAGATAAAGAAGTTCCTTTTGGGTATGAAAGGGGAAAAAAAAAAAAAAAGGAACCATTTAGGATGATTTATTGATTTGACTAAAGTGTACAACTTCTGTGTTATAAGATAATCAAAATTAAAAGGAAATTGATAATCATGGGAAAATATTTGTTAAAAAAAATGACAAAGGGTTAATATTCTTAATTAATGAACTATTACAAGTCATCAGAAAAAAAAAGGAAAAACTTGAGCAGCTCATTAAATATATGAAAGCGGCCAGTAAAACTTTTGAGTTGAATCTCACTAGCATTTAAAGAAATTAAAACAACATTTTGTGAAATTTGAATGGAATTTCTAAAAACTGTGAATATAAGTGAAGATGTGGTAAGATGGCAGTTTTTATGCTCTACAGTAAGGGAATTCTTTCTGGAGGCCAATTTAATTATATAGATCAGAGATGTTTAAAAATGTTTTTACCCTTTTACCCAGAAATGCTACTTCTAGGGACTTTATCCTAAGGAAACAATCAGAAATAGAAACAAAGATGACCACAAGGAGAGTTTTAAATTTCCCCTCCCTCCCTCTCTCCCCTCCCTTCCTTCTCTCGCTCTTCTTCCTTCCTTCCCTCTCTTTCTTTCTCTTTCTTTCATTCACTTTGTCATTCTCTTTTTTCCCTTCCTCTCCTCCCCTCCTCTCTTTTCTCCTATTTTCCCACTTTTCTGTCATTTTCTACAATTGGTACTTTGATAAGTCAAACAATGGCACTTTTTGAAACAATTTGAGATTATTCTCGGAGAGTAAACCCCTCATAAAGATTTTTAAAGCACAATTACCAGTTCTTAATTCAATTCTTTCTGGGTTTCTTCCCTGTACTTAAAATGAATAGTCTTTTCAAGGTTTAATAGGTGAGATGGTTGTCTAAAAAGATTAATGCATCATGGTTTGTCCTACATTACAGGTAAATTGCCAATTAATTATAAATTATTTTGTAAAAATGTTACTAAGTCCTTCTAATTCAGTGTTGGTGCTAAAACATATAAATGAACTTGTTAAAGTTTACTTTTGTATTATTTTTGTGATGACAGCTGGCTTCCTAAGAATAAGACAGAACTTCTAGACTGTGCAGAGGAGTGTGTAACTCTATACTTCAATTTCCAGCTCACAGGAAACCTTTTGTAATTAGATCAGCAAAAAATTTCTCTCCTCTCTGCTCCCATAGTTTATTCTTGTTTTCTCTAAGGATGGTATTTGTCTTATCTCTTTATAAAAGAACATCTTTAGTTATTAAGCAAAAGGAAAATGACAATTTACAGACTCGAAGAGGTAGAAAAGAATGTAATCTATTCTTAAATGGCTAAAACCTGTCTTTTGATGCTTAAGGGGGAAGAATCTCAATATAGAAAGGCACTAATGTGAAATACCTTATTTGCCCACAATGAAGGATAAATAATGGGCTTTTATTATATCCTTTTAAAGATAGCTTAGTAACTAAGATTGTACCTTTTTGTTTCTGTAACTATTCGTGTAATCTGTAGGTGAACCCCAGTATAAAGAAAATGAAAATTGTATTGGTGAAATCACTAAATAAATCACAAATTTAAGCTTCTAGTTTAAGTAGACATGGGAAAAATTGCAATAGACTTATGATTAAACAAATTAAAAATCATAGTTTTAAAACTTTATTTTCTATCAGACCTGCTAAAGATTTTTTCTTTTCTTATCCAACATTTCCAGCTGACTTCAGCTCTTCCTAAATCTACAGACATCTTAATTTTGAGCCATTATATAATGAAAACATTGGGTATAATTTCCTTCGGTCTACAGTTCTTAGTTGCCCTTCTTACTGCAGATCTTTACACTGTAGCTCATGATTATAATTTGCATAAATGAAATTCATATTTATGAGTACAGATCTTGAAGCAACTGACAGGTGCAAGGTTGTCTACCATGCCAATTTATTGTTTGTGTGTCATTTGAAAGAGAACTACTCTACATGTTTTAAAGAAGAATAAGTGCTGTGTTTGAATTGGAATCAAATTCTAAAAGTGCATAAAATCTCTTTGTAGCTTTCGTTTTTATGTTTCTCTATATACTATAGAAATGTTGCTGGTGGCTGTGAGTTGAAGAAGCAAGTGACTGAGCTTGTACTGTCCAACAACAGACTCAGCCTCCGTCCCTCTCCTTTCTCTCGCTCTTTTCTTCCAGGGCATGCATGAACTGTTAGCACCTATCATCTTTACTCTCCACTGTGACCACCAGGCTTTTCTACATGCCAGTGAGTCTGCACAACCCAGGCAAGTTTTTATATAAGCTCCATCTATTTGTTCAGTCCCATTATGTTCTTTTATACCTTAAAATCTTTTAAATTGAAGGTACTTCTAATTTTTGTAAGTTGTAAACATTTGGCTGTATTTCATGTGGCTAATTAGAAGCATATTTTAAAAATTTTACTTAATAGTTTTAATCCCACTTTAGTTATGCAGCAAATTTGGAATAATAATGTGTCTGAGAATCTTTGGTCTGTACCAAAGGAAGATATGGGGATCAGGAAGAGGAAATTTTTGTAGTCATGGTAAAGGTGCTAATAATATTCATATATATTGCCTGCTAATGACCCATTCTTTCACAATTAGCTGTATGTGAAACTTACCTGTGATATACTTTATCCTCACCAGGTTTTACTCAGCTAAGTTCATAAATAGGGGATCAGTGCCACAAAGAACCCATCTGTAAATAAACAAAAATGACTTCTCATGTTTTTGAGATATATTGATTTATTTTTCCCAGCAACATAACTTTATAATTGCATTTCACTTAGGCTAATTATTAGAATTTATTTACTAACTTAAGATACCTTAACTGATGGACTAGAGAGTCAACCAAGAAGCGTCTTGGTAATGGGTTGGTACACAATTGTCAAAATTTGTCACGAGCAATCTAAGGCTAGTCCATGTATGTACAGAAAAGAAAAAAACAAAACAGATAACATTTCATATGTTTATCAATATCAGCTTTATTAATGAAATATAGCTATTCATTTTGCTGAGCATTTATATATTAGAGCTGTTGTTAAATTAATTTTTGTCTACTACTTTTCAGATTAATATTTCCAAGTTTCCCTTGGGCTTTCATAATTTTAATGAGTTTATAGAATCTTGACAATAGTAACCATATCTTAATTGCCTTTGCTTCAGTTACTTCTAAAGTATGATAATAAAAGAATGAAGTTAGTGTTGGGGTCATTTTTTCATGCCAGTTTTATCATCAAAACATGGTATGCAGAGTATACTTCACATGAAAATATAAATGATTGAAAATAGCTTTTAAATAAGTTGCACATGCTTTTTCAGCTATTTTCATCCATGAAGAAGTAAAAGAAACACTATAAAATAAACTTGGAAATGGGTCCTGTCACTGATTATTTGCTTTTAAATTATAAGAAAAACAGAAGCTATTAAAAATCAGTGTTTTGATATTGCATATTTAACCACTAACTATGATTTGTTTAGTTTTATTTTGGACAAGTGTTAGGATATGGAGTAGTCAATTATTTTAGATCAAGCATATTCAAATATATTGTAACATTTTGTATTTGTTACTTGAAATAATCAGATTGTTACTTCATTGTGGTACAAACATTAATTTGTTTTTTATCTTTATAGAAAGAAAAGATTTCATTTAACGGAGTCGCTCTTTTTATTGAAAAAGGCTATTTAAATTTTTTTTTTATTTTTAAGGAAGCTTTAGCTCACATAAATGTTACATAAAAAAATATAGGGGATTCCCATATGCCCCACACCCTCCCACTCCCACACTATCCCACATTAACAACATCTTTTATTTGTGTGGTACATTTGTCACAATTGATGACCACATATCGAAGCATTGCTGCTAACCGTGGACTATAGTTTTCGTTTGTACATTATGTGAAAGTTGGCTTATGAGTGTAGAATAAGGCACCTCGGCCTCCCCTTTCATTGAAAAGATTACACATTTTGATTGCTTGTTTTGCTTTTTTTAAGTGAGGAAATGAATACTCTCTTGAGCCCTGAATATCTGGAACATGATGCTTAGTAAGTATAAAACTGTTTGTTTTATTCTTTTGTACCACCCTTACTTTAATGAAAGTTTAACATTAGCATTATATGATTTTTCTACTTTTTAGTGCAATGTTCTCACAACTTATGGAAACTGCTGAACCTTGGTTTTCTACTTTTGAGCATGATGGTCAAAAGGTAAATTTTATAGTACATATCTTTTCAATATCTTTGATGGAGCAAATGATTTCAGTAAGTAACAACAAGTACTCAGAGAATAAAAGCCATTATTATTGCTTTAACAAAAAAATGATATATGAAAATACCTACGAAAGAGAGTGAACTGGAGGTCTAAAACATATCACTAATTATATTGGCAGATGTGCAAAAATTATATAAAAGATTTTATATAAATAAATTAGAAATTTTCCTTTATGTGTATGCATATATCTATGAAGTATAATTTATTACTTATAAAACTGTTTATAAAATTTAACATATAAGTGCCCCTACCTTTTGATCGATTGCTTTCTTAGTGATCTGATCATTGTTACTGAAGTACATGGACAAAATCGGTAACAGATAGGTTGTTTTACTTTCATTAAGGCTTCACTGTTGAATTCACACATTTAGCATCCATGCACCTTACTATTACTTTCTCTTGTCTTTATTTTTAACTATATTAATTGATATAATTCATATACAATAATAACAAATAACCTTTTTAAAGTGTACAGCTTAGTGGTTTTCAGTGTCTTCACTAGGTTGTACAAATATTACCACTAATTCCAGAACATGTTATTATGCCAAAAAGCAACTCTGTAACCTTTAGCAGTCATTCCCCATTCCCTCTTTCCTACAGCCCCTGGAAACTAGTCTGTTTTCTGTCTCTATGGATTTGCCTATTCTGGAAATTCCATATAAATGGAGTCATAAAATATGTAGTCTTTTGTGTCAGACTTCTTTCACTTAGTGTAATGTTTTCAAGATTTATCCGTGTTGTAGCATGAATCAGTACTTCACCCGTTTTATGGCTAATATTCCATTGTGTGGGTATTACAATACCATATTTTGTTTATCCATTCATTAGTTGATGGACATTTGGATTATTTCCACTTTTTGGCTACTGTGAACATTGGTGTACAAGTTTTTGGGTGGACATATGTCTTCATTTCTTTTGGTATATATCTATGAGTGGAGTTGCTGGATTAACTAATTTAATCCAACAACTGGTCATTATGGTTTTTTCATTGTTACTACATAATATTGAGAAAATTGTAGATTCTTCTGGCAAGGCATATTGTTAAAACTACTTGGCATATTATTTCTAATATCGTTAATTTCCTTTATCTTGGTATAAGTGATTGTATTCTAGTTAGAAACCAGATATCCTTGTCTATTCATTCTACATCTTAAAAAATGAAATGAGTATCTAATGCTAGACCTTTGGCCTAGGTCAGAGGTTGGCAAACCACTGCCTGCAGGCCAAATCTGGCCAAGCTATCTGTTTTTAACAGCTCATAAATTGAGAATGGTTTTACATTTTTAAATGGTTGGGGGAAAAACAAAAATAAGAATAGTATTTTGTGACACATGAAAATTATATAAAATTCAAATTTTCATGTCCATAAATAAAATGTCTTTGGAACACAGCCATGCCTAAAATATTTACTGTCTGGTCCTTTAGAGAAAAAGTTTCTGACCCCCAAAGTCTTCCTCCAGCAGTATGTCAATTTGTTACATTCTATTAGGACTGTTGGAGGTGAAATCTGCTGTAAGCAAAAGTGATTAACTATTCTGTGTTTTGGAGCAATAACTTTATGTTCTTGGCAGGTGATGTGATAAAAATCATAAAATCACGTGAACATCAAAATTCTGGAGGGTTACTGTTTTAGTTTATGTCACTTGGTTATGTCACTATTACTGATTCAACTTCATGAAAGTGGCTAAGACAGCACAAAGAAAGGTATTTATTTTATTAAGGAACACATAGTTGTAACTTCTGAACATTTATTTTAATTGCTTTCATATATCAATGAATAATATATTCCTAAAACGCAGGTCTAGTGACTTGTTTTCATCCTCCCCCATTCACTTCTAGTTCCTTTGAAAAGGCAGTACATCGTGCTGCTTGCTTCAGCGTTCTTTTCGTGGTGAGACTTTCTTGATGAAGGAAGCAGTGCATTGGTCCCCAAACTCATGGTCGTTCCTGCAACAAACAGCTTATGGACTGGCACTGACCAGCTTTGAAATAAAATATTTTCTAGTTTTATTGATAGTTGTAGCTATCTGATTTTATCATATTTGATAAATAAAAAATAGCAGTCTTTGTTAGCATAAGAAATCCTGAGGATGAAGAAATATTTGACATTAACTTTATCTTCTCCTGTGATTTTAACGTTAGGTAAGGTAAACTGTTGAGTATTTAAGCAATATTGAACATTGCTTTTGAGTTTCTTAGGTTTAAGAGATTTTATTATAAGTGTTTTGGGCACAGGGGAAATCTTGTCAACTGCTGTTTATTTAAGCATGTGTCCCTAACAAGTATTTGAAATATGGGCTACACATGCTGTTGATTCAGTAACAACTCATTCTTTTCAAACTCATAATTGATCATATGATTTCATTGTGAAACACACTTTTAAAAGCTAAGTTAATTTAGGATTAATTATCTCCACAGCCAGTGATGAAAGTTCTATAAAAGTATGTTTATCCAGAACCCTTTGAAAATGACTAGATATAGTGATCTGTTTTCCATGTGATTGTTAGAAACCCTACCTGAACCCAGTGCCTCCACCCCAGTTAGTATCCAGCCATTCAGGGTTCTCCATTTCAGAAAAACTGCCTGGCCAAAATGCATAAAATATTTGATTGATCATTTGTAAGGGAACTTGGCTTCAGACTAAACACTATATTTTCAATATGAATAGTATCTTGCAATTTAACATGAATTAAAGAATAATTAAAGTAGTATCAGTAAGAAAAGAATTTTAATAGGGGCTAAAAAAAATTCTTTTAGGAGGTACCAGGGACTGAACCCAGGACCTCATACATCGGAAGCAGGCACTCAACCACTTCAGCTATATCCGCTCCCTGTGAGTTAAATTTTAAAATAAAACAGCCTGTCATTTGAAGATAATACTAGATACTACAAAATCATGAAATAGTACCTCAAGTGTTTTTATAATAAATGGTCACAATAGGCATTATTATACAAATTAATACAAAATAATTGAGCCATAAAATTAATATGGCCTTATATTCTTTGGGTGGACACTGTAGGGAATACAAGAGAAGGCATTTCTTTCTAAGACTTGAAACTGTCCTGGAAAGGAAGATGGAGCCTTTTCTAGGAATTTTCCCCTTATTAACACATACCCTTCCTGTCCCCGGGGCCTTCTACCGGCCTGATGAGTCACTGTTCTCACGTGGAATTTTAGTGTTCTTTTTCTTTACAGGAGGTTTGCTTCCTTTGTCTTTGCATCCCAGAATCTGGTCCAGTGATAAAAAGATAGTTCTCCTTTTAGAGATCATACAGGTATGAGAGGAGAAAAGTAGGAAAGGATGTTGTGGTAGCAGAGAGGAAGTAAAAGAAATAGGACCAAGGCAACTTCCCAGAAAACCTGGCACTTAAGCTAAATCTTGAAGTATGCTTGAGAGTGCCTCAGTGGAGGTGCTGGAGGGGATATTTCATACCCAGGGCCTCTAGAATCAAGGTGAGGATAGTGGCTGGTCAAATAATGAAAGCCCCTGTAGACCTAGCCGAGGAAGATGGGTTTTTTCCTTCCCTAAATCAAAACGATGGGTACCTATTAAAGAGGTTTAAGCTGGACAGTTTGGCATAATCTCATTTATTATAGGTAGATCACCTTGCATTTTTAGAGGATGTATTTAAAAGCAGACTACATTAGAAGCAGGGAGACCAATTAGAAAGAAAGAAATGATGAGAATCTCAAACCAGGCAGTGTCAGTAGGGCTGTAGAAAAGGGATAGAAGTAAGACTTGTTGAGGAGGCTGAAATTGGCAGACGAGATTTTTATTAGAGGATCGGTTACAGTGGGCATGATAAAGAGAACATATTCTGAGCAAATTATTATAAGCTTAGTTCTAGGTCTGTTGACTTTGAGGCCCTTGTGATAATCCAGGATTACTTGCCCACATTTGCATTTATGGGAGGCACTGAAGTTTTGGGTTAACAGTACAAATTAGGAAGTCTTTGGAAAGTGGGTATTGATTGAAGCAGTGTGTATGACTGAGATCACTCAGGGATAGTGTGTAAGTAGAGAATAAAACTCAGACCAAAACTACGAAAAAGCCCCATCAGAGAAGCAGAAAGACAAATCTGAGCTAGAGATGTAGACTGAGAATATGTGGTAGGAAGAAGAATCAAGAGTGAATAATGTTACAATAGCTAGATTGGAGAATAGGAATAGAGAGCTGAAGATCAGAAGAAAGATTGGACGTACTCTATCGGGACTCACCTGACTTGAGAAAGGGTAGCTGAAGTTCATGTGAAAGCATTATAAGGTGTTAGAGATTTCTCTCTTTTAATGTGAGATATGGATAACAGGAAGGGAAGCTTTAGTTGGCCCAACATAGTGTTGTTGTTTTAAGTCATCTGTACATACAGTCTGGAGAGTTTTAGAGTGTTTTCACTCAGCTATTTAAATTGGCCAAAGGACACTTAGAGAACATCTTCTCCATTACATTTTTCCTTTATTTCCTGCCTTTTATAGTTTTGAGAGCTAGGTGCTAACTCAGAGTCACACAGTTTTCATTTGTTGTTTCCATGTTTTCAGTTTTATGCCATGAGAAATATGTTTCCATTAAAGTAATCCATTTATGGCTATTCCAGTACTCTGACTAATTAGATAAATTGGCCATGAGCAAATGGACTACAGTGGTTATCACTACCACTAGACAGAATTATCTTGTAAAACTTAATGTCACAAGAGAGACTGGTCAAAGAAAATACAAGTGGAAAAACATTAGAAGGCTTATTCTGTCTGTTGCCATATGAGCACAATCATCATTTGATCAGCATATGATTCCAAATTTTAAGCATTTGTCATGAGATAATTAAAGTAGTTGTTGGTTCTTATTTAAGCTCCCACTGATAGATAAATTCAAGAATTATGTCCATATTTTTATTAATTTTATATTGAAATAATACATGTTCCATTTTCCATGTCTTTATGCTTTTAGGGTAAAGAAACTCTGATGACCCCCATCCCATTTGCCAGGCCACAGGATTTAGGACCAACAATTGCTATTGTTACTAAAGTCAACCAGATCCAGGATCATCTACTGAAGAAGCATGATATTGAGCTTTATATGCACTTGAACAGACTAGAAATTGCTCCACAGATATATGGGTTGTAAGTATTAAGTTTAAATGTCAGCTATACTTAATTATGGTTTATGGTGGTTCCTATATGGTCTCAGGTCCCTAGAAGTAAGAACAAGAACTTTTCCAGCCCCATTTCATTCTGTACCCCTCTTGTGTCCTATGTGCCAGGCTTTGTGCTCATTGCTTTCATGTAGAGGGTCTCATCTCATATTCCCACCAATCCTGTTAATTGGGTGCAGGTGAAGAAACAAAGGCTTACTCTAAACTTACACACATTAAATGGTCAAGTCATAATCCAAACCCAGACAGATTTGCTACATAATTTGTAGGGCCCGGTGCAGAATGAAAATGTCGGATGCTTGTTAAAAATTAGTAAGAATTTCAAGATGGTGATAGCCCTCCTAAGTGCAGGGCCTTGTGCAGCTTCACAGGCCACACATCCATGAAGCCAGCCCTGAACCCACGTAATCCAAAAAAGTGTGCATGTTTTTCCATTTCATTGTGTGGTCTTCTGCTCAGCCCTCAGAGGTGGATTTCTGTCAGTAAGATAGGTGTGTGCCCTCCACTCTCACCTCCCCCACCTCCAGTGAACATAATGTATTAACCTTCTTCGGCCACATAACTTCTCTAACACCCTATAGCAAAAGACTAGGAGGCCTATCACTCCTGACATCTTCTGAGCTGGAGAACTTAGACGCTTAGGGACTCTGGTCAGAGCAGTTCCTACAGTGCTCAGTCCCGGGGGGGGGTCCAGTGAAAGGTGGAGCTGCACTGGCGGCTCACAGAGCCACGGTTTGTAAGACGTACAGGCAGATCGGAAATAAGGAGGTTTTAGTAAATGTGAGCCAGCTCTGTGGTGTCATAGGCAGCATAGATCCTTTATGTTGAAATAGTAGGGCATTCGTATCTAGTGCTGAGCATTTCCTTCAAAACCTGACACCTGACTCTGAATTGGGGAGAAGATGGAAAATTGAGAAGACATTATTGTTACTTTTATTATATTATATTATATTATATTATATTATATTATATTATATTATA
>JAKSZT010054202.1:1444566-1510216 GCA_026826555.1 Tolypeutes matacus | reverse complement strand
TATTATATTATATTATATTATATTATATTATATTATATTATATATAAGATGCTCAGTAAATAAATATGAATTCATTATTTTAATGACAAAGAATTTCAAATGAGTAAAAAGTTGGGGACTAGAGTAGAGGCTGTTTGTTTAGCCAGAATAAAAAATATCAATGATTGTTTTATTTATATTCTCATGTCACCCAGAGGCCTTCACTAATACTAATGCTCAGTTGTTTTTCTTCACTGGAAGCACAAAACTGTGATTGAAGAAGTCTGTTTTCCTGTTTTAATGCTACTTGCTTTCATTTCTGTGACTTCAGCTTGACCTCATGTTGAGAATGGATCCATCATTCCTACTGGAAATGAGGATGTTGTGTCTAACAGGGGTATCAAGCAGCACTAGAGTTTATTTGCTGCTTACACTTCTAAGTATAGCTAATACATTTGTGATGTGTAAACATAAAATTTTATTTTAAAATAGCTAATGGCAGGGTTAGGAGTTAAACTCTGTGTACCTCTCCACTATCACTAAAAGATATATTTAAATATATTACTAAGGTCTAGAAATTGTTCTTAAAACATCAGGGGAAAGAAATTAATTGAGGTTTGACATGCTTCTCATTTCTTTGAAATGCTCTATAATTTTTTGACTCTTTGCCTGAGTTGTGCTTTACAACACAAATGTAATGATGGCTTTGGCTTGCATACAATAATTTATAACCAGTATATTCCAGTTTCCTTTTCAAACATGTTTCCATCGGTTTTCTCCTTATTGTAATAAGTCATAGAACTCCTTTGACATCTCATCTGCACCTTCCCAATAAAACTCTATGAACCATGACATAATTAATCCTTCCAACTTTATTCATTAGTAATATGACTATACCAGGGCTAGTAATGGTGATAGCTGCCTCATTTGTCGCCCCCCCCTCCTTATTTTTTTTTTTCATTTTTTCAATTTGGCATTTTTATATTTCTGGTGCAAAGACTTTCCTTACTGTCTTCACTTATTTGTTATTTATTATTATTATATGAAAGGCCAGAGTGCTTGAATTTTCCTATGCTACTTTTTGCTAGCCTATGCTGTACCTACCACCCATATGTTTATTTCCTATTGATGACTGTTAGAGACTTTGGGGCAGAAGAATAGTAAGAGGAAGACATAAAATAGTAGTTAGAAGAACAGGTTTTGAAATGAAACAGACCTGTTTAACCACTTTGAACCTTGGTTTCTTCATCTCTGAAATGGAAATTAAAAACAATGGTACCAACTTGTGGCAGTTGGAAATTGTTTTATGAATCCCAAGAAGAGAAATATTGTTTGTAAACTATTCCACTAGATGTGGAATTTTGATTGCCTTAAATTCTGTTGAGGGTCCTTTGATTAGATTAATTGATAAGATTGCTTTAGGGCTTTTGATTGGACTACGTGAGTGAGGCGTGACTCAGGTTGAGTCTCTACCCCCTTGTTGGGTCTGATCTAAACAGAAACACAGACAGAGGCTCACTTAGACAGACACAGGAAAAGGAAGCTGCTATATTTGAGCCTGCCATGTAAAAGAGAGGTTTGCTGAAGCACAAAACCCCAAGGGGCTGGGCCCACAGCAGCAGCTCAAGAGGAGACGGTGAGCTCAGAGGGGAAGGCTGAGACCTCAACCAAGATTGGCGGCCCTCTTACTTCACCACGTGGCCACACAGGATCAACAGAAGCTGGCTTTGGTGAGAAAGCACCTCTGATACTCCTCGGTTTGGAGTTTTGATGGCCTAGGAACTGTAAGCTTTTACCCCAAATGAATACTCTTTATAAAAGCCATCCCATTTCTGGTACTTTGCATCGGCACCCCTTTAGGAAACTAAAACACAACTTCATTAGGTACTTGGGAGAATCAAATCATAATGTCCAAAAAGCATAGTGCTCAGTATATAGTAAGCATTCAATATATGTTTGGAAGTGCTTTTAGTATTATCATCTATCATTCCAGTTGCTTATTAGATTATCATGGTTTTGTGAATATGCTATGCTATGTAATTCATGAACCCTTCTAGTTCTAAGTTTGACTTTCTATGTTTTGTTCACTAAAGTATATGGACTTCTACTTAACTGCAAACATATAGTAGCTGTCCTTTAGACCAGGACTTCTAAAGAGATATAGAAGTTGAGAGTAAACTTTTAGAAAATTTCACTGCACCTTGGCACATTAGTTTTATGTCTTTGAAGCTAATAAACAATGTAGATTTGTACCTCATGGAAATGAATTAAAATATTTTGCTTTGTTCTATATCATTCAAGTATTACGAATTAAATAATTAGTGATGCTGCTTTCTGTTACTGTTGGAAGAAAGTTGTTTAGTTTTACAATCAAAATTAATACTCTCAAATAATTAACTTGCTGTTTGAGTAAATTATCATCAAGTGGGCAAAAGTAAAATAATCAATTGTTAGCTAATAAAAACTTCTCTTCAGGTTGGCAATCAATCCAAAATTGTGTCATTTAAAGTGTGCTTTTGAATGCCAAATGTTTTACAGAATTTTGATTCTCAAACAAAACATATTTTCTTGTAAACTAAAAAGTTGCAACAAAATTAGAAATACAACCTTGTGAAACTGTCAATAATGAATAAGCCAATGGCAAAATTCTGTCAATTTCTATATTATGAGGAGTATATCATGAATATGTGTTTACCTGGTGGAGAGAGAGTATTAGCAAGACCAAATTATGTCCCTGAAACCTGAGTCCAGGTTTCTAATTTTAGTCTTCAGTAGTTGCATGGTACATTAAAAATTATTTAAATCTGCCTTCTAATATGGTTATAATTATTAAGAAAAACATTTAGCAATTACTCCCTTTTAAAAATAGTTTTTCAAGTTTTTTTTAAGAGAATACATATGGATGTCTTCTTAGGTGGCAGGTATGCCATGTGTAAACATATTTGCATTTTGCTATAAAATTATTTAATAAAATAAAAATTAATGGTTAGTAAAAAATATTAATTGTATTAACATTGGCTAAAGTCATTCCAAATTAGCTTATCTTAATTTCAACTAAATCAATGATACTTATCTTGAAATATGGGAATAAGTACCCATGAAATCCTGAGTGTTAGATAACAGCTTGCTTTTCAGTGCTATCATTGTATATATTTAGATACATTATCTCGGTGTAGTTAGCTAGAGTGCTGGAATGCAGTGTGCCAGAGATGGGTTGGTCTTTACAATGGCGATTTATTAATTTACAAGCTTACAGTTCTGAGGCTGTGAAAATGTCCAAGTGAAGGCTTCATCACACAATGCTTTTCTCCCCAAAGACAGGCTGCCAGCGATCCTGGACTCCTCTGTCATATGACTGCTACTCCTTCCTGGTGAATCATTCCTTTCATTAATATATAATGGCCTTCTGCATCTCTTATAACTTTTTTGCATTTAAAGTTTATTTTGTCCAATGTTAGTATAGCAACTCCTGTTCTTTTTTGGTTACTGTTTGCTTGAAATATATTTTTGCAACCTTTCACTTTCAGCCTATTTGTATCCTTGGGTATAAGGTGAGTTTCTTACAGACAGTATATGGATAGCTCATGTTTTTAAAATCCATTCTCTCAGCCTGTATCTTTTGATTGAGGAGTTTAAACCATTAACATTCGGTGTTATTACTGTAAAGGCATTACATCAACCATTTTACCCTTTGGCTTTTATATGTCATATTTGTCTATCTTTTTACCCTTTTGTTACCCTTTCTGATAGTCTTCACTTCTACACTCTCCTCTAAGCCTCTCTCTCCTGTCTTTTCCTTTCAGGCTGCAGAACTATCTTTCGTGTTTTCTGCAGAGCCAGATTCTTGTTTATGAACTCTCTTAGTTTCTGTTTATCTGTGAATATTTTAAACTCACTTTCATATTTGAAGGACATTTTTGCTGGATAAAGAATTCTTGGCTGGTACTTTTTCTCTTTCGATATCTTATGTCATCCCACTGTCTTCCTGCCTCCATGGGGTTTATAATGAGAAAGCCACACTAAACCTTACTGGACATCCATTGAATGTTATGGTTTGCACCTCTCTTTCTTGCTGATTTCAGAATTTTCTCTTTATCTTTGGAATTTGACATTCTGAATAGTATGTGTCTGTTTGGATTTATTCCGAAAGGAGTATGCTGTGCTTCTTGGATATGTATATTCATGACTTTCATGAGAGTTGTGAAATTTCCAGCCATTATTTCCTTAAATATTTTTCTGCCCCTTTTCCCTTCTCTTATCCCTCTGGAACTCCCATGACACCTACATTGGTACGCTTTGTGTTAGCTTTCAACTCCTGAGCCCCTGCTCAAGTTTTTCCATTCTTTTTCTCTCTGTTCTTCCCTTTTTTCAATTTCATTTGTTCTGTTTTCTATGTCACTGATTCTTTCTTCTACAATTTCAAACCTGCTGTTGTATGCCTCTAATGTATCTCACCTGTTGTGTCTTTCATTTCTATAAGCTCTGTTATTTTTCCATTCAAGCTTTCAGATTCTTCTTTGTGCTTGCCCAGTGTCTTCCTAATGTCTTTTATCTCTTTGGCCGTATTGTCCTCAACTCCTTGATTTGATTTAGGAAATTTGTATGAACATCATTGATGAGTTATTTGAAACCCTGTGTCTTATCTGGAGCTTTGATTTGTTCCTTTGCCTGAGCCATATCTTCTTTTTCTTAGTGTGGCTAGTTGTTGTTGTTGATTTTCTTGTGATGTCTAGGCATGTGATAATGATGGCGAGTTTACTCCGACAGTCAGCTTTTCTCTCTTGCCTAGGGATTTAGTGTTGCCTAGCTGTGTGCTACCTCTTTTCTTTTATTCTTGGTTCAACTTGTTCTAGGCCTTTAGGATTGCCCCTTTTTAACTGCTCAAACCAGGGCCATGGACCCAGTAATGACATTTAAGTCAGTTTTCAAGTACCTCAGGGAGGGGGCAGTAAAGACACCAAAAAGCCTCTTTTATTTATTTTTTTCCTCCTTGCATGCACTTTTCTGGTCTGTCAGCAGATGGTGCTCTTCAGCAGACCTCTACTCAAACCTAGGAGGGAATGTGTTCACTGGTGCCCTGCCCAGGCTGGTGGTGCAGAAACAATATCCCGAAGAATTTCCCCTCGTGACAGGCTATTCAGAGACAAGCCTCACAAATCAAACCTGCTCGGAAGCTGCTCTCCTCCCCTAGCCGGTTGTAGTCTCCCTTTACCGAGGGAGGAAATAAATTTCCCCTCCACTCTCCTCTGCATTGTCAGCCCACCTGGCCTGGAAAGGCACATCTCGTGGGAAACCGCTGACCACATTTGCTGGCCACAATCTTGATCGGCCATAGGCTGAGTCTCTCCCTCTCCCCTTTCCTGGGTAAGTAGACCCCTGCACCTGCCTTAGTCCATAGCTGCTAATAGGGGGCCAGAAGACCCACTGCTGTCTGCTCCGAAAATGGGGAGTTGTGCACCTGAAGCTGCAGCTTTACGCACGGATCTTCCCCACTGATTTCCTTTCCTTCATCACTCTCTCTCCTGGGTGTTGCCCAGCCTTCCCCTGGTGCCCTAAGCCCTAGAACAATTTTTTGGATAGTTTCTGCCTGACCTATAGCAATTTTTTCTGAGATAGATGTGGGCCATTACTTCTTGCATCTTTGTATGTTTTGTAATCTTTTGTTGAAACCTAGACATTTTGACATTTCCAGTGAAATTGGAATTTGGACTCTGAGGCATCTGTTTCTTAAGCTTATATCTGTCTAGTGTTATGACAGAGCTTTCCTTGGATGCCAGTAGCTAACAAAAAAAAAAGAAGAAGGAAAAACAGAAAACCTCCTTCCCAGCCTTTGTGGATTGACCTGCGGGAGTGGTTATCCTTCAGAAGTTTTCCACACAGAGAGCTTAGAGAACAGCTCCTGGCCAACGCACAGGGGCCTCCTACACCGTGCTGTGCAGGGCCATCCTCCCTCCGTCATTCCCGTTTTGCCATACAAATTCCCCTGTTTACACAGATATGAGTGTCCCCTCTTCTCTAGGAAGCTGTTTCCTCACAGTCCTGGGCCTTGCACTGTGTGTCCCACAGCCAGCACTGCCTCGCCCCAGGCAGCACAGCTTGACTGCTCTCCCACAGCTTTTACCAGTGAGCTCTGTGTGCCGCCTTCCACCTTCCACGTGCAGGGCCAGCCCCAGGGCAGCAAGCCCCTCAGGCCGCTAGCAGACACAGTGGGCCAAGCGAGCCTGTTCCCAGGCTGTGCAGGGGGGCCCCTCTGCTCCCTCCAGAGTGACATGGCTAACCCGAGGGGCTAGGAGGACATGAGGTCATACCACTTTTAAGGGGCATATTTCTTGATTAGGCAATCACCCTGTTATTGAAGTCCTTAAACTGTTTTCTGGAGCTTTGAGAAAGATGTTTCTACCAATCCTTACTAGTTGCTCAAAGTTTCTGTCAGGGGAAGGAGACCTGGAACTTCTCACTCCACTTTCTTGATTGCGGCAGATGATCCAAATAATTTTTATCTTGAGTTTTCTTTTCCTTGCCAATTATTGATGGGTATTGGATTTTTTTTTTTTTTTTTTAGTTTTGTAAGGGCCTAGCAATGCACACAGACTTATTTCCAAAGGAAAATATTTATTACATTATTTCTACCTTTTCAGGATAATTTCTGATATATGTTCGATTTTAGTATGAGAATTAAAATGCCCTGTTATTTTCTCACTTAGCACTTAAAATATTAATGTTATTCTTCCATCCATTGAGCACATACCTTATTGTGAGTCCAAGACTTTTAAGCTTAGTAGATTCAAATATAAAAACATAATACTGTTTTTACTTGATACTACAATGTTTTTTTGGTAACAAGACCAAAAATTGAAGTTTAAAATTAACAATTTAAGTTAGGCCAGGGTAACTGTGTTGTATTATCATCTTTAAATTTATTGAATGTCTATATTTTAGTCTATATTTTAGACTTTGATATAAATAGAATACATAATAAGCATCTGTGGGATATGCAATTAATGTCACTTTTGAGGAAAGACCCTCATAGCACACTTGAACTTTGGTACTCTTAAATTATGAGCTCTTTACAACACTCACGGGATAAATTCCATATCCCCGGGATGCTTATGCATCTTCCATGTCCCTTATTTCCTATTTTCTGGATTAGCAGTTGTTTTGCTGTGGTGGTTTATAGTAATATAATTGGGGAGATTCTTGGTTATTGATAAATAATCTGCTAAATTTTTGTGCTGTAATTTTAAAATATTTATGTCATAGTATATTGATTCTAACACTTATCACAGTGTAATTCTGTGTGGCTGCTACGTTTTTTTAAAAAACTGTATTTGACGTATAAACATATGGTAAAAAAGAAAAAGTGACTCACGGTCATTAAAAGCCAGTGTAATTATCCATCTTAAAAATTATGTTTCTTAACAGTTCAAGTAAATACCTTCCTTCTCTATGCACAGTTAATGATTGAAATATTCTTTTTTCTTCAATAAGTTGTATATTATACATTAAACATAAAACATAGAATATAAGCAGTTATAAGGTGAAGATCCAATGATAGGTTGTTTTCATGTACCGTTGTGTATTCATCATAATTCATTTGGGAAGACATTTTTCTTCCATTCTACATGAAGAATTATCATTGATTAAGAATTATAGAGGGGAGCAGATATGGCTCAAGCGGTTGAGCACCTGCTTCCCACATAGGAGGTCCCAGGTTCGGTCCATGGTGCTTCCTAAAAGGAAAAAAAAAAAAAACCACGAAAAACAGGTAAGCAAACAAACAAACAAACCCAACTCAGGGGAGCTGATGTGTCTCGGTGGTTGCGTGCTGTCTTCCTGCATATGCGGTCCTGGGCTCATTCCCCAGGCCCGGTACCTAAAAAAAAAAAAAAAAAAAGAATTATAGGGAAAAATAATACACTGAATTATTTGAAATAATGACTTAATTCTTAATCTTTACTGAGTGCTTCCTAAGGGCTAGGCATTGTGCTAAAGGCTTTGCATAGATTATCTTATTTTATCCTAAACATGGCATTGAGATAGGTTTTAAATGAGCCTTGCTTATTTACATCACACAGCTACTAAGAGGCTGAGTCAGGCTTTCAGTTCTTGAGCCTGCATCACACTCCAGCTTGGCTAGGACTGTGAGTGTGGTTGGTAGAAAATTAAGGCTCCTGAATGAACTATGTGTCGCTTTGAACCATGAGCCAAATTTAGGATAACCAGTTAAGACCAAAGATCCAGGCAGAAATAAGTGCCAGATTCAGAGAAGTCTTAGTAGTGATCAAAGTCCATCATGGTAAGGAAGGAGTGGAAGGTCACAGGCACTGGAGGTCTAAGGCAAAAGCCCATGCCAGGAATCAGGATAAAAGGGGATTCGAATCTTCAGGCATAGTATGCTCCACAGCAAAATTAGAGCTAAAATAAAAAACCAGAGCATATGGCTGAAATCTCCTTGTCCAATTCCAGTACCGACCTTATTGAGGTCAGTCTGTAGGATAGAAAGTTAGTAAGCCTGGAGGATCTGATACTTTAATCTTAAACTTAACCTACAAAAAGAGTTAATTAATTCTAAGTATGCAAGACTGATTCAACATTTGAAAATCAATTAATTTAATCCATTACTCAACAAAAGGAAAATCATATGATCGTTATTAATCGATGCAGAAAGAACATTTGATAAAATCCAACACCCATTCATGATTAATAAAGAAAAACTCTCAGCAAACTAGGAATAGCAGGAACTTCTTCAAGTGTCAAAGAACATCTATAAAAGAAATCTACAACCAACGTCATACTTAACAGTAAGAAACTGCACGCTTTCCCCCTAAGATCAAGAAAAAGACAAGGATTTCTCCTCTTACCACTCCTATTTAGCATCATACTGGAAGTTCTAGCAAATGTTACAAGACAAGAAAAGGCATTAAAAAGTTACCAGATTGGGAAGGAAGAAATAAAACTGTCTTTGTTAACAGATGATATGATTGTCTACGTAGAAAATCCCAATGAACAATGAAAACCTCTGGAACTAATAAGCAGAACAGGGTTTCAGTATACAAGATTATTATGCAAAAGTCAATTGCTTTCCTATATACCAGCAAAGAACAATTGGAACTCAAAATTAGAAACAGTACCATTTTCATTAGTACCAAAAAATTTGAAATTGCAAATCTAACAAAATATATACAAGATCTATTTGAAGAAAACAATAAAACTCCATGAAGTAAATAAAAAATTATTTAAATAAAGGGAAAGGGACAGATGTTCCATGTTCATAGATAGGAAGACTCAGTATTGTTAAGATACCTGTTTTTCTCAGCTTGATGTGTAGATTCATTGCAATCTCAATTGAAATCCCTGTAAGTTATTTTGTAGATATCGGCAAATTAATTCTAAAGTTTATGTGGAAAGGCAAATTGCCTAGAATAGCCAACGTAGTACTACATAAGAACAAGTTTCGGGAACTAACACTAACCAACTTCAAGACATACTATAAAGCTACAGTGATCAAGAGAGTATAATATTGATGAGAGAATAGATAAATAGATCAGTGGAAGAGAATATGGAGCCCAGAAACAGACCTATACAAATATAGTCACCTGGTTTTTGACCAAGGAGCAAAGACAGTTCAGTGGAGCAGGGCTAGTATTGTCACTAAATGACCTGGAACGAGAAGACGTGCACATAAACACAGGAACCTAGCCACAGAGCTTACACCTTTCACAAAAATCAGCTGAGAACTTATTATGGGGCTAACTATAAAATGCAAAACTCTAAAAGTTCTAGACAATAACATAGAAGAGAATCTAGGTGACATGGGTGATGTCTTCTTAGATACAACCCCAAAAGCATAATCCAGGAAAGGAAAAATTGATGTTCTACTTCATTAAAATTGAAAAAAACTTATGCTCTGCAAAGGATGCTTTTAATAGAAGAAAAGACAAGCCACAGACTGGAGAAAATATTTGTAAAATACATATCTGATAAAGAACTTGTATCCAAAATATGCAAAGAACTCTTACCACAACAATAAGAAAACAAACAACCCTATTACAAAATGGCAAAAGCTCTGAACTGACACCTCACTGAAGAAGATATTCAGGTGCCGAATAGCCATATAAAAATTGCTCAACATCGTATGTCATCAGGGAATTGCAAAGTAAAACACCAATACATGCCTATTCTAAACACTGACAATACCAAATGCTGATGAGAATGGGAAGCAACAGGGACTCCCAGTCGTTGCTGGGGGGCATGTAAATTGGTATAGCCACTTTGGAAGACTGTTGGGCAGTTTCCTACCAAGCTAAACATAAGCTTACCTTAGGAGTCAGTGCTCTTGTACTTAGGTATTTACCCAAAGGAGTTGAAAACTTATGTCAATAAAAACCTGTACCTGAATGTTTACAGCATTTACCTTAAAAAATAAAAATAAAAAAGTTAATTGCTGAAGTTAAATAAGAATGGACTCTTTACTTCAAAGTGACAGCGTATTTAAAAATAAATGGCCAAGATATAAAAGTTGTGCCCAGTCACACATGTACAAGCTTAGGAAAGGTACAGTACACATGCCTTTCTAGGAAAAAAGATACTCTTTTCCCCTTGAGATGTGAGTTAAAATTCATAATGCAAGTAAGGGAAAACAGGTCTGAAAGGATGGGTGGAAAGCAAGGTAACCTGTAGAATATGGTAAAGTCTGTGCAACTGAATTATTGTCAAAAATAATCATCTAAAGAGCAGTAAAAATAACTTAAAATATTATCTGGATCTTAGATCAACTTTATTATAGCAAATAAAAGTGGAAAGGAAGTTTCAAACTTTACTTTTACATCAGTATACATGAAGATATACTATTTAATTGTTATTTCTGATCATTAAAGTTTATATTTTTTAAAAATCCCTGTAAAATAATATCTGTACAATAGGATTGTGAGGATAAAATAAGAAAAATAATAAACTACAGTAGTTGACACATAGTAAGCACTCAATAAATATTTATTATTACTAATTTTTATTTAAAACAAAATGCCTGTGTCATAATAAGACTCAGTAACAGCACTAAGAAAAATAAAAAAAGACTAGTATAAGACTGCTTAAAAAAGGAAACATAAACCAAGATGACAATACTATCAAGTATTAATAATAGTGCTATGTATAAATGGTTTAAGCTCACCTAATGAAAGGCAAAGGTTTTCAGCTGGTTTTATAGACAAAATCCAGCTGTGTTAAAAGAGACACTAAAATAAATTGATATTGTTAGGTAAAAGGATAGCAATATTAATATCAAAAAATATATAATTCCAAACAAAAGCATTTAAAGTAGCAGAACATCCTTCTACATTAATAAAACATTCCATTTCTTATAGACATGTAACAGTCTTTTTTTTTTTTAAAGATTTTATTTATTTATTCATTTATCCCCCCCTTGCTGCTTGTGCTCGCTGGATCAGCTAACCACGCCGTGCGGGTGGGCTTGCCTTCACCAGGAGGCCCCGGGAACCGAACCCGGGGCCTCCCACATGGTAAACGGGAGCCCTACTGATTGAGCCACAGCCGCTTCCCTAGACATGTAACAGTCTTAAAGTTTAGTAAGATCCATGAATGCAAAGAATTCTTCTGTCTTGTTCATTAATGTATCATGGATGCCTCCCTAACATTACCTGGCATATAGTAGCATTCAGTAAATATTTCTGAATGACTACATGGATGAGAAGGAAGACGAAACAAAGGAAGGAAAGATCACGAATCAGTTCTGCAAGGAAGTGATTCTTCAAAATATGATTTGGTGGAAAATTTGCTAATTGAAGAATATCAAGTAATGGGTATAAAAAATTTAAACTCTAAATAATTAGAAGAAAAAAATACATGAATATATAACCAATTTTCCAATGACCCTGGATTTTCTAAGAATATCAGTGAAAGAAATTCTAGAGAGTAAAGTTGAAATTGGACTACTTCAAAATTTCAATTCAATAAAATAATGCAAAATCAGGTAAAAAATTGCAGCATATATAAAGAAAATATATAAAGAATAAAAACCACATTTTATTCTTTATATAGAAAGAACCCTTAAAATTAGTAAGGAACCACTAACCCATAAAGTAGAAAAAGAAAGTGAACCAACAAATCAGAGGGAAAAAATAATACTGGCCAATAGGTATACTGAAAAACTTCCAACTATTTAAATAATTAAAGAATTGCAAACTTAATAATATAATTTTTTTTGTTTTTCATTTTTTTATACAAATAAATTTTATTGATGCATATTAATAAAGTACAGATCCATCCACGGTGTATAATTAGTGGTATTCAGTAGAATCACATAGTTTTGCATTCATCACTTCAATCACTTTTAGAACATGATCATTATTCCAATAATAATAATAATAAAAACAAAAAACAAAATTCATCACCTCTCAATCTCTCTGTGCCTTCCCCTGCTATACATAGCTGCTATTCTGATTCTTTTTCTCCAGTATATTTATATTTTGTAAAAAAGTCTTATATATACAATATCACCCATATTCAGATTTCACATGAGGTTTCACTATGTTATACAGTCCCATGTTACTTTTATTTTAGCTTTCCTTCTAGTAATATACATACCTTAGACTTACCCTTTCAACCACTGTTATACCCTTATAATAGCTCTGTTAGTTACAAACACTATGATGTGCTTTCATCATTTCTATTCATTTCCAAAGATTTACAAACAATTGTTTTACCAGTTCTGTACAGATTAACCCTCAGCTTTCCATTCTCTATCCTCATTCTGTTTTCTGGTGACCTGTATTCTAATTATTAACTCCATGAGTTTACACAATACATTTAGTTCATAATAGCACAGTCTTACAGTATTTTTCCTTTTGTGTCTGGCTTGCTTCACTCAACATAATGCCCTCCAGGTTCATCTATGTTGTCATATGCTTCATGACTTTATGTCTTCCTACCACTGCATAATATGTCATCATGTATATACACCACAGTTTGTTTATCCATTCATCAGTTGATGGACATGGACACCTGGGCTGTTCCCAACTCTTGGCAATTGTGAATAATGCCGCTATGAACATCGGTATGCAGATGTCTGTTACGATCTCTGCTCTCAGTTCTTCTGGGTATATACCTAGTAGTGGTATTGCCAGGTCACATGGCAAGTCTATATTCAACTTACTTAGGAACTGCCAAAGAGTCCTCTAGAGTGGCTGTACCATTCTACATTCCCACAAACAGTGAATAAGCGTCCCTAACTCTCTAAATCCTCTCCAATGTTTACAGTTTTCTGACTTTTTAATAGTGGAGAGTTTACTAGGTGTAAAATGATACCTTATTGTAGTTTTGATTTGCATTTCCCTAATTACTAGTGACATTGAACATTTTTTCATGCATTTCTTCACCATTTGTATTTCTTCTTTGGACAATTGTCTTTCAAGTCTTTTGCCCATTTTTTTAATTGGATAGTTTGTCTTTTTAACATTGAGTTATATGATCTCTTTATATGTCATGGATATTAAACCCTTTTTGCATATGTTATTGCCAAATATTTCTTCCCATTGAGTTGGCTGCCTTTTCTCCCTTTTGACAAAGTCCTGTGAGGTGCAAAAGTGTTTTATTTTGAGGAGGTCCCATTTATCTGCTTTTTCTTTGTTGCTTGTGCTTTGGGTGTAAGGTTTAAGAAATTCCCACCTACCACAGGATCTTGAAAATGTTTTCCTACATTTTCTTCTAGGAGTTTTATGGCTGCATTTATATTTAGGTCCTTGATCCATTTTGAGTTAATTTTTGTATAAGGTATAAGAGAGGGGTCCTCCTTCTTTCTTTTGGATATGGCTATCCATTTCTCCCAGCACCATTTGTTGAATAGACTGTTCTGGCCCTGCTGGGAGGACTTGACAGCCTTGTCAAAAATCACTTGACTGTAGATGTGAGGGTCTATTTCTGGGTTCTCTATTTGGTTCCATTGATCAATCTCTGTCTTATAGATGGCTCATATTTTTTTACCCATTCTATTGGTCTATGACTTTTGATTGGGGAGTTCAAGCCATTACCATTCAATGCTACTACTGTAAAGGCATTACTTACTTTATCCATTTCGTCCTTTGGCTTTCTGTTGTCATATCTTACTATTTTTCTTTTTACCTTTTAATTTACTCTTCTTAATAATCTTCATTTTTACACTCTTCATGTCTCTTACCCTTGCTTTTTCCTGTAAGGCTGCAGTACTCCCTTAAGTATCTCTTGTAATTCTGGTCTTTTGGTAACATATTCTATCAGTTTTTGTTTGTCTCTGAAGACTTTCAACTCACCCTAATTTCTGAAGGACAGTTTTGCCAGATACAGAATTCTTGGCTGGCAGTTTTTCTCTTTTAGTGCCTTAAATACGTCATACCACTTTCTTCTCACCTGCATGGTTTCTGATGAGTGGTCGGCGCTTAATCTTATCCATTTTCCCTTGTGTGTGATGCTTTGCTTTTCTCTTGCTGCTTTCAGAATCCTTTCTTCATCTCTGATATATGTCATTCTGAATAGTAGGTGTCTCAGAGTAGGTCGATTCAGATTTATTCTGTTTGGGGTGCTCTATCATTCTTGGATATTGGTATTTATGTCTTTCATAAGGGTTGGGAAGTTTTAGGTCATTATTTCCTCAGGTATTCTTTCTGGCCCTTTTCTGTTCTCTTTTCCTTCTAGAACACAGAACATGCGTATATTTGTTCATTTTGCGTTGTCACTCAATTTCCTGATACCCTGTTCCATTTTTTCCATTCTCTTTGCTTTCTGTTCTCCTGTCTTTTCCAGTTCAATGTTCTGTCTTTGAAATCACTAATTCTGTCTTTGACTAATTAAAATCTGCTCTTATTTGCCACTAAGTTATTTTTAATCTCATCCATATTGTCTTTTATTCCCATAAGCTCTGTTACTTTTCTTTGAAGGCTTTCAGATTGTTCTTTATGCTTACTCAGTGTCTTAATATCCTTTAACTCTTTAGTCATATATTCTTTCATTTCTTTGAATTGATTTAGGAGACTTGTGTGATTATCATTGATTAATTATCTTAAATCCTGTGTGTCTTCAGGATATTTGGTTAGTTCCTTTGGGACATCCCTTCCTGTTTCCTATTATGGCTTGTAATTTTTTGGTGATGTCTAGGCATCATCATATGTTGGTAAATTTACTCTGATAACCAATTTCTCTCTCTTGCCTATTGTTTTTTCTTTTTTGTTTTGTTTTCTGTTTTGTTTTGTTTTGTTTTGTTTTTCATAGCTCTTCTTTGATATTTGATTCAACTTATTCTAAGAGTTTAAAATTTCCCAACTTAAGTTATCAAAATTGGGCGAGGAACTTACCAATGGTGCCCAGGTTTTCTCCCAGGTGTTCAGGTTAAGAGATTCCTAAAAGCAGTTTTTCTCCATGAAGTTCCAAGACTGGCCAGCAGATGGTGCTCATCTATGCACCTTTCCAGAGATGTGTTTCTTTCAGTCTCCACTTTCCTGTGTTTTGGTCTAGCCAGAGCCAAGATTCAAAGCGGGCTCTGCTTGCCATATTTACTGAAGAGAAGCCCCTACCCCGGTTCTCCCCTCCCTTTCCCCTTGTAACGGCTGGCAGGGGGAAGATATCTGTCCCCCCAGTCAGCTGCAGTGAGCCAGGGGTTTTACCCCAGCTTAATATCTTGGGCTGTGGGGAGCCCTTCCCAGCCGCTGCAGGGATTTGGGTAACTCAAGTTTGTTGTTTGGGTTCTTCATCTCTTTGTCCCTCACCCTCCTGGGAGTTGTGTAGCACTGCCCTGGTCTGCTGATCCCTAAAGCAGCTCCCTTGGACGTCTTTTGGCTCCTTCTCTGATGTTTGTCTGAGAGAGTTGATCCCTCCCTGTCTACTCCAATGCCATCTCCTGGAATTCCAAATTGATATTTAATACCTATTAAGTAGATATTTAAGAAAATTTTACTCAATACCAATATAATCAATTTTGGAAGTAATTGAGAAAATGAATCAAATCCCTGATAAACTTGGACTCTTTGACCCATTAAAAATGATCTTTTAAGTATATATATGTTAAGCAAGTCAGGGGAACAAAAGTCTGTGTGTAAAGATTTTTATCATAGTATCATGTATGATATATAATATAAAATGGGAACTAATTACATTTCTAATAATATGGGAAACAGTAATGGGGAAAGATATCTATTTAGGGAAATATGCTGTAATTTAAATGATGTATTTGAAGAATGTCATCTTATGAGAGGATACTTATGATACATTTTACGTGAAAAATCAGGAAGAAAAAATCACACATCCTTGAAGAAATTAACCCTAATTTCCTACTTTTAAAAAATATTTTAATTAGACTGGGGGAAATGTTAACAGTGCTTATCTCTGATAGAGGATAATGGATAGAATTTATTTTCTATATACTTTTGTTATTTTCTCAGTTGTCTCCATTGAACATATATTGATTTTATAAGACAAAAATAGTGAAGAGAAAAATAAACATGTACTTACAGCTGTTAATGACCACACATGTGAACAGCCAGCAAATGAACACTTTGAAGACATATTTGAACCATTGTTAGTAATCTTTGGGGAATTAAGGAAAATGGAGAACTTGGCAAGAAAACTTAATGTAAACAAATATCTGTTTTTATCTGTGAGACTTTTTTAGAACTTTTTGAAAGTAGACAATCTGTAATTCTTTAGAAAAAGAAATTGTGATTACATGGAACTAGCATGTGTTCACTAGAACAAGTTGGTAAAACAGAACTGCATTTTCTTTTCTGTCAAGTCACCAAATAAAGAAAAATTTGACTAAATATTTTGATTTCGTTACTCATTGGCAATATCCTTTTGATAAAAATGAACAATTTTTAAATACAGCTTTATGAAATAACCATTTTCAAACAGTGCAGATGACTACATTGCTGCTCAGATGAAGTGAGGTCTCTGTTAGCATGCCATTGGGCTTTGTCATTGACCCTGCAGAAAATGAAGATCTTTTCTTTTAGCTATTCATGAAATGATTCACTCTCTATTATAACATTCATATTAAGTAATTGAATAGCTCAATTTGATCACTCCCTAGTGTGGGAGTTTGGTACTGTGGCAGACAGCTTATTCCGTGCAGATTTCACTAACCTCCCCAATGTACTCCTAGTACATTGAATTCCTACCAAACGCTAGGCACTGGTTCACAAGGAGCTCACAGCAGAGCATAGGGAGAAAAGAGATGAGATTTGGAAAAATATGGACTTATATTAAATTATGGCTTTTATATTTACTCCATTTCCTAATCATGTTAGGTATAGGTACTGTAATTATTTAGTCTAGTATGGGAAATTTGTAAAATAACAATTTAGATATAATGTAATAATTGTTAGCAGCATACTAAGAGAATACAAAAGTCGAGCACTATATGAAGAATGCATTTAGCTGCTAATAACAGAAGTCAACTAGCAGTGCCCTGAACAAATGGGATTTGTGTTTTTCAACATAAATAAATAAATAAATAAATACTCCCAAGGCGGGCAGCTCCTGGCAGTGGTTGAGGCCTGCCTCTCCTGAGCTTTACTCGCCTGTCTTCCTGTGCGCAGCTGGATGGTGTGGAGATGGCTGTTACAGCTAGACATCGGTGGCTAGCTGAGGGCAGGACGTATGAGGAAGGGACTGGTGTGGATCAGATCAAATCCTCTTGTCAAACAAAGCAGAAGTTTTGCCAGCAGCCACCTCTAGCAGACAGCAGCTTAAATTTCACTGGGAGAATTTGGTCATACCGTCAGCTGTAGCTGAAAGTAAGTTTAGGAAAGATCTCATTCAGTTTCTCTCTCTCATTTCTCAGCCTTGGCTTCTTTTGAAATCATAGGTCTCTCTGTTTTTCTGTTCTCCAGCTCTTGCTATAACCAAGTAAGCCAGAAGCAAATCGTCTATATCCACACTAATTATCCTACAAGCTCATACCAATTGCCATATGGTAATTCATGTATGATCTCGTACTCCCATTATTAAGCATACCGTGTAATTAACCTAACCTGCATCACCCATGCCGGTGATTACAGTATGTTTCCTCGGTAAGTCTCTGACCAGACTGAAGTGTCTATCCTTTCTTTAATTCTTTATTTATTTATTTATTTTTACCTCTGGAGACTCTGCTTAATATGTTTAAAATCTTTTACGGCAACTATTAATGCTTCATACACACACCTATAAATGCAAGTTTTTTAAAGAAGTGTCTCCTTAACTAGCTTTAAGATATCTGAGGTCACCATGACACATTTTGTGTGAAAACTCTAAACTATGTTTTTTCGCTTTTGTAAAATTAATTTAAAGACATTGTTTTACCATTAAATATCATATCATCTGACCCACAAAACCAAGACAGAATCTTGCCTTCCCAACACTAGTTCTTCCCTGGCCTAAATATTAGAAAAATGATCACGTTGCTTAATGAAGAAAACCTTTTCCAAGCCCATAATTTCATAAATGTTATTTGATAAAAGTCTGCCAAATCTATTAAAAGAATTCATCATTTATTACATTGTGTTGTAGGATAAGAGCTCTTCTTTTACAACAAACTCTAAGAAAAACTCTCCTTCACTAATTAGGCTACAGATGAAACACTGGTGGAGCGTGTGCATTTTACTTTTTTTTTTTTTTAATTTTGGCTGCTTTTGGTTCTTTATCATTTGTTTATCCTCTCAAATTTCTTATTTTTGTAATTTTAAATAAATTGGTATCAGAATTTAAAGGCAGAAACAAAATTGACTTATATATTTTCTAAACTTATTTTCATTAATATTTGCTTTCTCTAATAAAAATAATGCTTTTTCATTTTACATCAATTGTTTGTTAGATATTTTTTTATGATTTCATAATTTTTTTATACCAATGGACTACCTCCCAAAACTGGTATGTCATAAGGTGTGATATGTGGGGTTTAAAAAAAAGTTTGCTTTTTTTTTTTTAATTAGTCTTTTATTAAAATTAAATGTGTTGGAGAAAATGTTCCGTGACTTTTAAAATATCTTAATTTAGACTATATGGTCATTTTAAGAGCTACAGACCCTGAGTGAAAGGCATCAGAAGCAGTAATAAAATGACTGGGCCTGGGAAGAAGAGAGTGAATTATAATAGTCTGAGAGACCACAGCTGTTCTAAGTAAGTTCAGCTTTTACGAAAGAGAACTTCTGGCCTCGTTAGGTCAGTGGGATTCAGCAATTAAAAGTAGCGCTGGGAGAAGAGTGGGCTGATCCTTAGGGAGGTGCTGGTCCCAGCTCTTTGGGGATCCCTTCCGGAGAGTAGGGATTGGGAGGCAAGAGCTAAACATAAAGCTCTATAACTTGATATAGGCAAAACAGCCACCCTTCCTTACTCAGAGGTCCTTAAATAGTTCAAAAGAAGGAAGTGGCCGTGGTGGGGGGTGATCAGAGTTGCCTGGTTAAAAAAAAGAAATATTGAGGCTTAATACAATATAGATAAGTGGTTTAAATGCCTGACTTCTGAACTTTACAAATTTCCCGTGTTTCATTTTGCCTCCCTCTTCTTTCTCCTCCTCACGGCAGCAGTGTGTATTGGTCGGAGGTGAGGGGTGTAGTGTGGGGCAGACAAGGATGGGGGTGCACGGACGAAGGGTAGAAACAAATGAGACTGCACAGGCAGGCAACCAAGGTGGTGGAGGAGAGAGCCAAGAGAGAGCCTCCCAGATCAACCCCGGGCGTGCTGTGCAGAACAGAGGTGCTGGCTTTCAGGTGCCCCAGTAAACCCAGCAGGGGAGGATCACTTTCAACTCACTTTTACTATTACTGTTTTAAAACTTCGTTTTCCACAAAAGAAGAGTGTGAGAGTGAAATGTTGAAAATAAGAGCTAAGAAAATCACATTAGGCATGGCATTCCCACCTGATTTGACATTCTTGCAATACCAAGAGGCAGAGGCAGCCCCAGGAAAAACAGCTGCCTACTGACAGCACTAGCACCTGAGAATCAGGAGGGCACCCACAGCCACCTGCCTGCTCCCAGCACTGTCTGACCTGCTTGCGATTGGCCTCTCTGCTTCTGGTTGCTGCTCTAGTTGCTCAGAAGTTTGATTCTTCACCTAGAAGTTCTTAGAGTTTTAAATTTTCACACTGAGGAAATTTGAATAAGCCATGTATATAATTTTTTCTTAGTTTCTTTAGTTCATGCCTTTTACTTGAATTGATTATTTTTTTCTGTTAATGGCTTTTTATAAAATATAACAAGTCATTCATTCAGTGTTCATTAAGCAAATGTTTATTAAAGCACCTGCTAATACCAAGCATTGTACTTTTTGTTGACATCATTTGGATATTTGGAGGACTATTGTTTAGAACAGAGACTAGCCTCTCTGCTAGGCTAAGTAAGAACCAGCAGAAAGAATTTGGGAGGATTGTGAATCAATCAGCAAATGGAATTACTCTCTGCCAAAAAGAGGTAGTAAAATAGATGATTTCTGGTTGAGTGAGTATGCCTTCACCCCACTATTTAAGCAGAAGCTCAACAATCCCCAGCCATCAAACAGTTTGTCTAGATGGGTTGCAGATAATGTCCCTTCCAATTTTAAAGTTATGCAAATTATGAAAATAACACAAATAACTAAGTTCATTCCCATTAGAAAATAGCTGAACCAAATTTTTTAATCAACAATGATCAGTTCTTTGTTAAACCAGCATACCAGAGCTTTTGTATTGAAAATGATCCAGATCTTTCTAAAGTGTGGTCGCTTTAACAAGTTAAACACTTCCTTTAACTTGGCTGTTATTACCCAAAACACTCTGGAATTCTCCTTTTGGAATTATCTTCATTACTAGGGTAGTGGCCACATAGGAAACCTGTTTCATGACTGTATAATGAAAATTTTTAAAACACGTTTTTTTCCCTCTAATGGTATTGCCTAACCTAATCTCTCACATTGTTCACCGTATTTGGCTCTAATAGACAGGGTTGGCAGCTTGCGTGAATAAAACTCACCCTCAAAGCACAGCACTCAGCCTTCTGTGTGAGTTAAAGGCATCTACTGTGGGCTCCGAGTGAATCATCTCATGCATACATTTTGGTATCTTTGTTAAAAGAATCAGTTTCATTACTTTCTAGTCACATGGTCTGCATATTTTATTAAACTGGCTATGGTGAAAAATTAATGGTAGCTATCATACAGCAAAACGAAACCAACACACTTGCATCGACCTGATGATGAACATCATGTTCTTAAATATTACTTTAAAACTTGTGGGTACCCTAAAGAGGGACTCTAGTCTGAGAAGGTTGTGCTTTCCTATAAGCTACTCAGTCACTCAGTGACTAGTTGAATGGATTATCTGAGTTTTGCTGTCTATGTGAGCTACTTTAATTGGCCATCCAAGTTCATTCCTAAAAACAATTGGAAGCATACAGGAACCTTGACAGTACTGTAGATAGGACATGCATTTGAAGAACCGTGGAAACGGATAGAGTAGGGTCCTGGGCTGCTGTAGTAGCCATAAAAATAGCGGAGTCAATAAACCGCAATTCTTTTGAACATAAGCTGGAAGTTAGAAGGTTTGGGAGACAATGTGGCAGAGTTCTATAAAAACCTCAGCTTGTAAGAAAACAGCGAAAGGGAAATGGTCAAGGGAGTGAAATAATCCTGTCCCTTGGATTGCAAACCATGCTCTGGTTGGCCAGATTTAGATGTTTCAGCTATTGCCCAGCTGGTGAAGGGTTCAAAACTATTTTAGGTCACGTGATTCCATTGTAGCCAGTTGGGTGGTTTGGCAAACAACAAGATAGTAAATATCCATTCACTGAAATTGAATGCCTGTGGCACTTGTCTCTGAGCCGTCTCTGCTAGTCTATATTGACGACAACACATTCACATACATGGATAAATTGGAGTCCAGGTCCATACCTGTATATTTATAACACAGTAATTCTGTACTTTGTTCCCTTCTAGGAAACAGAACGGTAGGAATAAGCTAGTATTTCTACGGGGATTTTTTTGCTCCTTTTTTTTCATATTTCCTCCAGTTATAAAAATTACAGTGATTATACATCATAAAGCCTATCTGTAATAAAACGCATCAGCTGGCCAAGGTTTTCATCGCTCACTCAATAATCCATTAATACAGCAGCGCTGCCCAGGCATCTTTATAATACCAACTCGGAGGTAATTTTAATCAGCTAGACCAGCTGGTATTTAACAGCAGCTGCTGGAGACGCCACAAATATACTCGGTAGCTGACATCTTTATTTGCAGTTTTTCAAGGGGAGAAGAGATTCTCCTGTGGTTACTTGTATTAAGCATCTAAAAGGAGGTGTAAAGTATACAGGGGTTTATACCTAAATGAGAAGCGGAACAGGGTTAATGACAAAGCACAGGTGATGAATTCTATCAGAAGGAGAGGTTACTAAATGAAAAAACTGCTCAAGTGAATACAGAGTACATTGACTTGTGGTGGACTTCAGACCCTTTTCTAGTTGTATTACACTAATCTGAGGCATCACTAGCAGTAAAACTATAGTCCACTGTGTAGCACCCTTATATCCTGTGGTAGATTGGTAGTACCTTTTACTGCGTAAAGTTGTGAAAAATAATTTGATTCTGTGACAGAGTGATCTCCTCTCGTGCATGTATTCTCAGCCGTTGCATGCCATGTCCTTTTTTTAAATGAATGTCTTTTATTAATGTTCAATTTTGATTTTTAAATGTAAAGAATCATCAATATGTTTATCTAGTAATATATGTGGACTTGCATTTCCCGTTGGTGTGTATGAGCATGTTTGGGTGGAAACAAGCATAGGCAACACGCAGTTAACCATCACACACCCATTATAAATAAAAATTTAATTACACTTGAGGGAGTTTCGCTTACAAAGCTCAGAAATCCATAATGGAGCTTGCTGGTAGTAAATGCCTGGTCTGTTTGTTAAGCTCCACTCTTTCCATCCCTTTCTTGTCTTCTCTTATAAAATACTTTGACATCTTCACTGATTAGAAAGTTTTAGGCAGAGCTGACTTTCTGATTTGTAAAATGTTTTGCTTTATTATCTTTTGACAAGAAACTTCCCTTTTTTGTTTAATAAGAAAAAGAGAAGAATGAGAGTAAAGTAGGGAAAGAAAAATCAAGGTCTTCCAAGATAGTTACTTAATCTGCACTGTTTGCTGTGTACTCAAATGTGGCTGTGTGATAGCTGAAGCTTCTGTGATCAGGAGAGGGTAGGCGGTTTCCATTTTCAGTAGATAATTTGTTATTTTCTCTAAACTGATTTCAAAACTAAAGTAAACATGAATAAACTCCCAGTTACGGGCTTTGTAAACCTCCTATAGAAATCGTTTTCTTATTTCTGATCCTTGTAGAGCAATCAGAGCCTACTTTTTTTATGCCGTGGTTTTTGGTGGGACATGAAGCATTACAAATCCTTTTTTAAAAAAGTAAAATATGTTACATTTAAGTTAGAGGTTGACCGAATTCATTGTAATACCAAGTCCTTTGAGGGTAGCTTCATTTATCAGTGCCACTGATTCTTTTTCCAGAGCCAAATAGTGGTCTGTCTGCATTGGACTATGATTGAATACTTAAAATTAAAATCCAGTGACAAAATGGATTACTGAGATAGCAATTTGAATTTAAAAATTACTTAGCAAGCATTTTTTTTCTGTTATTTGTAGTGAAAACAGTCTGTTTAAGTTTGTTTAGTGTGTTTGACAACAGACAGTTTGATATATTGCTGGGCACAGCGGTAGGTTAGACTCGAGTGGTATTAGCTCTCAGTGTTTTGATTAATGGTAATTGTTTCAATGAAAAGGCATGTTTTACGTACAACTCATAGTTTTGGAAAACAGACGTCAACTTGCAAGATCCATAATTACTATTCTGGGTTAGCATATAAAAAGGGCAGGGAGAAACTGCCGGAGTAGCACAGTAGGGTTTTTTTTTTTTCCTTTTTGCTTTGTATTGTATTTAGAGACTGTTCTTTATGTCAGAAAATAAATCTTCTGTTATTTATCTTTTGTTCAATATTTGAAGTTGATTTATGACACATTTCTATATCCCATAATTTAGTTTGAATCCTATACCAAGGTGAAATTTCACCTGTCTGTACAACCAACTGCAACAACACAAAACAATCTATAGTAGTATAGATTTAAAGAAAACATTCTATTTTTTTATGCTCTTGCTTGTTTTTAAATAATGCAATATAGAAAACAATTGGAAAGTTTAGTTTACACCTCAGGGATATCTGTTGCCTTTTTAAATAAAAGATTTTACATATCACTTATCTATGTAAACACAGAAAAAGAAAAGATAATTTTTATTTGGACAAAATAAAGCATGCATTAAAGGACCAAGCATTTGTTAACTTAGAAGCTGTCAGAATAACACCCTGAAAGCATCTTTTGTACTCATACGTATGTATGTGAAATAGATTTGCATATCTGTGTATCTGTATATGTGTGTGTTTATCCACAAAATGTATGATGCTCTGCACTTACGTTATTAATAAATAGAAATTGATTTTAGATGACTGTTCTTATCTTTAGCCTAAACAAAGAAAAGACTCTTACCATATTTAAACTTATTTTAGGATGGTGAGAAATTTTGTAGGTGGGAAGTAGTGAAGTAGTAGTATAGAAGGTTCTTTTCCTTTCTCCCTTCTAAAGAAAAGAATTGAGTAATACAGTAAAATGTAATCAGCATATTCTTAAAAGTATCATAAATGGCAATCATGATTATGAAACCAAGATTGAGAATTCAATATTTGCATAACAATCCTCCCTTGCTTATTTTTTAAAAGAAGCATAGAATTTTGCCTCTATTCAGTAAGTTCCTAAAAATTTATCCAAGAAATTTAGTATGGTATTTTATAAAATAGTCCTCCCTGATAATAGCAGCATTTTTAGAGTTAAATTAATATTAGAGCTTTGACAAATACTAGGATGCATCTCATATATAGCTTTTACCATCTTCTATAGTATATTGCTGCAGGGGTGAAGTCCCTAAAGCAGGACCTTCTCATGTTTCTGAATGATTATATCTAAAAGTGAATGATCCTGCTCCATCTGTAGTAGACTGGATTGAAATATGGTTTCTAAGTTGTTTATTCCAAGCAAAACTGAAATTAATAATTGGTTGTCTAGTGCACACCTAAGCTTTTGACACAAAATAAATATAATTTTTTAAAAGTTCCTTGTAGTTTACAACCAAGTGCCATTGTGGCTTCTCTTTTTTTTACTGAAAGGAACTTTAAGTCGCATAAACTCGTTGGATGGGCTTCAATTAAATGATGATTTGTTAATGCAAATGTGTAGCGAATGACTGGTAGTACATCTGTCTCTTCATCCATAGGCCATTACTGTGCAGCGTTAGCACATGATTGTAAAAAACGAGAAATCATTATATACAGGTAGTACATAGTCAATCACTTCTGACCTTATGGCTCTGGTGAAATAAAACAAAGCATATAATGTAAATGGTATTTAATCCAAACAACAACAACGAAAAGGTAGTCTGAGACTCTGCCCAGGCTGTTGGGTGAGGGGAGGTCACTGCTGCTTGGGATGAATGTTCATTGGTGGCCCAGGGGGCAGAGGCCAGCATGTTAATCCTCTTATTCCTCCCTTGCACTTCTCCAACCCAAGTCATACTTCTTGAGTTTGTTTACACTGGAAAATAATTATTATTTGATTTCTTTATGAGTTGCAATTCTTATTTTTCTTTTCATTTTTCATCCCTGAGGGATAGTGGTGAGAAATGGGTGCTGACGACCACTAGTGTGGACATGTTTAAGCAATACAAAAATTTTAAAAAATTAAAAAAAGAAAAGGAAACTGTACAATTAGCCTCAGCTCTCTAAGTGTCTAATGAGCCATTTGCCAGTCTTCTGGTGAAATAAACTACTCTATCTTAATTCTGCACTCTTGCAGCAAATAAATAAAAGTTATGAAACACCCGGGCACCAATAAAATATAATTTATTTCATAGGACATGACAGAGCTCTTTACATATCTAAAATGAACATGTTATTTACAAATGGCTGGTGATACTCATATAAACCATGAATTTGTGTGCTAACTGCTTTCATTATAGAGATATGCTTTTTAAAAATATATATATATATATATATTGTTTAATATATATAAACAATTGTTTAATCATTTAAATGTATCATTACTCCTAAAGGCATATGAGTTAAAGTGACTCCTCCTGGTGTGATTAACTCCTGAGGCCAAAAAGAACCTGCAGCTGAAGACGTTACGAATTTACTGGAAAGTGGTTCTATTTGTCATTTTGTGTCTATCTTGTTTCACTTAACACAGTGTTTTCAAGGTACTCCCATGTTGTAGCATGTAGGGAACTTCATTCCTTCTTTTTGTTGTTGTTGGCTGAATAATACTCCATTGTGTGTATAGACCACATTTTGTTTGTCCTTTCATTCACTGGTGAAGACTTGGGTGGCTTCTACATTTTGGCTACTGTGAACAATGCTGCTATGAAGATCGCTATGAGGATGTTAGTTCTTTTGGGAAACAGCCAGGAAGTGGAATTGCCAGGACATATGGTAATTCTGTGCTTAACCTTTTAAAGCACTGCCAAATGGTTTTCCACAACAGCTGCGCCATTCTTCATTCCCGCTAGCAAGGCACAATGGTTCCAGTTTCTCCACAGCCTCACCAACATTTATTTTTCACTGTTTTATTAATAGCCAACCTCTACGTGGTATCTCATTTTGATTTTGATTTGCATCTCCCTAATAGCTAATGATGTTGAACATCTTTTCATGTTAATTGACCATTTGTATATATTTTTGGAGATATGTCTATACAAGTCCTTTACCTATTTCTTAATTGATTTGTTTGTCTTTTTGTTGTTAAATTGAAGGAGTTCTTTATTTTCTGAATGTTAAACCCTTATCAGATATAGGAGTACCAAATATTTTCTCCCATCCTGTGCATTGTCTTTCTACTTTCTTGATAATGTCTTTTGATCCACAAAATATTTTTTATTTTGATGAAGTCCAATTTATCTATTTTTTTTCTTTTGTTGCTTATGCTTTGGGTGTCATGTCTAAGAATCCATTGCCAAATACAAAGTTCTGAAAACTTTCCCCCTATATTTTCTCATCAGAGCTTTTTGGGATTATCACTTATATTTAGGTCTTTGATACCATTACAAGTTAATTTTTGCATATGGTATGAGATTTGGGTCTAGTTTCAATCTTTTGCATGTGGATATCCAATTTTCTCAGCACCATTTGTTGGAGAGACTATTCTTTCTCCATTAAGTGAGTGGACTTGGCACTTTTGTCAAAAATCAGTTGGCCAGGGAAGCGGCTGTGGCTCAATCAGTAGGGCTCCCATTTACCATATGGGAGGCCCCGGATTCGGTTCCCGGGGCCTCCTGGTGAAGGCAAGCCCGCCCGCACGGTGTGGTTACCTGACCCAGCGAGCACAAGCAGCAAGGGGGGGATAAATGAATAAATAAATAAAATCTTTAAAAAAAAAAAAAAAATCAATTGGCCATAGATGTGAAAGTAATTAGTTGTTTTAAATAGAAGAAGCCTATACAAAAATTGTTTTTTCAGAATAGCATAAGCCAGTCGTTCTCAAGTATATTTCCCTAAGCATCAGCATAGCCTGGGAACATGGTGAAAATGCAAATTATTTAGTCCCACCCACTTACTGAATCAGGTTCTCCAGAAGAGGCCCTAGAATTTTATGTTTTAATAAGCTATCCAGGTGATTCAGATATATGCTCAAGTTTTCCATACATGGGTATATACTGTCAGAGTAGCATATACATTTATCAGGCAGAAAAGATTGTGGGACATTTATGAATCCCTCATGTATATACAGAAGCCAAAAGATAGCATGCAGCTTTCCGCTTCAAGTAATTTCCATGAGATCCGGTTCATCTCGTTTCCTACTCCTCCTAGTTAGCTCACTGCTGAATATCCCCCTTCTCTTTCTCAGTTTTAACGCACCTTCTCTCTCTACCCATTTTGCAAGATGATGCCACTTCCTCTTACTGCTCACACAGTCGAGGGATGATAATATTTGGTGTTTAGTATTTTGTTCACCTTCTTTTAATTTTAAACTTATTTCAAAAGTATCTTTCAATATCAGCCTGATAAATCTGTGAAGTAGGTAACTTTTAGTGGGAGCAGAACATGTACCCTGAAATGGCTAATGGGTGATTATGGTGCCTTTCACCTGCAGCTTGAATGATTAGCCACTGCTAGCAGTACCAGTAGCTATAGTTTGAACCCAGGAATGAAATTGAGTCTAAAGTGGAGAGTGGCAAGAGAAATCACAACCAAAAAAAAGAAGCCAGGAATAATTTTACTAATGGTAAGTTAAAGCTTATGACAAAAAGCAGTTTTGCTTAAAAGGTGTTCCTTAGTCCCTTGTTATTCAAAATGTAATCCATGGGGGAGCAGAAGTGGCTCCAGGGGCTGAGCACCTGCTTACATAGGAGGTCCCAGGTTTGGTTCCTGGTGCCTCCTAAAAACAACAACAAAACAAACAACAAGCAAACAAATGAAAAAACCAACTCAGGGGAGCTGATGTGGCTCAGTGGCTGAGCGCCGGCTTCCACATTCAAGGTCCAGGGTTCAATCCCTGGCCCCGGTACCTAAAAAAATTTAAAAACTTAAAAAGTCCTCCATGGACAAGCAGCACTATATCATCTGAAAGTTTGGCCAAATGCAGACTCTCAGGCCCCAAAACCAGGCTTCCCACTCAGTAAGAACTCACATTTTAACAAGACTCTGAAGAGATCGCGTACACATTAAAGACTGAGAATCGCTTGGCAGACCAGACTTAACGGCTAAGACTGCTAGGAAGTCATATAAACCATGTTACACTTATTTCTGGAGAAGAATTCCGTGAGGCTGTCCTGGTGCCAGTGGTTTGCAACAAATACCCAGTGCTGTTCCAGTTGAAGGAGGAATTATTTTATTGGCCCAACTTACTTGATTTTGGAGTAAATTTATTATAGAAATAGAGTAATTTAGATGTAAATCTAAACTCTAAAAACATTCTGAGCTCAGACTTTCTTAGTTTGATTTTTTAAAAGTGGTAGAAAGTATTGGGTTCTGATTTTATTTTATATAACTTGTTATATCTCAGGAAGTAAAAAGACAAAATTTATCGTTACTCTTCTGCTGCCCCAACGCCCCATTACTGGAAGTTTAGGTTTAGGTTTATACTTTCAGGTAACTTATCACACTGTTGTTGTTCTTTAATTTAATGAGATCTGTGAAAAATTCAGTTACAGCTGATTCACAATTATCCATATTACAAGGAAATAACAGTTAAAGAAATGACTATTTTGTAAAATAAATGACTGTGTGAGCCATGACAGAATTTCAAAAGGCTAGCTTGTCTAGAATTGAGAGACTAAGCCAGGTAAACTAAATAGCTTGTTTAGATACATGTTTATCATTTAACAAGTGGTTTCAGGTGCTTGATTTCACAGGCCCTCATACACCTCTCAGAAGCTTTAGTTTTCCTTAATTGATGTTTTTAGTCTTTCTTTGCAAGGCCCTTTGTTATTTTTCTCTCTAGCATTAATTTTAGACACTGACCAATGTCTTTGCTTTTTTTTTTTTTTTCCTGAAAATGATCTCCTCATCCATCACAGAAAGGATTCTGTCTTCCATTTTCTTATATAAATTCACTATGAATTCATGCAAAATACTATAGGTGGTTAATTTATTGATAATATGAAATAGTATGTTGGTAAATATATGTGTGGTGTATCCATTATTAATGCCATATTTGTAGATTTCTATATACCAATATATGAAGATCACTTTTTCTGAATTACTGATCATGGAAATATGTGGAGCAATACAGATGACCAGTTAATACTGAACAAATTCTTTTCTTAACCGAGTTTCTTTTGATGTACAAGTCACTAGGTGGTTTTTTGAGAGAACGCTTGGCTTGATGGGTCGTCACATAAGCTAGCTGACATTTGTCCCAGTCAGACCTGATGCCACATGAAAAATTTGCCTGGGCAAGAGGCTCCTAGGAATAAACAGTTCTCTAGTTCTGCTCACAGGGGACTCGGCAAGGTGAGCAGAACTTGAGCTTGTCACGGATGCACTGTTCTGACAAACATAAGTAGATGCTAATGGCTAAATCGTGACAGAATAAAGTCCCACAACCATATGGCTAATTGCCACAACAATATCTTCAGTGTTATTAATCAAGTTTTCATAGTGTGCCATGATAATTGGAATAATTAGAAACAGCACAGGCATTGCTTGTCTCTACCGCACATTTTGTAGGCAGGGTCCTCAAGCAACCACAGTTGCACTTTCAGTACTGTACTGTTTAGTACTATCTTTTTCTCAAAAATACTTTGTTTAATTAATGAATTAACCGCCTGCCATCAGTGTGTTTTGTGTGAGCTTCTGTGGGGGCGTACGTATCTAAAGAGACCGCTGAAGCCCCTGTGTGTCTGTTAAAATAGGCAGTATTCCTTCAAGGCCAGAATAGAAATCTGCCCCATTGTGGGCCTTACAGACTGAAAGATGAATTCATTTTACAGCAGTTTGGACGATGGACATTCATTTTATGGTTAGATATTTCCCCTTTTAGCTAATTTAGTTATGAAAATGAAAAATTAGAAAGCAGTTGAATAAATTACAAGATGCAAGTATTTGCATAGTTTGTTTTGGGCAAATACTATGTGGTAGTGTTACCAAAATGAATTATTTTGAACATGTCTTTCAATTATGAATGAAGTAAGTTTTACTATCTTTATTATCACAATTGAAACTTGTATTTCTATGTTGCTAGTATTGAGGTCTACTCCAGTCGTTTATAAGCTAATGTCTGCTCCTTCATCTTTTCTTACGAGCACACAAGAATGCCCTTGTGTTCAGCCTGGTGCTCTAAGTAAGAGGGTTTCTTAGGCTGCTTTGCTTTGGGAGGAGGTACCTGGACAGGAAAGACAGAAGGTGGATGATAACCAGAGCTTCAGTGGTACAGAAGCATTTAGGCAAATGGATGGAGGGTAGCGTCTGCCGTGGGTGTCTCTTGTTAAACAGATTGTCTGTTTTTGAATATATAAATAGTCATAGTTTTGAATTCTTTGCATCTTGCTTTTCTTGCCCTTCTTGTCCCTTAACCTGTTTCCCCTAGTTAGAAACAAGTTATACACAGTACATTTTTTTTTTAAGTTTTAGATTCACTGGTGTATTCAGATAAAAAGTAACCCCAAGGGAGTGGGTGTAGCTCAGTGGTTGAGCACTTTCTTCCCATGTACAAGGTCCCAGGTTCAATCCCCGATACCTCAAAAAAATCCAAAATTCTGCACCACAGAAACAGATTGTATGGAAGATGTTGCCGCCTGGGTTCTCCAGGAGGCAGAGCTGGAGTTTAACGCGCAGGTAGCCGTTCATCAGGAGGGTCTGCGGACCAGCAGCTGGGGAGGGAGAAGCAGGGCTGGGCAGCTAGGGGGCCACCGCGAGGGGCTTGGTAGCAGCCCCTCCTTCCACCTCAGTCACTTGAGGGGGCCCCCGGGAAGGGCGTGGCCCTGGGGAGGCAGCTCTTTGCAGCCTGGGCGGTCCCTGCAGGGGCTGACAGCTGGACCCTCCTGACAGCACCCCCAGCAGCTGAGAGGACGAGGAGAAGAAAGTAGGTGAGCCCTTTCCTGAAGGAGGACATGGGCGGCACATCACCGTGCCGCCCAGGGCAGAGCCTAGAACTGCGAGGATGCTATTAAGAGTTCCGAGGCCTGCAGGGGATTTTGCAGTATAAGAAGAATAAAGACAGGACACATCCAAGAGGCAGTCCTTTAAAAAAAAAGTTATAAAGAAAAGCATACCCAAACATTTGCAATATAAAAACGATTAATTAGAAATATTATTGCATTATAGCTTTAGAATTGCCTAAGCCAGAAATTGTTGCTTTAATGATCCTTGAACTCTAATTCTTTAAGTGAGTCTTAATTTTGCCCTTACTCCCTTGTACCTGTCTGTGGATGGGGTGAGAGGCACAAAGTAAAGACTATGTTAGGAAAATTGGAAGTTGGAGATAGGAAAGAATCTCCTTCAATCAACTAAATTAATCAATGATTATTTATTCACTCTGTTGATAAAATGATTTAGACCTTTGTCTTTCTCCCACTTCCTGTCTTTTCACTATTCATTACATAGAGTCTAGACAGAGAAAAAAGTGAAACTATTTTGGTAGTCATTAACAGTTATTATAAAAGTTTTGGTGTAGAGGAAAATTTTAAATTAATGTCTAAAATGAAGTTTGGCTTATATATATATATTTTACTTATTCGTGTCTTGCTTTATATACAGTACAGTTGTGATCCTTATTTAAACTTCAGGTTATCCTTGGTATCAGTCAGGATGCTTTTGGCTGCAAGAGAAAACCCTGCCTCTGCATGGTTCTAGCGTTAAGGAGCACGAAGATGGAGTCTAGAGATAATGGATTCATAGGGCTCAGTTACGGATCCAGGGTTTTTTCCTTATTTCCACTGAGTTAACCTGATCCTCACTACTTCCTCAGACTCATTCCCTTGAAAGCCCAGCATGACTGATGGTGGTGCTGGAGCTGTGGGCTTCCTTTTTCTCGCCCAGCAGGGTAACAGGACGGAACCTTTCTCCAAGCATAGAATAACAGAGTTGTTGCTGCTGTTGTTGTTTTTAATCCAGTTGGGCCAAATTACAGATTTGTGCCTGCCCTAGCCCGGAGCAGCTTCCAGGGGAGGCAGGTCTGCCTTCAGAGCAGTGCTTCCTGGAAGAGCTGCATCATTAGTACCTGGGAACTTGGTGGAAATGCACATTCTCAGCTCTACCCCATACCTGTGAATCAGAAGCTCTGGGAGTGCGGCCCAGCCTGCACTGCTCTCAAAAGCCCTCCAGGTAATGCTGATGCATGCCAAGTTTGAGAACCACCAACTTGAAGCAAGGGATGCCATTGACTTCCCTCTGAATAATGTTGGGGTGACATTTTTAGCTACACTAAATCTGGTTCATTTAAAAAGGAGTTGTAGAGCGGATGTAGTTCAGTAGTTGAGCCCCTGCTTCCCATGTACTAGGTCCTGGGTTCAATCCCCAGTACCTCTTAGGGAAAAAAAACAAAAAAGGAGTAAAGCAAGCATTGATTCTTGGTAGGCAGTCACCCTCTCTATACTTAAAGATGCAAAATAAATGTGTGAAGTTATTTATATATGATGCATTGCATATCATTTGTAGTGGAACCCAAACATATAAAATTCCTTCCCCATTAACTTAAATCTGGCAAGCAGTACTGTTTACTGACCTAATATCCATTCTCCCTTTCTTCTTTACTAAAATAACTCTGATTGGAGTTCTTTTGTTTTGTTACGTTTAATCTCTAGTATGCTGGATATTTATGTCAAAAATTTGCTTTCCTGACATAAACCCTGCCCTTTTCTCTTTATCACTGTCTTCTTCCTTGCTGTGTGATTGCTGGAGTCACAGCAGCCTTTGTGTAACTATGGGTGAATGCTAAAAGAGAATTGCAGAGACCTTAACCCTGATATCTTTGAGTGTCAGAACCAAAGCCAACAATCACATGCTTCACACTTCTGGTTACATGACACAAAATAAACCTCTTATTTAAAATACTGTTTAATTAGATTTTTTGTTAAAACCATATGCAATCCTAATTAGCAGTGTAATTATTTTCATAAATGGAGAAACATGCAAGGTTCCAGTTTCTAAATTCTTTCCTCCATTTTCTAGACCATACTTCCTGCCCATTTAATAACTTATTACCAAACATTCGGCATAGTATTTAAGCTTTAGGCTTAAATGTCCCTTTTCCATAGCCACCTTTGACAAGTTATTTAGCTTCTCTGAACTATAGTTTCCTCAAGTGATGATACTTACTTCATTTGGCTGTTAAAGGGACTAAGTATGTTAGTGGGCATATGCTGTTAGCCCCATCTCTGGCACATTACCACCTCTCATAAATGGTGGCTATATGGTTTGAAGCTCAGTGAAGACAAAAGAGATCTATATCTGTAAAATTATACAGTTCAGCAGTATAGAAATAAGGACATAGAAAACAAAGGAAGAAGTCAGCATAAGCCTTATTTTATTGGAATACTTATTTAGACATTTTATCAGTAGCTTATAAAACTCATCTTAGAAGCTCATTGTACAAAAATAAGACCTCCAGTAAGTATGAACTTGCAGTTTCTTTCTTCTGTATCAGTAAGATCTCACTCATCACTTAAGTTCTCCAACATAATACCTACAGCCCATTCTGTATAATTTGATACTCCATAAAATTCAAACTGGTTTTTTGCCAGACTGCTTAAAGCATAGGCCATTGTTTGGGTTCTCAGCTTCAGAAGATAGGAATCATGCCTACTTAACTTTTGTTCTCCAGTATTGAAAACAGTAAGAGGTGTAAGTGAATATTAGTAATACCTTTTGCTGGTATGGAAAGTAGCGCACTTATCTCCAGGAGCGGTTTTCTCTTTCTCAGGCTGGGAATTGTAGCTCTGCTAGGCGGAGTCATAGATAGTCCTTGCTGCTACGGTTTAGAGTAGTCATTTCACTATTACTCTGATCACCAGAAGGATCCACTGAGAGAGCCTGGGTCAGGGCAGAAGAGCTCAGCATTATGGAAATGTCAGCCCAAAGGTACTGCCTATGAAATAGATGCATTACAATCTTCAGCCTTACTATTGAGTTCATAGTTACCTGCACTTTCAAGCAATAGCCATTTGATTCTTACCTTTCATTTTTGGTCACAAAAAAAATTACTAAAGGCCACATGTCAGGTAAGACTATAACTTGCCAAGATATGTTTAGTAACACTAAACCATTAAAATAATTAATCAAATTAATATTTTCCATTTTCAAAATGATCTCATGAAATTATTTTCTTGTCTACTTTGAATATATATATTCAGATATTAAGGAATAGACTAAATTTAAATCTCTGTCATCTTATTTTGATTAAAAGGGTACATTTATAATTGATTTTATACAGGCTTTAGGATGATTTCTAAGCTGACTGTCTTATCTGTAGTGTTTTGTTTGTTTTTTTTCCAAATATTGCATGCAGTGTTTGCTTTAAATATGCAAACTCAGATCACGTTGGAAGGATTAAAAAAACTCTCAGCTCCAATTACCCATTTTAATATCAGGCTCGAAGAGTCTGAGACGTTGACAGGACAAAGTAGGAAAATTCTCCCTTGTTCTGAACCCTTTGGGTATAAGTCTTTAAAAATATGAAAAACATTTATTCAGAGATTCATATCAAAAGCTGACTTCCAAAGATCCTGATGTCTGCTTTTAGTTAGATCTTGACGTGGAAAAGCAGATCCCTCAACCCTTAAAACGAGGAAGGTGATCTTCCTCTTGTCAGTGAGCTTATTGAAGAAGAGTTGGCTTTCTTTGAGGGGGCCCTTTAAAGAATGGGACGAGTCCTGGATTTTATGGTTGGACGATCTTAGCTGTTAATACTGGCACTACCATTTACATAGCTCTGTTACCTTGGGCAAGTTACTTAACCATCTTTGATCTATAACCCCTTCATCTGTGAAATGGGGATATAATAATTACCTTCCAGTATCGGTGTAGGTATTAGAGAAAATGAGTTCTGTAAAGCATCAAGAACAAGTCTTCAAAAAATGTTAGTTCCCCTATGAATCACCAAAGTCTGCACATACTGTATCCAAGAATTAGTATCTTGTCAATTTGTATTTCCAAGCTAATTTACATGATTAGTAGAAAAGATTACTCTCTAACCTCCAGATGGCTCATAAAATCAGTTTTTAAAAATTAAACAGAGAGTATCCATCTCTATTCTCCCGTTATTTCCTGACCTCGTTTCCTCCAGCTACCCATTCTCATGGTCACATCTGGAACCTTCTTGTTTCCAATAATTGCACCACCCCAAAAACTTCCACCTCTAACATGCTACTCTCTGTCTTGTCTTGCCACTTCACTTCTTCCATTATCCCAGTTGGACTTCCCATTACTACTTTTTCATTATCATTTGTTCAATTAATGATAGCTTGGTCCATGCTCAATCATTTTAATCACTGCCTTGCATTTATCTGCAATGCTCTTGCCCCCTTTTGGTTTTGACTGGCAAAACCCAAACTCTACACCGTGCTTGTTGACATGGCAGGAGGAAGACACGACCATGCTGACTGAACTCTCTTTCTCTAGCGTCACGTGGTACCTCAGCACTGTATAGCAACCCTACTGTATTTCCTCTCTCCTTAAACATCCAGCCCTTCTCCAAACCCCCACCCACTTGATGTCCTTGGTACTTATTTTACTGAGAACATAGAAGAGAATTTCCTCATGTTCCCACAAGCAGATTGTCATCTGTCTCTGCTCCCATCCAAGAGTGGCCCCTAGCCCTCTGCTTAGGCACCATATCTTACTGTCTCCTACACAAAGAATTTATTCCTTCAGTTATATCCCTTTGCTTCTGCATCATTAATTTTCCCATCTCTACTGTATTATCAGCATATGAACATGCTGTAATCTCTCATCTGAAGGAATGCAAAACAAATGCAAAACACCCGTCTCCCTTCAGCTAGTTCTGATTTCTTACTACCTGTTAGAACAAAACTCCTTTCAAGATTTCTCTATATTTGTGGTTTCCATTTCTTCAACTTCCACTCTCGGTTAAACCTACTGTTTCAGGCTGCCATCCTTCCCAGTGCCTCTCTCCACCTAACCACATTTACCCTCATGTTACTAAATTCAGTAATCAATTTCCATTCCCTTTATTCCCAGCCTGTTATCTTTAAAACTGGATTTCTGCCTCTTTATTGAAATACCCTTTTCACTGGACTTCTTGTTTTCCCTCTACTTCACTGGCTGTTTCTTCTCCCTGTCTTTTATTAGCTCATTTTCCTCTACCTGACTGCTAAATGTTGTCACGGCTAGGTCTCAGATGACACAACTCTTCTCTTCTCTATCTTCCTACGTGATCCTACACAATTCTTTGGCTTTAAATATGCTAAGTTCATGACTTCCAAAGGTATATCCGCAGCCCCTGCTTCTTCCCTAGGATCTAGACTCATATTTCCAATGTCTAACTATCACTTGGAAGTCCACAAAATAGCTGAAACTTTCCCCCTAAACACTACTCTGCTCCCCATCTTTCCCATATATAAATAAAAAAGACACCAACATCCATATACTTGCTGACCTAAAACCTGGGAATCATCTGGATTCCTTTATCCCTCTCCCCGCGTGTGTTACCCATTCTACCAGGCCAACTCATCCTTGTTCAGGCCTTCTCTCAACCCTCACCTGGACTACTGCAGATGCCTCCTTACATCTTAGTCTCCCTATAATCTTTTTTTAAAATATAGCAGCAAGATATGTAAATGTACACACATACAAAGCAAACAGAATTGCAGCAGTTCCCTGCTCAGAACCTCCCAAGAGCATCCCATCACACTTGGAACAGCATCCACAGTTCTTCCTTGCCATGGCATGGAAGACCCTGTGTGAACCCTGGCCCCCTGTCCAATCTAGTCTTCCAGACTCCTGCTTAGTCACACCAGTCTCATCGCTGTTCCTCACACATGTCAAGTTTGTTCCTGTGTGGAACCGTTGCACTCGCTGTTTCCTTCTGAAATATCTCCTCCTGCCTACCTCAAGATGTTTCCATGGTTGGTTCCCTCACTTCATTTGTGGTTCACTACCTCTTACCTAAAGTAAAGGAAAAAGTTTATTTTTCTTGTAGCACTTATGATTTATTTTGTATTTATTTATATGCTTACAATCTGGCTTCCACACTGCCATATAAGCTCCAGGAAAGCAGAGACTTTATCTTGTTCATTACTATATCTACAGCACTTAGGACAGGATCTGGCATAGATAATATGCTCTTAGTAAATATTTGTGAATGAATTGATTACATTTTCCTTTTTCAAAAACCTTCTTTCATACAGTCATCTCCAGCTTGAAGAGTGTCTACAGTAAGGAGAAGAGCATTAGAGAGGCAGTATAAGAGTTGGACAAATGCGCATCATCACAGAGGCCAGGAAAGGAGAGAGTTGTCAGATGGATGGTGTGGTCAACAAAGACAAATGTTGGAGCATGAGAATTGAGCAAAGGACTGCATGATAATAAAGAGTTAGTGGCTGGAGAGACAATGGAGGTTGAAAAGGAGTTGGCATTTTGTTGGCACTAAACGGTGATTGGGGGGCTGGAGTCAGAGGGGGTAGGTTGGTAAGAACGTACGGGTGAGGTCAAGACAGGCCTTGCCAATCCACTTAGGGAGTTTCACTCTTACCTCAGGGCCTATGGAACATGGCTGAAAGGTTGTGAACAGGGGAGCACTGGGATCAGATTTTAATTGCAGGAGCTTATCAGTGTGTGGTATGAAGAGGAGACTGAAGAGAAGCTGCCGTGGAGGTAGGGGAGCACTGCAGTCAAATGAGCCAGAGGTTAGAGTAGCCTGGACTAGAATGAGAATGGATGGGCTATCATCCCACAAGACTGGTAATTATTGGTTGGGAGGAGGAGATCAGTTGAGGTAAGAAGACAGAGGAGTTGAGTCATATTCAGGTTTTTGCTTAGGCAATTGAGATGTTAGAGTACAGGAGGAACAGGGTTGGGGGGGAAATGAATTTACCTTTGGACATGCTGTGCATCAGGAGCTTATGGGACATGCAGGTGATGATGTCCAGTGACTAGGTCTAACAGTCATAGGAGAGATCCCCAATCTGGAGAAGAGATTTATGATATATCACCAGATAAACTGTTAAGCAATAGAGAGTCATCTCCAACTCCAACTCAATGCCTTTTATATTTGATTCCCACCCCAAAGGGGTGGGGCTCAATGCCCCACTGACGTGGCCCAGTTAACACCCTAATCATAACTTAATCATGCCCAGATTAACAGATCAGTTTACAAGCGTAATCCAATCTCTATTTTTGGAATTCATAATTCCATCACACTGCCAAACTGCAGCACCCCTGTTCCCAAGACCCTGGGTTTCTATAAATGAAAGGCCTTATTGAGTGTGAGAAGTGGTAGTTGTAGTAGAAACATCTAGACAGTTTTCCTTTTAAAAATGCTTTCTATCTCTAGCTCAAGATCAAGGATAGAAAAAATAACAAAGATGGGGAGTTGGCAGGGTGTAGAGGATGAAGGGTGACAGAATCCAGAGCACTGGTTCTCACCTTGGAAAAGTTTCTTCCTGGAACCTAGATTGTACGTGTGTGATGCGAGGCCCAGAAGGAGCTGTGTTCTGTGGGAGACCGTGGGAGAATTCAGGCAGAGGTAGCACGGGCACCATGGCCTGGGGACTCAGGAGGCTGACTTTCTGGAGCCACTTAAGTGAATTTAACTATCCCTTTTTATGTTCCTAAATCTCAGCTCTACTTGTGTGACTCGTTTTCTAAAATAATCACTTGTTTGTTGTTTTGTAAGTTAACTTCTGTTTTTGTTGTTTTTTTCTTAATCCTCCAAGAGGTCAAAGGTCCTACTTTATTTTTTGGCTTGTTTGTACTTCCACAATCAATAAGTAATCATTAACTAAAAGTACAACCTAACACCAAATTCCCATAAAATCAAGGTAATTGAGGATCCTGTATTCAAAAATGATCAATTTTAGGTCACCCAGCATTTTGAGGAATAACCTGACATATACAGCTTAGTAATTTGTCCCTGAGCATCAGAGCTGAAAATCACCCATCATTTATTGTCCAGGGTAGTACTGTGTAAAGTATGTTTCTTATATAAGTCCATTTATGTCGATGGATGGCTTGGTAGAGACTTAGAACAGTGATTCTGAAATGACCGTCAAGTTATCCCTACAGGCGTTATAAAGGACCTAAGCAAGGTATTGCCCGTGATTAATATACTTTAATTCTAGCAGCAGAAGCTCATGTCATCCTCTGCTTCTGCAGGAGAGATGCTTGTGGCTTAAGGTGGTGGCCGAAGGAGTTTTTGTCCATTCCTGGCATGAGGCAAACCTATGGAGTCAGGGAAGCATAGCTTGGCACCTGTCCCCAGCTCTTATTCTTTCCCCTTTTTTCATCTTTCCCCAGTATTTCTACTGAACATTTCTTCATTGAAATTATTTTCTCATCCCTTACCTTGAACTTAATGATATTATAAACAATTAATAACAAAACGTTTGCACCAGATATCTGATGGATATAATTCCAGGAGTTGTGAATCCACATTTATAAACCCAAAGAATTCCATGGATTGTATGTAATATTTTGCAATTTTTGAGTTGGAGAGCTTTTATGAGTGTAACTTCTACACTCTGGTTATCCACTACTAATTTCTGAAGACCTCATCTCCTGTTGTAGAAATAACCTATGTTTTAGAAAATAAAGCTAGCAATTTATTACATTTCAATTTCTTGAGGGACAGTGTGACCTTAGGAAGAAAAGAGTACTACGGTGCTATAAGTCATGAGGTTTGGAGGCGAGTCCCTCTTAGTTTCTTCACTTAGCTGATGGCCGCTGGCCTGTCAGGCACTCACAGAGGGATAATCCGCATCAGGTTAGATCGGTAGGGAGACAGCAGAGCACACTTACATGATCATGAAGCTCACGAGATGGAATGCCAAGGATTAGAGGTAAAAACAGTGGTCACATCCCACCCAGACTGTCTCTAGTGTGGACTGACAAAGACAGGGCTAGAGGAACTTTAAAGTCATATCCAGCTCCAACATACCATGGTTCTTAACTATATTTTATAAAGAAGGCTAAAAATAAAGATATATTGAACAGTCATCTACCACATGCCAGTTATGTTCTAGGCACTGGTTTTACAGTGGGGGGGGGTGAACAGAAAAATCCATGCCCTTATGGAGCTTCTCTTATAATGGGGGAGATAGACAATTAGGTGTATAAACATAAAAAAGTATATTGTCAAGTGGTAATAAGTGCTTTAGGGAAAAACAGGCAGGGAAGGGACCTACGGGTTCTAAGGAGTACTGCCATAGCCCTGTCTTCTGTAACAGGATTTGCATGTATTGAGTCTTCAAACATGTTGTAACTAAATGAAAGGTAATTTTTAAAATGTAAATAGATTGGCTGGTCAAGGCGAAAGACGGTGGTGGTGTCAGTAAAGGTAGTATCAATGAAGTTGGTGGAGAGTGATCAGATCACAGATATGTTTTGAAGATGAAACAATTTGCTAACAGATTAAATTAAATGTGAGGTATGAAAGCAAGGGAAGTCAAGGCAGAGTCTAAGATTTTGACCCCTGGGCATTTATCTAGAAGGGTGGATTTGCTGTTACTTGCTGTGTTGGGAAGACTGTGGGAAGAGGGTGAGTTTGGTAGTGGTCCTGTTCAGTTTGAGATAACTCTGACATCCAAGTAGAGAGGGTCTGGTTCCAGGTAAGGTGGAGCAAGTGCACTATCTTCTGTCTGACCCCCTTCATAGAGCCATAAAACCTGATCAGAATACACGGAGCAGCTGCTTGAAGACTCTGGAGAGTAAATAATAGCAGACAGACTGGAGACCAGAATTTGAAGGACCATCAAACTGGCAGTGAGTTTGCCACCTCTCCCGCTCTCTCCCCCAGCTTGTATGTGGCACAGCTCTGCTCTCTTGGATTAGTTATTTCAGCTTGTCTTTTTATGAGTATTTTGGTATGGGGGCAAAATTTTCTCTGGATTCTTTATAGTAATCTCTTTGTGGTACCTGCTAATTTTCCATGTGATTACTTAATCTTCCTTAAATTTCCTCCTTACATGCTACATTCCTAGTAGTCTAGAAAATGAATACAGTCATACACAATTTATATATTCCACCAGTTTTTCCCACTCACTTGACTTTAATAGTAACCTCAAGCACTTTAAAAATTTTCCTAATTCTTTACTTATTTCTTGACATTTTTTGTTTGTTTGATCGTTTAGCATTGAAGGTCTTTGTGACTTAATCTACCTATATTTATGCTTTATTTTTTAGTCAGGTTTACTGCAGTATAGTTTGACAAGCATACATTTCTACTACAATCAGTTTGTAGAAGTGTTTTTTTACACCAAAAATTTCCCTTATGCCTCTTTGTAGTTAATCCCTCCCTCAACCCCCAGTCCTTAGCAACCCTTGATCTGTTCAGTGTCTCTATACTTTTGCCTTTTACAGAATATCATATAAATAGAATTATTCTTGGTGTAGTCTTTTTTTTTTTTCATTTTAAAAACAATTTATTGAAGTATATCATTCGTACATGAACATACATAAACAATAAGTTCTAGTAAAAGTTGTGAACTTAGAAAACAAACATGTATAACATCATACAGGGCTCCCATACATCACCCCACCACAAATATCTTGCATTGTTGTGAAACATTTGTAACAAATTATGAAAGAGCATCATCAAAATATTAATATTAAATATAGTCTGTATCTTACATTTGGTGTATTTTCCCCCCAACCCACCCTATTACTTTTTTTGTTCATAAGCCATGTGATTTATCTAAAGTGTGCAGTCAATGGCATATGGTATAATCACCGAGTTGCACATTAATCATGTCAGTCAATATTAGAGCATTTTCATTACTCCAAAAAAAAGGAAAAATGAGAAAAAAACAAACCACTATCATACCCATATGTAAGCGCTACTAATTACAAATCCTGTGATATGCTTTAATCATTAATATTCATTTCCAAACATTTATAAACAACTTTCTACCAATTCTGCACAGATTAAACCTCAGCTTTCCATTCTCTGACCACAGTCTTTTCTTTGGTGACTTAACATTCTAGCTATTAACTCTTTGAGTTTGTTCATTATATTTAGTTCATAATAGCAAATTCATACAATATTTGTCCTTTTGTGTCTACCTTGCTTCACTTAGCATAATGTCCACCAGGGTCATCCATGTTGTCGTATGCTTCATGGCTTCATTTCTTCTTCTTTTTTTTTTTTTTTCTTATTCAAACATCTTTATTGAATCATTTCTTCTTAAAGCTGCATAATATTTCATTTTGTGGATATACCACAGTTTGTTTATCCATTCCTCAGTTGATGGACATCTGGGTTGTTTCTATCTTTTGGCAATTGTGAATAATGTTGCTATGCACATCAGTGTGCAGATGTCTGTTCGTGTCACTGCTCTCAGTTCTTCTGAGTATATACCTAGTAGCAGTATTGCCAGGTCACATGGTAGATCTATATCTAACTTCCTTAGGAACCACCAAACAGTTCTCCACAGTGGCTGTGCCAGTCTACATTCCCACCAACAGTGAATAAGCGTTCCTGTCTCTCCACATCCTCTCCAACACTTGTGGTTTTCTGTTTTGTTAATAGTGGCCATTCTAGTAGGTGTGAAATCATATCTCATTGTAGCTTTGATTTGCATTTCCATAATAGCCAGTGATATTGAACATTTTTTCATGTGGTTTTTTTGCCATTTATATTTCTTCTTTAGAAAAATGTCTATTCAGGTCTTTTGCCAATTTTTTAATCGGGTCATTTGTCATCTTATTGTTGAGTTGTAAGATCTATTAGACCCTTATCAGATGTGTGATTTCCAAATACTTTCTCCCATTGAGTAGGCTGCCTTTCTACCCTCCTCACAAATTACTTTGATGTGCAGAAGTGTTTAATTTTGAGGAGGCCCCATTTATTTTTCCTTTCGTTGCTCCTACTTTGGGAATTAGGTTTAAGAGACCTCCACCTACTACAGGGTCTTGTAGATGTTTTCCAATATTTATTCTATGAGTTTTATGATCCTGGTTTTTATGTTTCGGTCTTTGATCCATTTTGAGTTGATTCCTGTATAGGGAGTGAAATAGGGGTCCTCTTTGATTCTTTTGGTTATGGATATCCAGTTCTCCCAACACCATTTATTGAAGACACTCTTCTGTCCCAGAAAAGTGGACTCGGTAGGCTTATCGAAAATCAGTTGGCCATAGAGGTGAGAGTCTATTTCTGAACTCTCATTTCGATTCCATTGATCAATGTGTCTATCTTTATGTCAATACCATGCTGGTTATTTTTCAGGGTTTTTTTGCCCCCCCCCATTTTTTCCAGTGAGAAGGTGATTTATTGCAAGTGCACAAGCAAGGAACTGGGGGAATCTTCACACAACCAGTTCTACCATGCTGTTATGACCACTGTAGCTTTAAAATACACTTCAAGGTCAAGAAGCATGAGTCCTTCGACTTTGCTTTTCTTTTTTAGGATGTTTAGGGACCCCTTTCCCTTCTAAATAAATTTGGTAATTGACTTTTCTACTTATGTAAACTAGGCTGTTGGAATTTTGATTTGTATTACATTGAATTTATAAATCAATTTGGGTAGAATTGACAGCTTCACAATGTTTAGTCTTCCAATCCATGAACACGGAATGTCCTTCCATTTGTTTAGGTCATTTATTATTTCTTTTAGCAATGTTTCATAATTTTCTAAATATAGATCCTTTAAATTCCTGGTTAAATTAATTCCTAGATATTGGAGTATTTTGTTGCTATTGTAAATTGTATTTTTTCTCAATTTTCTTCTAAGTTTGCTCATTACTAGTGTATAGAAACACTGCTGGTTTTTGTGTGTTGACCTTCTATCCTGCCGCTTTGTTGAACTCATTTATTAGCTGTTATAGCTTTGCTGTAGATGTTTTGGCAGTTTCTAAATATAGGATCCCATCATCTGTGAATAGTGAGAGTTTTACTTCCTCTTTTCCAACTTGGATGCTTTTTTTTTTTTTTTCCCTTGTCTGATTGCACTAGCTAAAACTTCTAGCACAATGTTGAATAGCAGTGGTGACAGTGGGCATCCTTGTCTTGTTCCTGATCTTACAAGGAAAGTTTTCAAACACTCTCGATTGAGTACGGTGTTGACTGTGGGATTTTCATATATACCCTTAATTATGTTGAGGAACTTTCCTTCTATGCCTATCTTTTGAAGTGTTTTTATCCAAAAATGGTGCTGTATTTTGTCAAATGCCTTTTCTGCATTAACTATGTTTTTTACCTTCGAATTGTTAATGTGATATATTACATTAACTGATTTTCTTATTTTGAACCACCCTTGCATACCGGGAACCCACTTGACTGTGATATATAATAGTTTTTAATCTATGTTCATTAGAGACACTGGTGTGTAATTTTCTTTTCTTGTAGTATCTTTATCTTGCTTTGGTATTAGGGTGATGTTGGCATCATAAAATGTGTGAGGTAATTTTCCCTCCTTTTCAAATTTTTGGAAGAGTTTAAACAGGATTAGTATTAATTCTTTTCAAAAATGTTTGGTAGAATTCACCTGTGAAGCCATCTGGTCTTGGACTTTTCTTTGTTGGAAGATTTTTGGTGACTGATTCAATCTCTTTGCTTGAAATTGGTTTGTTGAGTTCCTATATTTCTTTTAGAGTCATTGTAGTTGTTTGTGCATTTCTAGGAATTTGTCCATTTCATCCAGGTTGTCTAGTTTGTTGGCATACAGTTTCTCATCATATCCTCTTAGGATCCTTTTTATTTCTTTGGGGTCATTTGTAATGTCCCTCCTTTCATTTCTGATTTTTTTTATTTGCATCTTCTCTCTTTCTTTCTTCGTTAGTCTTGCTAAGGGTTTGTTGGTTTTATTTATTTTCTCAAAGAACCAGCTTTTGGTTTTGTTGATTTTCTCTATTGTTTTTTTGTTCTCAATTTCATTTATATCTGTTCTAATCTTTATTTCTTTATTTCTGCGTGCTTTGGGGTTAATATGTTGTTCTTTTTCTAATTTCTCCTGTTGTTCAGTTAGATCTCTTAATTTTAGCTCTTCTTTTTTGATATAGAAATTTCGGGGCTATAAATTTCCCTCTCAGCACTGCCTTCGCTGTATCCCAGCAAACTTTTGATAAGTTGTGCTCTCATTTTCATTCATCCTGAGGTATCTACTAATTTATCTTGCAGTTTCTTCTTTGACTCACTGATTGTTTAGGTGTGTGTTGTTTAGCCTCCATACATTTGCAGATTTCCTCCTTTCCCATCTATTATGAGTTCCAGCTTCATTCCTTTATGGTTAGAGAAAGTGTTTTGTACAATTTCAATCTTCTTAAATTTATTGAGAGCTGTGTTGTGACCCAACATGTGATCTATCCTGCGAAAGATCCATGAGCACTTCAGAAGAAGTATACTGTGTGAAATATCTTTTTCCAGCCTTTCAGTATTTGCATCCTTGGGTATGAGGTGAGTCTCCTGCAGACAGCATATGGATGGCTCATGTTTTCTTATCCATTCTGTCAGCTTATGTCTTTTGATTGGAAAGTTTAATTCATTAACATTCATTGTTATTACTGTAAAGGCATTACTTCAACCATTCTATCCATTGTCTTTCATATGTCATACTTTATTTTTGTCTGTCTTTTTTACTAGTTTGTTTATCCTTTCTGATAGTCTTCACATCTACACTCTCCTCCAAGCCTCTCTCTCTTCTCTCTTCTTTTCTGGCTACAGAATTCCCATTAGTGTTTCCTGTAGAGCTGTATTCTTGTTTATGAACTCTTAGTTTCTGTTTATCTGTGACTGTTTCAATCTCACCATCATATTTGAAGGACAGTTTTGCTGGACAAAGAATTCTTGGCTGGCAGTTTTTCTCTTTAAGTACCTTAATTATATCATACCACTATCTTCTCACCTCCGTAGTTTCTGAAGAGAAGTCTGCATTATGTCTTATTGGACGTCCCTTGTATGTGATATTTCACTTTTCCCTTGCTGCTTTCAGAATTTTCTCTTTATCTTGGCATTTGGCATTGTGCATGTTATGTGCATTGGGGTAGGCCTCTTTTGAGTTATTCTAACTGGAGTACACAGTGCTTCCTGGACATGTATATTCATGTCTTTCATGAGGGTTGGGAAATTTTTAGCCATTATTCCCTCAGATACTCTTTCTGTCCCTTTTTCTGTCTCGTCTCCTTCTGGAGCTCCCATAACACGTATGTTCATCCTCTTTGTGTTATCATTCAAGTCTCTGAGCCCCTGCTCAATTTTTTCCATTCTTTTCTCTTTCTGTTCATCTCTTTCTTCAATTTCAGTTATTCTTTCCTCTACATCGCTGATTGTTTTTCCCATGATTTCACATCTGCTATTGTATGCCTCTATTATATTTTTAATCTCACTTATGTCTTTTATTCCCATAAAATCAAGACTTCAGATTTTCCTTCGTGCTCATTCAGCTCCTTCTTAATGCCTTTTATTTCTTGAGCTATGCTCAGTGCAACTCCATGATTTGATTTAGGAGATTTGTATGAACCTCATTGATTAGCTGTTTCAAGTCCTGTGTCTAGTCTAGAGCTTTGATTTGTTCCTTTCCCTAAGTCATATCTTCTGTTACGGTTAGGCTAATGTGTCAACTCGGCCAGGTAATTGTGCCCAGTTGTTTGGTCAAGCAAGCACTGGGATAATTGAAATACAAGGACATTTATGGACTTTAGTCACCAGTGAGTTTACTGCACAGTTAGCTGATTCAGTCTACATCAATCAGGGAGATTGCCATCAGCAATGAGTGATGCTTTATCCAATCAGTTGCATGCCTTAAAAGGGGAAGTGATTTCAGCATTCAGAGAGAATTCCCCAGCTCGTCTGTGGACAGCCAGCATCTCCCAGAAACTCACCAAGGACCTTCACTGGACTTTCATCGGAGCCCCTGGGTTGCAGCCTGCCTAAGGAACCTGGACTTGTGCATCCCCACGGTCGCGTGAGAGACTCTTATAAAATCTCATACTATTGACAGATATCTCCTGTTGATTCTGTTTCCCTAGGGAACCCTGACTAATACATCTTCCTTGTTCTTTGTATGGCTTGTAATTTGTTGTCAATGTCTAGGCATCTGATTCTGATGCTGAGTTTACTCTGATGTTCAATTTTTCTCTCTTGCCTAGGGATTTACTGTTAAGTAGCTGTGCGCTACCATGTTCTTGGATGGTCCTCTAGCTACTTTTTCTGGGAGAGAAGTGATCTCTCTGACTCTAATCCTCCATCTTCTCTACACTCCACTGTGTAGTCTTTTAAGTCTGGTTTCTTTCACTTAGCACAACGTTGTTGCTTCAATTATGAGCTCATTGATTTTTATTACTGAGTAATAGTCCAGTGTTTGGATGTATTAGTTTGTTTATCCTTTTACCAGTTTAAGGTCATTTGGTTTATCTCCAGTTTCAGGAAATTATGACTAAAACTGCTGTAAATATTCATATAAAGGTATTTGCATGAACACAGTTTTTATTTCTCTTGGATAAATCCTAAGGAGAGGTCTGACTGGGTCATTTGGTAAATATGTTTTTTTTATACCTTTATAAGAAACTGCCAAGTGGTTTTCAAACTGCTCTCCAAAATGGCTGTACTATTTTGCATTCCTACCAGCAGTGTATAAGAGTTTGTATTGCTCTGTATCCTTGACAACACTTGGCTTTTTCATTTTTTAAGTCATTTTTATGGCTATGGAATGGTATCTCATTGAGGTTGAATTTTCCATTTCCCTAATAACTTTTCAGGTTGACCATCTTTTCATAGATTTTTTGTCACTCGTATCTCTTCTTTGATGAAGTTCTTTTGTTCTGTTCGTGTTTTGTCCCTTTTTTTGTATTTGGCTGTTTGTTTATTATGATTGTTATGAGAGATCTATATGATTGTTATGAGAGATCTATATTCAAGATACAGTATTTATTACATATATATTTTATAAATGTTTTATCCCAATGTGTTGCTTGTGTTTTCATTTTTTTAACAATGACTTTCAAAGAGCAGAAATTTTTAATTTTGATAAGGTCCAATTTATCATCTTTTTTATTTATTGTGTGAGCTTTCTGTGATGCTAAAAAATATTTGTCTATACAACTGCCATGCAGTTTTCTTCTATCTTTTTTTAAACACATTTTACAGTTTTTGCCTTTAGGTCTTTTACCCATTTTAAGTTATTCTTTGTATATGGGGTAAGGTATAGGTCTAAAGTTCATTGTTTTTCAGTTCCTGTCCAATTATTCCTCCACCGTCTGTGGAAAAGGCCATCCTTTAATGATAGCATTTCCTTGGCACCTCTGCAAAAATTGCTTCACCATATGTTTGTTGGTCTGTTTCTTAACTCTCTATTCTATTCCATTGATCTAACTGTCTTAGGCCAAAGCTATATTATTACTATTATTATTATTATTATTATTCCTGTACTTTTTAGTAATTCTGCAAACAGATAGTATGAATCTTCTAACTGTTTTTCCTTTTCAAAATTGTTTTGGCTATTCTCAGTCCTTTGCCTTCCCAGTCATATTTTAGAATCATCTTGTTGATTTCACCAAAATTTTTGTTGGGGTTTTGATTGGGATTGCATTGAATCCACAAAATCAATGTTGACAAAATTAGCATCTTAACTATTGATTTTTATACTTAATAAATGTGTTATATCTTTCTATTTATTTGGGTCTTTGTTGTTTTTTCTCCTTATTTTTTATTATTTTCAACATACAAATATTACACGTATTTTCTTATATTATTCCTTAAATAGTTTGCATGTTCTTTTGGTGCTACTATACATATACTGTTTCTTTTCCTTCTAATTTCTAGTTGTTCATTCAAGTAAAGGGGTCAGCTTCGTCGTTTCTGAAGCATTCGAGAGCTCTGCCCCAGCTGATTCTCGTGCATGTGGTCCACAGACCACTTGGAGCAATTATAGCTCTTAGAGGGTTGGGGCTTATTTGAAGATCATATATTTGGTGGTACTTTTAGAAAACAAAAAAAGTTATATAAATGCATGATATTTCCATTATCAATGGAAATTACGTATGTTTATTTTAAAACATTGAGGTGCAGTTGCAATCTTCCATGCATAAACAAAAACATATTTTCTTTGATAAGAGTGTATTTGTCCTTTTTAAAAAATGTTATATACACACATACATAGAACTGACTGTAAAGTTATTTGGGCACTAAACTTTAGCTGTCAACTGCAGACCTAGGGATAATTTGTATCAGCCAACCCTTCTTTAACTCTCTTTTGTTTCCATTTCGCTTCCGCTACTAGGGAAGTATACTTTAGGACAATTGAGTAGGACTTCCAAGTTTTTAACCAAACCAAGATACCCAAAGCAATGAATATGTCATTGACTACCCTTTGCCCTCACTGGCTCCCTCAAGATTTCCTTTTTTTTTTCCATCCTAGTCCCTCCCTGTCCCCTTGAAAGTCACCTGGGCCTCATGTAAATGTATTCAGCCCTGGATTTATCTGCATTAATGAATAGGAACTAGGGTACATATAATCCCAAATGGTGGATAATCCAAAAACCATTAATACTTGGCTCTGAAATATATTTAGTAATATTTCAAATTGTTTTTACCTTCCTAATTATGCTTTGCTAATGTTGCCATTAGTTTGCATTCCCTGAATATACACTAGTTGATTGGTGGACTTGGTGAGGAGGGGGCACAGAAGAATGAAAAGTGACCATAGGAAACCAGATTGATAGGCTATTTTATTGAATTAAAGTTTTCCTTTGGATAACTTCCATGTCAGTGACTGAGAGTTGTCAGCAGAGTATCCAGTCTAGGGCCTAGCATAGCACAGTACCTGGCACACAGTTGAAGCTCAGGAAATATTTGTTAAATATTTTTCATGGTCGCACTGTTTTATGGTCAGATCAGGGCTGGCATGAGCCAGGAGAGGAAGTCAGTGAAAAATGGCCGGTGCATGCCCCACCCCGGCTAAGCGAAGACAAGCCTTGCCGAGTCAGGGACATCTTCCCAATAGGATGCTGCCTTACAGGCTGTTCAAGTCACACAGGTTAATTCTTCATTGACAGGGACTCATCCCAGGGACCTTTCAAGAAGGAAGATGTGATAATGTTTAAAATGCAAGGAAGTAATTTGAAACAGGCAAAAGGAGGCTCCGTGTCCCCAGGACAATGCAAGCATCTAAAATAAACTAACTATGTAGAGTGTGCTTTCTCAACTTCAGGTCCATGGACAGACTCCTCAAATAGTTTGACATGAGGGAGTGTGGTGTAAGTGTGGGTGTGTGTATTTTCCAGTGGAGAAGATCCATGAACTTGATTAAATTCTCAGTAGCGTCCATCACTTCCATCTTTTGATGTATGTTTTCACTGTTTTACAGTTTTCATGAAATTTTTGGAAAGAGGGAAATAAAACAATACCAACTACCACTGCCTCTTGACCTTGTTCACATTTGGACTTCAGAATTCTCAGGACAAGTAACTTTGTAAATTTCCGTAACTGTAGCTAATTCCAGGCTGGTACAGGCATAGGCTGAGAAACCAGGCTGAATATGCAGAAGGATAATGGCCAGCTATATTTGACAGTAGCACTCTGACCCAGTAAGAAGCCCAGGAAGCCAAACTACAACCTCTTGTAGCAGCCATCCCCCACAAAAACCAGCCGAGAACAACTTGGTCAGTAACTATCAACTTCCCTATTTTTTGCCCCACCTCCAACTCGGGAGTAACAGAGAAAACCATATATGTGCCCAGGTCAGTCACATAAGATGCCCTGCTTCCAGGTAGCCCCCTACTGTGTCTCCATGCTAGCGGCCTCTAATCATAGCATACTTGAAGCATCCATTGTTTGACCGTAAAGTTTTCTCATTCCTGTGACTGCCTTTGCCTCTACGCCATCACCATCTTCTGGGCAACTGTTCAAAGTGCAAAATGTTAGGCCCCACCCAGATGCCTGGCTCTTAGGAAGTAGCAAGACTCCCTCTCTTCCCAGCCCACCCCGCAGACCAGGCCCCCTTCCAGGAGCTGCGGGATGGTTGGCAGGCTGGCCAGTGCATGCATGGCCCCACCTTTCCCCAGGTGCTCCCTCTGCAGCTCCTCACAGGCTGCTGCCTCAGGAGACCTTCAGTGCTTGGAGAAGGGTGCAGGGCAATGGAGGCAGGGCCTGGGAGTGCCCAGTGCAGCCGTGGCCCAGTCACGGCTGATCATGGCTCCGTTGGGAGGAGCGTAAACCTGCTGGATGGGCATGCTCTTCACCCAGGAAGTTACGGTGCAGGCCCCGCCTTCTCAGCTCAGGGGTCACAATCAGGTGGGTGGGGAAGGGTGTGCTGGGGGCAGGGTGAGAACAGGGCTCATTGGAGGCAAGACTGATCAGAAACTTTACAAGCCAGCCTCCCAACTCCCTCCTCTGCTTGTCAGCTACGGGCAGGTGAGGATGGCACAGCCCCTCTGAGGTGTCCCTCCCAGGCCACCCTGCAGAACCCCAGATGCACGAGAGGACTGACTCATGGCAGAATCACTGCTCGTGACAGTATTTGACTCCCTTGCTATAGCAAGCTGTTAATAAACAGTGTCTTTGTTCTTATTTGGGTGGTCTTTATTTCCACTGTGCATCGAGGTTTGAGAGGTTCCAGGAAAACTACCTTATCCTGAAATCTCTCTTCCACCAGGACATAATGAGCTGGAAGCAGTATATTGGGAAGAGATCTCCTAGGATTTAGCTCTTTATTTCCCGAGGAGTAGCATTTCTAGATGCATGTTTTATTTTAGGGATGGATCCATCCGAGGAAATTGATGGTGCAGACCCTTGGGGTAAGAGTGTTTCATGGGTAGCACAGAGTAGATGGCCCCTTAGCCAGACCCCCAGCATCCCAGAACTTCCTCATGAGGAGTGTCCAATGCTCTTCTGGGTTGTGGCAGTGCTGGGATTCGCTGCCACTTCTCTGTACACATGAGCTCTGTCTCTTTGCACTTAGCTCATCAGCCATGTCCTGCCATGTCCTAACACTCCCACCTCATAGATCCAGTCCTCGGGGGCCCAGGAGAGCCACTAGCTCAGGGCTGAACACAAAGGGCCTCAAGTTTAGTGTTCACTCTACCTGAAGGTGAGATCATATATGCTCATCATAGTAAATTTGTGTTTAGGAACATTGACTTTTAAATGTTAACATTTAAAATATGTCTCAATTTTTATGGCTTTATCTTGGCATTTCTTCATTTTATTATATTCTCAGAGTTATAGAAAAAACAGAGTAGCCCAGCTTCTCTTTTGTGAGGGAGCTCTTCTCCCTCACCCCTACACTGCATCTCTCCTTTTCACTGGGTCATGTTTCATGTACTTTCTTGGGGGGAGGGAGGGCATGTAGAATTTAATAGAGAGAGAATGCCTAGAGGGGGGGCTATGCTTGCTTTGTGTCCCAGCTGTCAGATGTGTTTGGGCCATGGGTCCAGTGAGCAGACATGCTGAGTGGGCTGGCGTGAAGCTCCCCCCCCCCCCGGGAGAAAAGCTGGAACCCAGCTGTTGTGGTTCTCGTGCTGGGGTACCTGGAGCAGACCCAGCCCGTTAGCTGGGATGTGCTCATCTCGGAAAACGTGGCGGGAGCAGTGGCCGGAACAGATGCGGGAGCCCCCAGGTGTCAGCTGCGTGAAGCTGCCCTGGCTTCCAAGTAGCCAGAGAGGTCCAGGGGAAGGGAAGGAGAGGAGCAGACATGAACACAGCACTGCAGGGTGTTTGCACAGCCATGGGTGAGATGAGAGGACACGGGGGCGGGCATCCCTGGTGTCTTCAGCGCAGGTGCAGTCTGGCTCTGGAGCATTTGGGATCAGTCTGCGGATTTGACCGCCCTTAGGGTGGAAAGAGTCCTATTTTCTGTGTCAGTGTTGGAGTTTAGATTGACAGCTTACAGCCGTGGTCTCACCTACCCCAGGATCACATGTTCTTCCAACAATAAATGTAACTGGAGATTTATTCAGAAGACATTGAAAAGCAATTGAGTGATGTTAAAGTGCCCATTGGTATTACAATTTAAAAATTAAACTCCCTCAATTTTTGTTCTTTTCTTAAAAATGAGTTTCAGATTAGGGAGGATATGAGCAATTATTTTTAGCAATCATCTTTATGCTCTTTTGGAAAATTTATTTGATCATTATTGCCTTTCCTGAAGGTAAAGTGACAGAACAAAGCCCATTTATAAACTTTTTAGAAGTAAAATTTGTAAAATTAATAAAATATAGTATTCCCAGAGCCTAAAGGTAATTTTCCCAACAAGACCACCAGCTGCACATTAATTCTTTGTTGTTATTCATAGGCAGTAGTGGCTTTTAAATAATTGTCAAGGAGATGCCCACTTGTGGTGGAATCTCAGAAAGTGACAGGTGCAGAGATTACTTCTCAACAGCGTTCACCCTGTTGTCCTACAGAGCAAAGGCCAAGGCTCCACTGCATTCTTGGTCGGAATGGACAGCAGGATTCCCAAAGAGGGCACATTCCATTCATATAATCTGTATGGGGTATTACTGTCTTTCATTAGCTTTACTTGAATTTATCAGTGAATCACACATCCTAAAATTACTCATTCCTTCCAATAGCATACTTATAATCCAGATAGTAGGCACACCTCTCAGAGGTGGTGGGGGGGAGTGTTGAAGGATTACACAGTCGTCCTTATGCCCAGCATTCTTCTGAACTTCTTAGGTCTTTGGAAAAACATAGATACACAAGGCCCTACTTTCTATTCAGACTATTTTTGCAAAGGGCGTATAGCAGTTCTGACAAAACAGCTTCAAACACTTGCCAAAGAGAATAAATTACAGTAGGAATGGGTGATAATTATTAGGAACTTATTTTTGGAATAAGAAACCTTCCTTAATAAAGGGCTACATGCTGCCCTCTGAAAGGAACAGAGAATTTTCCCAAAGTCAAAAATACACTTTTAACAGTTCATGTACATATCATGCGGGGGTTAAATTAGGTTTAACATGTGTTCCCAGAAAGCCAAATTCAAGCTGGGCTCAACCCATGGATTACAAGGAACTCTTAGAAAGCAAGTTTGAATTCTTTAAACACAATAACTAATCTGAAATCTCAGTTCATTCTGTTTTTTTGGATTTTAAATCGTTCTGTAAAGCATGCAGATCACAAATAGGTGACTTAATTGAATTAATTGACCAAATAAAAAATTTGCTAAACAGGGTAAGCATCTTCCAATAATGTATTCTTCAAAGCCTTTAGAAGAATAATAAATGTGAAATAGAAACAAAATGATATATTTTGGCTTCCGTCTTCTGTGGCTCTGCTATCCAAAGAAGTTAGAATTAAAAATGAAAATGCCTTGTGACCGTAATTATAATAACTGTAATATTTGGTTCTAATTTTAAGACTGTTTTCACAGAGTTGATATAAAGGAAAACTTGAGGTAAATTAATTTCAAAAGAACTGACTACAAAGAAACAAATTATAAGAAGACCCTAATCTTAGTCAAGGAGATGCCCAAACATGGAGATGATCACCTTTGGCTTCCCTTTGTGTGTGTGTGTGTGTGTGTGTGTGTGTGTGTGTGAGAGAGAGAGAGAGAGAGAGAGATACTAACACAGAATTTGGATTCTGTGGCAAGCGTGGATTATTTAAAATAAATTATCTTTGAAAATTGCAAGTGAACAGAAAGCAAAAGCCAAAATCATTGGCATCTAGCAAAAAACTAATATTGTTTCCCTAAGTTCTAATATGCTTACTCAGTGCTTTCGTTTCTTGATCATGGGTCACTTTGCACAAATAAAGTAAATGCCCTTGTAATGTTTGTTAAATTTAATTGACTATAGCTTTTCTACATTGTTTGTTTTTATAAGGTTTCTATACCCATATCTGATTAAAGGGTCATTAAAGGAAAATACTAGTATTTTAAATGTATTTCTCCATATAAGCTACTACAGCCATATTGTATTAAGATAATATTTGTTTAAGCTTGGAACGTGGTTATTTTCATAAACTGATTGGTAAAAATTGATAACTCTTTGGTGTTTCATGGGTCCTTCCCTGAGCAATCATACCATCAGGAGTTACTGATTCTCTGGGGATACCAGCTTAATTACACAGAAATTTAAAATCTAGAATAGCAGTACCAGTTGTTTCAAAGAAACTGCCCTGTAGTTGGGTGGTTTACTATTAAATTTCAAACCTCAGATGATCCTTTTTGTTTGTGTAGACTCTAATTAGTAAGTAGGTCTTGTAAAATATGAATTATTGTATTACCATAAGTGATAAAATGTGTACATTTATCAGCATTGTAATCTACAGGTGTGACATAAAAGCAAGATTAAAAATATGGAACAATTGAACAGAAGCTATCAGTAAAGGGAAGAAAAGTCTGGTGCTATCCTTAAGTGTAACTTAAACTCTCACTAAATATTTTCACTGCAATAAAAGTGTTTTAATTATAGCAGCGACTTCTTCATAAGACCTAATTTCTTAGAGTAAGTTTTCTTTCCTAAGTATTCAAATACTTACCTAGTAATTGGTAACTCATTCCATGAAAAGCTGAATTTCTCCTTTGGCTTTAAGCTCAAAGAGGAATCTCCAAAATAGCACAGGATATTTTGCATGTAGTAATAGATGTATGGGCTAAATCCAATTGGGATACAATGATTAAATTATTAATAAGGGCATTGTTGGTCCCAAAGTATTCTATTAGTCATACAGTACTTTGTAAATATTCTGAGAATTTGGCCTTAATTTTCCTATAATTACTTATAAAATAGAGGAGACAATATTTTGCTTTAATATAGTGTGCTTGTACATACAACTTAACAGACTTTTATAAAAGAAACATGATAGGCATCTAACAATTTTTCCCTTATTTGTTTCTGTTTTGTTGGTTTTTTTTTTTTTTTTAATTCCACTTCCTGAATTAGTTTTGTGTAGCCACTAACAAGATCAATGCATATATTTCCAATTTAGCTACACCTTTTCTTCTCCTAACATGACAGGTGGCCTTACAGTGTGTTTAACAGGACCTTGGTAAAATGTAGAGCATTTACAAAGTGTACAGAGCGCTTTACAAAGCACTTACACACACGCACACGCACACACCCACACACACACACACACAGTCTGGTCCTTGCCCTGGCGTTATTTAAGCTGTGTACTTGACGAGAATGAAGCAACTACAGCACATCATAGATTACAGATCATATATAAAAGTACTGAAGACTTGCACTCTGTGAAACTAATCTGACAGAAAAAAGAAGAAATGTTGTGCTTTAGTCACTGTAAATTCTTAGATGCCTGCAGCGCCCCTTCCTGGCAGAGCTGCAGTGGCGATTACCACATGTCTGCATCTGTGGGAACACTTTAGAAGCTAAACCAACACCGCCCCAGTCATCTGGAAAGTTGCAGAAGAGGAAACCACGTGTGAGCAATAACTAGGCATTTTGTTGTAGAAATAATAGGTATATAAATTATTTCTACGTAATAGACTACTTTCTATCATTTTTTTCCTCTGGAAGCATTGTCTGTGAGGAATCCAAAGATGTGATTGTTCCACAGGAAAATGAGAAGAGTTTGAGTGGGGGTGGGGTTGGGGGTGGGGAGTTAATGTATCTTCTTTGTTGGTTGTGTATTAACCTTTATCAGTTTTATTCATTGATGGGTTTTTCTTCCAGTTGTTAAAATTGGATAATTGTGACTAACCACATTCTGAATGTTTTAGTCATTTAAGGATGCAAATTTATGTATCAATTAAAAATCCTTTAACCAAGTACACAAAAAGTGGTCCATGTAGTTTTGTGCTTTGCTCATTGTCTGTCCCCGTGACACTATTCACAAGACTGGTTGATTCTTTGTAATATTAAGAGCAACCTTATTTATAGATATTTTTAATACTTCTTAGAAGAATAAATATTAACATTTGTAATTTGAAGAAATTTGAAGTATATGGACATCAAACGAAAAAAGTATTTTGTTTTAGTCACCACTTAAATTAGCAGTGGAGCAAGAATTGAAAGATAAAAGTTGTAAAAGGCACTGCAACATTTTCAAAAATATAAATGTTACCTAGCCATTTAAATTTTTTTCCTGAAAAATTGAATAACCTTAAACTTTAGTTGCAAATACAATCTAATTATCCTGTTGGGTAATTTGATAGTATAAATAAAAGAATTTATATATTTGCTCACACTTTGATCACGTGGTTCCTAATAAACAATGATCTGTATGTGTTTGTCACAGCTTTCTTGATCACTCCTTAAATGTAGTGCTCCCAGAGGAAAGTAGTTTGGCCTCACTTTAACCCCACAGATGTTTATATTTGGTTTCAAATTTTGCAAAGAAGTCAAGAATATCTTAACTAATTTTTAAACAATTTCCTCTATTCTGTACTATCTGGTGGTATTAGAAATTTGGAATTTTTGATTGCTATATACCACAGTCATATATACTTCTAGTTTAAGTTTCTAGAGAAAGACTGTGTAAAGAAAATTTTGCCGTGTTATATAGGGTTAGAAGTAAATGGATAGAAATATATTGGACAGAATCATTTTAAGTTTCTTATAAGGTTACATAAAAATAGGTTAGCATGTACTGAAAGTCGGAAGTGTCCCTATTCACAGTAGACTTTGTTTCGTATTCTCTGAGTCGTCTCTGTCTGCTGTGGCAGACACAGCTAGTTTCCTGGCTGGAGACTTTGTTCTGAAAAACACCCTTAGTAAGATAACCTTCCTGATAAGCTATTGGTATTACTGGACGTTTCCTTTGAAAATAACCTTCTACATGTAACAAAAGAAAAACGTTAGATGTCTACTGAGCTTTTCCCCACATTTAACTAAAAAATAATCTTTTAATTAGGAGTGAAATGCAGTTTCCTAAGTTTGGTTATAGAAATTTGTCATATAAACATTTGCAAAAGGCCAGTTAGCCAAAATCAACAACAAGAGGAGATGTTGGCATACTTTCAGTAGAGATCTTACACTTTTGGGAAATTGTACTTTTAACTCAGAACTTCACTTGTGAGGTAACTACCAGACCACTACACATTCACTTTCTCTTTACTTTTTTGAGACTTCATGGTTAATATTAAGTGTAAAAGATTTCTATCCTTTTCGAGGATAGTACTTGTTTTTTATACATATAAGAATAAAGTTTAATAATTGTAGCCTAGCACAGAATTATAAAATTCGTTCGAAAGCTTAAAACTCTGGATTTTACTGTATTATATTTTTGTTATGCAATATTTCCTCTCTGTGTTCAGTTAATTTAATTATGATTTTTTCACAGTTAAATGATGAGAAAATGATCACTCTTCATACTACTCTCAAACTTCCTGTTCTCTGGATTTTGGTTTTGTGTCTCTCCAGGCGGTGGGTGCGGCTGCTGTTTGGACGAGAGTTCCCCCTGCAGGATCTCCTGGTGGTCTGGGATGCCTTGTTTGCCGATGGCCTCAGCCTGAGCTTGGTCGATTATATCTTCATAGCCATGTTACTCTACATCCGAGATGCTCGTGAGTGTGAATGGCCTTGACTACATTCCAGTAGGCAGTTCTGGATTTTTTAAATGTGATTTACCTCTTAAGCATACTCTATCTTTTATTCTCTGATTTACATATACTTAAATTTTTATAGTAGACAATATATTGAATTTCAAAGGAAAATACTAAACATCTCTTTTGTTAGGTAACTCTGTGCATATTGGGAGATGTAAGTGATTTTATCCTGAGAGAATTGGCATATTCTTCAGAACCATTTTTCTAAAGACTTTTACTCCTGCTTTAATCTCCTCATTACACACATTTGTGAAATGCGCATATAAAAGTCAATATTTCAGATATGTTTAGAGCTCCACCTTCTGACAGGATGGGAGCATGCAGGGATGTTTATCAGGAGACTGGAACTATTTTAATAGTATGTACATGTTGCCAATAAAAAAAAATGTCACATTTAAAGATAGTTTAGCAAAATGTATCTCTTGATACAGTGCCTAATAGTTAATGAAAGGTCTACACAGTGCTTGCCAGACCCAGAGAGCCAGTGCCTGCCCCTTCTCAGTAGTGTGATAATCCTCAACTTAAAGAAAATATCAAGCACATTTTCAGTTTCAAAATGCCTCAAATTGTTTTCCTTCTCAGAAAAAACTTCACAGTCCACAATTCTACGTTTGTAAGCCAGAATATAATTGGGAAAGATCACACAGAGTGAGGTTTTTAAATCAAGAAATAGAAAAGTATCATAAGAGTAGGACTTTCTCAGAAGAATTTATAAGATTTGGGGTCATTCATAATGTTAGATGTTAAATTATGTGATTCTACTATTTGCTCATTGAATGCCAGTTGTGCCAGATGCTCTTATTTTGCCTCTGGGAACGTTAATATTCTTTAAAATTTTAGATTATACTTTTTAAATTCCCTTAAAATTACTTAGAATGAATAAGTGGCAGAAACAGCACATTTTATGCACAAATTGTGTTTTTTTCCTGTGCCTTGAAGGTCACGTAGTTTGGATTTTGACAGACAAAGTAAAAAGTTCCTTCTTTTTGAGCCTGAGCTAATCATATAAGAAAATGGAAATAATAAGAGGAAACATCTGGAATTACAGAATGATGTTTGGGTACATTTGAAGGATACTCGATTTTAGGATATTTAATGGTAATCTTCCGTTTTAAAGTTGTATAGTTTTTTAAAATGGAAATGGTAAAAACAAAAGAACGAGAAACTTCTTTTAGAAAAAGAATGCTTTTGGATAATTGTTTTCACAAAACTTGACAAATCAAACCATTATTGAAATGTATTCTGTTTTTCTATAATTTTAAACAGTTTCGCCTTTTCTTAACTCTGGTGCATCACAACCTTATATATTTTTTAAACTTAATCATCCTGTCTCATCTGTTAAGATCTACTTTACTATTATTATTAATATCACAAAACATTGTAAAATTTTGCCAGCGGAAGCCCTTACACATTTTTAGTCCTTCTGCTGATGACTTTGTAAGACATATGGACACATTTGGAAAAATACAGGGGTAATGAAGTTGTCTATTCATTTCAATATTTAAGCCAGCTGATTTTCATATGGTTAGTTAAAAACCGTAAAAGTGGATGTGCTCTCCTTAGAATAAGGTGATTATTTATTACCCATCCCCTGCCCTCTAGAACCTTACCAACTAGTAAGGACTGACATCGTTTGAACCTCATGTATCCAGTGCTATGGTTGAGAGGTGGACAGAGGCTATAAACGCTTAAAGGAGAGGCACTGAGCTCACCTCCAGACCAGCTTGAGTGACCAGAAAAAACAATTTAGGTGTTGGCAAGAGAAAAAGGGATCGCCTGGAATCCCAGGTCTGGAAGTGAGAAATAGCATGATGGGTACATGTGTGTGAATTTCTACAAGCTATTTGGTATTATTAAGTATAAAAGGAGAGAGACGGAGACCAGCAGGTAATGTGACTGAAGTGGTACACAGGAATGGGATCACGATGAAAGTCATGATCCTGTAAGCAGCAGGTAGTTACTGAAAGGTTCATAGCAAGAGTGTGGTCGCTTTAGATCAGTCTAGCAGAAATGTAGAAAATGGACTTGAAAGAGGCAAGACTAGAGCAAAGAAATCAGATAAAAGGTTACGATTGTAGTACAGGGGAGAAATAGTAGACTAGAGAAATACCCAGAGGCAAGATCAGCATGACTTGGTGATTAAACGTGATGAGTGAGGGAGAAGGGGAAGTCTAGCACAAGCCCCACCTGGGTGAGATTTATAGCTGCCAGAAGAAATACAAAGCTTAGGACAGAAGTGCTTCACTGGGCTTTGGCTGTGCTGAATTTGAGATATCTGTAAGAAGTTATAGCCTGTAAGTAGTTTTGTCCAGTAGACATTTGAAGATTTGGAAAATAAAGCTCAGTGATGACAGTATCAAGAGAACAGATTTAATTTTGCATATTTTTAACATACAGGTTTTGATTAAAACCATGGCAGTGGATGAGAGCTCCTAAAAGTAGGCTGACCATATGCCCCAGTTTGTTTGGGGTAGTCTTAGCTTATATTTGCCATTCCAGAGTAGTAATTGATTATTATTTATATCTATATATTTATATTTTAAAGATACTTAGATTACATAAATGTTACATAAAAAAATATAGGGGATTCCCATGTGCCCCACTCCCTCACCCCTTGCACATTTTCCCACATTAACAACATCCTTCATTAGTGTGGTACATTTGTTACAATTGGTAAACACATTTGGAGCATTACCACTAAGCGTGGATTATAGTTTACATTGTAGTTTACACTCTCTCCTGCACATTTTTATAAGTTGTGACAAGCTATATAATGGCCTGTATCTGTCATTGCAATGTCATACAGGACAATTCCCCAAGTCCTGAAAATTTCCCCATATTACACCTCTTTTTCCCTCTCCTTCCCCTCAGAACCTCCCGTGGCCACTGTCTCCACATCAGTGATAAAAGTTCTTCCATTGCTAGAATCACAGTAAGTCTGTAGAATAACAGTAAGTCCACTGTAGTCTGTTGTTCTTTCCCCAATCCTGAGGATTCTGGGATGGTGATGCCCACTCCACCTCTAATTGAGAGGGGGCTTAGATCTCAGGGGCAGATGGATGGGACTCTCTCTTGCTTGCAGTTGCAGACTCTCTCTGTTCCTTGGTATGGTCATTGTCCATCCTCATCTCTTTGTTACAGGTTGTCTTGGGGATGAGTCCAGTGAACAGGAGAATAGGTGTTGCAACTCTGTTGAGATTCAGGGCCCAACTAATACATGGACAGCCCAGAGATTTAAGTCTCTTGGACATAAACCCATCAACTTTAGTACTAACTATAGGTTCAAATTAATGCTGTCTCTTTGACTCTCATAAATTATATGCTCACCCTACCTAAGGTGACTATGTATAGAAAGGTAACATGAGCCAAGATGGAGCTCTGGGAAAATGTCAGTGCTTATGGGGCATCCGAGAAGGAAGAGCCAATAAAGAGCTTGTGTTGTAACCTCAAAATACTGTGTTATCCAAGGCAAGGGGGAAGAACAAGGATCAAGAGTACAGAAGTCCAGTGAGGTAAGGCTGGAAAATTCCCTTCAGATCGGACACTGTGGAGGGACAGTGACTGGATGGCTTTGCCAGGGTGGGTTAAATGGAGTGGTTAGGCAGAACCTAGACTATGGCAGGTTGAGGAGGGGCTGGGCAGTTAAGAAGTACAGCTTTTAAAAAAATGTATGCAGTGCTCTTTCAACTAAAAAGTCTACTACATAAAAAAGAAAGGATATGGAGATAGCATGTGCAGAGTCCCCTTTAAAGAAGGTCAGCAGAGAAGAGAAGGAAGATGTTGCTGGAGGGCAGTGCTGGGGCAAGGAAAGTTAGGTGGCCATCTTTAGGAGACCAGGGCACATTTGGAGGTGGGGGAGAACTTGATGGAGAGGCTTATTTCTGAAACAAATCAAAATCCTTCTTCGAGGATCAGTACTAGTCTTTTCCTCTTATTCCATAGATTGTATCTGTGGAAAGAAAAATTACCTTGTTTGTTTTGAAGTTTTTCCTTTTTTTATCATCTGTTCCATTGTTTATTCCATCTCAGTGGACTCTAACTCGTGACATCTTGCGGGGACATCTATTACAGGGCTAACTGTTCTTGATCACTGCCACGTTATTTCTTTACTTCTAGACTTTTTTTTTTTTTTTTTTGGTATATAATGTTAATCCAAGAATCCAGAAAAGAATCCAAATAGACACATAAGATACTTACATACAATTTAATGTACTTTCATTCCATTCTGTTGTTTACACAAGGATTACTAAAAGATGACTGCAAAGATAAAAGGAAAATAAAAGTTTATTGCAAACACACACACACAAAAGATGTGCATTTCTTTGGGTCAAGGGTCTATATTCTCCAAGGAACATGTAACCTAAAAGAAGTTATACCTACTCCCAAAGCCTGTTTCTACAGGTACAGATGCTGAGGCTCGTGGCAGTCAGGTAACTTAGAACAGTCATCATCAATATGTGTGGTTAGAGCCCAGTGTCCTGAGTTCTTGCTGGTTCTTACTCTACCTGTTCACTGTTATCAACATCTCATATTTAATTTTGTTAAGTAGTCTTATCTTTGTATACCTTGAACAGAATATTTATTATCTTTGAAAGGAATTCCATCAAGCAAATATTCAACCACTTAATAGAGTTCCTGTTAATATCAATTTTTTAATGAGGCATCAGCAATCCTCAGGCCCAACCTCTGTGTTTAGAGGTGAAGAAACGAGCCCAAGGCCACAGGGCTGGCGGCAGGCAGTGTGGTCTCTGTCGCCAGCTTTTCCACTGCACGTTTCCTTCTCAGTCCCTGAAGGCCTGCCTTGATTTCATTAAGTCAAAGTAAATGTGCACATTGGTAAATATAATAATATGGACAATCTATATAGACATTACAACTTAACATTTGAAATGATGGTCAACTAGTCTTTAAATGTAGCTTTTGCTTTACTAAAGATACATAGTATCCTGTTCTAAATCAAGTTATTCCCAGCAGTTTTAATCAAACCATAAACAATTTTACTTTCTTAAGTGTCTTCTGTGTCTGTTTGGATTCTTTGCTGGATTCTTGGATTAACATTATATATCAAAAAAAAAAAAAAGTCGAGAGATGAAGAAGTAAGGTGGCAGTGATGAAGAGCAATCAGCCCTGTGCTAGTTTCCCAGCAGCCATCCTCTAGTCACGCTGGTTTAAACGGGCTTGATCCAGACTCCAGGCCACTCACATGGTGCCGTCCATTGCTGTCTCCACGCCCCAGGGTCCTGCTCTCATTTTCAGGCCTGGAACAGGCGGCTTTCCCCCAGACTGTCCCTAATTATTTCCAGCCCTCATTCCCCTCCCACTTTTGTAGTCCTGTAAGACTTTTTTTTTAAGATGCTTAGGTTACATAACCTATGAGACTTTATCAGCACTGCTCAGCATGGCACCTAATTGTGTTCTTACATTGTTCCTTAGTTACTGTGCATGTTGGGCCTGTCTCTTCAAGTAGAGCGTGAGCTTGCTCAGAGTTAGAGCTGTGCATTGTCATTCTTCATAGAAGCATCTAAAACTCCTCACATGATTGGTTAATATTTGGGGTGATTCTAGGCAGGAAAGTTCTCTAGAAACCTGATAGTGGTACATTTATGTGCAGTGATTGCAGAGAGGACAGGTGCCATTATCACTCTTAGAATACCAACTCAAATACATAGTGATTTTTTAAAAAAATATTTCAACATGACTTTTTCAAAGAAAGCATTGTCTACTTTTTCAATTAAGTATCTAAATTTTTTCACATCTTTTTATTGATTTAAATTTTTATTTTGAATCAAAAAAACATTTTCTCTTAATTTACAATGTAATATACCTTTTGTCTGCAAATTGTATCACTAGCTAAAATACTATAATCAAATCCATTTCACAGTATATTACACTATAATTTTCCTTGGTTTTCTGTAGGGGTATCTCCCACCATTTCCTGTCTTGGGCTGCCATGGCAGTTGTTTCTTTTTGTGGTTTAGTTGTTCATTTTTATTTTATTTTATATCTCTTTCTTTTCACCCACTATATGCCAGTGTTTCCATCTGTCCTGCCCCAGAATTCCTTTCTCTATTTTCATGTTAAGGGTATGTCCAACATTGTACTGATATTAAAATACAGTTTCAATTTGTGTTGAATTTGTCTTTCCTAGAAAAGCTTTATCCAACCTCAGTGACTAGAAAGAGATTTTTTTTTTTAAACCACACGGTAATGTGGCACAAAGTTTTTATCAAAGCACAAATTGGTGGTCTTATTTTCGAAGGAACTGGGAGAGCATTTGGTGTTAAATTTGTGTTATGAATATATGGACAACTAAGCACATGTAAAATAAGAATCCAGGCCAAAAAAAATACTGTGCATGAAAGGAAAAGATAACATTTGCTTAGTTATAAAAATGAAAACTCTGGAACAGGTACATACTCTCCAAATTTAATCACATATGAAAACCTATCCGTTTTCCTGCAATTTATGTCCACTTTACCCCTCTGCCTCTCTAGTATTGCTAGGACTTCTTA
>JAKSZT010054202.1:1414742-1444556 GCA_026826555.1 Tolypeutes matacus | reverse complement strand
CTGGCCCCCCCTGCCTTTTGCCACTCCTGGCTTCCCCCCTTCTGATCACCTTCTGCAAGTGTCACTCTTTTGGAAATACAATCTAATCACATTACTTCAACGTTAGCTGCTACGTTTTGTACAGTCTAAACTCCATCCCTGCATATAAGTAACACGTCCGCCTGCCTTTGTCAACACATCTGTCTCTTCTCTGCCCCCCAGCCGTGGGGCCAGGCAATGCCCTCCTCCACGTGCCTCTTCACGCTGGCGCTGGTGCCCTTGCTGACCTTCAGTCTCCCGTGCCAGGGTTGTCGCCATCCTATCAGCTCTGTCCCGTGTTGCAGTTGGCTTTATGCTTCCCTGGAATAGGAGGAGAAAGTTGAGATTGTGTTGTTTATTTTCGTGTCCATAAGACCTAACTCAGTATTTGGGACTAAATAGGTATTTAATAAATGTTTGTTGAATGAACAGATAAACAAACTCTAATGAAAGGGGCATTGTCAATACTATTTAAATGTCTTCCATACTTGAACCATTTCTACTGACAATCAATATTTCTGAGATTGCTAATCACAGTGAAATAAAATTGACCTGTATGTATCTGTTTTCAGATTTAACTATTCCCAACCTATGATTTTCCTTCATTTGGATTAAAAACTTGGAGAGTCAAAGACTATGAACCAGCTTTACTGTTTATTTAGCTGATCTTAATACCTACTCAGTTTTCTCAGGCTTCATTTCCCTGGCATTTTGCAGATGTGGAACTAGAACTTGGGTTCTGATTCTGAGCACATCCCTACCACAATTATATTAATGGTAAAAACTTACAGTAAAGGCTCTTTGCACTATATCATCTCATTTTATTACCTTGGTAAGATAAGGGGGTGGAGAAGGTGGAGAAAACTAAAGCCTGAATAACTGGCTGATCTGCTTCAGGCTCCACAGCCAGTACCAGTGGTGTCCCTGGAGCCACAGAGCCGTCATCCTGCTGTTCTCTCTCCTGTGTGTACCAGCAGCTGGAAGTTCTGCCCTGGATGCTCACTTGCTTTTCCTCCTTACAGGGGACTACGCTGTGTGTTGAAAGGCACAGAACTCTTGAATAAAGACCTCTTATGTTGTTGTTTGATTCTGATAAAAATCAATTCTGATTAAAATGTATTAAACTTGAAGATTGTAAAGAGGTAAAACGAGCCATTTTAAAAATCTTTTTCTAGCCTAAAAAGTCAGCTGCTCTGAATCGGAGATTGTCTTGTTTCCTAAAATGAAGTTAAAAGTCCCACTTTGCACAGAATGTATTGGAGAAATAAGGACCTGCCAAAGATTATCCAAGTGTTTGTAGAGGAGAATGTCAGGCATGGGATGAGAAGGTGGTCCTTGTGCTGAATGATGGTTCTCAGAGAGGGAGTAAAGCCAAAATCTTATGAGGTTCTTAAACACTAGAATAAAATCACTTTGTATAGAGAAGGTTATGGCCATTTTATACTGGACTTTCTCCAAGACTGCAAGAAATAAAGTTTCATTGATTGTATTTATTGTATCTATGATTGACTGCTTTCTAATCCACCCCCCGCCCCTACATTTTCTGTACCATTTGAAATCCTGTTTTGTATGCCCACATTTTATACCCAGGGAAGTTAAAATAATAATGGCTTTTAGTTGAAGACTTAATAGATAATAATTTAGGTTTTCCTGAACACAGTAGGCCCTCAAGAGCTATTTATGCAGAAGCACATAGTGTTTATTGAATGCCTTCTGCATGCTAGGTCCCTTGCAAAGCTCTTACATACACGTTGGCTTTGTTTTCAGTGAAGTACAACAGACAATGTGAAGGCCGTGAAGCTTCCTTTTTTGTTAGCTCATTGTTTTTATGTTACAATTAGTCCATAGCTATTTATGCCATTTTAAGAATTATGTGCCTGTTTCTAAATGTTTGCTCTCCTGGCCTTAAACACCTTCAAGGCCTTTTTCCAGTGTGTCTTTGAGCTTCTCTGTGGCTCACAGCATAATTGGTGTTGAGCCGCCATCTGCAGTTTGCCTGAACTTCACTTCTGCACAGCCGCCCTGAGGTGACACGTTCTGCTGGGAGCGCAGGGAGGTGTGCTGTGCAGCTGTGGTGAGCAGGCCTGGGGTTGTCCACCCCAGGTCCAGCCTGGCCTTCCCTCTCAGGAGCCCTGGGACCTCGCATGTTTGCCACTTTCCTTAGGGAGAACTGGGGGGGGGACTCGTGGCTGTTTGGAAAATATATGGCAAGTTGCAAAGCACACTATAAGTGCTCAATTAATAAATGATAGCTACTTTTTAAATTTCAGAGCAATGGAAGGATTTTTGCATTTGGTTTTGTGTTCTGTAATAGGTGTTCTCATGCTGTTTTGCTGCAATATGGAATTCAATAATTTTGGGGAAAAAGGTGTTTTTATTCCCAATTGTTAAAATTACAGGTGTAGTTAACTGGGAATTATCCATAGGTCATTGATCTATATTGCTTTAAACTTCCTCAAAACAATTACATTCTCTGCTTGCCTTTACTGATTTCACCACTTCTTTGTTTCTACTGGGACACCTGTTTATGCCACCCCCCTCAGACTGCTCCACAGCAACTATGGGCCATATAAGATATAAGAGTAGAGCCAGAGAAGCCAGCTCTGCCTCATGGGGAGAATGAGGCAAGATGGGGAAATGCACCCTGTCCGTCTGTCCACCCTTACAGAAACCGTGTAGACAGAGTAAACAGTATGGTCTCTATTTTACAGGTTCAGGAAAGATAAGCAGCTTGCCTAAATCCATCCAAAAATAAGTGCCTGGGCCAGCATTCCAGTCTAGATTTTCTGATTCCAAATCCAATATGTTTTCCTAGGTACCACTCACCTTTCTTTTTATCTTCCTTGAGTTAGCCCTTTGCAGTGTTACATCAGTATTTTGTTTTTAATAAAATACATGATTTCAAAGGTAGGTAGATACAAAAATTTGTTTTTTGTTTGTTTTTTTGTTTTCATTTGTTTGTTTTTTATAATCTTCCACGCCACTGCCCTGCTCTGATAGAATAAATATTGGAGACACAACAACATTGTCAATGAGTTTTTCATGTTCAAAAACGTTTAACATAGAGGTCAAAAGTAAAAAAAAAAAAAATATATCAGATCCCTGCTACTTTGTTTTTAAACTGGCTTGTATAATTTTCTTTACTGACTCTAAATTGTGCATAATTATTCAAAAGGAAATTTTGATAACTTGGCATGTGTAATTGCAAATTAAAAGTCCCCTAAAAATACACATTTTTATTAATCAATTAAAGATGGCATTACCCTCCTGAGTATTGGTGTAGAAAAAATTAGAGTGATAAGCCACAACCTATCTGCCTTAACTCCCTTTCCTGAAGGCATGGTCTCAGAATCATTCACCGTTTATATCCCTAGTACCTGCCATAGTCTCTGGGTATCTGGCATTTATAGATGCTCAGTAAATGTTTATTGCATCCAGGGATTGGATGAATGAATGGATGGATAGATGGATGGGTGGGTGGGAGAAGGATAGAAGGAATGTTAGCTTCTTTGCTCATTCTGGAAGTCAAATACTTTGTTTTTTACTTTCCTTATGTATTTTGTAGTTTCTAATAGCTTCACAAGTTCTGTGGAGTTGTAACATCAGGTGGTTGTTTTGGTTTTTCCAAGTGAATGCCTGTGTCAGGCTGTTCTAAAGCTGGGTGCCTGACCTCTAGGCTTCCTACGACTTCTAGATGCAAGTAATAATAGAAACCAACTGTACTGTTCATGACGACTGTTTGTATCCATTATCTCATTTTCAAAACTAAGCCATGTATTAGAGCACAGACCCTGGAGCTAGACTTCGAGGTTTTATATCTTCCTTCACACCAAATCACTGTATGACATAGGCAATCTCTCCAAGTACCAGTCTTCTCAGCTCTAAAAAAGAGAGGATAATTGTACCCTCATAATAAGGTTTTCATAAGAATTACATAAGCTAATGCAGGTACAGTTCTTAGCATGGAGCCTGGCCACAGTAAGCCTTCCTCAATCCATTGTCATCTTAGTGGTCACAGTCATACTAGCTGCCCTTTTTGCTATACACCCACCTTTCTGTACTTTGGGTTTCTTTAAAGCAGGGACTATATTTTGTTCATCTCTACATTGCATTCTAGCATAGAACCTATCATGGATTTGGTACTCAATAATTATTGGATTGGATGCAGTAGACAGATATGTATGTATTTTTAATCAGAAAGTTATTTTCTAAATGACTAACTTTAAACTCAGAAAGGGCATCCCAGCAGGCACTGAAAGGCTGCTATAAATCAGTCACATAGATTATGTCATTTATTCTTCAGGCAGTGTCATAGAAGGTCACGTGGTGGCCCAAGTATTCAAAGCCACGTCTTTGAGTCTTGAGTCCAGAACTCCTCCACAAAACTCTCCTGCCTTTCCAAAAATATGCAGAAAGTTTTCCTGGGTCAGTTACTAATGTATAATCATGATAGCATTTCAGAAAATAGTGCATGGATTATCTAGGTTTTACTTCCTTGTTAGCTCTAAAAGAAAAGTATGCATGAAAGCATTATACTATTCTCAGTATCTAGCTTTTTGACTTCTAGAAGGAAAGGAACAACAGGTGACTGAATGTGAATATGAAAAAATGAACAAATAAGAAGAGTCTGAGCAGATATAGGAAGGGTAAGATAAGTGAGTGCTTTACAAATGAAAGCAGATGTATGAAATTACAAGCTGTCAGGTCAGCAACAGAAATGAAGATGATAAAGTGGTTCCTTACATAGATTATAATTATTCATTTTGCCCAGTCCTGACTCCTTTCCCATCATCCTCATGGAAAGGGGTTGGGGGTGGGGCGCTACAGCAAGAAAAGCTGTTTCCAGCAGAGGAAGAAGGAAAAAAATGTAAGACTCAGGAGTGTTTCTAGTCACAAACAATTGTTTATTTTGTGATTTGCATGGTTTCTTCCAAACCACAGCTGCTTTCCTGTGGAACATTTTTCAACCAACTGTTCTTATTAATGGAAAGGCTTCAATTGCTGCCACAACAAGGTGTAACTGTCAGGCTTCTTCACAGTCAGTGTCGTGGAGGCAGGCTGTGGCTCTGAGTCGGCGCTGTTAACGGGCCCAACTGTGGCAGCAGTGGTGGGTGGACTGCCGGGAAACAGAGTCATTTACACAGACCTCCCAGAAAAGATGTGTTTAATAACTGCACTCATAATTAGGTTGATTTGAAAAAAACAATATATGACAGTCTGAGAAACACTTACGTATGTACATATATTTGAATATATACATATGAAGATTTTGACTTTTTTCCTTCAAGAAATGCTGCATAGATATCCTTCCTAAATTTCTTGTTACCTTCAGGAAAACAAATAATTGGAAGAAATTATATTTTCTTTAATTTTGAGTTACGTAATATATATAAAGGAATAAATATATATGTTAAGAAGCATAATAATCAAGGTAAATATTATTTTATGAGAATTTTTAAACTGGTTCCTTACCATTGTAAGGTTTTTGTTACTAATTTCTAAGCAGCAAAACTGGACGCATTTAGCCACAGCTGTAAAAGTGGCAATAAATACGCACACTCCTGAGAGTTTATTTATATTGCAAATGAACACACATATATAGATCTGAGGCTCTTCTTTGCAATACCCCCTGAGCCCAAGTGCTAGTGTGTGAGGTTGCAGTTGACAGTTCAGTGCACTGCATCAAAGGGTGTTTGGTAGTTGAGCCCTTCTCCCCTCTTCCTTTTAAAAAATCAGTTGAGTTACTGGTGTGCTTTCTTGAATCTAAGTTGCTAGATCTTACCCCTCAGTAATATAAAATATTTTAGATGGTATTGCTTCTGAATGATTTGTTTCCCCTTTTTATATAGTGATCTCTAGTAACTACCAGACCTGCCTTGGCCTTCTGATGCACTACCCTCCCATCGGAGATACACATTCACTGATCCTGAAGGCGCTGTTCCTTCGAGACCCAAAGGTAAGCAAGCCTTCCTGGATATGCACAATTTGAAGTTTGGTGAAAAATCAGTTTCTTCCTAAGGCTCAGCTGATAAAATTTGCCTGAAGTTTGTAGACCAAAACTTATATACCTCATTGACCAAGAATGCAGCAGGCAGATTAACTGGAGCACACATCTCTTGTTCTGCCCCCTTGCCCCCTTCATAACTCAAGGAAATAGCATCTGCCTCACTTAAAACCATACTTCATCATTGGTACTGCCCACAAGAGACAGTTATCATATTAGAACCTTGGGGTCCATCTGAAGATCAGGAACTTAGACCTTCAAAACAGAATAGTTCTATAAGAGTTCATGACCCACTGAAATACTAAGTTATTTCATCTTATGTAATTCTTATTTTGTGGATTAAGAGTAACCTAATAAAATGCTTTAATGCTGATTATTCTATATGAGGTTAAAACAATTCTCCAAAATTTTCTTTACTCTTTGGGGAAAAAGTATGTTCTTTTACAACTAATGTTATATTTCTTGAAAATAAGAACATTTAACGATCTAAAAAAATCTGTGAGTCCTTGCTACTTTTGAGTCAAACAAAATATCAGATGACGTGTGAGAAGGAAAGCTTCAAACACAAACACTATACACCAGGCTTTAGACAGGAGTCCCAGCCTCTGGCTCTTTGGCAGACCTCCCCACAATCAAGCTGGCAGGCGTCAAACTGTCTTTGAGTCAGTCTGTCTGTGGATTCTATTGCCAAAGCTCTGGATGATTGACTTGGTCCTCCAGGTTCAACCTAAATTTTGAATTTGAAGGATTTCTACCCTTTCCTCAGTTGTTTGAATATATCCTCTATTTATCCTTTAATTATTATAAAAGAATGTGTTACTTTTATGCCACCTCTATTTATTCTTTAATTTATGTAAAATAATTTATTACCTTATGCTGGTATCTGTTTTCTCCAGAAACAAACAATATGTATAATTTTTCTTACAAAAAGCAATTTCATTAACCATCAAAAATATAATCCATTATTTCTCTAGTACATAAAGACACATCAGATTTTTGGGGGGGAGAGAGCTTTAGGAGTCCAACTATGAAAAGCAAAATTCCTGTATTTATATTTTATGTATATGTGTATATATAAGTGTGGGAGTATATTAAAAACACCCAAGATTAAGAAATATCTATAAAAGAGGAATAAAGAGTGATGTTGCTAGCCAACAATGTGTATGAATTTTGGTCTACAAACTTTAGGCAGATTTTCTCTGTTCAGCATTAGGGTCCTTGGAATCACACAGAGTGGAGAAAAATTACTAAAATAACTATTTGAAATCTCTACTTGTGTGATTTGTTTGGTTTAATTGAAGGGAGAAATGAATATGTAATCTCAGACCTATTGATCTTGATAATTTTTCCCTAGCAAAATATGATTGATCTTCCTATGAATCACTTACTCATCTAGTTGCAAAATTCTATACACTAAGTCCATCAGTGTTATTAGTGGAATCTAAATGCTCTTTTATGTTGGTGTGATTTTCATAGAGTAATTTATATCTCCATAAAGTAGTGTATATAATACAAAGGTAAAATGAAGCAAATTCTGTACACATTAGAAAAATATATTCTTAAAGCTTTAAGAAGAAAAAATAACAGCATAAATATCTAAAAAAGGAAGTTCCCTACCTTTACATTCAATCTTAGCAAGTAGAAACATGACCAAAATAATAGTCCAAAATGCAGGATCTTAAACTGATATTTCTGAGACTTAAGAAATTTGGCAAGAAGTGGAAGTCATGTTTAAAGGCTCCTTGAGAGCAAGTTTATAGAATGATGCTATGCACAGGAAAAGTAAAGAAAGCTGTGTAGCATTAGATGGCTAGCCCAGGAAGTTGGTGCATGTAGTAGCTTTACGTGATTTCGTACAGGTCAAGTTAGCATCACGTGGCACCTGTGCTAATGCAGGGCCGTTGCAGAGCAGTGTCCTGCAAGGAGCCCAGATTAGGAACTGGGACTGAGGGTCAAGTCTTGGCTCTGCTTCTAACCGTCCTACAGGTTTTTGCTGAGCCTTGCTTTTCTCTTGTAACGTTTTAGGGTTGAATTAAATCATCTCTGAATACCCACCCAGCCAGGGCATCCTTTGTCCGTAAAGAACTGACTTCTAAAGAAGCAACAAGATCTACTCCAGTGTTACAAAAGTACAAGGGAAAAAAACAGAAAATTTACTTTTATTATAGAAATCCACAAGTGGACAGAGTTTTCATTGTAGTTAATATCAATTATAAAGTCATAAAGGAGGCAACTTATACTAAGGAAAAAAGAGAGGGAGAGATGGCACTAGTGTCCCTACTCCAATCCACTAAAAATCCAGACATGAGTGCTTTCATTGTTGTCCATTTATTAACAATGAAACACTTAAATTGCTTGAATCATTCTTGAATGGTTGCCAGTAGGTCAGAGTAAATACATAAACACAGACGTCTCTGTGAAGTGAACTAGTGGAAAGATGAGCTTTTGAGGCATGAAAGCATACTATATGACAGTGGTGTTGAGCACTAATGAGAGATTCAACAGAATTAAAATATCAAGTGAGTTCATTGTCAGCCTTCAGAGGAGCACTTTGTCCTACGGTCACCCCAACACGCAGTGGAGAATGCGCAGTGGAGAGGACAGCTCTGCAGGTCGGATTGGAGACACTGAGCTCTAACTGTTTTATAGCAGGGACAGGCTTTACTGTGGAAAGAGTTCTCATTTTGACAGAGTGAAATAACGGGCCTGTAGATTGTAATAGTAGGATCGTACTGCTACAAAGCTTCCAGACACTTGGATAAGCTGAATTTGGGCCTTACGGCAACCCTACGAGGTAAGCAGAGCAGGTTATCTTTCCTCACCCTTTTTCAGTGCAGAGAGTTGCACGGCTCAGTCAGGTTCAAAAAGCTCATACGCTTCCAACTAGTACTTGAACTAAAGTGGCTCCATGACCCTCACATCTGTTCACCCGTTCCTCTCGATTCGGCATCCATTCTCCCTTCTCTGAGAAGTCATTCAGAGTCCTTGCCTTTGAGCTGGTTGCATCTTTATTTCATCAGTTATGCCTCCTTAGAACTTGATCCTGCTCGTTTTTTTGTTTTTTTTTTTTCTGTTCTTTATAGCACTTAGTTTTGTGTCCTGCATATGGTTGGTATTAAGGAAATAATGATAGAATTGAATTCTGGCTCAATGCAAACTCTCTTTCTAATACGCTGTCTGACTCTTGTCAAGGTGGACCTCCCTCGCCTAGCATGTTTCTGGGACATTCTGTGGAGACCATAGCCAATTGTAAATTTGCCATCTTCCCTTTTTATCGTGAGGATGAATTGACCTCCAGCTTGAGCCTAAAGGACGTCTAGATCTAGCTCCTTAATTGTCTACTTTAAAACCCTTTTACTACCTCAAAATATTAGGACTCCAAGAAGAACTAGAAAAGCCTCTGGTTAATACGCTTTGCTTAGTCCGTCAGAATGCAGAACTGTAGATCTAGAACGGGGAGTCATCTAATCGGGCCTCCTCCTTCCATAAGCAAACAAACCGAGGACCATGGTAAAGTTGAAAGACTTAGCCAAGGGAAGGGTGCCCAGCTTGCTGTGGGCAGAACAAGCGCCCGAGCCCAGGGCTTCAGGCTGCCTTTCCACACAGGAGAGTGCTGCTGCATCCGTTTAGAAATGGTAGGAACCTGCTTACTCTGATCCTCCCATAGGGTCTTCTGTTTTTAATGGACATTTGTTTGTATCTGTGATAAGTGAAGCTGCCATGTACTTAATGGCCCAAGAATTATTTGAAATGTTTGTGAAAGTACGCTGTATGAAGAGACTAGATGTCAAATATCTGTTGGTAGCATCCCATACTCGGCACACTGTAGATGTGGTTTCTAGGCATGGCTCTTCAGCCCACAGCCCTAATTCTCATATTCTAGTCTTAATCGTGTTAGTAACAGCCGGTTTCCAAAGCAATCCACCAAATGAAGTAGAGGGGTAGAAGGAGGACAGTCTGAAAAATATGAAGTGATTAAAAAACATAGTTGTAACTAGTTCAAATTTTTTTTAAAAATTTAAACCCAATTAGAAACAAAAGTCATAGAAAATGGGAACATATTGTGTTCCTTAAATAACCAGATGTTTTCTCCTTCCTAAAGGCAGTAAGGGCTAGGAATAAAAGGTTTTAAACTATTGTTTTAAGTTACTGTGAATTTTGCAAATCTGTTTTTACCCTTTAGCAAATAAAATTCTAATACGGAAACATAAGCAAAGTCATTTTCAGTTTTTGGTGCTCTTATCTCATCTGTATTGTGTGTTGAAGTGTTAACCTTATCACAAAGAGATTACAAATGAAGTACAGGTCTTGGATTATCATTTTAGATTTTTCAGTAAGAATTTGATATGTACCCTTTTTTAAAGACCGGAATATTAAAAAAAAAAATTCTGGTAAGTGTGCAAGCAACCCTTTAACAGTGACTTTTATTGTTTATGGAAAATTCGTAGAAAGACTATTTAATTTCGTAATCATTCCTACACACATACGCACGATAAAAATCAAACATACTGTGTTCTTATGCTTGACCAATTCTGATTGGGCTTTTGTTTGGGGATTATATTATATTTTGCCTTATTAAATTATAAAAACTCTGAATACTAAGACTTCAGATCTTATGCAGGTAAATAAATAAAAATAAATTTTTATTTTTTAATGCACCAAAAAACATCCACTATATATTTGAAGTGCATACACCTTTTTTTAAATGTCAAATGATGTTAGTAAAATGTCGTATATCTCAAATGAAAAGTGGTGAATGGATTCAAGTCTGCTCCCAGTCAGGTAACTAGGTTAGAACGTTTTCTGTAACAATGATGCCATAATAATCTTTTCTTCTTTAAGCAGCAAACAGCCTCAAGACCGTCCATACTCTTTGAGGAGGATGCACAGTATCCATTTCTTTTTTTTTTTTTTTTTTTTTTTTTTTAGATTTTTATTTATTTATTCATTTATCTCCCCCTTGCTGCTTGTGCTCGCTGGGTCAGCTAACCACGCCGTGCGGGCGGGCTTGCCTTCACCAGGAGGCCCCGGGAACCAAACCCGGGGCCTCCCATATGGCAAACGGGAGCCCTACTGATTGAGCCACAGCCGCTTCCCAACAGTATCCATTTCTTTACTTTTCGTATTGCTCCCATCAGAGTTTCTATTCAGATTTTCTGGTATATTTCTAATCCAATTTTCTGCTATGATTTCTTGTTACAGAAAGATTGCTTGTGTTCTTCATCCTCTTTCTCCCCAAAAGCTGGAAAATTTCTTTGAAAGCTGCCATTGTTTGAGAATCATTTGCCTTTTTGTTTTTTGTTTGTTTGCTGGTGTTGTTTGGTTTTCTCTGTTAGTGACATAAGCAAAGTCGATTTCATATTTTTCTTTGTTTTTGAGTTATGTGACTATCATTCTTCTTTTATTTTAGCTTCATTAGAATACTGTAGCCAGGACTGTAAATACAGTCTTGTCTACCTTCTACACCCCACCACTCTCAGTTCGGCTTACATTTCTGTGTATATCATGCTCCGCCGTGTAGTGGCTACAGAACTGGACTTAGTCGGAACCTGCTTTTCTCACCTGCTGGAGTGAGAGTGCTACCAGGCCAGGGCCTGGATCCCCAGTGCCGCTCAGCCAGCATCAGCCGCACTGATGGAGCTCAGGCTGAGTGCTGGGCAGGCCCTCCTTTCCTTGAACTGCGTCGTGAGAAGGAGCCTTCAGGCTTCCGTTCACTTCAGCAGACACGTGGTTGACAGCCTTCTGTGTGGAGAGCACTGAGGTTGGCCCGTGTGGCTAGGGCATGGTTCCCTCTAGATGTGAACAACTGGTTTTTACAGGAGTTAGAATAAGTGAGCGTCTGCAGAAAGCACAGCTCATTGGCCTTAGACAGAGAGCGGCACCTCTGAAGACTTCTGGGGAGACTCGATTTCAGCCTGAGAAAATGGCAGCAGCAAAGCCCCTGAGGCTTGCCAGGCCACTGAGGGCCTGGCATTCTCCATCCACAAGTCACTCGCTGTCTCAGGGGCCTGAAAACGACTGTGTCCCCTGCCAGTACCTCATCTGCTAGCAAACACTGTGCTGAGTCCATCACATGTACAGAGAAGTTTTATGTGATAGTATTTTATTTGGCATAATGCTCTGACTTGTGTGGTATTATTCAACATAAATATACATTTTGTGTGTAGTTAAAAAGCAGTGTGACAGGTTCTCATTCCAGTGAGTTTTACTAAATTTCTTGACTGTAGAAATAATTGCTTGTGGTAACAGTATTTGTTCAAAACAAGCATGTCACTGTTTGATTCTCTAAAGTAACTCTTGGGAAGGTTAATGATTTTTCTTTAGGATAGGTGAAGAGAGCTATGAAACTCTGTGGAAATATTTGTGCTGTATGGTTTAGAGGAGAGAGCTCCCTTAACCCACGAGAGTTGTAATTTACAATACCGATAAATAGTAAGCAAAACAAACAAACTGATCTGCTTTTTATTTATTTAATATCTTACAAGTGAGAAAAATCTGGGATTTTAAGGAGAAATACTCATTTTAAATGGACAACTTAAGTTTTAAAAAACTATTGATCCTATGCATGTGTGTACAGAAACTCCCCGTGAGGCCCCAAATGTGGCAGCATCAAAACCCCACATTACTGTGAAGTAGTGGTCTAGTTCCCTGAGGCCCAGGACGGAGGGCTGCCTGCTTCAGCACTGACTGGCTCTTCTGTTTCAGTTGCTTTCAATTTTTTTAAAGGAGCTAGTAGTGTCTGATTAGCCCAAAATCTGTAAAGTCATTGCTCTGAGTGCTATGACAATCTAGTTAATCACTTGTTTTCCTTATTGTTTATGAAGTAGCTTGTTCCAGAAGAAAAAGCACTACTTTGAGTTGTTTCTATATCATTTTAATGTTATAATTTAAAGAAATTGAAAATTATAAATCACAAATGATAACAAAAAGATTATAGACTTAAAAATGACAAAATGGCAATATTAGGAAAAACTGTAATTCTTTAGTATGGCTACAGTGAATATTTTATTTGCTTCTTAAATATATTCGCACACTAAATATATTGCTAATTTAAAACATTAAGTATAGTGGTTTTATTAGAAGAAACATCAGTACATTCGATTAGTAAACTGCATAACCATATTCAGTTAATTTTGGTTTATTTAAATACATCAGACAGGCAGTTATCTGTTCAAAACAAACCAACATATTTTATCATGGACAAATTTTAAGTATATGTCATCCAATTCAAAGACTTTTATGACTACCATATTGGGAGATGAAGGCTGGTTTTCTGTCCTGTAAGATCCTCTCTGTGCCTCAGAAGTGGCTGGGCCCCTCAGGTGCATCTGGAAGCCCATGCTGGCTGCACAGGAGGGCCGTGCTGGCTGCTGGCTGCGCGGGAGGGCCGTGCTGGCTGCTGGCTGCGTGGAGGGCCACCGCTCTTCCAGACGGAGGCCTGCTGGGCGCTCTGCGGGTCTGCTCTCTCTACCATTGAAATGTGAGTGCGATCCTCCAGACGCTGCTAGTGCCGTCTGTCTCCCGCACCTCCTTCAGGTCTTCCCTGAGAGCCTGTCTTCTCGAGCAGGCCTGTCCCAGTCACCCTGCAGCCCATCACTCCCTCACCTCCTCTTAATCCAGCCCTTCTGGTTCTGACGCTGCTCTACTTGTTCTTCTTTCCATAGCCCACATCACCAATAGCACAGCGGGTGATTTACTTGTTGTGTTATTTTCCCTTTCCCTGTCCCTGACAGCATACGAGCTCCACGAGAACAGTGGTTTTGTTTGTTTAATTTACTGGTATTTTGCAAGTACCTACAATAATGAATAGTGACTATATACCCCAACCAAACTTACCAGTCCTCTGCCAGAGAAGTTAGGCGGCCATGGGAATGCAGTCCAGCAAGTGTTTGCTGCCTGCACCTTTGCTCCTATTACCAGAGCTACGATGAATCAAGGAGTCTCATCCCCTTCTGCGTGAAGCCTGCCATCTGCTGCAGTGGACCTTAAACGGTGGTGTGAAAAAGAGGCATCTGGGGCAGTTTGTTGAAAATACAGATTCCCAAAGAAGACCCCAGTCATCCTACTGTAGACAGATCCGCAGTAGGACCTAGAAATCTGTGTTCCTTGTGTTCCTTATGTTCCAAAGGCAGTGCACCACGGGTAGCCCTCTGAGAAACAGCACTAGATTAAGAACAAAAATGATTGCGCAAACTGGAAACCAGCCACCTGAAAACAGAAACCTGAGATCTAAGCCACTTGTCTCCAAGGTGGAGTATGTGCATCTCGGGGCCTACACAAGGTGATGCAGCCAGGTGCAGGAAGAAAATAATAAATCTTCTGTTTATATTCATTTTCCTCTGCGCTTGACTGTTGAATGTACAGCGTAATGCTCATGCCTGCACGTGGCTCTGTGCAGGCCGGTCACAGAGCGGCCCTGAGGCCTCCTGGGGAGAGGCCTTCCACAGCACAGGCTTGGCTGTGGCTCCTCCGCTGCTCCCTTTGCTTCAGACCTTTGTGCCTTAGTGCCATTTCTGCGTGCACATTTGAGTGGATTTGTGGGGAATAGTGTCTTAAATGATGGAATATTCACAATGCCAAAGAGATGCCAAGACCATGAAAAACCATTGTGGGTTCCCTAGTCCCTGCTACTGTATAAAAAGAGTTGCCAAATAAAATTTCTTTCTGAAAAAAAGAATGCACTGCAAATTTGCTTACCTTTGTTGTGATGGTTAATAGCTGTCAGTAATATGCTATCAAGCAAATATTTTTGAAAAATAAACATTTAATTTGTCTCTTCAGGGTAATGGTGACATTTTAATAAGGAGATAAAGTAAGAGCTTTTTCAAAGAAATTCGTGCTCTGAAGAGAACATTTTGAAATTGGATATTTGGAAATATTTGGTCTGTTTGTGATATTGCTGCCAAAGGCAATTTAAGTGTATATCTTATTTAAAACCCAAAGCACATTAAAACATCATGGAAACAGAATTTTCTAACTTGGTTAATAATCTTCCAGATGAAGAGAGAAAGTCATGTTTGAATCCATTTTTAAAAATATAGAAATGCAGCATCTTCAAATTAAAGTCTAGGAATAGATGATTAACATGAAAGGAAGATAGAAATTTTAGTGAAATCCTTGTCATGATTAATGGGTTGTAAAATTAGTGCCATGGTTGAGGAAAGGTAGCCAGGGGCCCCCTTCTTCTGCTCGGAGCCTTCTCTGCAGCGTCAGCCACCACCCCTGACCTTCACAAGCATTCAGCCAGGATTTCCAAAGAGTAGAGAAACATTCCACCACGTTACGAAAGTTAGAAATGTTGTATTTTTTAGGAAGAGCAAAAAAAAAAATCATTATTATGTCAACTATTATAAAAATGTAGTTTGTTTCATCTCTTTCATTTAAAATTCTATTACGTGTACATTTTCTATGTATATAATCGATTAGTACAAGTGGTACATGTGTATGGTGTAAAAATTCATCTATAATTAATTAATTAGTTTGCCAAGTCTGGTCTCCAGTTTCCCAGACAGTAGCACCTAGTGAGATTAAAAGGGGGAACCATCTGTCTGTCTGTCTGTCTGTCTAGCTCTCCAGCTCTCTAAATGGAGGAACTGTATATGTATGGGGTGGTCATAGGGCCACAAGGATACCAGTCCTGTGACTGTTTCAGGGCTCACTGCAGATTAAGAAAGGAATGTACTGGCTTTATGCAGCATCCTTCAGCTTTAGGAGTCTCTCTGAGATGACTCAGGGTTTTCTGAAAGCACTGACAAAATCAGATTTCTCAGGTGGTGATATTGAAGTTCAGATGTCTGGCAGATATAAGTTCTCCAACACTCAAGCTTCCACTGTGATTTGGGCGGGGGAAACAACCTTTTAGCTTCTCCCTTAGAGAGCTCACTAAATGAGCCCTAGGACGTAAAGGAATCAGAAAATGTTTCCAGTTCTGAGAGCTATTGGCTGCTCAACAAATCTGCTTCCTTTTCTTCCTGAGCACACAGCTCAACTATATGTTCCAGCATCTCATCTGGTCAGGTGTAGTTAGGAGACTGAGTTGTATGTAGCCAGTGGCATGTGAATGAAAGTGATGTGTTCCACCTGCAGGCCTGTCGTGAAACCCTCTCTTACGTGAGCCTACATGCCATGTTGTCATCCTCTTGGGTGGCCCTGGAAGGTCAAATATGGACTGTGTGAACATTCTTGTTCTTTCTTTGCCTCTTTTCATTTTCTTGTTTTTGCTTTCCTTCCTTCTTTACGTTCTTCCTTTCATTTTTTAATACAGTTTAACTGTGAGCATCTTGAAAACAGGAATATAGAGGATCACATAAAGGAACTTCTAAGAAGGAGTACCACAATGGCTTGGTGAATAATTAGCTGCGGGTGATGGACAATTAGTTGTATTTCTTAGGTTTCTAACTACAAGGACTGGATTGGTGGGAAAAATGTGTAGGTAAGCAAGTTTGCAGGGGATGGCTTGTCACAAGAAGATTGGATAATAAGTTTATTTTGGGGAGGTTTAGGTTATCCAGGTAGAGATGCACAGAAAGCAACTGGAAATGCATTCTGGAATTCAAAAGGGGTATATCTAGACTATAGATAAAAATTTATGAGTCTTGGACGATGGATATTAATTTTAGTTAAGGGAATGTAGAAGGTCTTCAGGAATGATATGTTGGAGAGATGAAAAGACTGGTGGGAAAGGAACCATAGGAAAAAATAGTATCAAACAGAGGGTAGGCCAGAGCTGTTAGTCAAGAAAAAGAAATGAGACATCTAAATTGAAAAGGAAAAAGTCAGACTTTCCCTATTGGCAGATGACATGATCATATAAAGAGAAAATCCTGAAAAATCCACAACAAAACTGCTGGAACTAATAAATGAGTTCAGCCAAGTGGTAGGGTACAAAATCAACATGCAAAAATCAGTAGTGTTTCTGTACAGTAGTAATGACAAACTGAAGAGGAAAATTTTAAAAATTTCTATTTATAATACCAACTAAAAGAACCAACTCTCTAGGAATAAATTTAACCAAGGATGTAAAGAACCTATTCCTGAAAAACTATAAAACATTGCTAAAAGAAATCAAAGAAGACCTCAATAATTGGAAAGCCATTCCATGGTCATGGATTGGAAGACTAAATATTGTTAACATGTTAGTTCTACCCAAAGTGATGTACAGATTCAATGCAATCCCAATCAAAGTTCCAACAGCCTTCCTTGCAAAAATGGGAAAGCCAACCATCAAATTTATATGGAAGGGTAAGGAGCCCCAAATGGCCAAAAGCATCTTGAAAAAGAACAACAAAGTAGGACTCACACTTCCTGATTTTAAAACTTATTACAAAGCCACAGTCATCAAGGCATCATGGTGCTGGCATAACGACAGACAAATAGACCAATGGAATCAAACTAAGAGTTCCAAAATAAACCTTCACATCTGTGACCAATTGATTTTTGACAAGGGCGCCACATCTACTCAGTGGGGAAAGAATAGTCTCGTCAACAAATGGTGCTGAGAAAACTGGATATCCATGTGAAAAAGAATGTAGGTAGACGTCTACCTCACACCACATTCAAGATTTTACTCAAGATGGATCAAAAGAACAGGCAACAAAATAAAAAATAGATTAGTGCAACACCATAAAATTTTTTTTAAAATTTGCATCAAAGGATTTACCATGAAAGTAAAATGACAACCTACAGAATAGAAAAAAAAAATTTTTTTTTGAAAACTACATATCCCGTAAAGGGTTCGACATCCACAATACATAAATCCTTCAGCTCAACACCTGAAAAACAAATAACTCAATTTTTTAAATGGGCAAAAGAATTGAATAGACACTTCTCCAAAGAAGATATACAAATGGAAACACACACACACAGACATGGAAAGATGCTCAACATCATTAGCCATTAGGGAAATGCAATTCAAAACCACAATGAAATGCTATTTCACACCCAATAGAATGGTTACTATTAAAAATCAGAAAATTGCAAATGTTGGAGAGGATGTGGAGAAATAGAAACTCTAATTCATTGTTAATGAAAATGGCGCAGCCCCTGTGGATCCTCAGGAAGTTAAGTATAGAATTACCCTATGACCTGGCAATTTCACTTCTAGTTATATACTCAAAGGAATTGAAAGCAGAGACTCAACAGATATTTGCATAGCAATATCCAGAGCAGCATTAGTCACAGTTGCCAAAAGATGGAAGCAACCAGGTGTTCAACAGCTGAATGGATAAGCAAAGTGTGGTGTATATAGCACATTTCAGCTGTTAAAAAGGAACGAAGTTCTGATACATGTGGCAAGATGGGTGAGCCTTGAAGACATCATGTTGAGTGAAATAAGCCTGACACAGAAGGACAAATATTGTATGACCTCAGTGATATGAAATATTTAGACTAAGCAAATTCAAAGAGTCAGAAATTAGAATACAGGTACTTGGGGCTGGGATGAGGGTAGGAAATGGAGAGTTAATGCTTAATTGTTATGGAGTTTCGCTTCAGGGTGATAAAAAATTTTGGTAATGGATGATGGTGATGGTAGCACAACATTGTGAATGTAATTAACACCACTTAATTATGTATTTGAATGAAGTTAAAAGGGGAAATTTTAGGTTGAATATATGTTACTAGAATAGACTTTTTTTTTTTTCTTAAAAAAAGCACTGAGCTGTACAACACAAATAGTGAACCTAAAGTAAACTATGAACTATAGTTAATAGTTAGCTATAATTGTAACATTGTTTCATCAGTTGTAACAAAGTTACCACACTGACACAAAGTGTTGATGAGAAAACCTGTGTTTGGGGGAAAGGCAGTATATGGGAACTATTTTTCTGCATGATTTTTTTGTAAACCTACAATTTCTCTAATTAAAAAAAAAGAGAGCGAGATGGTAGGGGAAGGGAAAGTAGCATATGGCTAAGATTCAAAACGTAGAAGAACCATGAGAAGACAGAATTATAATTACTCAAGAGTAGGTAATTCCAAGAACATGAAAATGGTCAGTGAAAAATATAGAGAGATCAGTTGAGATTTTTTTCTTTGAATATATATCTAGAAGTGGAATTACTGGCTCAAGTGATCAATATTGTTTTTTTATCACTTTTGCTTTTGCTTTTGGTGCCACATCCAAGAAATCCTTTCCTAACCCCAAATCCCGAAGATATGCTACTGTATTTTCTTCAAAGAGTTCTATAATTTTAGCTCTTATATTTAGATTTATGATCCACTTTGAGTTAATTTTTTAAATATATTTTTATTAGAGATGTTGTGAACTTATAAAGCAATCATGTACATGTGTAGAATTCCTATACAACACCCCTCTACCAACATACTACATTGTTGTAGAACATATGTTACAGATCATGAGATAATATCGGATTATTACCACTAACTGTGGTCTGTAGCATACATTTGGTATATTTTTTCTTACCTCCCTATTATTAACACAGTACATCTTTGGCATTGATGCAAAAGCATTATAGTATTGCTGTTAACAATAGTCCATAGGTTACATTAATTTTATTTTCCCATGCTTCTCCACGTTCTTAACACCTTGCAAAGTGGTGTATGTTTGTTCTCGCTCACAGAAGGACATTTTTTTTCATTTGTGCTCTTAACCACAATTCTCATCCACCTCTGGATTCACTGTATTATTCAGTCCCTAGATTATTCTCTAGATTTCCTTCAATTGTCATTTATATCCCTAGACTACCCTTTTCAGCCACATCCCATTTATAAACCAGCTGTGTTAGTTCTATTCGATATAATGTGTTACCATCAACTCTATCCATTTCCACACTTTTAAGTCAAGTTAATTAAAACTTCTACATATATTAAGTGTGAGTACCCCTTCTCAGCTCTTCTTCTATCACCTAATAACCTATACGCTAGGTTTTAACTCCGTGCATTTATTCTTCGTATTTAGTTCATATCAGTGAGATCATGCAATATTTGTCCTTTTGTGCCTGGCTTATTTCACTTAGCATAATGTCTTCAAGATCCATCCATGTTATCATGTGTCCCACTTTCATTTCTTCTTAGAGCAGCATAGTATTCCATCATATGTATATACCACATTTTGTTTATCTGTTCATTGTTTGATGGACACTTGGGTTGTTTCCATCTTAGGACAATTGTGACTAACACTGCTATGAACATTGGTGTGCAGCTGTCTTTTCGCGTCACTGTTTTAAGTTTTCCTGGATATATTCCTAGTAGAGGAATTGCTGGATCATATGGCTTTGGATCATTTAGCTTTCTGAGGAATCGCCAGATTGCCTTCCTCAGAGGCATTTTATATTCCCATTAACAGTGAAGGAGTGTTCTATTTCTCCATATCCTCTCCAGCACTTGTTTTCTGTTTTTTAATAATGGTCATTCTATGTGGTGTGAGATAATACCTCATTGTTGTTTTGATTTGCATTTCCCTAAAAACTAGTGACGTTGAACATTTTTTCATGTGTTTTTTGACCATTTGTACTTCCTTTTTGGAGAGATGTCTAGTTAAATCTTTTGCCCATTTTTAAATTGGATTGCTTGCTCTTTCATCGTTCAGTTGTATGATCTCTTTATATAGAATGAAAATCAAATCTTTATTGGATATGTGGTTTCCAAATATTTTCTCCCATCTCCCATTGAGTGGGCTGCCTTTTCACCTTCTTGATGAAGTCCTTTGAATCACAAAAGTGTTTAAGTTTGAATCACAGAAGTGTTTAAGTTTGAGGAGGTCCCATTTATCCGTGTTTCTTTCGTTGCTCATGCTTTTGGTTTCCACCACCTACTACCAGGTCTTGAAGATGTTTTCCTACATTTTCTTCTAGGAGCTCTGTGGTTCTAGCTTTTATATTTAGGTCTTTGATCCATTTTGAGTTTATTTTTGTATAAATTATGAAATAGGGGTCTTCTTTCTTTCTTTTGGATATGGAAATCCAGTTCTCCCAGCACCATTTGTTAGTGTTCTGCCCCAGCTGGGTGAGTTTGACAGCCTTGTCAAAAATCACATGACCACGGGGGTGGATGTGGCTCAAATGGTTGGGCGTCCGTCTGCCATATGGAGGGACCTGGGTTCGATCCCCGGGACCTCCCGGTAAAAAAAAAAAAAAAAAAAAAAATCACATGACCATAGATGTAAGGGTCTGTTTCTGAGCCATCATATCAGTTCCATGTGGCTGTATTTATGCCAGTACTGTGCTGTTTTTAACCACACTTTGAGTTTATTTTTGCTGTATGTTGTGAGGTAGAGGTTCAAATTCATTCTTTTGCACATAGATATCTAATTGTTGAAAGGACCATTTTTTCCCCTCATTGAATTTTCTTGCCCATTTATGAAAACTTAATTAACCATAAATGTGAGGGTTTATTTCTGATCTCTCCATTCTGTTCCACTAATCTATTTACCAATCCTTATGCTACTACCACACTGTTTTGATTACTGTAGCATTATAGTAAGTTTTGATTCCCCTTCATTTAGATGGGATGATTACCTAAGAAAATCTCAACCTTCTTTCTGAATCATTATGAACTAAGCAACCCTCTTTCTTCTTACTGATTCAAAGTTCTGACCTGGGAGCTCTTGGACCCCAATTACCTGGTTTGAGTCTTCAGAAATGTCCTTAGAAGAGAGTTATCTTCTTGAAATATTTCTGGCTGCAGACTAAGAAAGTTCAGCTGCCTCTGAGTGCCTCAGGTGATGAGAGGACCGTTCTGCTTACAGAACAGCTCTCTACGGATCTGCTGCCCCCTCTTTTGCCTAGGGTGATAGAAAATTTTTCAGAGGACTTAGTGCACAAGTGAGCTCTCCAGACACAGACAGCTTGTTTACCTGTCATTCCCACCTCCATTCCCCACCTAACCTCACTTTCCACCTGCTTTCATTCACATAACACACTAGATGCTTATCTAGGGCAAAACCTGTGCTTCTAAACGAACCCACTCCCAAACAATCCTCCTTTTCAGGGCTGGCACTCAGCCGCTGCTACAGCCCTACTGGTTGATGAAATACTGACCATCTTCTCTATCAGCCGGTAAAGAAATCCAGCATCTGAGTGGTTAAAGCCTGCACAGTAGTCGGGGCCCACCAGTCAGTTGTGATTGGTAGCTGCCTATTTTATATCTGTTGTTTTTTATTTTGACTGTCACGCCTGCACATATTCATACAGCAAAGAGTGGATAAACCAATGCACTGGTGCCCATAAGACTGAGCCTTCCCACGAGGAAATCTACTACCCAAAATGACCTTCCAGGTTTCTGAAAAAAGGCTGCTTACATACCCAGGGTCCAAGAGCCTCCAAGTGGTCTGTGGATGGAATCCAGAGGGTCTATGAACTTGCATGGGAAAATTTTATATATTCATTTTCACTGAGTTCTAAGTGAAATTTAGTATTCCCTTTAAATGTACACAAAGGCAGGAAACTACATTAGAATTAGCAGCACCAAGACTTCCAGGAAGATGGCATCAGAATAGGTAGGTAGAGCTCAGCTCTCTCACAAAAACAATGGAGGAAGGGCAAAAAGCTGTCCAAAGGAGCTGCTTTGGGGATCTGCAGACCAGGAGAATGCTGTGCATCCTCCAGAAGGGTGAGAGACAGAAAGACGAAGAAGCAAAAATGAAAACCATGAGGTGCTAACTCCCACAGCTGGGAACAGCACCCATCCCCACCATCAAGGCAAACAGCCTGGATAAAACCTGGGGCTCAGTGCAGACAACTGAGGGGAACAGATGTCCTCCTCCCTGGGTATAGGGAGGGTGCAGCAGAGGGCAGAAAGGGGTTTCAGTGAATTTGGCCAGCAGAGCCCACTTTGAATCTCAGTTCCAGCCAGACCAGAAGCACAGGCAAAAGGAGGTTGAAAGAGACACCTTTCACAAAAGGTTTTCCCAGGACCACCATCTGCTGGACGGCCAGGAAACTGCAAGGAGAAAAATGGCTTTTAGGACTCTGTCATCCCAGACCACTTGAAGTGAATCTGCACCCCTTAGGTGAGTCTCTGGCCCTATTTTGATAACTTAAGCTGGGTAATTTTAAAGACTTAAAATAAATTGAACCAAGAGTCAAAGAAGAACCAAGAAACAAAACCACTACGCAAGACAGAGAAATTAACTGTCAGAGTAAATTCACCAACATATTCAGATACCTAGACATCAACGAAAAATTACAAGCCATACTAAGAAACAGGAAAAGAGGCCCCAGCCAAAGGAACAACCCAAAAATCCTGACAAGACACAGGATTAAGACAACTAATCAATGATAATCACACACAGCTCTTAAATCAATTCAAGGAGCTGAAGGAAAATATGACTAAAGAGATAAAGGATAGTCAGAAGATGCAGGGTGATTTGAAAGCCTGCAAAGAAAAGTAACAGAGCTAATGGGAAAGAAAGACACAATGGATAAGATTAAAGTACGTTGGAAGCATATAACAGCAGGTTTGAATTGATGGAAGACAGAATTAGTGACTTGGAGGACTGAGCATCTGAACTTGAAAAAAACCGGAGAACAGAAAGAGAAAGAATGGAAAAAATGGAACAGGTTTTCGGGGAATTGGATGACAGTGTGAAATGCACAAACATACATGTTATCAGTGTCCCAAAAGGAGAAGAGAATGGGAAGGGGGCAAAAAGAACACTTGAGGGAAAAATGACCAAAAACTTACCAATCCTTAGGAAAGAATTAGCAGCACCCGAGACATTGTCACCAGTAACAGCCACAGGTATTTCATAACATGTTATAGTTAATAAAGATATTTTGAAATACCACTTACATTCATCACTACTTAGAAATTATAGTGATGGTGAGACCGCTGGATCTTGTTATTTAATGCAGTAATATAAAAGCACAGGTATTGCTATTTTACAGATGTTTTTCAATATTTTGGTTCCTATATTTCAATATAGTTTGTTTCCTTATAACACTGTGTATTTTATTTTCTGAGAAGGGTACCAAATTATCTACCTGAAAGCAGAATATTCCATGGCACACACACACAAAAGATTAAGGATCCCTGGCATAGATGTTATGTGGGGCAACTTACAATTGGTAGGACAATCATTGTCACGAACTATTTGAAGGAGCTGTCAAACGTGACTGAATAAAAAGAAAATCCTTAATCTCACTATCTACTATTTAGAGAAATTAATTCACATCTGAGGTCAGGATTCTTTTTTATAATGACACATGAAATCTAGAATGAAATAGGCCAGAAAAGCAGGAGTGAGTTCACATGAACTCTTCTGAGCGATCTTCTCTGTGGTCTTACCTGATACACTTTCTCAAATAGAGATGGGGCTCATTCAGGACCACAGAACCAATCTGTGAGCTAAGCTCGCGTTCTTATTTGTCCCTTCACTCAAAAGTTTCATGGTTGTGACATGTCCTTGTTTTACTAAAAATCATCACCAAAAAAAGCAGAGTATAAGTGAATGACCTTAATGAAGGTGGATCTATATAACAAAGTTTTCATTTCAAGATGTGCTATCATCAGAATCACTCCCTAAACTGCGTTAGATCATGCTGTGTACCTGTTGCCACAATAAAAGTTAAGCCATTAGAAGTGTTGCTGGCCGAGGCTCCGCCTTCCCAGGCCTGTGCCCAGGAGCTGCTGTGCCCCGCAAGCACAGGAGAGGCAGCGAAAGGGAGGTCGGGGCAGGGGGGTGCAGTAGAAGCTTCTCAAGTCCGAGGCTCTCCATCCCACGGGCGACACGGGCCTTGTGCTTGGGGTCCCCACATCCTAGAAGTGTTTTAAAACTGCTGCTGTTTTGGTGATAATTCTGTTAAAATAGTTTAATATTTCCAAAGATAAAGATTTGCATTGATAATTTTTATTTCAAAGACTTTGACTTCTTAAATCTGCTTCTCGAATTAGGGATCTTTATGGAATATTTTTTGAGGTCTGTGTTTTTTTCTTTTTTCTTTAAATCATTGAGGATAGAGAACCACTGTTAGGAGCAGACAAGTGGATTTCCAAATTTCTTTAAACCATTGAAGTAAGACTTTTTTTGCATTCTGCAGACATTCAAAGAAAAGGGTGAAGAGTTCAGCAGTACCAAAACAAAGAAACAGCTAACCAACGATTCAAAAAGAATATTTTGATGCCCAGTGTTAGTAACAAAGTAAACGTGTAGAACTAAACTCCTACTTTCTGTATATATATATAATCAGAAAATTATGGGACTCTGGTAATCTGGCATCTTCCTGCATGCCAAGTTCAAAAATGTAAATGCATTAGAAAAAGGAAAAAAAATCATTTCTCTTTTGTTGTCTATTTATTGAGCAGAGTTAAAGCTGAGCATAATGCACAGGTGGTTTAAAATGCTTCTGTGCCATCTGAGATCTCCGCTTGCCAGGGTATGGATGGGGATGTCACTTCAGGGAATTGGGCTTGCTCAGAGTGTGCAGTGAGGCTGGCGTGAGTTCAGAGGTTTTGTCTGTGTCTTTACCCAGTTAGGGATGTTTTTGTTGCCTTTTTTTTCTCCTTTTAGGTCTTTTATATGTATTTATTTTTAGTTTTATTCCATAAAGGCATAGATTAAAATTACCTTTTTTTGTGTGTCAGTTGCTCTAAGATTCTTGAAATCCATTATTCATAATATATATTTCCTATCACAATATCTGGGAATTACTAGTATATAAACCAGAAGTGATTTTAATCCTGTTATGAAATAATACTCAAAACCAAGTTATGATGTCTTATTTGCCTTTTTGGAGAAATGTCTGTGTTTACTAAATAAACGCATTGTGTTCCATACATTTTTGGGCTTTGTAATATTGTAAAAGAAAAAAAAAAGTTTTATTTCTCCAAATCTGAATTTTTATGAGTTTACTTTATACTAAGTACTTGAAATTTAACTCAAGGTATAGGTTGCTAGAAAAAAGAGAAAAGTGGTTTAGATAGGGAGGTATGGCTCAATATACTATTATATATAAATACATAAAATTTAAAAAGTATTGTCTTCAGTCACAAATAATGTAAAAATAAAATCAGCTCTTGGGTAAATGACAAAGAAACCGAATAAGATAAAAAGTCTGTGGTAGCAATATCCAAACAAAGCCATTTACTATTGCTTTATATATGTGTGTGTATGTATGCATGTGTATGTATATCTGTTTTTATAGTGGGATTTTTTGAGCATTTAGGATTATAAAGTCTGCCCTTTTGACCCACTGTGTTACTGTATCTAATTTTAATGAAGAGGGCAGTCTGGCAATAAGATAGGGAATGGTGAAACCTTTGTGGGCCCTCTAGCAATCAGTATATATCAGATCACAGATTTCCCCCGCTTTAATTACAGGCACAAGAAAAGACAAAATTAGCATTTTAATATAGAAATATCTTAGGCTTTAGGAGAATGATGATAAATCTAATGTTGCCTAGTGAACCAAAGAGGGGGTATTACCACAAACTGCCTCCTTAGGAATATTTGTTTAAATAAAGGCAACAATACTTCATCCTCATCTTTTTTGGATAATTACCACTATTTCAGGCTGTTCTTTGTTCCAAGTTTAAAATACCTGTAGTTAAAAAACAAAAAAAGTAATTGACAGTGTTTGTTTTCTATAAAATGACAAGAAGGGGGATTTCAGTGTGCCTGGCACCCACATGATCTCTAGTGAGAGCTGCTCCCCAGCTCCAGATCACACATGCCCTGGCATCTCTGCACTTGGATGGCTTGAGCTCGGCTCGTTTCAGTTACAACCTATTACACTCACTCCTCTTCCATGGCTGAGGTTTGCCCACCTGTCTCCCCTGAAACACCTGCAACATATGTTTGCATAACCTTGTAATGCTTTGCCTTTGGAGTCCTGAGAAAATCCCCCAGAGCTTTTTGCTTATAAACAGCTGAACAATTCGTTTTTCTAATGACGGTTGCTTTTCCCCCAGCATTGGGGCAATACCATATTCACTAAAATAAGAGTCTCATTTTTCGTCAAAGAAAAACATTCAACATATTTTTACAGTGCTGTTTCTCCTTGTGAGCCTTATTTTTTCCCCCTCTTTTCTATTCTGACATGCTAAAAATTAAGGATTGATAGCAAGATATTAAGGGAAAGAAAACTAAGTAATTTTTAATTTGTCAAATATTTCTCTTTTCTTCATGCCAAACATATATCACATTGTAAATATAATTTTTTTTCTATTAAACGAGTACAACAAGAATTTTATCAGTTTAATTTAATGTAAAAATTGTTACCAGTAAACTATAAAAATTATAATAATTTGAACATGTTGCAGGAAATCACCCTAATTATTGTAATCTCACAAACTGGCAAACGATACTTAATTAAAAACATACATGATTTGATAATTTAAGTTTATAAACATATGTGCTCCAATTCTGAGAAATAAGACAAAGACTCCCTGCAAATGAGATCCATGTCCATGATATATTTCCCTAAATTTGTTTTTAGCTTTTAAAAATCTATATTTGGCTAAAGCTACCCTTAATTTAGGTATGATTATGAGAAGTGTGAAACGTCGCTTTTCCTGCCTATCTGTTGTGGATCTCAGGTTATCAAACTGTCAGATGTCCTCCCAAAGCCAAGGTCTGTCTGACAGCAGTCAGGGCTCCCGCTCCCTGGGCGCCTACTAAGTGCCACTTAATGCTCATGGTCTCGTTTAATCCTTGCTGCAGCTTCGCACACGCGGAAGCTGGAGCTCGGAGTTTGGCTGACGTGTCCAGTCCCTCAGCTGGTCCTGGGTGGAGCAGGGGTCTGCGTTCCAGCCTCACTTACCGGTACCCTGTGCCTGTAAAGCCCGTGAGCAGCATTATGCTTACGCTAGTGTTGGTGTAAATGCAACTTAACCCCTCCGGGTGCTTTAGCCAGTTACCACGGGTATCGCGGGATTGCTGTTCTTTCTCCCGTTCCACTTCTGCCTAGGTGTGTGAACAGTCCCCTTTTGCAAGGCTCTACTGTTCAGAACAAGCAGAGTGCCTCAGGCTCTTTTCTTCCTGGAGTCTCCGTATGACAGTTTAAAAGGAGGTGTGTTCAACTGAAGGACAGGAGTTGGGGTCACTGCTGTTTCAGTGACCTTTGTCGGATGAGTTTGATTTCAGCAGGTTCAGAACAAGGAAAGTGGTCATGTGACCACCCTGGAGTTAGTTGTACTTAGTGTGGGTTATCATTTACATTACACAGTTCTATACCACCACAATAAAATGAATTTGAACTTGAATTGAAATGCTGAACCATCCTCATGGGAAGAGTGGGGGAGTGGCCTGGGGAGGAGAGTTAGATGCTGAGCTACAGACTTGGGTGACATGCGGACTCTGCGGAGTTGTTCATAATCAAAACGCAGACTCACTTTGGGACAGAGTGTTTGTTTCAACTGAAATTACAACAAGGAGCAGCTGGCTATCATGAAATGTGGACCTCAGAAGTGGAGAAAGTTAACTACAACTGAGAGATTAGATTTCAATCCATTGATCACTGTGGTGTAAGCACTATTGACAAATTGATTTTGTAATCATGCCAAATTAACAAAAAAAGCATTTTGGAAGTCAAAAGTCCAGCATGGGCTTTGTTTTGTTTGTTGTTGTTGTTATTTGTTTTCTATATAGTTCTCTCTAGGACACTTTTCCTACCACTATCACTTCTGCCTCTATAAGTCACTTTGTCCACAGGGCTCTAAGATGCCTCCCTAAAAGCCAGGCTGTTTGTATCCATGGGCAGGATTTTCAGCATTCTTCTTATATTGCCATAAAATAAAATGCTGAAGAGAAAGCTTAATATAAGGAGAGATCCAGCACCTTTGTTAAAGCGACAAGTCGAGTGGGACTTGGGAAGTTAACCAGCTAAAATCTTGTAGAAGATTTTTTTCAAGGCCATCCTGGTTAGTCTAGGAAAGGCCTAGTAAACCCAGGGTATCCTGAATTTGTGATTCCTGCATTTTTATGTATTGTTACATAGACTTCTCAGGTTGTGGAACATGCTTGATATTTCTCTGTATGCACACCGATGTAAAGTTAAGATATGATTACCATTTTCCTATATTTTTTTCCAAAAGAAAAGTCACCAAAACCACAGGTTGTTTTTTTATATATATATATATTGGTTAGGAAAAAACTTATAATAATTGCTGTATTGAGTGTGTATATGTATATGTTTCAAATAATTTCTGATCGCTTCAATCAAGGTGAATGCATAATACTAAAGTTGTAGGCTTTACGTTTTCTACACATCAAGAACTTACAGGTGGCGTGGAGTCTGGTCTTCACATGCAGAGTTTTACATCTGCAGAGCTCTAGTGCTGCTTAGACTTAGAGGTGATACCATATCTTCAGAGATTAAGAATTGGAAATGTTATGTTCAATAAAGTTTTATTTGAAAAAAATCTATAAAAATAAAAACATACCTCTCTACTTTTAAAATGGTTCAGTTACATAAAATTAGAATTCTCCATTCAGTCTCATCCCCTAAGGAAACCGTTGTTAACATTTTATACATAGTTCCAGCTATCAATCTGTATGTTTACCTATTCTTTTTTTTTTTTTGGCTGGAACCATTTCTTTTATTTCTATATATCCTTACCCATTTAGGGCCAAATTCCAAAGCCTGGTGTGTGTTTTTTTTTGTTTTTTTGTTTTGTTTTGTTTTGTTTTGTTTTGTTTACATTTATCAATTAAATGTAATGGATACATGTATTTTTTTTTTTTTTGAATCAAACAATATATTACACAATAAATTTGGTTCATAGTAACGCATTCATACAGTATTTGTCCTTTTGTGCCTGGCCTGCCTCACTCAACATAATGTTCTCCAGGTTCATCCATGTTGCCATATGCTTTATGACTTCATTTCTTCTTA
>JAKSZT010054202.1:1392100-1409742 GCA_026826555.1 Tolypeutes matacus | reverse complement strand
TGGCGCAGCCCCACCCGGCCTGGAAGGGCTCTCGGGACAGGGCAGACCAAACCTGGGAGTCCAAAGCAGGGTCAGCCCCAGGCTCTCTCTCCCCTCTCCCGTGGTGTCCTCAACAATTAGTCCAGGCTAGAAGAGAGGGAGGTTGGGAAGGTTGGATTTCTCCAGTCCTTTCTAGGCTCCCAGGGTAAACCGCAGTGTAGAAGGGTCCATGGGGCTCCACAGCCCAAATTTCAGGTCAGAACCTGAGTCAGCCTAAGGCTGTGTCCCTCTCTCTCCCCTTTCCTGGAGTGGCAGATCCCTGGAGCCCCATTTGTCTATAGTCGCAGGCCCAGAGGCCCGAGAATTCTGAAGAGTGTGGGGGAGGATGCCGGCAGCACCAGAAGCTGCTACTTCCCACTCAGGGTTCTGTTGCCGGGATTTCCCTCTTCTGCCCCTCTCTCCTCTGGGTGGTGTGCAGCCTTCACCTGCTGTCCTAAACCCTAGAAGATCTTTTTCGGGGCTGTTTCAGTTTGTCCTCTAGCTATTTTTCTGGAGAAGAGATTCCCGTGTTTTACTAGTCCGCCATCTTCCCGGAAGTCTCCTGTTTACCTATTAATATATACTTATATCTGTAATTTTAACAATTATTTGGACCTATTAATTAGTTTAAATAATTTTAATTTTATTTCTTTGCATGAAAAGATATTGTTCCATAATTTCTGGACTTTTAAGAACTTGACTCAGAAGAGATAAATCTAAGTTAATTAAAATTTTCTTTTAAATTTGTGTAGTGCCTGCTCTGTCCAACAAGGTCCCGGGTTCAATCCCAGTTACCTCCTAAAAAAGAGAAGAATTATAGGTCACCTGAAAGACTGTCAGTATTCAATCTCAATGGATAAAATTATGTGTGCCCTTTTTATTGTTCACGTCAGTACGTGTTGAGTTTTATAGCCACACCTTGGCTCATGTATATGTCGGGCATGAAGTTCTGTGCTGTCCAGAAAATCAGCCTTGAGAACCCTGGGGCCTATTAAGCACTTGGAAGTATGACTCGCCCAAACTGAGGTGTGCTGTAAGGTAGAATACATGCTGGATTTCAAAGACTTCGTATGAAAGAAAAAATGTCAGTTATCTCAGTTATTTTCCATTATCTCATGTTAAAATGACAATATTTTGGATGTATTGAGCTAAAAAATATCATTGTATTTGATTTTACCTTTCTTTTTTTTTTTTTCTTTTCTTTTTTTCTAATGTGACTAGTAGAAAACTTAAAATTACTATGATGCTTACATTTGTAGCCTACGTTATGTTTCAGTTGGACAGTGCTGGTCTAAATCGTGTACATTTCTGTACATAAATATTTTTGTAACAGCTCTACCTTTTCATAACTTCCAACCGTAACCTCTGAATTTCTTTTCTTACACTTCAAATGCTGTTTTTTAGCAACATCTTTTGATTCTTTTTTTTTCTTTCCAATATGGTAGTACTTTAAGCTGCCTCTCCTTTCGCTATGTCTCATAGGAATTTAAATAGGCTTCAGTGAAAGCAATGCTTGATTCTCATTCATTATGTTCAAGTTAGATCATTATTTCTAATAATGGCTCTAAGTGCTTGGATAGATCAGCACTTTGTGTCTTGAATTACTTGTCATTTCTTTATGAAGATGTTTCAAGAAATTGCTCCATGAGATCCCTTCTTCATTATTTTATAGCAAAAAGTAACACAATCCTTTATTAGTTTGTTGGAAGTCAGAGAAGAAAAGCCATTTATATTAGCAAGAATAAGATGTATTTCCTGGTACTGAGAATAAGGAACAAAACTAGTCATGAGTGATTGATTATCCTGTGAAAGTTAACTTTTTAAAGAATTCCTCAATGGCCTGGCAATCTGCCAGGGGCTTTAACCTCTGTTTTATCTTCCCATTATACTTGTTTCCAGGTTGTCATCAGCTACCACAGGAAACCTGTGTAATCCCTAAAGAGGGAGACATTGCACTGTTAGGCTTACTATAATGGTAGCCATGGAAGCGTCAGTTATCTTCATCAAGGCCATTCAGATTTGATCACTGTAGCACTGCACTGAGTACCAAACCAGTGGCATGGTAGCTGGAGCTAAATCAAGGGATTGGCATTTTTGTCAGATGATTGGGGCTGGTTTGGAAGAGATATGAAAAGGCTGAGCTGTGTAAATATTCTATTTTCAGCAAAAAAAGAAAAGGTCCATCATGGCCATTAAGATGCAGCTTGTTAGCATGATGAATTTCAAACTATTTAACCTTAGCAATTATGTTCCCCTGCCTACCTACAAGTATATCAGTGCCTTGGGATTGCATCTCCAAAGACTGATCTCAAAGCATGCTGGTAATTTTGCTTTAAAGTAAAAGACACAGCAGTCTTTCTCCATCTATCTAGATCAGCCTCTCAGAGGACATGACATGCTCTAGTTCATAATCCTAATTATTAACTTGCATTATATGTCCGGGTAAACACTGGAATACATTTACTCAAAAGTGTTCTTTTAATTTTTAATGGAAATATATGTGATGTAACATTTTAGAGATGATGGTATTAATTGAAATTTTTATAAGCTAATAGCATATTTAATTTTTATTTGTCTATGAAAGACTTGATACATTTAAATAATAGAATGCAATACATTTAAATGTATATACCCTACTTAATAACTCAAGGATATTTCTGCAGTTTTTATAAGTAATATTAAGTGCCAGAAATGGCAGTGTCATTGCTGCTTTTACGAAAATGTGCATTGTTCTATTTGCTTTTGTGTTGTGATGGTTGCCCTTCTAATAGTTTCAGAATCAGGCATATTTTGGGGCACTTATTGAGCTCATAAATAAGAATACACGGATATAAAGTGCTAACTTCAAAAGAATTGCTGTATTCTAAAATAATAATATTAGGAGAAGTGAGGCTTGGTGTGCCATCTAGTGGAAGTGGGCAAATTTAGCATTCTGGTCATCAAAAAACTAAGTCATTTTTACTTTTCTTCCAAAATGCAGCTTCCTTAACACTGTGTCTCTCATCCCTTTAGCATAGATTGTGCTTGAATTGCATTTCATATAATTTTTCAGTTTTGCATTAAGTAATTTTATCTGATTATATTTTGGAAAGTCATATTTGAAAGTGATAAAAGTCATCAAAAATAAATCTAATGACAAGAATAATTCTATGTGAACCATGAAGGAGGTAAAAATAAAATATATCAAAATAATTTCAACATTTAATCAGGACTAAGTCAGTTAAGGCAAAACCTGAACAATAAAAGCAAAACCCCAAGCACCCTAATTATTAAATCTCATTATTATACATTTTTTTTCCTGAAAGAAACCAAAAACCATCCTCTTTGACTTCCTTTATCCTAATGTATAATTGAAACAGTTTTATACATTTTAATTTATTGTTTTTTTTCTTTAGAGAAATCCAAGACCAGTGACTTATCAATTCCATCAAAATTTAGATTATTACAAAGCACGGGGAGCAGACCTCATGAATAAAAGCCGGTAAGTCCCCTTTCCTCTGATAACAATTATAAATCAGATCTTCTCAGAGGTCTTCAAGAAATTTTACACATTCGCTAAAAATAATTTTCCATATTTTAGCATATTGATGGCTAATGCACAAAAGAATCTTTGTCAAATAAATTGAGTTTTTTAAGGCATAAGAAAATGGTATACATTCATGTCAGTGGTAAAATGAAAATTAAATAAATATGAGTACGTGCTACAATTTGAAGTTAGACAACTTCATTTTTTAACACTATTAAACCTGAATAACTGTGCCTACTTGTATAATCTCTTTCTAGATACTTGCTATTGATTGAAAAGAGGCAGTTCTGTAATATATTTTTAAATTATTTCAGTAACAAAATTAAAATTGAGTTTCCCAACTGTCTTTAGAATTACACAATAAGCTTATAAATGCATCCGTGTGTGCATTTGTGGGTACATATATAGAAATCTTAAGGGTCACTGTAGGAATAAAAAAACATTGAAATCCTACTTTTAAAAGAAATTATCATTGGCATAAAGAGTTGATGAACAGTTGTGTTCTTTCATAATACTGAACACAGATGTCTCAAGAGTTAACTAGTCAAACCAGAACCATCTTAAATTAGAATATAATTTCAAAGTTTACTCTGGAAGACTAAAATGTTAGTAATGATAAGTGCTGCCAAATTGTCTGAGTTTTCGTCCTTAATCATTTTGCTTATGTGCTAGCTTTTCTTCAGTAAGATTCCAGCAGTCTAAATAAACATTTATGGAGCACCTCTCCTCAGCCTGCTCTGTTCTTACTGGTGAAATAAAAATAAGACATAGTTTCTGCCACATAGGAAGTCATAGTCTAAGGGGTGGGGAAAAAATTTACAAGAAGGTGGCTAAATTTAAACTTGAATTTTGAATACTCTTAGTATAATGTTATAAAATTATCCATCCTTGATTGAAATCTGTTTGTCCCACATTTTGATGTACTGGGTAATGATAAAACCAGTTCCCTAGCCCATGAGACTTCTCTGAAGCTCTTTTCTTTGTTCATTTTATCTGATTCTTATTTCACAATAAAGAGCTATTCCCTGTAGTCACTTCTTCATTTAATTCAGCAAATGTTTATTGAGCACATTATTTTAGGCACTGGAGATACTCAATGAATAAACCAGACAAAAATTCTTGCCGTCAGGAATCTTACAGTCCTGTCACTTGTATCTCCTCCCCATTGTATCAGGCACTTAGTTTCTTGTTTTATGTGGGGTTTTTGTTTTTTTTTTTAAACAAGCTTTAGATTCCATAAATGATACATCGAAAATAGAGGGCATTCTCATAGACCCCACCTGCTCCCCTTCCCGCATTTTTCCCCATTAACAGCGTCTCTCATTAGTGTGGTACATTTGTTACAGTTGATGACTTCATACTGAAGCACGGCTACTAGCCATGGTCTATAGTTTACACTTGGCACCATGTACTTTTATAGGTTTGACAAAACATCTAATGGCCTCAAAAGAACAAGGCATTTTAGGTTCTTCTTTATTCAAGACCTTTCTAGCTGGACTCCTTTCTTCTCTCCCCTCCTCCCCCTACCACCAGATTATTTTTCACACAAAAACCAGAGAGATCTCAATTTCCAACAGACATCACAGGTCTGCTTAAGGTTTCCTATTACACTTGGTGTCATCCAGTGTTCTCCCTGTGGCCCATCCTTATCTCTTGGGCCTTATCTTCTTCCACTCTCTACTTTTCTCCACTGCCATGCTGCAGCCACACCTGCCCTTTTTCCTGATCTTGCTTGGGGCCTTTGCACTTCGCTCTTCCCTCCTCCTGACACACTCCCCTCACCCCCATCTTCTCTTCCTTTCATCATTTAGGACCCAGCTCTACTATCAGCTCAGAGAGCCGCCTCTTAACCTCCCTGCCTGGCATCTTCCCTAGGCACATTGCCCAATCTTTTGTCTTATTCAACACTTCATCTACATGGTCTGGACAGCCCTGTACCTAGGACAATGCCTCATAGAGGGAAGGCACTCAATAAATATTTACTGTGTGCATACGTGTAGGATTTTTCTACATTTGTTCAGTATCCACTGTTTTATTGCGGTGGGGGGCTGGGTTAAAAAAGCAAATTGACTATATCCTTTTATTTCTCCCCTTCATGTTTTTATCTTTTGTTTGGCTACCTTTCCCGGAATTTTCCTTCTGCAAAATGTTGATTCTGTACGAATTGAGATTCTTGTACAAAGTATCATTTTGATGATTGGAAGAAAGGTTTTTCATCATCTCCCTTACAGTATCAAAACTTGAAATTGAAATAGTGTTTGATGGAGAAGGCATCACAGACCAGTGAAGACAGGGAGAGTTTGTGAATAGTGTTGGGAAAATTGGCAAATCATTGAAAAGGTATCAGCTTACAACCTTACCACACACTGAAATAAATTCCAAGTGAATCAAAATACACACAAACAGACCAACCTAGAAATAATATACAAATCCTTATTTGACCTCTAGTTACGTGAAGGCTTTTTAAAAGACTGGTGGATATTAGTACACAACAAGTATTTTTAATTAGATACGTCAAAAACAACATAAACTGAATCAGAAAGCAAGCAGAAAATTGGAAAAATATTTGCAGTAGATGTGACTGACAAAGTATAATTTCATTAATGTGCAAGAAACTTAGTAATTCAGTAAGAAAGACAAGATCCTGTGTCAGTGCCACTCCCCCTCATGCCACGCTTCTGAGAGCTCCTCTTCCTCTGCTTCCGATGTTGGAGTGTCCTTCTGACCCCTTTGCTTCCCTATCTACACTCATTCCCCAAAGCTTCTTATCCCAGGCCCATGGCTTTAAGTACCACCTATAGCTGAAGGGTCCTCAATTTATATCTCCACTTTGACCTTCTCCCTCGAATTCCAGTGTCACAAATCCCACTTCTTGCTCAATATATCCATCCTCTTGGATGTCCCATATTCATCTCAAATTTAATACTTCCCAAACTGAATTATTGATTCTACCTCCCTATCCACAAACCTGTTATTCTCCAGCACGGTAAATAGCACTGCACAAGCGTATCGTGTCTAAAACTTCAGAACTCGCCTTGACGTTTTCTTTCGCATCACACAAGTCCATCAGTAATTCTTGAAAAGATAGCCTGAAACAAATCCCTCTTTCCTCTCTGCACTGCTAGTGCCGAGTCACTGTCCTCGCTCCTGTCACTATGACAGTGTCCTCACCGGTTTCCCTGCTTTCTCTCCTCCCCGTACCCGCAGCAGCCAGAGCAATTCTTAGCATAATTCAGATTATATCACTCCACTTCTCAGACCCTTGAGACTTCCAGAAGGCTTAAGATAAAATCCAAAGCCTTTTCAGTGATCTACAAAGTAGGCACCACATGCTGTGGCCTCCGAATCTTTCTCAAACCTCATTTGCTGCCACCACTCTGGCTGCTGCTCCCAGAGCTCCACCTACACACCTCCTGGCTGTTCCTCAAGATCACAAACATGTCCCCACTTCAGGAGCTGTGCACTGGCTTCCCCCTCGGCCTGTAGTGTTCTCCCTCAGAGTCCCCGTGCCACGTCCTGTTCAAATGCCATCAACCCAAAGAAGATCTCTTGGACCATGGTAGATCTCTTTACTCTCTGTCCCTTTACTCTGCTTCGTTTTTTTGTACAGCAATTCCCACTATGTAAAATTTTATTTTTTAGCTTTTTAAGTTTACTTTTTGTTGTTTGTTTGCACTAAAATGTAAACTCTATGTTTGGCTTATTAACGCTTACATTCCCAGCACCTGGAATAGTGCCTAGAATGTAGTAGGCACTCAGTGAAAGAAGAATGTCAAACAGCAAATAAGCATTTAGAAGACTACTCAAAGTCAGTTATGAGTCAAAAAATGGAAATTAAAGTAATAATAACATCATCTTTGCCTTTCAGATTATTAGCGAGTTATAAACAAACGAGAACAGCCATCATTAGTGAAGGTGCATGCATACCCTTAGTCACCAAGTGAGAGAGTACAGATTGAGACTAACTTAATAATCTCCAAGGAGTTCTTCCAATACTATATGCTGCTGTTATAACCACCACGTTATTCCCTGGAGGTTTCTTCATTGTGCCACTACTTTATCTGTGACCAAAAACCACAGTAGCTATGAAACAATGGGTGAAGTCCCTATTTAGCTATATAAGGCCCAAGGAGTGTTTGCCAGGCTGGGCCCTTTAGTCATTTTCTTAGCGGTTAGGAGGCTGTCAAAGGGCTGGTACATTGGGGCTGTAACTGGGTAGCAGGAGAGATGGGGGATGATCCGGACGGGATATATATACACTCCCGGGGGACCCCAGAAGCGATCAGAAGGTAGAAACCAGGGATGTTACACAAGAAACTGGCAGATACCTGGAAGGCGGGGGCCAGTGCCTCCTACATCAAGGGCAAGGAATTTCTGTGTGTGTTGCTTCTCCAAATAAGGGACGAGGATGCAAAGAGAGCGTGTGATTTCATGGATAAGAATATCTCCAGAAATCAAGAAGCCTGATTTCTCTTCTCTGCTTTACCATGGATTGCTATAATTAAGTCTTTAAAAGCAAGTGCCTAGGTATTTTAGTGATAGATTTTCCATTACGTGCATGGGTAATAATTCACTGTGTTCTGATTTCACTTGCTTGCAAATTTCTTTTTTAAAAACAGGAATTGACATTTTCTTATTCATTCAACTTTTGAGCTCAGAATGACAATTTAACACTCAAATCTTGTTCCAATTTTGTCCTTAAATTGCCAGAAATTGTTGCTATAAAAAAGTAAGCACATCTAAATTGTGACCAGTCTTCAGAAAGACCCATCTAATTTATTTAAAAATCTGCAACTTACTAAAATGCCTGAGTAGTCACAGAACAGAGTTTCACACATGAAGATTGCAGTCTCTTTATATTAAGAATAAAATCACATAACTTTCTTTATTCCAGAACATTTCATGGATTTTCTGTTTCTAAAATGACACAACACTGTTTCTGGAATTGTGTAAATTCATTCCCCTCTCTAGAAATGATTAAATAAATGATATCTGAGCTGTCAGTAGTTCCTCGTGAGCATGTGTCACGTTATATTGCAGTAACTTTTTACAAGCTCCTCTACTATAGGTCTTTTAACTTGCTTAAATGATTTCATATCACCAAAATTAGGTATCTCATTTGATTAAACTAGACCCTAATAGAGATGGAAGAAATCAAGCTAAGTTCCCTGATCTCTCCACTGAACAGATTAACATTGTCTGTGCAGCTTCCCTCTGCCTCATGCCAAAGCTTAGCTTAAATAAATTAATTGATATCAGTGATGAAAGAGTCAAGAATTATACTTCTGACAGGTAGGCCCTCTGCAGAAAGCCCCTTGTCAGGATCCCAGCCTGGGATGTGAAAGGAAGCCAGTGTCCAAAGAAAGAAGGTTGTGATAAGGATGATCACCTGGACTCTGAAGATACATACCGCACTCCTTAGCTGCTCTCTGTGACTGTGGAAGGATAGTGTTCACTCTGATACCAAGAAGGCTGGGAGGCTGATAATTCCCCATTTTTCCTGAGGATGTGGATCTGCCTTGATTTAGAAGCACTTCTCTCGAGCCTGTCCTAACCAGAGTATCGTGAGAAAGTGCAGGCTCCCAGAAGCACCAGGACCCTAGCAAACCCTGTAAACTCATAATGGAATGTCAGCTTTGAGAGAACAGGCCCACAGCTACTTCAGTGCTGCTCCCTCACTACCTGACACAGAAAAAGACTGCACGTATGTGTGCGATAAATGAATGCCGGTGAGCTTCAGTTGAAGAATTTTTATGCCTAGAATGACATCTTTTTTTTTTTTAATCTTTGTCCTTTATTGGTATCTTAATATTTTTTTATTTTTTTATTTTTTAAAAATTTTATTGTAGTTATATATATATATACACAACCCGAAATTTCTCCTTTTAACCACATTCAAATATATAATTCAATACTGTTAATTACATTTGCAATGTTGTGCCAGCATCACCACCAACAAATATCAAAACTTTTCCCTTGTCCCAAATAGAAACTCTGTACAGTTTAATCCTTAATTCCCTATTCTCTACCCCCATTCTAGTCCCTGGTAACCTATGTTCTAGATTCTGACTCTCTGTGTTTTAGTTTGCTAAAGGCTACCAATGCAAAATACCAGAAATGGATTGCCTTTTAGAGTAGGAATTCATTAGGGTAGAAGCTTACAGTTCCAAGGTTGTGAAAATGTCCAAATCAAGGCACCATCAAGAGACGTCTCAGCAAGTTGCAGCTGTGGGCAGTCAAGCATATGGTAGGGCATGATGGCTGCCCCCTTGTTTCTCTCCTCTCCTCTGGACCTGTCTCTTTCAGCTTGGAGCTGCTTCTTGGGCCTAGCCTCTTGGGGGCCTCTTTCTGTGCCCCTTTGCTCCTTTGAGTCTAGCCTTTGGCCTCTGGGACCTCTCCTTCTGTCTCTTGAGGCTTTTTTTTTCCTGTGTGTCTCTGCTTTTAGTCCTCTGTTTATATAGGACTCCAGTGAGAAAATTAGGATCCACCCTGGGTCCAGCAATCTATACAATGGCCCTTAGCTGAAGCTATCTAATCAAAAGGTCCCTTAACTGAATCTAACCAAAAGATCCCACATACAATAGATTTACATGCACAGGAATAGGGTAGCTTATGAACATAATTTCCTAGGGTCCACAAAAGACTCAAACTAGTAAGCAATGAGCTTGTTTATTCTAATATTTTCATATCAGTGAGCTCATACAATATTTGTCCTTTTTTATCTGGCTATACCTGGTGTCTTCAGTGTTCATCCATGTTGTCACATGTAACAGGACTTCATTCCTTTTTACAGCTGGATAATACTCCATTGTGTGTATATGCCACATTTTGTTTATCCATCCATCAGTTCATGGACAGTTGGGTTGCTTCCATCTTTTGCCAATTGTGAATAAGGCCTCTATTAACATTAGTGTTCAAATATCTGTTCTATTATTGGTAATTGTAAATAATGCTGCTATGTACATTGGTGTGTCTATATCTGCTTTCAATATTTTGGGGTATCTAAATAACTTTTTGAGGAATTGCCAAACTATCTTCCATACCAGCTACACAATTTTATCACTCCTATCAGAAATCAATAGGTATTCCTGATTCTCCAACTGTGATGATTGGGCTCATGTGTCAACGTGGCCAGCCGGGCAGTGGTGCCCAGTTGTTTGGGCAAGGAAGATCTAGCTTGATTGCTACTGTGAGGACATTTCATGGACTTAAATCATGAGTGAGTTGATTGCAAATTTGGCTGGTTACATCTACAATCAACTGAGGAATTTGCTTTCAGCAATGGGAGACATCTCATTCAGCCAGTTGAAGGCCTTAAAAGGAGAAGTGATTTCAGCAGTCAGAGAGAGAATTTCCATCTCCACTTCAGAGAGCCAGCTTCTCCTGGGAAACTCATCAAAGACCTTCATTGGAGTTCCTGGCTTGCAGCCTGCCCTTCAGAATTTGGACTCATGCAACACCACATGAGACAATTCTATAAAATCTTATAATATTTACAGATATCTCCTGTCAGTTCTCTTTCCTTAGAGAACCCTGACAAATACATCTTGGTACCAGAAGTGGTTCTTAAGAAGGAGACTCATAAAAATGGGATTTCTGAATTGGTTCTGGGATTTTTGCAATTGGCCTCTACTCTGATGAAATTCAAAGGCACTAATGACTTTGTTTCCAATAATCAACTGGCCACTGACAGTCCATGGCATGAGTTGGCAATAGAGATATACAAAATATCACCACTGGATATAGATCCTTTCATGCTTATGAGAGGCAAGGCTCTGGATAAGAGTGTTTTTGACGCCTTAATAGAGTTTTGTGGAGTTAAAAGGTACAATGATGTTGGCTGGTTGTTCCTAAATATGCTGGATACAGTTACAAAATAAAGGGATGAGCTGAAGGCTTCAAATTGGTAACTTAAGCACCACATGAACAATGCGAAAGTTTCTTTGTGTGCCCTGAAAGAAAATATTGTTTCAAACAGCTACAGACTAGAGATCTCTGAAAAACAGACCCAGAGTCTCATTGTGTGAGTAGCAGAGTTACAACAAAAACTAAAATCGCAAATTTGCAAGGTGTCTACTGTTAAAGTGAGGGCATTGATTGGAAAGGAATGGAATCCTGAGGACTGGAATGGAGCCATATGGGTTAATGATGATGACAGTGGGGACATTGAAACCCTAAATTCTGCTGAGCCTTTGCCAGATAAACCTGTAACAGTCTGCCCTGAGGAAACAGCTATCAGACCTCCAATCTGCTAAGGAGTCTGCCATCCAACCTCCACCTGAAGAGATTAATCCTGTTCCATCATGAAATTGCATCAGAATACCCTGAGGTGATTGGTTTACAAGAAACTTCTAATCCTTCTCATTTCCCACCCCATCACCCTTCTTTTCTTTCAGACCTATGACTAGACTCAAGTCCGAACAGGCCCCAAAAGGTAAAGTACAAAGTGCGACCTATGAGGAATTACAATGTACTCCAAAAGAACTGCATGAGTTTTCCAATTTTTCTAGACAGAAATCAGAAGAATATGAATGGGAATGGGTAAAGTTGGATCAGGCTCAATTTACTGATATGGACCTACTGGGCAGAAGATTCTGGATTCAGAGATATAGCTCAAGGAGTTACAAAGGGCTCTAACAGTTTGTTCAGGTGACTAGCTGAAACACAGATCAAAAAATGGCCAATGCTGCCTGAGGGCGAGATGCCAGAATTGCCCTGGTATACTGTAGATGAGGGAATCCAAAGGCTTAAATTGGAATGGTAGAATGGATTTACCATGTAAGACCTGCCAAGCAAAACAAGGAATGTCCAGAGGACACACCTTTCCCCAGGACTGTGAAGAATAAATTTGTGAGACTAATTCCATCTTCCCAGAGGAGCTCTGTGGTTGCTCTTCTCCGTAGGTCAGCTTTTACCTTTGGAATTGGCTGTCCTTAATTAAGGATCCTTAAATACTATGGGGATGATTGGACCCCAGACTGGCAAAAGCCGAGCACTTAATCACCACAGACAAGGTAGGCGTGGCTGTCACAATGAATGGCAGGCTCAAAGCAGTAATCAAAATAGTCTGAGTTACAGAGACCTATGGCATTGTCTAATGGATCATGGGGTACCTAGAAATAAAACAGATGGGCAGTCTACTAAATTCCTACTTGATCTGTGTAAGCAGAAGAGTTAAGGATAGAGCAAACAACAGTCTTAACTTGAATTACAGAAACAGAGATTTGGACCCTTAATCAATTCCAAGACGTGAGAGAGTTTATGGACCCATAGCCCCTTCAGTCACAGGAAGGACCCTGTTACACTGCCAAAAATATATATTATTATTCTTCCTCCTAGTCTTCCCCAAAGAGACTCATGGCTTTTACCAGGGTGTCTGTGCATTAGGTAAAAGGAATTGAAGCCAGACATTTTGGGAACTAAGAGACACTGGCTCAGATGTGACATTAATTCCAGGAAACCAAAAAAGTCATTGTGGTCCACCAGACCTCAGATTAGGGGCTTATGGCCGTCAAGGTGATTGATGAAGTTTGAGCTCAGGTCCATCTCACAGTGGGTTCAGTGGGTCCCTGGACTCATTCGGTGCTTATTTCCCCAGTTCCAGATGCATAATTGAAATAAACACACTCAGCAACTGGCAGAATCCTCACATTGGCTCTCTGACTTGCGGAGTGAGGGCTATGTCGTTTGAAAGGCCAAGTGGAAGCTACTAGAACTGCCCCTACCTAGCAAAATAGTAAGTCAAAAGCAATACCAGATTCCTAGAGGGATTGTAGAGATCAGTGCCACCATCAAGGACTTGAAGGATGCAGGGGTGGTGATTCCCTCCCACAAGACATCTCACTGGTCCATTACATTGAAGATATCATGCCGATTGGACTTAGCAAGAAATAGCAACTATGCTAGAGTTACTGGTAAGGCATTTGCATAAGAGAGGATGGGAGATAAATACAACAAAAATATTGAGGGCTTCCACCTTGGTGAAATTTCTAGGTTCCAGTGGTGTGAGGCACGTCAAGGTATCCTTTTTAAAGTGAAAGATACACTGTTGGATCTGGCCCTCGTATGACCCAGAAAGAGGCGCAACGCTTAGTTGGCTGCTACGGATTTTGGAGACAATATGTTCCTCATTTGGCTGTGCTACTCCAGCCCATTTACCAAGACCAGAAAAGCTGCTAGTTTTGAGTGGGGACCAAACTAGAGGAGACTCTGTGACAAGTCTGGGCTGTTGTGCAATCTACACTGCCACTTGGGCCATAGGATCCAGCAGATCCAATGATGATGGAAATGTCAGTGGCAAACAGAGATGCCGTCGGAAGCCTTTGGCAAGCCCCTATAGGAGAATCACAACACAGAGCCTTAGGATTTGGGGGCAAAGCCCTGTCATCCCCTACAGATAACTATTCTCCTTTTGAGAAACAGCTTTTGACCTGCTACTGGGCCTTAGTAGAGACCAAACGCTTAACCATGGGCCACCAAGTTATATCTACATAAAGTTGGGCATGCACAGCGGCACTCCATCATAACTTGGAAGTGGTATATATGAGACAGGGCTTGAGCAGGTCCTGAAAGCATAAGTAAGTTACATGAGGAAGTGGCCCAAAATCCATGGTCAGGACTCCTGTCACATTACCTTCTCTTTCCCAGCCCACAGCTGTGGCCTCTTGGGGAGTTCCTTACCATCAGTTAACTGAGGCAGAGAAAAGTCAGGCCTGGTTTACAAATGGTTCTGCACAATTTGCAGGTACCATCTGAAAATGGACAGCTGCAGCTCTGCAGCCCCTTCCTGGGGCTTCCCTGAAGGACAGTGGTGAGAGCTAATCCTCCCAGTGGGCAGAACTTTGAGCAGTGCACCTGGTTGTTCATTTTGCTTGGAAACAGAAACGGCCAGAGATGCATTTGTACACTCACTCATGGGCTGTTGCCAGTGGTTTGGCTGGATGGTCAGGATCTCGGAAGGAACACGATTGGAAAATTGGTGACAAAGAGGTCTGGGGAAGAACTTTCTGAGTGGGCAAAAAACATGAAAATATTTGTGTCCCTCATGAATGCTCACCAGAGAGTGACTTCAGCAAAGGAAGATTTAAATAATCGAGTGGTAAGATGGCCCTTTCTGTGGATAGCATCAGCCTCTTTCCTCAGCCGCTCCTGTCATCGCCCAATGGGCTCGTGAAAAAAGTAGCCTGGTGGTAGGGACGAAGGCTATGCATGAGCTCAGCAACATGGACATCCCTTCACCAAGGCCTAACTGGCTACAGCCACTGCTGAGTGTCCAGTCCGCCAGCAGCAGAGACCCACACTAAGCCTCCGATATGGCACCACTCCCCAAGGTGATCAGCCTGCTATCTGGTGGCAGGTTGAATACATTGGGCCACTTCCATGATGCAGGCAACAGCGATTTTTTCTAACTGGAAAAGACACTTTTTCTGGATATCAGTTTCCCTCCCTGCATGCAAAGCTTCCGCCAAAACTACCATCCATGGACTTTCTGAATGTCTTATGCACCATCGTGGTATTCATCACAGAATTGCATCTCATCAGGGGACACACTTCACAGCAAATAATGTGCAAGAATGGGCACATGCTCATGGAATTCACTGGTCTTAACGTGTTCCCCATAATCTGGAAGCAGATGGATTTATAGAATGGTAGAATGGGTTTTTGGAGACTCAATTGTGGTTCTACCTAGGTGGCAATACCTTGCAGGGCTGGGGCAATGTTCTCCACGAGGCTGTGTATGCTTTAAATCAGCATCCCCTCTGTGGTTCTGTTTCTGCCATATCTAGGATTCACTGGTCCAGGAATGAAGGGGTGGAGATGGGAATGGCACCACTCACTATTACCCTAGTGAATCACTAGATCTGTCATTTTGCTTTCATGATAAATTCCTTTGATGCATAAAGGTTTTTTATTGTGATGTGGTTCCATTTATCTTTTCTTTTGTTTCTTGTGCTTTTGGTGTAAAGTCTAAGAAACCCTTGTTCCACACAATGTCCTGAAGACGCTTCTCTATGTTTTCTTCTAGAAGTTTTATAGTTTTGGCTCTTAGATTTAGGTCTTTGTTCTGTTTTGAGTTGTTGATTGTATATGGTGTGAGGTAGGGGGTCTAACTTCATCCTTTTGAAGATGATGATTCAGTTTTTCCAGCACCATTTGCTGAAGAGATTATTCTTTTATCAACTGAATGTTCTTTGTCCCTTTGTCAAAAATAAGTTGCCACAAGACAATGTGGAAAAAGAAGGTGAAAACTGAAAATACCATACTTTCTAAATTGTATAAAGAAAAAATCTGTCAAAAAGTAGCGTGGTAAGGGAGGCATGCCAATGGTGGTTATTACTCTAATGACCCATGTATTTTTTGGATTTTCTCTGTTCACTCCTTTTTATTACTTGAAAATAATTAAATAAAGGCATTTTTTAATAGTTAAAAAATCAGTTGGCCATAAATGTGAGGGTTGATTTCTGAACTCTCAGTGCAATTCTGTTGCTTTGTATGTCTTCTCTTGTGCCAGTACCATGCTATTTTGATTATTGTACCTTTGTAATTAGTTTTAAGATTGGGAAATGTGAGTCCTCTAACTTTGTTCATTTCTTTTTAATATGGCTTTGGCTATTTGGTGCCTCTTAGCCTTCCACATAAATTTAATGATTGGCTTTTACTTTTACTTTTGGAATATTTATTAGGATTGCATTGAAACTGTAAATTGCTTTCAAGTAGAATTGACATATTAATGTTTAGCCTTGCATTCCATGAAGACACAATGTCCTTTCATTTCTTTAGGTCTTCATTGATTGCTTTAGCAATGTTCTGTAGTTTTCTGTGCATAAGTCCTTTACATCCCTGGTTAGATTTATTCCTAGATGTTTGATTCTTTTAGTTGCTATTGTAAATGGATTTTTTTCTTGATTTCTTCTTCTGAATGTTCCTTGCTGATGTGCAGAAACACTACTGGTCTTGGAGTGTTGATCATGTACCCTGCCACTTTGCTGAATTCATTCATTAGCTCTAGGGGCTTTTTTGTGTATTTTTTCAAGATTTTTTGTATGGAGAATCATGTCTTCTGCAAATAAGCTGAGTTCTACTTCCTCCTTTCCAATTTGGATGTCTTTTATCTTTTCCTTGCCTAATTACTCTGGTTAGTACTTCCAGTACAATGTTGAGTAACAGTGATGACAACGGGCATCTTTGTCTTGTTCTTGATCTTAGAGGGAGATGTTTCACTCTTTCACCATTAAATATGATGTTAGCTGCTGGTTTTTCATTTGTGCCCTTTATCACATTGAGGAACTTTCCTTCTATTCTTGGTTTTTTAAGTGTTTTTATCAAGAAGTATTGTTAGATTTTGTCAAATGCCTTTTCTTCCATCAATTGAATTGATGGTTTTTTTTCCTTCATTCCATTAATATGGTGAATTATGGTGAAACACCTTGCATGCCAGGGATACATCCCACTTGATTATGGTGTATAAGTCTGTTTACATGCTGTTGGATTTGGTTTGCTAGCATTTTGTTGAGGATTTTTGCATCTATGTTTAGGAGCATCACTGCTCTGTACTTTTATTTTCTTGTGGCTTTTTTATTTGACTCTGGTTTAAGGGTGATGTTGCTCTCACAGAATATTCTAGGGAGTGTTCATTCAGTGTTTTGGAAGAATTTGAGCAGGATGGTGATGATAATTCTTGGAATGTTTGGTAAAATGCCCCTGTGAAACCATGTGGTCCTGAGCTTTTCTTTGTTTGAAGATTTTTGATGATTCAGCCTCTTTAGTAGTTATGGATTTACTGAGATCTTCTGTTTCTTCTTGAGTCAGTGTAGGAAGTTGGTGTGTTTTTTTTTTACTTTTTCCATTTCATCTAGGTTATCTAATTTGTTGCCATCCAGTTGTTCATAGAATCTTCTTATATTCCTTTTTCTTTCAGTGCAGTCTGTAATAATGTCCCCCATTTCATTTCTTTCTTTTTTTTTTTTTTTTTTTCATACTAATGCATTCATACAGTATTTGTCCTTTTGTGCCTGGCCTGCCTCACTCAACATAATGTACTCCAGATTCATCATGTTGCCATATGCTTTATGACTTCATTTCTTCTTACAGCTGCATA
>JAKSZT010054202.1:1347931-1382100 GCA_026826555.1 Tolypeutes matacus | reverse complement strand
TGTTGTGGCTTTGTAACTCCCCTTCTCATAACCTTCAACTCATTTTTTAAAGCCATACAAACAGGGCTGCCCTGCCTCATAGAGTACTTGCCTCCCTAGTTCCCTCAACCATCCCTCTTCCAAAATAATTTTGAGACCTCCCCACTGTTTCACTCCTCTGTTTTATAGACACAAAAGTTACTTTTGCTGGAAATTAATTCATCATTAAAAGCTTACTGCCATAGTTGTACGTTTATGCCCTGAACTAGAAGCATTCATCTATTATGTATTAATGTAGCCCAAGACTTTTAACTTCTTTCAGCAGCATTGCTGTGGGCTCATGTTAGCCCTGATGACAAAAAAAAAACTATTCATATATGGGGGTTTGTTTGATTTTTTTTGTATCTGAGCTCATGTTAATCTATGCCTGCCTATCATATACTTAATGTACAGTTATAAAAAAATTTAACCTCATTACATAAGCTTATATTTATTTTTGTTTAATTTTATCTACTTAATTGATCTCGCATGCTAGCCTGTTGAGATTAGTTTAAATTTTGATTCTTTTATCTAAAATATTAGATGTCTCTGCAGCCTTTGTTCTAAAATTAAATAAGCACATATTCACTTTCTTCAAGTCACAGAATTGTAGAATTTTCTATTTAAAAGGGATCCAAAATATCATAAAACTCAGCATCTTTATTTTAGGAATCTTAGGTCCAGGCAGAATAAATAACTCTCCCAAGTTGCCCCAGCTGATTGACGAAGATTAGAATCTGAAAAAGAGGATTGGTGAGCAGGACTGTGAGCCAAGCCTGAAACATAATTCCTTACCAGATTAGGCAGCACACTGGGGGTACAATTGTTCAACTATGATCAAGCAAGCATCACCCTCCGTTTTATCTGCAGGTACTAACGTAACTTGGTGAAACCTAACCAACCTTAACACTATAAGACCAGAAATAAAGTTGCCTTGGAATGACTTGTTTTTATTGACCCATACTGGCTACATCCATTCCATACATACTAAGTGTATTAGCCAGCCAAAAGGGTGCTGATGCAAAATACCAGAAATCAGTTGGTCTTTATAAAGGGTATTTATTTGGGGTAGAAGCTTACATTTACCAGGCCATAAAGCATAAGTTTCTTCCTTCACCAAAGTCTGTTGCCACGTGTTAGAGCATGACAGCTGCTGATGTTTGCCGGGGTTCAGGCTTCTTGGGTTCCTCTCTTCCCGGGGCTTGCCTGTCTCTGGGATCAGGCTTGCTTTGTGTCACAAAGCCAGCTGTAGACTGTCAGGCAAATGGCTTGCTTCTCTTCCCAGGGCCTTCTCTCTTTCCTCACGAACAGCTCCTCTGTATGCTACTTCCCAGGGCTCCAGCTCAAGACTCCACATCACAACTCCAACTCACAACTGCTCCAACTCTGTTCTTTGTCATGCCTTTTATATTTGATTCCCGCCCCACCAAGAGATGGAGCTTAACGCCCTACTAATGTGGCCCAGTTAATGCCCTAATCATAATTTAATCATGCCCAGATTAGCAGACCAGTTTACAAGCATGATCCAATATCTATTTTGGGAATTCATAATTACATCAAACTGCTACACTAAGCTACATTCATTTCTAAGTAATTAGTAAAAATATTTATATGATCCCATCTATAAATTTTTCCAAGGATTGATGGTGGTTTCTAAAATCCTTTTGAAAAATCAGATATTTCTGTTTTTATTTCAGTAAAACAAAAGGACCAATATATTTCAACACAAACAAACCCAATAATCTGAAATTTTAAAATGCAGCCAAGTAACAATTGAGTCAAAGAGAAAATCAGAAATAAAACAATAAACTATTTAGGTAATGTGAGGAATCGAACTTTGATGCCATTGTTATAATTACATGCAAATGTGTAGCTTTAAATGCTTTTATTGGGAAAAAGAGAGAATGATTGAATGAGTGAACGAATGAATCAGTGATTGAATGAATGAACCAAGCATCTAAACTTGGAAAACACTAGGAAGGAAATAACAAAGAAAATATAAATTAGAATATAGGAAAAAAAAAATTTTATAAAGTGAAAACTGATTCTTCGACAAAAATATAGGTATCTAATTTTTATTTCAAAAAGAGTAAAATAAACAAATATTAGAAATTTAATATCAGACCTAAAATAAATATACAGATAGAAAGGAAGCAAAGCACAATGGTGCCAAGATTTAAATACCAGGAGGAAAAAAGGGTGTAGAGAATTTTGAAAGAGGTAATAATGATTTTAAAAGCTTCAGAAAGGTTTCAGAAGTTGAATGAGAACAGGTCATAACACTGGCAATTAAGAAGGCATCAGGGACCAGACAAGCTCTTCCAATAGAGTATGGGTGAGAAAGCCAATGGATAAGAGGTAATAAGAGGCAGCAAGAGCCAATCATTTTCAGTTGCAGAAAGTGAACAGAAGAAAACCAAATGAAAGGGAAAGCCTAAGACCATGTAGACTGCTAGATAGAAGGCTAAAAAATGTACCGAGGGACTGTATAACGCAGTGAAACCTCATGTGAAATACAAATATGGGTGATATTGCATAAATAAGGCTTTTTACAAAATATAAGCACAAATGAACTAGAGAGAGGGAAATAGAATAGCAGCTATGTACAGGAGGGGAAGCATAGAGAGACTGAGAGGTGATGATTTTTGTTTGTTTGGTCAGTTGGTTTTGGTTTATTATTATTATTATTATTATTATTATTATTATTACTGGAATAATGAAAATGCTCTAAAAATGATTGAAGTGATAACTGCACAACTATATGATTATACTGAATACTGTTGATTATACACTTTGGATGGATTTATACTTTATTAATATGTATCAATATCAAGAGAGTATGAGGAGGAGGGTATTACTGGGCCACATGCTGTTTAATGACCATTCTTCATGGATGGTAAAAATTAATTTGTATTTGTAGATATATTATGAAATAAAGACAATAAAATTTTAAAAAAAAGGAACCAACAGTGAAGCCAGGTTGGAGTTGGGATCTGGTACATGTAGTTTGAAGGGATTGTTAAATCTTGAGAAAATGCCCCTGTTGCTACTGATTCAACCTGCCAAATGAAGTTGTGCCAAAAGCAAGTTCTTGACATTATTTCAAAACAACCCCTCTTTGGTAGTTTGAGACTGTCTGGACCCCAGAAAAGATGATGTCCTTAGAGCTAATCCATTCCTGTGGGTGTGAACCTACTGTAGATGGGACCTTTTGATTAGATCACTTCCACTAAAGGCCTTTGATTAGGTTACTTCAGTAAGGTGTGACCCAGGTGGGTCTTGATCCTCTTACTGGAATCCTTTATAAACGGGATGAATTCAGACAGACAGAGAGAAAAGGCCCAGGAGCTCAGAGAGGAACCCACAGACACTGAAACTGAAATCAGCAGAGCCTGAGAGAGAGAAAGCCAAGGTGGGGCAGTGAGAAGCTGAAATCAGCAGAGCCTGGGAGAAAAGGCAGAGACCAGCAGCCGTGTCTTCAGGGAAAGAGCTTTGCCAGATTCCCTGATCTGGGCATTTTCCTCAGCCTCGAAACTGTAAGCTTTTAAGTTAATAAATAAATCCTCATTGTAAAAGCCAATCCACTTCTGGTATATTGCCTTGGCAGCCTTTAGCTCAAGGAAACACCCTCCTAGATGGTACTGTTTTTAATAACAATATGTAATAGACAGTAGTAATGAAAGACTCGGATTATACAGAATTGGTTACTCGCTATATTTGATATTCAATTTCTTCTTTACTCCACAGTCCTCCTGCTATTTATTTCAACATTATTTATTTACTCATTGTACTCCATCTTTAATCCCATCCAGTTCTCTCTGTCCATCATATATCTGGTAACTGCATTAACTTTCATTAATTTAGCATACATGACTTAATAGTACACATAACTGCCAATATTAACAGTTACAAATCACTTAGTGTTTCATGTGAAGAATGCTGCTATTCATATTTCAGATATAAATTAGCTAACTTTACTTAGGTCATTGGCATGAAAATTGTTGTGCCTAGAAAACAAACAGTGGACAGCATGCTTTCCCTAGAAGCATTTGGTTTACAATAGTTTTTCTACTGATAATAAATAGAGTCACCTGGAGCAGTTCTTTTGAAAAGAAAATACACTTCTGAAAGCTATTGGTAGTAGATGGGGGTGGGGGAATCATTAAAAACAAAAAAATGTTCAGAAAAGGAAAACAGTGCCAATCCCCTTTTAAGAGCTATTCGGATGAAGAATTGCTGAGCCTGGGCTTGATCTGCATGCTTTTGGTGATTAGGAGTAATGAAGATGCATTAACCATATTCTCCTGATAATGCTCTAGCAGTTCCTTAGTGCTTTTATCAGCATTCAAATTTTACAGCTGGCAATATGGGAATTTGACTAGTACATTTTTGTTTAGAAAAAAGGGTAACAACATTATAACTTGTCATACTTGTGAATTATAAATCTTGACTTGAAGACAAACAGAACTAAAATAAAACAGACTTCAATATCATGATAGTGCTTCTTTATACTAACACTCACAGGAAGTGGGACTGCAGACAGACTGCTGAGTGGAATACAGTGCCAAAGGTGAATGCCTCTTTCATCCAGAATTTACGAGTTCTCTTCATTTCAGTCTTTCTTTTTCTCTATAAACATATACTGAGTGCCTTCTTTGTAGCTAACCGCATAGTATCTGTAAAATGAGAATGCTCTTCTTCATTAGAAAGTAGATGGAAACCAAAAGTAAGTACATATAATCACTGCATGTCATTATCTCCATTAGGAAACCTTATTTTCAGTAATTTTGGAAAGGACTTTAAATGGTTCAATTTTTTAGAGATGAAACTTGATGCAAAAGGAGCCATTTGAAAAATGATTTTTCCACATTTCGTTGAGTGCTAAATGAATAGATTTTTCTTTTAAAGAGCTGAATTCCAGGTTTTAAACTTGATTTGTCAAAACTCCAAAGCATTATAAGTCTCCAATACCTTGCCCATGATGTTAGCTAGTACCACTCGAGAAAACATTATGGAAGGAAGAAGCAGGGTGTTCTTTCCTTTTTATTATAGAACTATGGATCAGTCTTGTTTTAGAGCTTTATCCAGTAATGCCAAGGATACAGCTGTCATATGTTGAAAGCAGGAGAATTACTATGTAAGTGCTGCCAGGTAGATGAGGGAGAATGAAATGATAGTAAAACTTAAGATAACTAAATTCAAATAGGTGGATCCCTCAAACTTGATTTGTAGTTTCTCACGTCTATGAAAAAGAAGCAAAATGTGAGGAATAAGCTTCTATTAGTGATTTGGGCAATAAAAATACAAACTTCAATATTGTCTGGAATTGAACAACCTCCTACAACTACATTAATTTATAATCATAATTGGTCTTCAGAATAACAGCCGTGAGATGCAGAATCATCTGGAAAGTAATAGTTCATTTAACAAATGTTTACTTGGTGTCCTCCGAAGCAGTTAAAGCACAGGAGCTGGCAAGCCACGGAGGCTGGGAGAGGAGGTGTGTGAGGAAGAGGGGAGTGGAGGGAGGCCATTGCTGCTGAGAGGTGGAGTAAAGAAAGCATGGACCTTTGGATCTGCAGTGGGAAGTTCTTGACGACCTCAAGCCGTGGTTTCAGAGCAACAGCAAGGCCACACAACAAGACTTAGGGGGCCAGAGATTGTGGAAGCTAAGTAGCAAGTTCAGACCCCTCCTTCACAAACTAGGTTGTGAGTAGAAAAAGAAATGGCATGGTAACTGGAGAGAAATGAGGGCTCAGGGGGAAAAGTTGTTTTGTACACACACACGTGTATATATACGTATATGTAAATACACACATAAATTTAAATACAGTCTGTGTCTGTATGCTAATGGGAATAGTACAGTAGAGAAGGAGAAAACGGTGATGCAGGAGAGGACTGTAGGAGCAACAGTCCTCAAAGCTTGAAGGAGATGGGGGGATGGGATCCAGAACACATGGAGAGGCTGGCCGCGATCAGGAGCAGGGACTCTTGTTGCACTGTGAAATGTGGAAGTATACACTGCAGATGGGTGCAGTTGCCATTTAACAAACATTCATAAAGCATCCTCAGTGTGCTAGATACTGGCAACTTAACATTCAGATGGGAATTGGTGGAGATAGACAAACAAATAAGTGAAGTATGTAAAATGTGTCCGGTGAAAAGAGCTGCCAAGAAAAGTGAAGCAGGGAAGTGTGGTGGAAGGAGGAGGGCACAGTGCCGGGGTAGGGGTGGGTGGGTTGCAGCTTAGTGAACTAGGCATTTGGCATAACTATGAATGACTTCAGGACTCTCAGGCACATTGTTACTCAAAATCGTGTTAAACTTGGTCTGGTCCCCACCGACCAGGGCTTGTGAGAAATCCCCTCAGCCTTGTTTCACCCTTCTGTTGCCACTCCGGGCTTACCCGGCTCTGTATCTCATCACAGGTTTTAGCCATACATCTATCAATGTGATGATTTCATTAATATATCTCTCCTCGAGTAACCTAGAAGCTTCATGAGGGGAACTGTGTCTGCTTTGGACACTCGTTTCTCCAGGACCCACATGGTGTTGGCACATAATAGATTGAGTAAATGAATGAGAAGCAATAAGACTTTTCCATAAGCCACATTTGTAAGAATCTCAGTATTTTACTATTCTGTGGTCACCTTTAAGTTTTCACTTCTCACTTTGTATAGCTGACTTAGTAAATGGCCTTTTTCAAAGTAAGTAAGCTATGATTTTTTACCAATGGAGTTGTGAAATAGAGTTGTCCTGTAATTTAAATAATGTCTCTCCACTCGATTTCTGCTTTATTTTGCAGGACCAATGCCAGAGGTGCACCCCTGAATATAAATAAGGTCTCTAATAGCCTGATTAATTTTGGAAGAAAGTTGATTTCCCCAGCCGTAGCCCCAGGCAGCGCGGGCGGCCCTGTACCAGGTGGGAGTAGCAGCAGCGCCCCCACTGCTGTGATTCCCTCCCGGACCTCAGCAGAGGCCCCGAGGCATCATTTACAGCAGCAGCAGCGGCTGATGAAATCGGAAAGCATGCCAGTGCAACTGAACAAAGGTAGGGGAACTACTAGTGAGCCTGAAGAAGCCACTGTCCACCTGTAAGGAGCCAACCTCCCGGAAATAGAGCCAAGGCAAAACTACTGTGAACTTTAACCCTTTATAAGTTAGACTATCAGTTACTGTATTTTTCTTAATTAGGAACATTTTATCGGGTAATTTGTTAAGGTTGTTTTTTTTTTTTTTTTTTGACATTTATATCCTAGTATACTTAAAATTATGTCTTATGGATACCAAGACAGTATAATGGCATAGACGAGCAGAACACAGAATTTGAGATCAGCTGCAAACTTTGTATGATAATGCTTCTGACTAGAAGAAAATCTGAAATGGGAAGTTCTCATCCCAGGGGAGTTATTGGTTATAGCATTCGTCAGTGAGTTGCGGTGACTTGGAGGCAGTGTGCCACCAGCCTTGCAATCTCTTATCCAGCAGCTTTACCTCTGAAGAAGACAAACTGGAACCTTACAGGGAGGAAAAAAATCCAAACATTATCTCAAGCACCCGAAATAAGAGCCTGCATCCTTGCACGAGAAGTGAGAACCGCAGAATGTTAGCGCACAGGAAACCTGAGAGAGCACGTGGCCCACCTCTCTCATTTGATGAGTGAGGGCACTGGCTCCAGAGAGCAGGTGACCTGCCCAGGGCCACACAGCTTCTTGGTAGCACCTGCACCTTTCCTCAGGGAAGCTCCTTTCCACTTCAGGGCTCTTTCCAGTGCTCCGTTTCCCTCATGTACTCTACTGCTGAGAAATTCCTTTCAGTTCTTACTCAGAACCTTTATGCTCTTTATTTCTTCTAAGAGACATAATGTGTTAGGGCCCCCTTTTCATAGTAGATTACAAACAGCTGCATTTAATTTTAGTGGTGGGGTCTGCTGTCTATCCTATAGAAGTAAGAAATAGTAACATGATGGCAGAAAATCTATAAAAAGCAGTCCTAAGGCTCATAGCACATGGTAATCTGGGGCCATTTAGTGTCAGAGCACACTTCCTCACACACGCCTCGTTCATGTCTTCATGGGCTCCCTGCGTTGTAACAGTACTCAGGAGGGAGTGTTGGCAGTGACGGTAAGAATGAGTCGGTAAGAGTCCCCAAGCTGCGTTCCATGGACTCTGTTTAAGAAGGGATTGCATCCAAAATTATTAAAGTTTTTAAGTATTGGCGTTTAAGGTAGTAAACTTAGCTTTAATAGACTTTATTCCCCGATGCTGCGAAATAATGAGCATTTGTCCGCGTGTGTGTGTGTTGCTTCATTGGTTACATCATTTTATCTCTGATATTTCTTTGCCTATATGAAATTCTAAACTTTATATAATTTAGCATTTAATTTTTATTAGAGCATTCAGTTATCTTACATAAGAATATCTCATGTAAAATTATGTTCTTTTTTTTTTTTCTTTTTTTTTAATGTAGAGCTATCACACTTGATTTAAAGAAAAGGAAACTTCAAATCATTAACATATTGTAAATGTATTTTAATGCCTGGAGACATGCCCACTTCCAGAATGGAAATGAATGTTATTTTATATATTTCTTAATTGTACTGTTTTATTGTTCTAAACAAATATGATTTCAATATTGCTTTGATAACAAGCTGTAGTCAGTAGTAATTCTAACTGATGGCAGGCAAATGAGTCAGAGAATCTCTTAATGCCGAAGCTTAAATTTTCTGAGGAACCAAGCCAAATGACTACGGAAATATAAAGTTGTGTCTCTAAGGAAATGTCAAGTATTAATATCACAGTACGTGAGAAAAGAAGTGCGTGGAGGTGGAACCATTGATGAAAATTGAGTCCCCGGGTATAAGGAGACAGCAGCACACTCAAGCAGAGTTTTGGGAGCACGCGTATCACTAGGGCATTCTGTGACTGATCCCTTTACTGAGAGAAAGGGGCCTTGCCTGACAGCCCCTCTGCCTTATTTCTGGTTCATTCCTCTCATGTCAGTTTATCAAAAAAACCTTTTCTGCATTCATATTCAAAGATAAATATTCTTGCTAATGCCCCTCCTGTAAAAAGGTTTGAGTAAAATAGTGTAAAAGACAAAGAGAACAGTTGATAGAAGTAGAACCTGGTGTAGCTAATGCTCATCTCCATCCACCCAGGTCGGCGTCCCGAGTGTAAATCTGAGGCGCTGAGCCTCTGCTTCCTTGCCCTCAAACACGAGATCTGGACTGATGCCTCGGGAGCCTCACGGCTCTAGAAATCTATGGTTCTTTTGGTGAAAGATGTGTCTGTTAACTCGGATGAAGAATAATTCCCCAACATTGGTTCTTTATGCGGGTCTCTCCCTCAAGTCATCTGACGCGTCTTCAGCGTGCCACGTGGTCCCAGAGGCGAGCGAGCGCAGTGGTCGCTGCTGGGGAGGCTTGGGTGGGGGTGTGACTCCTGACCATCTCAAAGCACTCATCCACCCTGGCCTCTGAGGAGGGCCGTCTGGGAGCCTCTGTGGGTGCCCTGCCAGAAAACTGGGAAGCTGTTTTGAGGAATGGTTCTTTATAAAGATGAAAATGCTTATGATTTTCATAGTTCAGTTAATTCTCAATTTTTTGCACTTATGTTAGGGAAAGTTGCATGGAAAATCCAAAATTCACATATGTGTTACTTGAAATGCGTTCTGTGGTTTGAATATGTATTCAAGATGCGGTAGTGAAGAGAGGAACAGGCAAAACATATTCCCCCATAATTTTCTTGGTGGTATTTAATATCAAAATGAGCTTTTAGTCTCTAAATACACACTGATAGGTTATCTGGAAGCAGCAGAGAAAAATGGGTAGCAGCAAATACACAGAAAGTGGGCACACCATTTATCAGGACTATATTATGAAAATCCAGAACCTGATTAGTTCCGTTAAAAGCTCTTTGTCACGTATTTGAGGTATGTACGTATTTATAGATTTTGTTTCAGTTTTAGGAGAATGTAAATGTAGATACTGTTAATTATTAGGGAGGATATAATTATAACCCAACAATTTCCTAATGAGCTGGCCGTGCTGTAAATCATAACTGTAGTAGTAGTCAGGGCGCCATGGGTGTGTGATGTAATTCTAAAATTGATTTTTTTACTATTGTATAAAAACTAGAGGGGACACAAGCCTCTTATCATACATTATCATACATAGGTAATGTATGATAGAAGGCATTTTTTTTTCAGCTTTTTGACACCAAAATAGGGCTTTCAGATTGTGATATATCTAAAGGATTATTCTATTGACAGTGAGTGTCCTCTCTGTTGAACTTTGTCCTCCAAGAAGGAAATCAAAGAACCAGAAACTCTTTCTTCTTAATCTTGATGCTCCACTAAATTCTTTGCTACATCTCCTGTTATGGTCCCTTTTTGTCACTTTCCTAATGCTCTTAAAATGTCCTCTTTTCCCAGCTATTTCTTTTGTCTGTATTTTTTTTTCCTTTTTTTTTTTTTTTTTTTATTCTGAATGCTTCTTTATTTTAAGCATTTACTACAATTCCAATTTTTAAACTGATATCTTGCTGGTAATAAGTGTACAAAGCTTAAAGGTTATGCATTTCACAGGTTTATTTTTACGTGTTGACATTTATCAGTACATGTGGTAACATGAAATCTTTTCACTATTTAATATGAAATTAAAACTGATAAACAGCTTAGGTTTTTATCTTATCACTGAAGAAATTGGTTTCAAGTCTAGTTAAAATAAATTTTGTCTGATATAGGAGGATATCAATTTTAGAAGAATGCCTATTTCTTCATAACTGACATTTCCTTTTAAAAATAGTTTATATTAATTTTTAAAGCATTTACTGTGTTTTCTGTTGTACTTTATTTTTAGTAATTAGGTTCATAAAATAGCAGAGGATTATGTATGAAAGAAAAGTAATGTTGATTATTTCCTCTTTTCTTATGACATGCAGATAATGTAGTTACAGAAAGTGATGTTCAGACCCCTGCTCCCGCCCAGGCTCTCACTGACCTCCAAAGACAGCTGCCGGGCGGCGGGGCGGTCCTGCCTGCAGTTCCCCGCCTGGCCCCTGCACCCACGCTGTTCACTGGGTCACTGCTGCTGCTCAGCCGCTTAGTGGCACTGTTGGTTAGGACAAAAGCCTCTCGTCAAAGCCTGGTGACTGAATGGGCGGGCATCGGGGTTTTCTTTCCAGTGTGCACCGGCCTCTTTCCTTGCATCCCGTGAGTCCCCCTCTGTGCTTTGGCCTTCTTAGTACTCCATCTTGTGTGGCATAAGGAGTTCATAAGGAGGTGTTCTTTTTGTTGCACAGGTACTCTCTGATGGTATTTAACCATTTAGTTCTGAGATAAGACATTTGTATGCTGTGATTAACCAGAGACACTTACTATATTACAACCTGATTTTGAAATAAGTTTTAAGTGCAAACTTGGTATTATGAATTATATTAACAGAATTGAAGGACAGTATGACAAACCTCTATATAGAGTAACCAGCAGTAACCTCTATATGGAATAGAGAGAGAACATTTTAATATCTTATCACTTTGTTCAAAATCTAGAAAAATAGTTTATTTAAGAAATGAAAAAATAGTAATCCATATTTGGCACCATTTAGGGAATTTTAAAACCTATAAATATTTAAAGTTGCCACATTAGTCCTTTATTAAGTTATCTTTTTATGAAATATGTATTAAGTGAAGCCTAGACTAATATCATCTATGAAGTCCCCTCTAACTTTACGAATCTTTTTTTTTTTTTTTTTTTAATTTTCCTATTTTTATTTTATATTTTAAAAGATGCTTAGATTGCATAAATGTTACACAAAAAAATTACAGGGATTCCCATATGCCCCACCTCACCCACCTCCCATAACCTCCCACATAAACATCCTTCATTAGTGTGGCTCATCACCTGCAATGGATATACACATCCTGGGGCTTTGCCACTAAGCATGGACCATAGTTCACATCGTAGACCACACTCTCTCCCACACAGTTCTGCATAGTATATGCTGACATAAAATGGCCTATATCTGTCATTGTAATGTCACTCAGGATAATTCCCAAGTCCTGAAAAAGCCCATGTATTACAACTGCTTTTCCCTCTCCCTGCCCTGAAAGCATCCATTCCCTCTCCCTGGCTCCACATCTATGTTGTAATTTCTTCCATTGCTTGAATCACAATCTGTCTACAACAGAAAACCAGTAAGTCCACTCTAGTCCACAGCTCTTCCCCCAATCCTGACGAGTCTGGGATGGTGATGTCCACTCCACCTCCCAGTGAGAGGGGGCTTATATCCCATGGATAAGATGGATGGGATTATCCTGCTGCAGCTGCAGACTCTCTCCATTCCCTGGGATGGCCGTTGTCCATCATCATCTCCTCACCAGGTGACTTGTGTGAGTCCATTGAGCTGTAGAGTAGGAGTTGCAGCTCCACCGAGATTCCAGGCACAGCTGGCACATGGGCAGGCCAAAGGCTTCAGTCTCTGGAAGTATACCTACAAACTCCAGCACCACATATAGGTTTGAATAGAAGGGACAGATGGACCATGTGCAGGGAGGACTTATTTGAGTCCAATTCTGTCACTCTCAGGAGCACAGATTCCAAAGTAGAGCCCACTGATAAGCCATCAATCTCTGGAGCTATCCCCCCTTTATAGGACCTGGGTGTCTCCGGAGCCCTCAGGAACCCCTCTGTGTGAGGTGATATCCACTTTTGTGTTCTATGAGATCCTACTGAGGTGTGCATAAGCGTTACCTCTGGGATGACCTCCCGACTCTCTTTGAAGTCTCTTAGCCATGTGAACTCATTTGTCTTTACCTTTTCCCCCTTTTATTCAAGGTCTTTTTCCAGTCGTATTGTTAGTTGGCACTTGGTATTAATCCCTCGTTGCCAAGGAGGCTCATCCCCAGGAGTCATGTCCCACGCTGGGGGGAAAGTAATGCATTCGTATGCTGAGTTTGGCTTAGAGAGAGGCCACATTTGAGCAACAAGGAGGCTCTCAGGTGGCAACCCTTAGGCACCCCATAACAGTAGGCTAAGTTTCAATTATAAGAGCAAGGACTCGTAAGGCTAGTCATCAATAACAAGAACCCATTAGTGGACCATCCTCCTTTGCCAGACACTGCCCCTGCACTTGGGGGACTGTTGCTGCTCCCTTGGAGAATGTGGCAGAGCTCTCCAGGCTGGGAATTCAGTATTGTCTCATTTATTGAGTGATTCTCCACCCACTTTGACCTTGCCCCACCCCTTGATCATTTGAACAATTTTATATATCTTTCATGAATATTCAGGTGAACTTCCTCCCTGAAACCCCCATCCCAGACACCCCCCACCAATGACCCTCTCCTGCCCCCGTTGTAACCCTTTTGTGATCTAAACCTTCCTTGAAGATGAAGCCCATATAATAGACAAATACAATTAATAGGAAAATGAAATAATAACGATAAGTTTAAATGTAAGAGATAAAATACATGGAAATTAAAAAAAAAAACACTAAAAAAATAAAATTAAATTAAAGGATTAGGATATTCAAAAAATGGGAAAAAACAAAAAAATTAAAAATTTTTTTTAACATTTTTTTCTTTTATCACTGCATTATCAGGTATCCAGTCTGTACTATGGCACCTTTCCCCTCTCACTCCCCAGTATCTCCCAAATTTTCATTTAATCTTCAAAGAAGTTTTAGGTCACAGCAAAGTCACACACAGAATACAAGAGACTCTCATATACCCAACCTCCTCCCCCTCTCCTCACCCCACATTAAAACCTTTTTGTATGTGGATGGTAGCATTGTTATAACTGTTATACAGACAGTGAAACATAACTACTAAACATTATAAATGGTTTACAGTATAGTTTACAATTTAGACGGTACTGTTTAATAATTTCTGTTGATAGTTACCATGTCCTGTGTCCATCACTGTAAAGTAATGAAAAACATTTCCCCTGACCACTAAGTACCCCCTGTTTGATCTTTTCTGTTCCTTCCTCCCCATCCCCCTGGGCCACATGACACCCCCCGTCTTGACTCATTGGATGACAAGATTCATAGTTACTTTACGAATCTTTAGTTCTAAGTCAGAATAAAGAGATGGCAGAATTAAATAAAATTCATGTCATGTGTTCCTTAATTTAAAATATTATATATTATAGTCATCCTAGTAAGATTAAAATATTATTCTAATAATGATATGTCTTCATAGAACCTATGGTTTTTTAAACAGAAAAAAATAGGTTGGGATTAGGAGATGATTGATATATTGAGATCACTTTAACAAAAACACACGGTGGCGATAGAGGAGTGTGATCTCTCTAGTTCTGTTTCACAGGTACAGTTTCTGACTGTATTCTGGTAGTTGAATCAGATGACTTTTAAGAGCTTATCCAGCCTGGAAATTCCATGAAGAGGTGGTAACTGATCTACTCTTTACTATATGCTCCCATAATAAGGAGCACAGTAGCATGAATAATATAAAAGGACAGATAATCTCCAAATGATTTCTCTTTAGCTTTGTCAATTATTGCACTTAAATGCATAATCTGATATGATGAAAATTCACAGGACTTAAATTTGTTTGCTAAAGTTAAATTATGAGGGGACTGGGTGTAGCTTAGTGGTTGGGCACCATGAGGTCCTGGGTTCAATCCCTGTTACCTCCTTAATAAAAAATTTGAATTATGAGCCCCTCAGCCAATTTTTTGCCAAGTGTTTTGTTACCCTAATGTTGATTGTAGCAGAGCGATCCTTGGCTTCTCTGCAAGACATGGGGATGTCAGGTGCAATTTCGTCTTCCCTCTGTCTCCCCCAGGGCTGGTTGACTAGGGTGGAAACTTAAGCTCACGCACCAGCAACTTTCAGAACGTATTTGATATTTGATATCCCCTCCCCCCAAAAAAACATGAAAAGGTAGCGCTGTGTTAGACTGCCTTAATCTTACCTACATTTTAGTATTGGCATCAGTTTCAGTTTCATATAAGTGGCAGAGAGCTCTAAAGGCTTTTTAATTTTTTTTATTTCTTTTCTTTTTAATTGTAGAAGTTGTGAGTTTACAGAAAAATCATGTATAAAATACAGGGTTCCCATATACCACCCTGTTATTAACACCTTGCATTGGTGTGGTACGTTTGTTACAATTGATGAAAGCACATTTTTATAATTGTAATATTAGTTATAGTCCATGATTTAACTTAGGGTTCACTATTTCTGTTCTGTAGTTGCATGTTTTTTTTTTTATTCTAGTAACATATACAATAAAAAATTTCCTCTTTTAACCACATTCAAATACATAATTCAAAACTGTTAATTACGTTTGCAGTGTGATGGACCACTATCCATTACCAAAACTTTTACATCATCCCAAATAGAATCTCTGTACATTTTAAGCGTTAACTCCCTATTCCAGACTCTACCCCATCCCCTAGTAAACCTGTGTTATAGATTCTGACTCCGTGAGTCTGCTTATTCCCATTATTTCGTATCAGTGAGATGACACAATCTTTGTCCTTTTGTGTCTGGCTTATTTAACTTAGCATGATGTTGTCAAAGTTCATTCATGCTGTCACGTGTATCAGGACTTCATTCCTTTTTACAGCTGAATAATATTCCATTCTGTGGATATATCACATTTTATTTATCCATTGATCAGTTGATGGACTCTTGGGTTGGTTCCATCTTTTGGCAATTGTGAATAATGCTGAAATGAACATCGGCATGCAAATATCTGTTTGATCCCCTGCTTTCAATTCTTTTGGGTATATACCTAGAAGTGGAATTGCCAGATCATAGGGTAATTTTATACTTAGCTTTCTGAGGAACTACCTAACTATCTTCCATAGTGGCTGTACCAATTCCCAACAGCAATGAATGAGTGTTCCTATTTGTCCACATCCTCTCCAATATTTGTAATTTTCCATATTTTTAATAGGAGCCATTCTAGTGGGTTTGGAAATAGTATTTCATTGCAGTTTTGATTCCATTTCCCTAATGGCTGATGATATTGAGCATCTTTTAATGTGCTTTTTGGCCATTTGTATATCTTCTTTGAAGAACTATCCAAATTTTTTGCCCATTTTTAATTGGGTTTTTTTGTCTTTTTGTGGTTGAGCTGAAGGATTTCTTTATATATTCTGGATAGTAAAGCCTTATTCCAAATATTTTCTCCCATTGTGTAGGTTGTTGTTTTACTTTCAGGAAAAAGTCCTTTGAGGCACAAAAGTTTTTCATTTTGTTGAGGTCCTATTTATCTTATTTCCTCTTTTGTTGCTTGTGCTCTCAGTGTTAAAGTCTAAGAAACCATTGTCTAACACACAGTCCTGAAGATGCTTCCCTATGTTTTCTTCTAGGAGTTTGATAGTTCTGGCTCTTATATTTAGGTCTTTGATCCATTTTGAGCTGATTTTTGTATATGGTATGAAGTAGAGATCCACCTCCATTCTTTTGCATACAGAGATCCAGTTTTCCTCACATTTCTTAAAGAGACTGTTCTTTCCCAATTGAGAGTTATTTGCCCCCTTGCCAATGATCAGTTGTTCATAAATGTGAGGGTTAATTTTTTAAATATCAGTTGAATTCTATTGGTCTGTATGTCTTTCCTTTTGCCAATACCATGCTGTTTTGATTACTGTATTAGTTAGGGTTCTCTAGAACAAATGACATACCTGTAAATAGAATGAGATTTTGTAATATTGTCTAATGTCATGTGCTGGTGCATGATTCCAAATTCCATAGGTCAGGCTGCAGGGACTTGGATGAAGATCCTCGGTGACTTCCCCGGGAGATGCTGGCTGCCTGAAGTAGAGAGGGGAAGTCTCTCCTCGAATGCTGAAATTACTTCTCCTTTTAAGGCCTTCAACTGATTGGATGAGACATCATTCATTGCTGATGGCAATCTCCTCAGTTGATTGTAGATGTAATGAGCCATCTATGTAATCAGCTCACTGATGATTAAAGTCCATGGAATTCCCCTGTATTACAATTAGCCCAGTGCTTGCTTGACCAAACAACTGGGCACCATTACTGGCCATGTTGGCACTTGATCCTAACCATCATAGTACACCCCTTATCAACTTGGCAGCCGTACATATTACCTTAAACCATACTCTAAAGAAAAACAGTAACAGACATATATACATTTTTTCATCTAACAATCTCAACTGTCCTGCATACAACTGGAAATGTGCTAAATCCCTCTAAAATAGGGTGCAAGTCCTTGGGTAATAGTCACTATTAATCTTGACATCCTTAAATACATTAATTTTCACATCCTTAAATACTATGACTTAAAACTAATACAACTTATGTCATATAATAAGGGGAAAAGGATAGGGAAGAAAACAAAGATACTCATTTTATGTACATATACAAACATACTCCTAACAAAATAAGGAAGAAGTATTCATAGCCATCACAGTCCTCGTTTCAGTAATTGGTAATGTGGTCAGTTGAAGTTTATATTTATCACTACCTTCTTCCACTACTCAATCCATGTTGCCTTTACCTTCAGCAAGCAACTAAGCTGGCTGTGGTACTTTGCCTGGTGGGATGACCCATTCCTGAAGATTCTGGGCTCTTGTTAGTCCAGCCTGGATTGGGTTGTTTCCGTTTCCTAATGACTTTCATCATGGCATGGCAGTACTAAGAGACGCCCTAGGGAATCTCCTGTATTCCAGGCAAACTCTTCTTTACCTCCTTTGTGTAGTTGCAGTCAGGATCAATCACCTTGACAGTCAGGATCAATCACCCCAGCCAGTACACGAATTCCCTTCTTTGCCTGTTGATTCAGAGGAATGAGGAGTCCAAAGTGGCCAGGTGGTAGTCTTTTAACTTCCAGTTCAATGGAATCCTTGTTGTGTTTCCTGGTGCAAACACTCCTTCTTTTGAACTAAGACCTGTAGACCAGAAGAGCTTTAGGTTGGAGGTACAGGAAGCAAAAATTTTCCTTGTGGATCACTAGAGGTAATAGTGAGTGGTGCCACTCCCATTTCCACCCGGTGAAATGGGACCCATGAATCCTGGCTATGGGAGAAACAACACCATAGAGTGGGCACTGATTTAGAGCATACACGGCCTCTTGGAGAACATTGCCCCAGCTCACCTCGTTGGTGCCATAATTGAGTCTTCAAAAGGCCATTCCACCATTCTGTCAATCCATCTGCTTCCAGATAATAGGGAACATGTTAAGACCAGTGAATTCCATGAGCATGTGCCCATTCCTGCACATAGTTTGCTGTGTTGTGTGTCCCCTGATGAGATGCAGTTCTGTGGGGAATACCATGATGGTGCATAAGACATTCAGAAAGTCCATGGATGGTAGTTTTGGCAGAAGCATTACATGCAGGGAAGGCAAACCCACATCCGGAGTATGTATGTATCTTTTCCAGTTACAACAAATCACTGCCACTTCCATGATGGAAATGGTCCAATGTAGTCAACCTGCCACCAGAGAGCAGGCTGATCACCTTGGGGAGTGGTGCCATATCGGAGGCTTAGTGTGGGTCTCTGCTGCTGGCGGACTGGACACTCAGCAGTGGCTGTAGCCAGTTAGGCCTTGGTGAAGGGATGTCCATGTTGCTGAGCTCATGCATAGCCTTCGTCCCTACCACCAGGCTACTTTTTTCACGAGCCCATTGGGCGATGACAGGAGCGGCTGAGGAAAGAGGCTGATGCTATCCACAGAAAGGGCCATCTTACCACTCGATTATTTAAATCTTCCTTTGCTGAAGTCACTCTCTGGTGAGCATTCATGAGGGACACAAATATTTTCATGTTTTTTGCCCACTCAGAAAGTTCTTCCCCAGACCTCTTTGTCACCAATTTTCCAATCGTGTTCCTTCCGAGACCCTGACCATCCAGCCAAACCATTGGCAACAGCCCATGAGTGAGTGTACAAATGCATCTCTGGCTGTTTCTGTTTCCAAGCAAAATGAACAACCAGGTGCACTGCTCAAAGTTCTGCCCACTGGGAGGATTAGCTCTCACCACTGTCCTTCAGGGAAGCCCCAGGAAGGGGCTGCAGAGCTGCAGCTGTCCATTTTCAGATGGTACCTGCAAATTGTGCAGAACCATTTGTAAACCAGGCCTGACTTTTCTCTGCCTCAGTTAACTGATGGTAAGGAACTCCCCAAGAGGCCACAGCTGTGGGCTGGGAAAGAGAAGGTAATGTGACAGGAGTCCTGACCATGGATTTTGGGCCACTTCCTCATGTAACTTACTCATGCTTTCAGGACCTGCTCAAGCCCTGTCTCATATATACCACTTCCAAGTTATGATGGAGTGCCGCTGTGCATGCCCAACTTTATGTAGATGTAACTTGGTGGCCCATGGTTAAGCGTTTGGTCTCTACTAAGGCCCAGTAGCAGGTCAAAAGCTGTTTCTCAAAAGGAGAATAGTTATCTGTAGGGGATGACAGGGCTTTGCCCCCAAATCCTAAGGCTCTGTGTTGTGATTCTCCTATAGGGGCTTGCCAAAGGCTTCCGACGGCATCTCTGTTTGCCACTGACATTTCCATCATCATTGGATCTGCTGGATCCTATGGCCCAAGTGGCAGTGTAGATTGCACAACAGCCCAGACTTGTCACAGAGTCTCCTCTAGTTTGGTCCCCACTCAAAACTAGCAGCTTTTCTGGTCTTGGTAAATGGGCTGGAGTAGCACAGCCAAATGAGGAACATATTGTCTCCAAAATCCGTAGCAGCCAACTAAGCGTTGCGCCTCTTTCTGGGTCATACGAGGGCCAGATCCAACAGTGTATCCTTCACTTTAAAAAGGATACCTTGACGTGCCTCACACCACTGGAACCTAGAAATTTCACCAAAGTGGAAGCCCTCAATATTTTTGTTGTATTTATCTCCCATCCTCTCTTATGCAAATGCCTTACCAGTAACTCTAGCATAGTTGCTATTTCTTGCTAAGTCCAATCGGCATGATATCTTCAATGTAATGGACCAGTGAGATGTCTTGTGGGAGGGAATCACCACCCCTGCATCCTTCAAGTCCTTGATGGTGGCACTGATCTCTACAATCCCTCTAGGAATCTGGTATTGCTTTTGACTTACTATTTTGCTAGGTAGGGGCAGTTCTAGTAGCTTCCACTTGGCCTTTCATACGACATAGCCCTCACTCCGCAAGTCAGAGAGCCAATGTGAGGATTCTGCCAGTTGCTGAGTGTGTTTATTTCAATTATGCATCTGGAACTGGGGAAATAAGCACCGAATGAGTCCAGGGACCCACTGAACCCACTGTGAGATGGACCTGAGCTCAAACTTCATCGATCACCTTGACGGCCATAAGCCCCTAATCTGAGGTCTGGTGGACCACAATGACTTTTTTGGTTTCCTGGAATTAATGTCACATCTGAGCCAGTGTCTCTTAGTTCCCAAAATGTCTGGCTTCATTTCCTTTTCCCTAATGCACAGACACCCTGGTAAAAGGCCATAGGTCTCTTTGGGGAAGGCTAGGAAGAAGATTAATAATATTTATTTTTGGCAGTGTAACAGGGTCCTTCCCGTGACTGAAGGGGCTATGGGTCCATAAACTCTCTCACGTCTTGGAATTGATTAAGGGTCCAAATCTCTGTTTCTGTAATTCAAGTTAAGACTGTTGTTTGCTCTATCCTTAACTCTTGTGCTTACACAGATCAAGTAGGAATTTAGTAGACTGCCCATCTGTTTTATTTCTAGGTACCCCATGATCCATTAGCCAGTGCCATAGGTCTCCACGACTCAGACTATTTTGTTTGCTGCTTTGAGTCTGCTGTTCATTAATGCCCAGCTGTCTGTGGCGATTAAGTGCTGCCTCTTGTAGATGGAATGAATCATATATGCAATCAACTCACAGATGATTTATGTCATGAGATGTTCTCACAGTAATAATCAGGCCAGAGCTTGCTTGACCAAAAAAAGTGGGTGCCATTACCTGGCCATATTGACACATTAGCCTAACCATCACAATTACTGTGCCTGTTTAATAGTTTTAAGATTGGGGAGTGGGAGTCCTCCAACTATGCTCTTCTTTTTCAAGATGCCTTTGACTATTCATCACCTGCTACCTTCCCATATAAATTTGATAATTGTCTTTTTTTTTCTGCAAAGAAGGTTGTTGGAATTTTGGTTAGAATTGTGTTAAATCTATAAATTGCTTTGCGTGGAACTGATGTCTTAACAATATTTAGTCTTGCATTCTATGAACACAGAATGTCCTTCTATTTATTTAGGTCTTTGGTTTCTTTTAGCAATATTTTATAGTTTTCTTTATATCCTTGGTTAGATTTAGTCCTAGATATTTTATTCTTTTAGTTGCTATTGTAAATTGATTTCTTCTTCTGATAATTCATTGCTAGGGTATAGAGCCACTACTGATTTTGGGGTATTGATCTTGTACTCCGCCACTTTGTTGAATTCATTTATTAGCTCTAGGAGTAATTTCAGGATTTTTTTTATATATGATCATGAAATCTGCAAATAGGGAAAATTTTACATTCTCCTTTCCAATTTGGATGCCTTTTATTTCTTTTTCTTGCCTAATTGCTCTGGCTAGAACTTTCATACCTTGTTGAATAACAGTGGTAGCATTGGGCATATCTGTGTTGTCCTGATCTTAGAGGGAAAGCTTTCAGTCTCTCACTATTACATATGATATTAACTGTGAATTTTCATATATGCTTTTTATCATGCTGAAGAAGTTTCCTTCTATTCCTAGTTTTCCAAGTGTTTTTATCAAGAAGGGGCGTTAACTTTTGTCAAATGCCTTTTCTGCAACAATTTAGATTATCGTGTGTTTTTTTCCCCTTAATTTGGTTAATGTGGTGTATTACACTAATTGACTTGCTTCGTTGAGCCACCCTTGCAGACCAGGGATGAATCCCACTTGATCATGGTGTATCATCCTTTTAAAGAGCTGTTGGATTCATTTTGCTGGTATTTTGTTGAGGATTTTTACATCTATATTCAAGAAATATTAGTCTCTCATTTTATCTTTCTGTAGCATCTTTATTTGGCTTTGGTATGAGGGTGATGTTGCCCTCACGGAATGTATTAGGGAGTGTTCTTTCCTCTTCAATTTTTTGGGAGCGTTTGAATGAAATTGATGTTAATTCTTCTTCGAATGTTTGGCAAAATGCCCCTGTGAAGCCATCTGGTCCTGAGCTTTTCTTTGTTGGAAGGTTTTTGGTGGCTGACTCAGGTTCTTTACTAGTTTATTGGTTTATTGAGATCTTCTGTTTCTCCTTGAGTCAATGTAGGTAATTTGTATATTTTTCTAAACTTGACCATTTCATCTAGGTTATCTGATTTGTTGCCATATAATTGTTCATAGAATCCTCTTACAGTTCTTTTTATTTCACTATGGATTGCAGTAATGCCACCCTTTTCACTTCAGATTTTAGTCGTTTGTCAGCTCACAATCCTTCCAGCCTCTACCCATTACCGAAATCCAAAGCTGTTTCTACATTTTTGGTATTTGCAATAGCAGCACCCCACTCTCCTGGTACCAAAATCTGTTTTTGTTTCCTAGGCTGCTTAAGCAAATACCATGAAATGGTTTGACTTAACCAATGGGGATTCATTCATTCACCGTTTCGAGGCTGGGAGAATGTCCAGATCCAGGCACCATCAAGGCAATACCTTCCTCCCAAAGAGCAGCATTCTGGGGCAGTCTGCCCGTGATCACGGCTCCTCTGTCTCATGGCAAGGCATATGACGTTGTCTCCTGGTCTCTTCCTTCCTTCTGGGTTATGCTTCAGCTGCTTGCTTCTTGTGGCTTTCCCTTTCTCTGTCTGAATTTCATTCTTTTATAAAGGACTCCAGAAATAGGATTATGAGCCTTTTTGATTGAGGTGGGACACACCTTAACTGAAATAATCTCATTAAAAAGGTCCTACTTGCAATGGGTTTACACATACAGGAATGGATTAAGCTTAAGAACATGCTTTTCTTGGGCACATACGGCTTCAACCCACCACATTTGGGTCATACTTTTTTATCCATTCTGCCAGTCTCTGCCTTTGACTAGAGAATTTAATCCATAAACATATAAAGTTACTACTTATAATGCAGGGCTTTTTTCCTGCCATTTTGCTATTTAGTCTTTGTAAGTCTTATACCTCTTTTGGTCCATCAATTCTTCCACTAATGCCTACTTTCATATCTATTTGATTTTTTATATTGTACCATATTCAGTCCCTTCTCATTTCTATCTGGATATATTTTCTATGTATTTTCCCTGTGATTACCATAGAGTTCAAATTTAAAATCCCAAGTATGTAACAGCCATATTTGATACCGACTTCAGTAGCACACACATACACTGTTCCTATACCCCTCCATCCCTCCACCTTTTTTGTACTTGTTACAAATTATATCTCTGTACTATGTAAGTCCAAAACCATAGACTTTTCATTACTTTTGATGCATTTGCATTTTAGCATCTGTAGAATAGAATTAATAAGTGAACTTACATACTCAAAAATACAGTCGTACTGGCATTTACAGCTACCCAGGTGGTTACCTTTACGGGGGGTCTTTATTTCTTTATGCTGCTTGAGCCACTGTCCAGTGTCTTTTACGTTCAACCTGAAGAACTCCCTTTAGTGCTGCTTGGAGTACAGTTGTAGTGGTGATGAAATCCCTCAGCTTTTGTTTATCTGGGAATTTCTTAATTTTACCCTCATTTTTTGAAAGGAAATCTTGCTGAGTATGAAAGTCTTGGTCAGAAATTGTTTTCTTTCGGCACTGTAAGTATTTCAAGCTACCACTGTCTTGCCTCCATGGTGTCTGATGAGAAATTGGCACTTTATGTACTTGGGGGCTCCCTTGTACATAACGTTGTTTTTCTCTTGTAGCTTTCAGAACTCCATCCTTGTCCTCTGCAGTCTACAGTTGGATCAGTATGTGATGGTGTGTATTTTTCTTCATGTTTGTTCTGTTTTGTGTTCTCTGGGCTTCTTGGATGTGCATATTCACATCTTTAGTTAAGTTTGGAAAGTTTTCTGTCATTATTTATTTGATCATTTCTTCTGCCTCATTCTCTTTTTCTTCTTCTGGGATTCCCAAAATGCATGTATTAGTACACTTGCTGGTTTTTCAGAGGTCTCTAAAGGTATTTTCACTTTTTATAATTCTTTTTTCTTTCTACTCCTTAGCCTGACTTGTTTCAATGGTCTTGTCTTTGAGTTCGCTGATTTTTTTTCTTCTGCCAGCTCCAGTCTGCTCTTGAAACCCTCCTGGCAACTTTTCATTTAAGTTATGGTGGTCTTCAACTCCGGTAGTTCTATTCTGGTTCCCTTTTAAAATTTCTGTCTCTTTACTGAGACTTTCATATTGCTCATGCATTCTTTTCCTGATATCCTTTAGTTTTTTTCTCTGCATTTTCCTTCATCTCTTTGAACATATTGATGTTCATTTTTTAAATGTCCAGTATGTCCACAGTCTGATTTTCTTTGTTGATCTTTTCTATATTTTTATCCTCTTCCTTTGGATGGGCCATCATTTCCTGTTTGTCTTATAACCTTTTGTTGCACGCTTTACATTTTGATATTTTTGAAGTGCTGTCTCTGGGATTTATTCCCTGAGATATCTGTTTCTTGAGTTTATATTCAGCTGGTTATATGACAAATTTTCTTGAATGTCAGACTCTAACAAAACCGAGCAGACCTAAGCCAAAAATACCTTTCATCATCTTTGCACATGAGCTTTGTGCTGGCTGGCTCTCCATTAGAGTTCAGCCCTCCTCTAAGGAAGGCTAGCCCAGCAAGGCAAACGAAAAGTGCAGGGCCGCTCCGTCTTTTCCGGGCCTGTGTCCTGTCCTGGGCTTGCCAGTGGCCTTAGGGGTGCCCTGTTTACAGGAGCTTGAATGCCCCTCTACTTCCCAGGAGACAGACTGTCTCCCTCTCTCAGGGGTTTCACTGCAGTACTCAAATCAGGTAAGCATTGGTCCCAGGCCACCTGCGCGCTTTGTTTCTTACGCTGCTTTGGCTATCTCAAGCTGCTTTAGCCCAGAGGGCAAATTCTGAGAGGTGGGTCACACCTGAGAGGAGTTTCTCGAGTCAGTCTTTCCCAGCCAGAGCGGGGCCAAGGACCCACAAATGGAGCACCCTCTGTCCCCAGACTACACTGGGGAGGGGCTGCAGAGGGGACCAGGAAGGGCACCAGGAGTTTCCTCCACAGCTCCCCAAAGCTGCACGTCCTCGGCTCAGCTCCTACCCGACCAAGCCAGCCCTTCACCTGCCCTCCACAGCTCCGAGGAAGAATACTGTCTTCAAGTCTGTGCCTCCACCTTCAGGGCCAGGCTCCCAGGGATCCAGAGCAGCTATTGAAAAGCACACACAACGTGTACACCGGATCTTGGGGAACTGGGTTTTTATGTTCCTCTGTGACCAGCAAGCTACTGCAGAGGCCGGCCCCTACTGCTGCCTGCCCCCAGGCGGGGGACGGGCACTCATAACCACTGTGGAAGAGAGCAGTTTACTGTTCTTTACCGTAATTTACCAGCCTCTTCCTCCCGCCCTTCAGTGTTCTGGTGGTCGCTGGATTTTCGAAATAGTTGATTCGGGCAGTTCCTGCCTGTTTAATAGTTGTACTGGTGGAGGGACTGATTTCTGGATTTTTCTACCCTGCCGTCTTCCCACAGTCCTCCACTCCAAAGGTTTTAATCAGGCCCTAAATCAGCTGGATGCTCCCAGTATCCTAAATGCCTTTGTAAAGGCTGCATCATCTAGCAATGTTTAGCTTAGAACCTGCCCTGATGGCCTGAAGCAGAATTGGAGGGACCCTTCTCTGTGCTCCCAGAGCATTGTAGTTCACACTTCTGTGTTTGCTTTTATCACTTTGGGTTGTAGGTGATTGTGCATGTACAAGTCTCTATTTCCTTTTTAAGAGCTCCTGATTGGGTCATCTCTCATACCCCATGCTGGACAGAGCGCTTCATGAGGCCCACATAGGGCTTGTTCTCACATATTTGGCTACCAGTGAAATGCTTTATGAATGAAATACGTGCTGCCTACAGTGCTCAAGAGTGGGCCTATACCTAGTAAACTTTAAAATATCTCATGTGACAGTTTGAGATTATTTTTGTGAATCCCAAAAAGAGAAAGATTGTTTGTAAGCTAATCTGTTATTCTGGGTGTGATACCCTCTGATTGTATTGGATTCAGTTGAGGGGTCCTTGATTAAATTACCTGTTAAGATTAGGGCTTGATTCAACCAGGTAGTAAGGCATGATTCAGGTTGAGTCCCTGCCCCCTTGGTGGGCCGATACAAATGGACACTCACTCAAAAAGACGCACAGGAAGAGAGAGAGCTATCGTTTTTGATCCTGGGGCCATGGGAAGAGATGAACCATTCACCTGAGAGTCTGCAGCTGACCTTGGGAACAGAACAGAACAGCTGAGAAAGCCCGGAAAGAAAGAAGCCCTCTGCCAGTCTGCAGCTGCGAGACCGCCAGCCCCCCCCCCCCCCCCCCCCATGAACCCTGCAGAGATCAGCAACCATCTTGCTTCAACACATGGCAACTGACTTTGGTGAGAGGGCAATCTGGAGTTGGACACTTTAGGGCCTTGTAACTAAGCTTTTACCCCAATAAATACCCTTTATAAAAGCCAACAGGTTTCTGGTGCTTTGTATCAGCACCCCTTTGGCTGACTAATACACCTTATAAAATATTTATAATTTTCTTGGGTCAGGATTTGTACATGGACAGTTCATTGGGGAACACTGTTACATAAACACCTGGGAGTAAATAAGCAGCATTGGGCACAGAAGGAGCTGACCTGCTTTGCAGCTGCTGCAGGAACCTCTGGGGTTAGGATGAACCTGTGGAGTTGTGCACCCCGAAGCAAGGGGCTAGGCTTTACTCTCCACCACCCCAGCCATTCGCTGGATCCAGGCTGCCTCTGGGGCAGAGGCATGACCTTGGGCAAGGGAGCTCTCTTCAGCAGAGGGCGGCTTCCAGGAGGCACTCATGACAGCCGTCAGCAGGCAGCACCCCTAAGCGTGTAATTGAGAATATGCCTCCAAGAATAATCTTTAAATGCTTAATGCTGTTCCTATCAGTCAAAAGCTTAAAAAGGCTTATAGAGCTGCAGAACCACTGTGCAGCTTATGGGCACAAGCTGGTCGAGAATAACAGCCCCGCAACTCAGGAGCAGCCCAGGTGAGGCCAGAATGCCATAACAGCTGTCGTTGTGTTCTGAGTGTGTGAGCCGTGGAGAAGGCCGGGAAGTCTGATGGCTTTCCTTCTCGAGGCAGCGCTCCCCCAGGCTCCCAGGGGCAGACAGGTGCCTGGATTTAGCTTACATCTCTCTAAAGGAAGCCCTGCATCATCCCCTGGGGAACACGCTCCAGTGACTGCAGTCTCTAGACTGAGGCCTAAATGTTTGCATCTCCAAAGGGCGTAAAAATGTTAGTAAGCTAATTTCTGTAATTGAGAAGAAATGTTCCTTAGTGTTATCATTGTAAAAGTAGTTTGCAAAGGAGAGGAGTAGCTACCAAAGAAATAAAGAAAAGAAACCTGTGGGTTTTGCTGCCCCTCAAGAAACAAACTGCTTTAAAATTCTCTCTGAATTGCGTATTTATTCTCATACAGTAAATAATTGATAAGCTAATATATTAAAGCAGGTATGCTAAAGAATTCCCTTAGGCACATTTTTTACCTTATTTTGTTATGATGGTTACTTAAAAGAAATAAGCCTGCCCGTTGGAGAAACATTTGGAAATGTAAACTATTCAATGGTTTATACCTATGCCATCCAATATGTTATCCCACATGTCTATTAAGCACTTTAGATCTGTGCTGAGAATATAAAATATGCACTGAATTTCGAAGATTTAGCATGAAATAAGGAATGTAACACATCTCAACTTTTCATATTGACTACGTGTTGTAATGATCATAGTTTACATATGTTAGATTTAATCAAATATTAAAATGACTTCTACCTTTTTTTTTTTACTTTTTAAAAAGTAGATACTAGAAAATGTAAAATTATGTAGGTGGCTCACAATATATTTCTGTTGGGCATCACTATTTTATACAGTCCACTTTGACTCTTCCAAATTGAGCTTCAGCAGACCTCCACTGAAGGCCCCCCACATGCCAACAGGCAGCTCTGTAACGACCACGGCCCCTGCCCCAGCCCAGTGAGGTCTGGCCTTCGTCATTCAGCAAGAGCACTGTCAACTGAACACAGACACCTGGCCATCAGCTATTTTCTGTTTCTAGAAAAGCCTTCTCAAAACATATTTACCCTGAAAATTGGGGTAGATGGGCCTATTTCCCTTTTTTTTTTTTTTTTTGTCCATTTTGAATTAATCGTTCCTTGAAGTCACCTTATATGATACAGAAATGTAATATATATGTGTTGGGATAGTCTTCACGTTTGGGCAAATCTGGGTTTAACTTATGATGTAGCTAGCTCTGTACCTAATTATATTTCCTTGGGCAAAATAATTAATTTCACTGAGCCTCAGTAGTCTCATGTAACCACATCACAGAGTCATTATAAGGTCCAAATATGCACATGGACTAACATTTTGCAAATATTACATTGCTGTAGTGTATTCTAATTTTCTGGCTTCTTCTTTGGGTATACGTACTAGGGTAAAATGTATATAGAGAAGAAAACAAATATTTTGCTACAGTACAGATAAAATCTAGAATCAGAAAAAAATACTTTCTTGGTTTTATTAGGATTTCAACATGGAAACAGTTGATTTATACAAACCGGGGTAACATTTTAAGAGTTTTTCTCTGCTAAATGTTATAATTTTCTTAATGGAAAAGCTTCCCAACAGATTTTGATAGAATTTTACTTAAAAATTTCACATGTATATGAGTGCATATCCCCTACCGTATTTCAGAAAGTGTTCAAGGCAACTGAAATGTCACAAAATTTGAAATATATGCATATATCCATGTGCATAAACACATAACACAGGCATATATATATATATGTCTGCATACAGCTCTTTTCAGCAACACACTAACTTTGGAAGAAAATGAAAAATAAAGTTAAATGACCCACAAAATTCTAACTTTTTCCAGGAGTATAATAAAATTTAAGTGATTCTTCCTGGAACATTAACTCAGAATTTGAACTATAATGTCAAATATTGAGAGTCTAGAGATCATAAGTAGAGTGTAATAGTCACAGGGATAATAAAGAAAATTTCCCAGACAGAGCTGAAGAAAGATACTGGCCTGGAGAGTTAAAAAAAAAAAAAAAAAAAAAAAAAAAAAAAAATCCAACAAGCAGGGTGAAAGTAAAAAGGTCCATCCTGAGAAACCCCATGGAAAATTTACAGAACTTCAAGGATGTAGAGGAAATCCTAAAGGCTTCCATAGAGAACAAATAAACAAGTTTTTTTTATAACATAACATCACACTTCTCATTGGTAAAACTGAAGGCCAGGAGATATTTGAGATTAGTTTCAAAGTTCTAAGGGAAAATTGTTTTGAAATAGAATTTTACTCTAAGCCAAATTAGCATTCAGATGGGAAGATAAAATGGACATTTAGGGACATGCAAAAACTCATGCCTGCTAGCAGATCAATTTCTCTTAGAATCCAAATTTTTATTTATTTTATACATACACAATCCCTCATCACCCTTCTAAATAACTCTTCAATTAATGAGAATATCAAAAACCAAAATTACAAAGTTCTTAGAAGTCATTGATCATGAGAGTGCTATATATCAAACACTGAGAAACAAAATGGTGTCCAGAGGAAATGAAATTCATAGGAAAACTGAAAAATAAATTATCTAAACCTACAATTCAAGAAGATAGAAAAGATCTAAATTAACCTAAAAAAAGAAGAAGAAAGGGACGAATAAGAATAAAAGAAGAAATTAACAATACAAAGTAGAATAGATCAGCGAAACCAAAAGGTGAGGTTCTTTAAAAAACAAATAATCCAACATTTAGAAAGCCTGAACAGGAATAAATGAGAGAAAAACTCTAATAATTCAGAATAAGAATTATGATGTAACTAAAGATGCAGAAGAAGGTTTGTTTCTTTTTAATTATAAGAGCCTACTGTATACAACTTTGTATCAACAAGTTGAAAATCTGGATGACATTTTCTGTTGTTACCATAATAAAGTACCAAAATTTTAGTGACTTAATACAAAGTTATTATTTCGCAGTTCTGCAGGAGGTAAGTCTGACACAGGTTTCATGAGGCTAAAATCAAGGTGTCAGTAGGGCCTCTTCCTTTCTGGAGGCTCTAGGGGAGAATTTGCTTCCTTTTTCCCTCCGGTTGTTGACAGAAGTCAGTTCCTTGCTGCTGTAGGACCCAGGTCCTTATTTCCTTGCTCCTGTGGGCTCAGGGAGTTCCCAGCTTCTGCAGGATGCCCGCCCTCCGTGACTCCTGGGTGCCTTCCCCCAGCTCCACAGCCAGCTCCTCCAGCCTGAGAACCTGTTCTGCTTTGAAGCCCTCCGTTTTGTCCTTCTGTTTCATACTCTGACTCGCTCGTTTGCCTTCCTCTTCCACTTGAAGACTCTGTAACTCGGTTGGCCCACCTGGATAGCAGGTTCTCCCCATCTCAAGGCCCTTAACTTAACAATGGAATGAAGTACTGATAATACAGCATGAGTAAGCCTTGAAAACATTTTGCCACCGGAAGGAGGCCAGCCAGCCAGTCCCAAGAGACCACACAGTATATATTCCATTGACATGAAATGTCCAGCAAAGGCAGTGCCACAGAGGCAGAAGGGATGGGGGGTGTCTGGAGAATAAGTCATAATGAGTATGGGCTTTCTTTGGGGTAATGAAAATGTTCTGCAATTAGATTGTGATGATGATTGTATAGCTTTGTGAATATATAAAAACAACATTGGGAATAAGTATATGAATTGTATACTTTAAAATGGTGACTTTTATGATATGTGAATTATATCTCAGTAAAGCTGCTATTTTTATAAGGCAGCTTTCATTATTTTATTATATTTATAATGATAACTTATTTACATATTAGTTGTATGATCTTAAAAATAGAAAATAAATTAATAGATGGTTTCTGAAGTCCTTTTCAGCTCCAACATTCGAGGACCCTATGTTGAGACTGTGCCATGAAAACATGGCCTGGGGCCCAAGGCGTGGATGGGAGGCTGATGGAGACAGAGAAGAGAGGTGGAGACCGGGCTGGGGCTTTCATGATCGAGGCTGTGAAGTGGGCGCGGGGTGCTTCTAGGCCTTGGGGTCTGCTCCTCCCTGCACTTCCTAGGAATCAGGGTCACCCCTACTACCTTTTTCCTCTTTTTCTTTTTTTTTTCATTTATTGAGGTGTATCACGCATACATAAACATACATAAACAATAAGTACATAGTGATAGTTGTGGACTTACAAAACAAGCATACATACCCTCATGCAGGGCTCTCATACCTCACCCTACCACCAAGACCTTGCATTACTGTCAGGCATTTTTAACTAATGATTAAAGAGCAGCCTCAAAATATTACCACTAACCAAAGTATTTTCCCCCAACCCACCCCACCATCATTATTATTTTTATATTATTTATACATGAATATACATAAACAGTAAGAATATAGTGAAAGTTGTGAACTTACAAAGCAAACATGCATAACATCATACAGGGGCTCATACATCAACCAACACCTTACATTGTTGTGAGACATTTGTCACAAATTATGAAAGAATATCGTCAAAATCTTAACTACTAACTATAGTATTTATCTTACATTTGGTGTATTTTTCCCCCAACCCCCATCCTATTGTTTTTTAAATATATTTTTATGACGGAAGTTGTAAACTTACAAAACAATCTTGCACATGTGCAGAATTCACATACAAAACCCCTCTGTCAACACATCACACCATGGTGGGACATTTGTTAAAGATTATGAGATAATATCCTCAGATTATTACCAGTTCCACAGCATACATTTGGCACACAGTTTCCACACTCCCCCATTATCAACACAGTACATCTTTGGCATAGATGCATGAATATACAGTATTGCTGTTAACCATAGTCCATAGGTCACTCCAGTTGTATTTTTCCCATTCTTCTCTACGTTCCCACCACCCTGCAATACTGATGTACATTTGCTCTAGCTCACAGGAGGACACTCTTGCATCTGTACCATCAACCACTATTCTCACCCATCTCTGGGTTTACTGTGTTACTCAGTCCCTAGATTGTTCTCTAGCGTTATGTCAATTGGCATTTATATACCTAGACTACAATATTCAGCCACATTTCCTTTATAAACCAGCTGTTACTCACTATAATGTGTTACCATCAACTCTGTACACTTCCACACTTTTACAGTAAAGCTAATTAAAACTTCTACATACATTAAATATCAGTAGTCCATCTCAGTCCTCCTCTTATCTCCTTTAAGAATCCATAACCTACCACCAGGTCTTGAAGATGTTTTCCTACATTTTCTTCTAGGAGTTTTATGGTTCTTGCTTTTTATGTTTAGGTTTTTGATCCATTTTGAGTTAATTTTTGTATAAGGTGTGAGATAGGGGTCCTCTTTCCTTCTTTTGCTATGGTTATCCAGTTTTCTCAGCATCATTTGTTGAATGGACTGTTCTGCCTGAGCTGGGTGGGTTTGACAGGCTTGTCAAAAAATCACTTGACCCTAGATGTGAGGGTCTGTTTCTGAACCATCATTTCGGTTCCGTTGGTCTATGTGTCTGCCTTTATGCCAGTACCAAGCTGCTTTTACCACTGTAGCTAGGTCATATAATTTAAAGTCTGGAAATGAGAGTCCTCCAACTTTGCTTTTCCTTTTTAAGATGTTTCTGGCTATTCAGGACCCCTTATCCTTCCAAATAAATTTGATAATCCTGCTTTCCATTTATTTTTAAAATGCTGGTGGAATTTTTATTGGGATTGCATTGAATCTGTATATCAATATGAATAGAATTGACACCTTAATGATATTTAGTCTTCCAGTCCGTGAGCATGGAATGTTCTTCCAATTATTTAGGCCTTTTTTTGTTTCTTTTAACAATGTGTTGTAGTTTTCTGAATGCAAGTGCTTTACATCGTTGGTTGTTTATTCCTAGGTATTTGGGTTTTATCTGTCATATTTTATTTTCACCACTCTTTTGACACTTTTAGTTACTTTTACTGATATAATCTTTGTTTCTAGACTCTCTTCCAAGCCTCTGTCTCCTGTCTTTTCTTTCCCCCCCTATTATCTTTTAAGGCTTATCTTCAATATCACCCTTACAGGTTTCTTCAAGAAGCAGACCCTGGGCCAAGTTAGAAATGTGAAAGGTTTATTAGGAGAATAACACCTGTGAAAGGAAAAGAGGAAGAAGCAGGATTGTGCCCTGGGGTATGTGCAAGCCTAAGGAAAGGCTCTGCCAGGCCATCAGGGAACTCTGAAGTCCAGATCTCCTGTTAGAGGAGTCCTGTTTGGGTGGGAATGGGTAGCCTCTTTCCTACCAGTCACTGGCTTGGGGCTGCCCCAAGAAGAGCGTTATCTTGGCTCAGAAGCTGAGGCGGACCCTGAAGAAGCTAGTAACTGGAGGCTGTCAGCAAGCCACATTCCTTGCAGAAGTGAGCATTTTCTTGCACCTACACAGCTGCCACAGCCTCGTTGTGAAACGTGCCTCACTCTCTCTTATCACCCGAGGGAGAGGCAATTGCCCTCTCCTGCAAGAGTTAACGCTCTTGTTACCACCTTGGTTCACCATTTTCCCCTTTGCCTCAAGGTTCTGAGCTCTGTAAGGACAGAAGATCAGCTGAATCCTTAGTGTCTCATTCAGAGGAGACTTCAGTGGAATAGAATTGTCTTGAGAAGAGGGAACTGATTGTGGGAATGGATAATTACTGGCATTAAACCCTTATCAGACAAATGATTTCCAAATATTTTCTTCTACTTTGTAAGGTGTCTTTTCACTTTCTTGATAATGTCCTTTTTTTTTGTAGTATCTTTAACTGGTTTTGCTATTAGGGTAAGTTTGGCTTCATAGCATGAGTTTGGTAGCATTCTTTCCTGTTCAGTTTTTTGGAAGAGCTTGAGCAAGATTGGTATTAGATCATCTTTAATGATTGGTGGAGTTTTTTTGGGCAAGATGGCATTAGTGTAGGAGGGCGCACACTGCAAGCTCCCAGAGCAAGGCGGATTGGGGACGGGGTCCTGCCCGGGGGTCTGTGCTGTGCACGCGTGG
>JAKSZT010054202.1:1308538-1337931 GCA_026826555.1 Tolypeutes matacus | reverse complement strand
TAAGGGGGTATAGCCCCAGAGACTGATGCCTTATCAGTGGGTTCTATTTTGGAATCTGTGCTCCTGAGAGTGACAGAATGAGACTCAAATAAGTCCTCCCTGCATATGGTTCACCAGTCCCTTCTATTCAAACCTATATGTGATGCTGGAGTTTTTAGGTATACTTCCAGACACTGGAGCCTCCCGCCTACCTATGTGCCAGGTGTGCATGAAATCTAGGTGGAGCTGCAACTCCTACCCTACAGCTCAATGGACTCATCCAAGTCACCTGGTGAGGAGACAACTATGGGCAGTGGCCATCCCAGGGAATGGAGAGGGCCTGCATCTGCAGGCAGGATCATCCCACCCACCATATCCATGGGATATAAGCCCTCTCTCACTTGGAGGTGGAGTGGACCTCACCATCCCAGTCCCTCAGGATTGGGGGAAGAACTATGGACTAGAGTGGACTTGATGGTTTTCTGTTGTACACATATGGTGATTCTAGCAATGGAAGAAATTATAACAATGAGGTGGAGCTAGTGGCCACTTGACACTTTTGGGGCAGGGAGGGGACGAGCAGTTGAAATACAGGGGCTTCTTTGGGATTTGGAGGTTGTCCTGCGTACCGTTGTGGCAACGGATGTAGGCCATTTTAAATCAACACACACTACTCAGAACTGTGTGGGAGAGAGTGTGTTCTATGATATGAACTGTGGTCTATGGTTGGTGGCAAGGCCCCAGGATGTGTAAGTCCGTTGAGGGTGGTGGGCCACACTTGTGGGAGATGTTTGTGTGGGATGCAGTGGGAGGTGTGGGAGGTGGGCAACATGGGAATCCCAGTGGGTTCCGTTTAATATTTTGGGTAATCTAAGCACCTCTTAAAATATATGTATATATATATATAAATAACATTTTTGTAAGCAAATACACATATATGCATATATATTTATATATCATTTTGCAAATGTATGTATTGTGAGAATTTTGATTTTTACCCATAATAAAAAAAATAATAATAATAAATAAATAAGTGATTGGTGGAATTCATCTGTGAAGCCGTCTGGTCCTGGGCTTTTCATCTTTGTGAGGTTTTACATGACTGTTTCCATCTTTTCACTTGTGATTGGTTTGTTGAGGTCTTCTAGTTCTTCTAGGGTCAGTGTAGGTGGTTCGTGTGTTCCTATGAGTTTGTCCATCTTGTCTACATTGTCTAGTGTTTTCGCATACAGTTGTTCCTAGTATTCTCTTAGGATCACTCATTTTTGCAAGGTCAGTGGTAATGTCTTCCCTCTCATTTCTGATTTTATTTCCGTCTTTTCTTTTTTCTTTGTCAGTCTAGTTAAGGGTTTGTCAATTCTGTTGATCTTCTCAAAGAATGAACTTTTGGTTTTATTGATTCTCTATTTTATTGTTCTTAATTCCATTTATTTCTTCTCTGATCTTTACTTTTTCTTTCCTTCGGATTTGTTTGTGATTAGTTTGCTGTTCTTTTTCTGGTTCTTCAGGTGTGCAGTTAGATGTTCAATTTCAGCTCTTCTTTTTTAATGTATACATTGAGGGCTATAAATTTTCCTCTCATCACTGCCTTTGTGGTGTCCCATAGGTTTTGATATGTGTTGTTCTCATTTTCATTCATCACAAATATTTGCTGAATTCTCTTGCAGTGTCTTCTTTGACGCACTGATTATTTAAGAGTGTGTTGTTTAATCTCCATATATTTGTGAGTTTCCCCTTTTTTTATCCATTATTGATTTCCAGTTTCATTCTGTTATGATCAGAGAAAGTGTTTTGTATAATTTCAATCTTTCAAATTTAATGAATCTTGTCTTGTGATCCAACATATGGTCTATCCTGGAGAAGGATCCATGAGCACTTGAAAAAAATGTATATCCTGCTCTTTTGGGGTGCAATGCTCTATAGATGTCTGTTAAGTCTAGTTCATTTATCATATATTTCATGCTCTCTGTTTATTCTCTGTCCAGGTGTTCTATCCAATACTGAGAGTGGTGTATTGAAGTCTCCAACTATTATTGTAGAGACATCTATTTCTCCCTTCAGTTTTGTCAGTGTGTGCTTCATGTGTCTTGAGGCACTCAGGTTAGGTGCATAAATATTCAGTATAGTTATTTCTTCTTGATGAATTCCCCTTTTATTATATAAATTAATAAAATGACCTTCTTCATTCCTTATAACTGTTTTACATTTAAAATCTATTTTGTCTGCTGTTACTATTGCTACTCCAGGTCTTTTTTTTTTTTTTTTTTTGGTTATAATTTTCATAGAATATCTTTTTCTAACCTTTCACTTTTAACCTGGTTGTGTCCTTATGTCTGAAATGGATCTCTTGTAGACAGCATGTAGATAGCTCATATTTTTTAATCCATTCTATCAGTCTGTTAAGTCTTTTGACTGGGAAGTTTAAGCCATTAACATTCAATGTTACTACTGTAAAGGCATTACTTATTTCATCTGTTTTGTCCTTTGGCTTTCTTTTTATTTTTATTTTTTTAGTTGTTTTGTCCTTTGGCTTTCTGTTGTCATATCTTATTATTGTCTGTCTTTTCACCCTTTAATTTATCCTTCTTAATAATCTTCTTTTCTACACTCTTCTCCAAGTCTCTCATCCTTGTTTCGTCCTTTCAGGCTGCAGCACTCCCTTTAGTATCTCTTGTAATTCTGGTCTTTTTATAAAATATTCTTTCAGTTTTTGTTTGTCTGTGAAGACTTTAAACTCACCCTCATTTTTGAAGGACAGTTTTGCCAGATACAGAATTCTTGGCTGGCAGTTTTTCTCAGTACCTTAAATACATCATACCACTTAAATACATCTTGCCTCCATGGCTTCTGATGAGAGGTCGGCACTTATTCTTATTGAGGTTCCTTTGTATGTGATGCTTTGATTTTTTCTGCTGCTTTTAGAATTCTCTTTTTATGTCTGATGTTTGTCATTCTGAATAGTAGGTTTCATGGGGTAGATCTCTTCAGATTTATTCTGTTTGGGGGTGCATTGTCCTCGGATTTTGATATTTATATCTTTAGTAAGGGTTGGGAAGTTTTGGTCATTATTTCCTCAAATATTCTTTCTGCCCCTTTTCCATTCTCTTCTCCTTCTGGGACACCGGTAATGTGTACGTTTGTGTGTTTCACGTTGTCATTCAATTCCCTGTGACCCTGTTCCATTTTTTCCATTCTCTTTCTGTTCTCCTGTATTTTCCAGTCCATATGTTCTGTCTTCAAAATTAGTAATTTTGTCTTCGAGCAATTCAAATCTGCTCTTATGTGCCTCTAATTAAATTTAATCTCATCCATAATATCTCTCATTCCCATAAGCTCCTATTACTTTTCCCTGCAGGCTTTCAAATTGTTCTTTATGCTCACCCAGTGTCTTCTTAATATCTTTTAACCCTTTAAACATATTTTCTTTCAATTCTTTGAATTGATTTAGGAGATTTGTTGATTATCATTAATTGTCTTAAATCCAGTCTTCAGGATATTTGGTTTGTTCCTTTGGCTGGGCCATCTCTTCCTGTTTCCTAGTATGGTTTGTAATGTTTTGCTGATGTCTAGGCATCTGAATATGTTGGTGAATTTACTCTGATGGTCAGTTTCTTTCTCTTGCCTATTTTTTTTTCATAGCTCTTCTTTGATATGTGGTTCAGCTTATTCTAAGTCTTTAAAATTGCCCAGCTTAAGTTATCAAAATCAGGTCAGGGACTCACTAATTGTGCCCAGGTTTTCTTCGAGGAGTTAATAGAGACCTAGAAGCCATTTTTCTCCATGCAATTTCCAGACTGGCCAGCAGATGGCGCTCTTCAACGCACCTTTCCACAGAGGTGTTTTTTTCCAATCTCCACTTTCCTGTGTTTTAGTCTGGCCAGAGACAAGATTCAAAGCGGGCTCTGCTGGCCATATTTACTGAAGAGAAGCCCCTACCCCGGTTCCCCTTCCCTTTTCCTTGTGACAGCTGGCAGGGAAGAAGGTGTTTGTTCCCCTTTCAGTAGGCTGCGTTGAGCCAGGGTTTTTACCCCAGGTTAATATCTGGGAATTGTTTAGCACTGTCCTCCTGCCCTGGTCTACTGACCCCTTGGACAGCTTTTGGCCCTTTCTCCATTGTTTTTGTTAGAGAGTTGAGCCCTGCCTGCCTACTCCAACATGATCTTCCCAGAATTCTGTGTTGTTCTTTTTCAAGATTGTGTTGACTATTTGAGTCCCCTTGCAATTCCATATGAATTTGAGGAATGACTTTTCCATTTCTGCAAAAGTGGCTACTGGAATTTTGATCAGGATTGCATTGAATCTGTAGATCACTTTGGGTAGTATTGCCATGTTAGCAATATTGCCTTCCAATCCATAAACATGGGATGTCTTTCGATTTATTTAGTTCTTTAATTTCTTTAAGTCGTTTTATAGTTTTCAATATACACATCTTTCACATCCTTGATTAAATTTATTCCAAGATATTTATTATTTTAGATACAATTATACATGGAATTTGTTTTCTTGATTTCCTTTTCAGATTGTTCATTGCTGGTGTATAGACACAACTGATTTTTGCATATTGATCTTATACCCTGCAACTTTGATGAAGTTGTTTTATTTGTTAATAGTTTTCTTGGGGATTCTTTGGGATTTCTAAATATTGGGTCATGTCATCCACAAATAGAGTTTTACCTCTTCTTTTCCAATATGGATGCCTTTTATTTCTTTTTCTTGTTTAATTGCTCTAGCTAGGATGTCCAGTACAATATTGAAAATTATGGTGCAGAGCAAGTGTAGCTCAGTGGTTGAATGCCTGCTTTGAGTGTACAAGGTCCTGGGTTCAATCTCCCATACCTACTAAAAAAGAAAAAAAAAAAAAAAAATGTACTGGTGAAAGCAGGCAACCTTGCCTTGTTCCTGACCTAAAGGAGAAAGCTTTCAGTCTTCTACCGCTAAGTCTGATGTTAATTCTTAGTATATTATGTTGAGTACGTTCCCCTCTTTGCCTAGCTTTCTGAGTCTTTTTTATCAAGAAAGGCTGGTGAATTTTGTCAGATGCCTCTTCTGTGTCAGTTGAAATGATCTTGTGGACTTTTTTCCTATTATTCTATTAATATGGCATATTACTTTGATTTTCTTATGTGTTGACCCACCCTTGCATTCTACTTGTTCATGTGTATATCCTTTTAATGTCTGTTGAGTTCAGTTTGCTAGTATTTTGTTGAGGATTTTTACACCTATATTCAGAAGGAATATTGGTCTGTAATTATCTTTTCTTGTGATGTCTTTCTTCTATTGCTGGATTCATAGAATGAATGAGGAAGTTGTTCCGAATATAGCAGGAAGCCATGTAAAATGACAGCTTCCCACCAAACCAAGATGGATACGTTAGAACAGGGGCTCTTCACCTTTTTTGTTCCACAGACCCCTTTGCCAGTCAGGTGAAAACCACGGGCCCCTTCCTAAGTCCACACTATACTGTGTATTATTTAATAAACATATCACACCCGCACCAACACATCCCCACAAGAATAATGTGCATTAGAACAAAGAAAGACTTGGACATGTCGAGCAAAAGAGCATTTAATGGGGGACTTACGTGGAGAAGCTTCACAGGGTGGTAGATCCAAGTCTGGTTGTAAACTGAATCCTCTCCGTGGTAGTGGGCGGAGAGCGTGGCACTTCCGAGGTTCAAGTCCGCACTTGCCACAAAGCAGGAGGATTCTTTTATACCATGTCTACGTGCGGATGGGGAGGGCACGTGAGGGGGGAGCATGATTAAAAAGTGCAGCGCTCAGGACCCATCATCAAGGACCAGACTTTCACAGTGCTTCCCAGCAGGGCAGGAGTGCCCTTTCACAGCGGCTACGTGCAGTGAGCATTTACAGTGTTTGTCAGTAAGGCTGAAGTTACGTCTTTCCATTGATTATGATGTGGTCAAGCAGGTCTCAGAGCAGACTATTAGAATTTCCTGGAAATCTAAGCAACTTTATCAGGCCCTAGCTCACAAACAGTTATTTCTCAAGGCTTGCTCTGTCTATTAAGAAATGAAATGCTTCTGTGACTGAAGGGGAAAGAACTGGAAGGGTTGTGGGGAAAATGCAAAGCCATATATGATACAGAAGTGTTCCCTCCTTTAAATTTTTTTAAAGTGTTTGAGAAGGATTGGTGTTAATTTTTCTTTGAATATTTGGCAGAATTTACCTGTAAAGCTATCTGGTCCTGGGCTTTTCTTTGCTGAGAGGTTTCTGAGTATTGATTCGATCTCATATTGTTATTGGTTCCTTGAAATTTTCTGTTTCTTCTTTAGAAATAGTTTAGGAAATTTGCATGTTTCTAGGAATTTGGCCATTTCATCTAGTTTATCTGATTTGCTTGCATAGAGTTGCTCACAGCATCCTCTCGTCATCCCTTTTATTTCTGTGAGGTCTGTAGCAGTGCTACCACTTTCATTCATGGTTTTAGGTATTCGGGTCCTCTCTTTTTGTCAGTCAGCTAAAGATTTGTCAGCTTTATCTTTTCAAAGAACCAACTTTTGGTTTTGTTGCTTCTCTCAATTGTTTTTCTATTCTCTATTTCATTTGTCTCCACTCTAATCTTTATTATTTCTTTCCATCTGCTAAGTTTGTGTTTAGTCTGCTCTTCTTTTTCTGGTTCCTCTTGGTGTGAAGTTAGGTTATTATTGATTTGAGAAATACCTTCTTTTTTTAGCATAAGTCTTTACAGCAATAAATTTCCCTCTCCCTGACGTTTAAACCTTGACACTTCTCAGGGTTCAGTCTTTGGCCCTAACCTCCCCCCCCTTTTTTTTTACCCTCTTTTGAGGTTCTCATCTGGTGTCCTCTGACTAGGCATATCAAACTCAACACATCTAAAATTAAACTCCTGGTCTTACCCTTGAAAGCTGCTGCTTTCCTCTCTTTCCCGATTCATGAAATAACAGCTCCATCATTCCTCTTGCTTAGACCAAAAATGTTGGTTTAACCCAACCCCTGTATTTCTCTCTTGTCCCTAGTGAGTTCATCGGTAAATCCCGTCAGTTTTGTGCAGAATCTTTCCACTTCTCAGCACCCACGTTTGATCGTCCTGAGCACTTGGATTTTTGCAGTGACCTCCCAGATGGTTTTTCTGCTCTCATCCGCACCCTATCCTCCCACATTTTATTCTCAACCCAGCAGGCAGAATGATCCTCTTCAAATATGTCAGATCATGTCACACCTCTGCTCAAACCCTTCCAGTGGCTCCCCTTCTCAGGGTAAAAGTAATGAAGCTGATCTGTCTAAATCCCTACCTGGTTTGACTCACTGCTTGGTCACTCTCAGACCTCGGCTCCTCTCCCTCTCCTCGTCGCTCTCAGCCTCAGCCGCACTGTGCTCCTTGCTCCTCCTTGAGTACGTGGAAGTCCCCGCTTAGGGCCTTTGTATTTTCTTTTCCTCCTATTACCTGCAGAGCTGACACTTCTCCTTCACGTTTTGCTCATAGGTGAGCTTCTCAGTGGCACCTTTCCTGCCCACTCTCTTTAGATTGCAACACCTTCCTCTGACACTCACATCCCCCCTTCCTGCTTTAGTTCTTCTCCATAGTATTTACTGCCATCTAAAGTCGTATATACTTTATTTATATTATCTGTTTGTCTTTCTGCCCTCACTAGAAAGTGATCTCCTTAAAGGTTGAGATTTTTGATAGTCTCAGTTTCCACTGTCTCCTTGTAGCCATAGCAGTGCCTGGCATGAATGAGGCCTCCAGTCAGTAGTAGCTAAGTGAGCGAATGTATCCATGCACACCTGCTCGTGGTTTGGCAGGTCACTAAGTCCCTGTAACAACCCCAGGGAGTATCCCCCCTGTACAAGTGAGAAATAAACGTGTCCAGCTGCAGCCTGGTGTGGACCTGAGGCCTTCTATGCAAAGCCACCCTCCCAGCAGAACTTACCAGAGCCTTTGTTTCTGTCTGAGGGAGAGTGGCAGCTCCAGAACCTCTCAGTGGGAAAGGCATTGCTGGGGCGCTTTCTCCAACAAGGGGCAGGTCCAGAGGAGAGGCCTGGTGAGCCAGATTCTTCTACCATAGGCCAAGCAGTCACACATCTGTTCTGCAACTAGCAGAGGGAACGAGGCTTTTTAAAAGAACTTTGGCCAGTGATTTCTATTTTTGAATCTTAGTAATATGATGTGCAATAGAATGGTTTCCATTATTAAGAACGATGTCCATTTTTTGAGAGAAAATCCACTCATTTAACTTGCAGTTTCTGAAAACTGGAGTTGTGTGTATGTGACTGTGCATGCAATGTTCGAACTAATTGTAGTATAAATTGCTTATAGAAACCTGTAGGAGTACTTCATTTTTTAAAAGTGGCTGCTATTTTAATACTATTTTAATGCATTTAAAGTGCATGCATTTTAATACTCCACAGCTTCATTGTGTTGACAGTGTGAACAAAATAGTGTCATAATTGGTCATCATTTATTAGAAGGCAGTAAGTTCAATGTCTTAGTGAGTCTAGTGTTTCATTAGTGCTACTTAATTTTTCTTACAGGACAAAGTTCTAAAAATATCAGTTCATCACCAAGCATTGAGAGTTTGCCTGGAGGAAGAGAATTCACTGGCTCCCCACCTTCATCTGCTACTAAAAAAGACTCTTTTTTCAGCAACATCTCCCGTTCTCGCTCACACAGCAAAACTATGGGCAGAAAAGAATCTGTAAGTATTTAAGGATGGATTTTTTTTTAGCCTTCATTTTCCTATAGAGTGCTGCATGAGGAAAGCTTCTTTAGTGCCTTGTTTTATAAAGCTCTTAAAACTTTTATGGACCAAAATGAATTATTTCATCAAAAGTATCTTAATTTTATTATTATAATTTAGTAGTATTTAAGGCTATGGTCGTATTATACTGGGGAAAAAAAGGTAGAATCAGTTTAAACTAAAATGAATCTTTCCCAAATCCAGACCTTTTTTTCCTCTATAAATGCCCTTTCATCAAAGCCTGTGTTTTTGCTAAAAATGTAACAAATAGTATTATACCAAATAAGAGATTTTGACACTTGAAACAAACCTAGCTGTTTTTCTGTTTTAACTACTTCTTGAAAATTAAAATAATCATTTCACTAATTGTTTATAAAGTTATCCAAATAACACTTAAATTATGGTAGAATAGCATACTACTTAGAGTATAAACAACATGGGGCCAAGGGTTGGATTGTTATGTAAAAGAGCCAAAGATGGACTCAGTGTAGTGGCCCTGTAGCAGCCCAGATCCAGCCTGCCAGCACCAAACTCAAATTCTTAACGTATCCAAATGTTTTCAGAAACAGCTCACATAAGCAATTTTAGCCATTGAGTTCTCCTGCTGTGCGTCCCCTAGGAAACTTTACCCAGAGTCTGTTCTCAGTGGCTAAGGCCTTGCACTTACAAGGCCCCTAGCTGCTTTGCCACTTGGGGCTCTCTGGCCCCAAGGCTCCCCACAGTACTGACTCTTTAACCCCTGGACATGTCAGTCCCCCTCCACCCATGCCCTTCCTTTCTTCCCCAGAAGTTTGGGAGTTTTCCACTTGCTCTGCTTCCCCTCTGTGGCTCCCTCCCACAGTTAGCCTCTGGAAGGTTTCCTGATGTAAGGGCTTTCCCCTCCCACTGCAAACCAGTCAGAGGTCACCCCAGCAAATAATTTGTATGGTCCTGCTCTGTAATCAGTCAGTCTTTTTCTTGGTCAGCTCTGAAATCCTTGAATTCAAACTCGCTATATCATTGCCCTTTAAGATCCTTTGTATATATTTCTCAAAAGGACACATCTAAGGCATATCAAGTACCTTAATAATTTGGCTGTGTCTAAAAGTTTTATACCAAACTTCACAAGAAATAAACATTTAACCACATTTTATCACTAGTTCAATACCTAATTTTCTAATATGGAGAATTCATCTGCCCTTTTGAAGAGCATAAGTGTAAAGCTAATAAAGAAAAGGTTCTAGCTGCTGACACTGAAATGCCTAAAAAAAAAATTTTAAGTGAAAAACCTTTAGGAATAGTTAAGTTGTAAAGAATAGATAACAACATGATATCTATCTGTGACTTTGTATGACTTTGGGCAAGACATTCAGCTTCCTGGTCCTTCACCAACTTCATCTGCAAACTAAACATCGTACTTTGCTCTCTGAAGGCAAGAGAGTTGACAACATGCTCTCTTGGGGTCCCTTTCAATGTGTAGGAAGCACAATTCGATAATGTGTTAAAGAGAAGAATAGGACTTCCAGTGAAAGATGGCAGCTTGAATGTGCTGCCCCCTCCTAGACTCCACTCCAAGGACAATAAGAGTAGTTAAAAGTGAACGCCCATATACTAAAAGAAACAAAAGATAGCAACAAAATTGTGTTACTTAGAAAGCAAATATCAAGTGATAACTAATTTAGCAGCCTAAGAAAATTGAATCTTAAGTCAGCAGTAGTTAAAAGCCAAGAAGCAATTTGATTTACTTTGCAAAATCCTCTAAAAGATCAGGAACTGGAAATGACTGTGAAGGTGGAACTAAGGACATGAGGATTGGTCCTAAGTCTCTTTAGGAAGTAATTGGGTTTCCTTCCCCACTCTGTCAGAAAAGTAGAGGTTTAATTCTATGGAAGGCATAAAACAGAATGCCTGTAGACTGACAGATCAGGTACCATCAAGTATGAGACTACCCTACTGGAAAAGGAGTTAAGAATAAATTTAAATACTGAATTTGAGACCCTCAGAAACACACAATTTTCTTCCCATAGCCCCATTGTGTATATACCCTCAAGTCAGGAGAGTAGAAAAGTTTCTCTGGACAAAAGAAACAAATCAATAAAACACAAAGTTTGTGACCTTGGGGAATCTTCAAGGAAACAGCTTAGTTCATTTTACAGTTCACCCAACTGTCAACAAGTGCCATCTAAGCACAGAACTATGTCCTAGCTTTTTAGATCTGCACTATTTTATACGTACAAGACAGCCAAGGATCACCAGACACTTGAGGAAAGCATCTGACACGAAAACAAATGAAAAGAAATAGGGAAAAAAGCAACTGGGGAAAAACAAGTCTCCACAGGAGAAGGAAACTTCAGAAAAATTATTAACAGTTTTAAGAATATAAGAGTAACTTTTGCATACGTGATAAAGAGCATGGATAAATAATTCATTCAGAGAACAAATAAAAAGTAATTAGAAATTAAAATATATCTGAAATGTAAAACTCAATAGAAGAGATGGAAGATAAACTTTCAGAAATCTCCCTGAAAGCAGAACATAAAGACAGAAATGTAAGATAAGAGGAAAAGGTAAAAGAAAATTAGAAGATTGGTTCATGAGGTTCAAAATCTAAAAATAGGAATTCTAGAAAGAACCAGAGAAAATGAAGGAAGGAAATCATCAATGACACACTTCAGGAAATTTTTCCACTATCAAAGGACCTGGGTCTTCAGATTGAAAAAGCCCATGGAATGCTCGAGACACGCAAAAACAACCCCACACCCAGATACACCACTGAGAAAGTTCAGGACTCTGGGGACAGATAGATACTCCACAGACTTTCAGAGCTGGAGGAAAAGAAAGATTTCCAGCAAAGGTTCAGGAATTAGAATAGCAATGGACTTAGTGACAGCAACACTGGAAGCAAGAAGACAATGGAATAATATCTTCAAAATCCTGAGAGAAAATTACTTCCAGCCTAGTTTCAGCACTTAGCCAAACTACTAATTAAGTGTTGTGAGGGTAGAATAAAGCCACTTTCAGACATAGAAGATTCAAAAAAGTTTTTGCCTCTGCACCCTTTCTTAGAATCCACTGGAGGATGTACTCCACAAGAAATGAGGGAATAAACTAGAGCCAGGGGGTCCAGAGCAAGACAGATTACCCAGGATGCCAGTGTAGGAAGATCCCAAGATGTGGACAGCTGTGCAGTAGGCCCAGAGAGCAGCCCAGATTGGAGCAAGGGGAAAGTTCCAGAAAACCTTCTCTCAAGAAATGAAATTGGAAAAATGCCCAATATATTTGAACAAATTGAGAATTTACACAATTAGGAGTGAGTTTGGGTTTGAATTAGGGATAAATTCATTTTTAAAAACCTAAGCCAATAAGAAACAGTACTATTGCTAAGTCCAAAGAAAAGCAAAGTATGTGCAGGAAAAGAAACAAAGGTTATAATAGACCTCATGACTGAGCTGTGGCTAGAATTTACATACACATCATAATGTAATCTATTGACTGTTAATCTAATCAAAATTATAACTATTGAGAAGGTGGGGTATTGAAACTGAGCAGAGTGGGCAGGTGGTAGTGGCCAAGCTCAGTCGTCATCCTCCATAGTGGGCAGTATTGTGTACTACTCCAGAAAAATCAAGAAGTAGCAGTATAAACCAAGAGATGTAGAGATACTAAAAAAAAAAAAAAAAGCTAAAAGAATTGACAGTGGTTGCTGCTGGGGAGCAGGACGGAGAGAGCAGGCCTTGGAACGACTTCATAACAGGCCACGCAGTCATTGGAGCCTTCAATGTGCTGCATGTACAACTTAGAGTAAAAACAGCAACTAAAAGTACAGCAAAAATAGAATACATTGGCATAATAAATTAGAAGAGGAGATATTTACCTGTGCAAAGAACATGTCTGTGAAGATGAGAACCAGAATAAGGGAATAACAAATGAGTAAAGCATATGGAGACATGTTTCATTTGCATTATATCACATTTTGGTGGCATATGGATTATTCTACAATACCAATTAATTAATTTTCTTTTACAGTTATACTGTAATTCAAAACTGAGAAGTTGAAGCAAAAATAGAAATAGAGTAAGTCTAATTCCTTGTATAGATATGCTGTGAACCAAGAAACAGAATGCCAAGTTACTGTATTTCCTAAGTGTGGAAAAGAAGGCAGAAATGGCTTTCCAAGTCGAGGATTACCTTATTTTATGGAATAACGTGTTGCAGTCAGTGCTGTATGCCAGAGAGTTCTCGTTCCCCCACTCTGGGCGCCGAGCGGGGCTCCACCTCCTGCTCCCCTGTGCATGGCAGGGCCACGTGCCCACATCGTACAGCGGTTTCTGTGCAGGAGTGATGCAGGCGCTGCCCTTGCAAGACCCTCCACAGCTCCCTCTTGCCCTCCAAGGAACCCATCTGTCAGTCCACGGCAAGCACGGCGTGTGAGTGAGAAATAAGGCCTTATCGGTTTAGGCTTCTCAGGTGCTGGGCCATCCCAGCATAGCGGTGTGCAGTGGGGAAATGCCCGGAGTCATCCCCAAGGGGTTCAGGCAGCACCACCAGAGTGCACCTGCCACTGGACACCTCCCAGCCCTGGGCCCAGTTTGCCTTCATTTCCAGCCACTTTGTTGTGATAACAGCATCCCAAGTCCTCAAAAAGTTCAAATAGTTTTTCATTAAAACAGTCATCATCAGTTTTTCCTGCAAGCAGGTGGCCAGAAATTGAAGCAAAGACATCTGTTGCTGTGATTTTTTAGTTTTGAAGAGAAAACTGGACGTTTTGAAACTTTTCATTTTTCACGCTTTATATTGCATGATGGTATAATATCCTATAACTCCCCTTTCCACATTGGGAAATAGTGGATTTTAGAAAAATTCTGAAATTGATTTGTATGTGTGAATAGGTTCTAATATTTAAGCACATCAGCCAATTAGAAGTATTTTTTCAATACTTCTTTTTAATGCAGCTTTTTTGTTGTCCTTTGTGATAATTACATACCAATCTCCAGAGATCTAAAATTATCAATGGTTCAGAATCCTCTCTAAACCACAGAAAGTCAAAAATGGTCTGAACTGGAAATCGCTGCCTGAAACAAGGTGCGTGACGAGGTGCCCACTCTCTGAGGCCCCCCAGTTCTACTGGGGCTCCTCATCCTGTGTGTCTGAACAGGTGCCGTGGTCATCCTGATAGAATTTATATTTGTAATATTCACTGGTCTACTCTTTTTTTGTGACAAAAATGAATGAAAGCAAATTAGAAAGCACACTCCTGTTTACTTTTGAAGTACAGACAACCTGAACACTGGCTAATCTGCTCCAGACCACGTCCTAGTAATTGGAACTGAAGACGTAGTTGTGTAAGAAATGTGAGAGAGCAGTCCCAGTTAGGGTGCTTACAGTGAGGTTGGAGGAGGGGAAACAAATCTAAAGTTAAATAATAATTGAACTAAGTGAAAATATAACTTAGCAACATCAGGGTGGTATATGGCTAAGTGTCTTATGAGCGTGGGGCTTGAGAGGGCAGGCCGCCACAGCTGTGGCCGGTCTAGATATCCTTTTCCTACCTGTGAGAGATCCCACACGTGGGTCACAAAGGTATTCCTCCTTCCGTTGGATGCAGCCATTTGCCCCCTTGGGAAAAGGCACCATCTTCCTAGCACAGGAGTGGCAGTGCTCGCTGAGTGGGCAGTCGGCAGCACCTGCTGTAGGAGCTCTCTTCTCCCCCACAGCCCGAGCAGGACGTGGCAGAGCTGGCGTTGTATCCAGTGCAGGCAGCTAGCATTGTCTGCTGCAGAAGTCTCTGCTCCCCTGCGTCTCCAAGCTCAGTGAGGTCCCAGCCCTGCCCTTGCTGAGCTCTGGGAATGCTCCACATGCCTGAACAAGTTTTCTTCCCTCCTTCCAGGTCAAAATTTGTGATTCCCCCAAATTTTCCAGTCTCAGCTGAGGAAAGCAGTTTTACAGGCAAACTATCACTAAAGCATTAATTGTCAGAATAATTTATCATATCCTTCCTTAAGCATTTGCGTTTGAAAAGAACCAATTCTATTGTGATCAGTGATGATTTAGTGGTGGGTTTTCAGGCAGCTTGAGTTAGGATTGTGGTATGAAGAGAGAAAGTAAGCTGAATCGACTTCCCTGTAGGCCAGAGTTTTCCTAGTTATCTGATGTATATACTTCCTGGGGACATACATTATGTGGAAAATATTGATTATAATGGATTTCTTTATGGACTTCTGGATGGAATTGAAAACTAGCTCCTAGAATGCATCTAATTACAGACGTTTTCAATTCATAAATATCTAATTGTTTAATTAATAATGTTAGTGATAACGGAATTAAAATACATTCCCATTTAAACATAGTTTATTTACATGAATTAATATAAAATGATTATATTAATAAATAGCAGGTTTTTTAGCCTTCTTAAAAGTCTTATGATAGGTATTTTTTAAAAATATACTTTTATTTATTTTTTTAAAGATACTTAGATTTCATAAATGTTACATTAAAAATGTAGGGGTTCCCATATGCCCCACTCCCTACCCCTCCCCCACTTTCCCATATTAACAGCATCCTTCATTAGTGTGGTACATTTGTTACAATTGATGAGCACACATTGGAGCATTGCCACTGAGCGTGGATTATAGTTTACACTCTCTCCCGCACAATTTTGTAAATTATAACAAGATATTGTTATAACACAGGAGATCGAACACACTCAGACTTTAACCACTTTTATGAAGTTTATTGAGCTAAACCCGCGGGTATCTGCATCACCTCTCATGCAGGAGAGAACTGCAGCCCCCAGGTTCTAAAATGGCTCCCTTTTATAGGGGGTTGCTTGCAGTTTGCAAGCAAGCAGGATGTACAGAAGCGGATTTTGGCAGTTAGCTAGGTTTGCACAGAATGCCCTGATAGCCTGGGGCATAGCTGCAGGGTTGAGATGTCCTTGCAGGATTGTTCAAGGGAGGGGAGGTTGTGTGCTTGTCTGTCCTTGCAAGATTGTTCAAGGGAGGGGAGGTTGTGTGCTTTTCAGATAGGACAGTGGAAAATTTTCTTTTCTACGTTACTCTGGTTGCCATGAAGGCCTATGGGTAGGCTAATTTAGGATTCAACAATATATGACGGCCTGTATTTTTCATTGCAGTGTCATTCAGGACCTTCCAATGTCCCGAAAATGCCCCATATTACTCCTATTTTTCCCTCTCTCTCCCCTTAGAACCTCCAGTGGCCTCTGCCTCCACATCAATGATAAAAGTTCTTTCATTGCTAGAATCACAATAAGTCTGTAGTAGAATAACAGTAAGTCTACTCTAGTCCATAATTCCACAATCCTGAGGATTCTGGGATGGTGATGCCCACTGGGGGCTTAGATCCCAGGGGCAGATGGATGGCACTATCTTACTTGCAGTTGCAGACTCTCTCTGTTCCTTGGGGTGGTCATTGTCCATCATCATCTCCTTGTTAGTTGTCCTGGGTGAGTCCAGTGAACTGGAGAGGAGGTGCCACAACTCTATTGAGAATCAGGGTCCAACTGGCACAGGGACAGACCAAGGATTCAAGTCTCTTGGACATACACCTGTCAACTCTAGCACTAACTTTAGGTTCAAATAGAAGGGGCAGAAGAGCCATGTGTAGGGAAACCACAGCTGAGTCCAGCTCCGTCACACTGGGAGCATAAATTCCAAGTTAAGGCCCACTGATATGTGCCACCCTCCTGAGCTGCCTGCCCTGCCTGTAGTGTCTGGATGTCTCCAGAGCCCTCAGGAGCCCTGCTCTTTGAGGCAGAGTTCAGATGTGCATGAGCACATCTGGGATGACCTCCCGACTCACTTTAAAGCAAAGCTGATCCGGCTTTTGACGCGTGGCATTTAGCTGTTCATTTGCTATTACGTTAGCCTCGGAACGGCCGTAGTCTGTCTGCCAGCACATCAGCTCAGAGTCTGGGCTGGGGGGATGGCCCATAGATCTTTGGGCAAAGATCTTTTAATTGATTGTTTACTGGAGTATTTTAAACCAAGCCACAGAGACCATGTTATTTCACCCATAAATATGCATCTCTAACTGATAAGAAGTACACACACACACACCCCACACACACAAAACATAACCACTGCACTATTACTATGCCTCACAGAATTAACAGTGATTCCTTAATGCAGGGCTTCTTAACCTTTTTTGTTCCACAGACCCCTCTGCCAGGCAGGTGAAGACCATGGACCCCTTACCAAGTCCACACTATACTGTGCATTATTTAATAAATCTATCACAGCCGCACCAACACGTCCCCACAGGAATAATGTGTTTTTTTTGAATTTCAATTCAAGCTCACGGACCCTTGGTTAAGAACCCCTGCTAATGTCTTCTAATACCTAGTTATTATTATAATTTCCCCAATTGTCTCTAAAAATAAATTTTATTTGGATTGTTCACATGAGAAGCCAAAAAAGGTTGATCATTGCATTTGGCTGTTATACCTATAAAGTCCCTTGTCAGGAAACTTTTGAACTCAGAAAAGTCACATCTTGTAGAACTGTGTCTTCTTCGGATGTGGTAAGTGGTGGGTAGAGTGAGAGCAGGGCTCGCTGCTGTCTTACAGCCCTGGAACTTCTGCCTGTGCCAGTCTTCACTATTCCTCAGGCTTCAGGAGAAGAGCATAATGGTTAAATATTTCACTTGCAGAGTTGTAATTCATAAAATTCTCATTCTGGAAAGTAACAATGAATTCCCCAGATATGAGAGCAAAGAATTAAAAACCAGACTTACAAATCAAAGAGAGACAGATGTCTGTATTAACTTTGTTCCTCAGGACCCACTGCTGTCTCCGTGACAGATTGTAAACTGTCCATTAGTTTTTTCTTGCGGTTCTTGCATAGGCAATTTTGCTTTTACAGCCATTTTAAGTGTTATACTATAATCCACTTTAAGCTATCAGAAATTCACTCTTAGGTTCTTTAGTCTTGTTTGCAATTCCTGGCTTCATTTGATCAGCTTTATTTTTTTTTAATTAGAATCATATGCTTTGTATTTTCCCCAATAATGCCATTGCATATGCATTTACTGGCTAGGAAAAGGAATATCTTCAAATTATTACGGAAAAGTAAGTGTGTATGTTATTAGTATCTTCCATGTCAACTCCTTTTCCTCATTTTTTGAACTTTTGTTAGATTAAAAAATATATATCTATATTGTAAACATAAAAGGGAAAACAAAAAAAGACTTTGCCCACAGTTCTCTCTAATGTACACACATACTTAATATAATCACAATAACATTTTAGTGTATTTTCCTCATAGATATCCTTGTTACGTTTTTGTTTAACAAACCAATTTTATTGGTGCATAGTAATAAAGCATAAATCCATCCAAAGTGTACAATCATTAATATTCAGAGTAATCACATATTTGTGCATTCATTACTTCAGTCATTCTTAGAGGACATTCATTATTCCAGTAATAATAATAATAAACAAAAAACAAAACTCATCACCTCTCAATCTCGCTATGCTTCCCTCCTATATATATAGCTGCTATTCTTTTTCCTTCTCTCTAGTATGTTTGTATTTATATTTTGTAAAAACAGTTTTACAAATGCGATATTACCCTTATTCGTGTTTTACATGAGGTTTTACTGTCATATACAGTCCCATGTTACAGTTTTTAGCTCTCCTTCTAGTAATATACATGACCTTAGACCTTCCTTTTCAACCACTGTCATACCCATACAATAGCACTGCTAGTTACAAACACTGTGAGGTGCTTTCACCATTTCTATTCACTCCCAAAGATTTACAAACAACCTTTTTACCAATTCTGCACAGACTAAACCTCAGCTTTCCAATCTCTTAACATTATTCTGTTTTCTGGTGACCTGTATTCTCATTACTAACTCCATGAGTTTTCACAATATATTTAGTTCATAAAACGCAATCATACAGTATTTGTCCTTTTGTGTCTGGCTTGCTTCACTCAACATAATGTCCTCCAGGTTCATCCATGTTGCCATATGCTTCATGACTCCATTTCTTCTTAGTGCTGTGTAATAGTCCATCATGTGTATACACCACATTTTGTTTATCCATTCATTAGTTGATGGACACCTGATGGATTAGTCAGCCAAAGGGATGCTGATGCAAAATACCAGAAATCTGTTGACTTTCGTAAAGGGTATTTATTTGGGGGCAGAAGCTTACAGTCACAAGGCCATGAAACATAAGTTACTTCTCTCACCAAAGTCTATTGCCACATGTTGGAGCAGGATGGCTACTGTCTCTGCAAGGGTTCAGGCTTCCTCCTTCCTCCTAAGGCTCCGTGGTCCAGCTCCTTCCTTTCTCAGCTGTAGGCTGAGATAAGGCTTGTCTCTCCCCAGGGCTCGTTTGGGCTCAGCTGCTCTGCTCTCTTCGCAAGGTCAGCTGTAGACCATCCGGCTCATTCTCTTCTGGGGCCTCTGCTGTGTCTAATGGAGCCTTCTCTCTTTCCTCGGGCATCTGCTTCTCTGTGTATTTACTTCCCAGGGCCCCAGCATCAAAACTCTCTCTCCTCTGCCGTGTTGTTTTCTATGTGAGTCCCCACCTACCAATGGGGAATCAAAGCCTTAATCATAATTCAATCAAGTAAAAGTGAAACCTCTGAATTTAATACAATCTAATACGCCCAGAGGAACAGACCAGTTTACAAACATAATCCAGTATCTACTTTTGGAATTCATAAATAATATCAAACTGCCACACCTGGATTGTTTCCAACTTTTGGCAATCATTAGTAATGCCACTATGAGCATCAGTGTGCAGATGTCTGTTCGTGTCACTGCTCTCAGTTCTTCTGGGTATATAATATACTCAGCAGTGGTATTGCCGGGTCACGTGGCAAGTCTACATTCAACTTCTTTAGGAACTGCCAAAGAGTCCTCCACAGTGGCTGTACCATCCTGCATTCCCACCAACAGTAAATAAGCGTTCCTATCTCTCCACATCCTCTCCAACACTTACAGTTTCTGACTTTTTAATAGTGGTCAGTCTAATAGGTGTGAAATGATACCTCATTGTAATCGTGATTTGCATTTCCCTAATCACTAGTGATGTAGAACATTTTTTCATGTGTTTTTCACCATTTGTATTTCTTCTTTGGACAATTGTCTTTTCAAGTCTTTTGCCCATTTTTTTAATCAGGTAGTTTGTCTTTTTAGTGTTGTTGTATGATCTCCTTATATATATCATAGATATTAAACCCTTATCAGATATGTGATTGCCAAATATTTTCTCCTATCAAGTCGACTGCCTTTCACCCTTTTTACAAAGTGCTCTGAGGCGCAAAAGTGTTTAATTTTGAGGAGGTCCCATTTATCTATTTTTTTCTCTTGTTGCTTGTACTTTGGATGTAAGGTTTAAGAAACTACCACCTACCTTAAGATCTTGAAGATGTTTTTCTACATTTTCTTCTAGGAGTTTTATGTTAAATGAGTAATAAGTAAATAAGCATACAATAAGTATGGCGCTTCACTTTGAAAAGGACCTGAAGCCGGGGTGGGGAAGTGGGCACCAGCAGCCTAACAGCTTGTGAATTCCATGTAGCTTTGGAAGGAGAGTCATCTGAAACCTGACAAAGAGCTCGCTCTGCCTGCTGGAGGAGGCGGCCCGCAGCACGCACAGTGAGCCCAGTAACTAGCAGATGCCTGACGTGGGTGCAGGCTGCTTGCTTCTGCACAGCTGGGCTCCGCTGGTGCCCTTTTCTGTGTCCACCTAGTGATTCTTGTAGATAAAAGCATTTTTAAACAGACGTGGAATTTGTGTTATGCTCAATTGTTTCCTAATACATCAATCTCAGAACAAATTCACATGTTCGGAACAAGCATTATAACAGAATATCTACACTGGGTTTGAATTTGGTGGGTGGGGGGTATGAGGATATCAAAAGAGTATACTTTTTGTATACGTCTTTTATTCTCGTTTCTGTAACTTGACAGTTCCACGTTAGGAATTTCAGAGTCCCTCCATTTTATTAATGGTCACATACATCCAGGGTATTACACGACACCAGCTTGCCCCCTGTGAGGGGACAGTTCCCATCAGGATTCGACAAGGGCTCCTTTGCCCTGGTACATCCCAGCGTTCTGAGCAGGCCTTGCAGGGCCTTGTCGGCCTCTCCCTGTCCAGCCTCATGGTCAGGCCTCCCTCCCGGCCCCCCGGCCCCTGAGAAGTGCACAGCTGCTGCAGTTCTCAGACGAAGCCTTGTTTCTCCAGACTCTGCTCCTTCGCTCCACACTGTCTCTTCTAACCAAAGTGACGCAGGTGGCCACAAAGCTGGTAGACTTCCCTCCAGTCTCTGCCCAAGCGCTGTGCCTCCCAGCTAGCCAGCGCTGGAAACTTTACGCGCTTGCCGCAGGCACCTGGGGCCCTCGTTCATCAAGTGACTCAGGAGCCGCCTCAAACCTGCAGCAGCACGGTCTTGAGGCCGGGCATGTCGTGGTACTCTGCAAATGCTGCCCCTGCTTTGAGAGTCCCAGGACCGCTTGTGCTCAGTTATAAGGCACATGCAGGCACTAGCACCTACTGTTGTATCCCCTTTGGCAAATGCTGTGTCGAGCATGCATCAGATGTGTAGGAATGAATGAATGCTGTTGCAAGGGATCAGATGTATTGGGCTTTGCTCCAGCCCCTTTGAGGGCCTGAGAAGTCACCTCATTTCTCAGTACCATTCCCCAACCACGCATATGGTGAAAAGGGGGTTTCTGTAAATTAGTTTAAGAGATAGATTGGCAAAAGTGCAATAGATGTGAACAAACCAGTTATCTTAGAGATTTATTGCCTTCCCACACTGTTTTTTTTCCTTCCCCCAGAAGTCTCAGATTGGTAGTGTTTGCATTAAAAATATATATATATTGAGGCCATACCAACAACCGGTTTCCTTTACCAATCATAACGGAAAGTATTTCTTAAACCGTGCTTGATCCTCAGCGTGGATTTGCTAGCAGGGTGCAGTTGTTGTTGTCTTTGTCTCTGATGGGACAATTTGGAGGTCAGTTAGCCCAGAGAAGGGGGTTCAAGGGTGAACATTTCATTCTCACGTGGTTTAGTTAGTTTTGCCAAGAAAAACAGCCTTGGCCAGGGCCCTTCAGCCTGGGCCAGCCATTGTGCAGATGCCCCAGCGAGAGCCTGCCCAAGGCTTCGCCCAGCCACCGGCCCTGACAGGCCTCCTCGGGGAATCCGGTCACTTGACATGGAGAGGGCAAAGCCCTGGTCAGATGAGCCGCAGCTGCGCTGACTGGCGTGGCAGAGGAGAGACACCGGTCAGATTAGCTAATTATGAAAATACAACGTGGAAATGACAGCCTGAAAGTCCAAGAGACGGGCTCTGCTCCACAAGTGCCGTTTGATTAGGCTCTCCCTTCTAGGAGGACCTCCTTCTCCGGTTAAAGTGTTGGTTCACAAGATGCTAATAACTGTTAATAAGCTTTATCTTTCGAAATTTAATAGGCTGGGATGTTGGCAGGACACACCAGTGCATGTAGTTATTTATTTAAAACAATGGTCACAGGAATTTTGCAAATAATCCGGCGTTTCACTATGCAGGGAGGTGTTATTCCTTCTTGGTGACACCACGGTGAGCGTGGTCCCAGTTAAAGATTTTAGTTTAATTTACAGTATGTATATTTATTATTTATTTAAGATTGTATGTTTATTCAGTTTACTTTAAAATGCAAAGCACATGACCCTGTTTTCTGGCACCATTCTTGTCTTTTCTGTTATTTTATTCTATTTATTGCCTTTTGTTGTTCTAAAGCATAAAGCAGCTTCCAGAAAGCAAAGTTAGTTTAAAAGAGCTCAAAATGTCAAAATGGCAATAGGTATAAAAGCAAGCTTCTAAAGGCTAAAAGTACTTCATAAGTATTACTTACTATGATTATTATAAAAATATTCTTCAGAAAATCAGGGATGAATTTAAATATCATGGATTAAGGAAATATTCTACCATTTTGTTTTACTTGAATTTATCTTTTATTCTGTGATACTTATACACAGCCACTGTTTATCAAAAATTAGAGAAAAAAGCATGCATAATCCCACAAAATTAGTTTATATTTGGCTTTAAAGTAAGTGCTTATGTCTGCAGAGGAATAAATTGATGCCTGATGGTCTAAGAATTAGCTCTAAATATAGAATAAAGAAGACGCTGCGTGCGTGACTGGTTGAGGAGGGTTGGAGAGCTCTCCTGGAAGCCCCTCGCCCTGCACGCCTATCGTCCTGCTGCTCGCCTCCCTGCACCCTACTCCTTGTTGAGGAGAGGTCTCGTGGACTGTTTCCAGATCTGCGTCCAACCGCGCAGCCATCTGTTCAAACTGCTTTAGAGCAGGGAGATTGTAGAGTCTCCCACAGCCACCTCAGGAAGACTGGAAACTATCTTCAGAAGTAACTCAGAGGGCACGAGATGGGTCCTCTCTCCACGTGTGGCCCATGGACCCCCTGGAGAGTCATCACCTGGGAGCTTGCTGGAAATGCCGACTCTCAGGGCCCACCCCAGGTTAGGCTGTGCATTCTAACACGATTCTCAGGTGTTTTTGTGCATGTTAAAGCTTGAAAAGAATTGGGTAAAGTAAGATTAATTGAATAATCAGAAGCAAGATTTTCCCACTGATAAAACAAGCTCTGAATATATCCTGGTGTGAAGGTGTCCTCCTGGTAGGTAATGGCCACAGAATGCTTTCCATGTGTAAAACACGTTCTAAGCATTTTACGTGTATTATTAGTCCTTTGACCTTCAGAGGGACTCTGAGTCCAGTGCTATGATTGCCTCTCAGTTTACAGACGAGGAAACTGAGGCATAGAAAGACTATGCTTAAAATAATCTTTTTTTAAAAGTTACTAATCATGACAGGGCAATGGAAAAATTCTGCCTTATCAAATAGAACCAAAATAATCTTTTTTTACACTCTCAGGAAAAATTATGAAAGGCAACCAGAGAAGAGAGAGGACATTTCTTTCTTTTAATTTTGTGAGCCTCACATGTTCTATATTTAAAATATTTATAATCCACATCCCATATATCCCACCTACGACAAGCACATGATCTGAATTAATTTTCTTAACCTGCCAACATCTGACTTCAAAAGAGATTGGGACTTTTTCCACACATAACCCAATGAAGAGAATGTGGATTTGACATGGAGTTGATCAACTCTAGGGATGTGCTCTAAGCCAAGTTGAAGTTTGGTAGAGTAAATTTTTACATGGAAAAATAAGTACCTCACCTGTGGCCCTGGCTGCAGTTCTCCTTGGGCTGCCGCAGGGGAGGTTTGGATGATGCATTCCCACTAGCACCAGCGGAGCTCCGTGGTTGGAGATGAGCCGGCTGGCTGCTCCACCTGACCACTCTGATTTTAAGGAATGTGACGTTTAACTTTATTAGTTATACAGAGGCCCTATTTTTAATGTACTTGTTTTTATTCAACTTGCTGGAGGAAATTAAAGCAGTGAAAAGTCATGCAACATACTGTTGAATTTAGGTTCTGCTGCCATAACTGTAAACAACAAGTGAGCAAGATTAGTGCTCTTGTTCTAGACTCATTACAGCAGAAAGAGGGGGTGGAGGGAAGGAGCCAGTGACTGCTGTGAACACCTGTCCCTTCAGGGGCACGTCCAGTGATGGGATACAGCATTGCTCATTAGCCAAGGAGGAAGGACGCCTGCTGTGTGACTGCTGCTGCTGGCTACCTGCCAGGCGTATCGAGGTTTATTTATTTGTAAAAATTAAGAGGTCAAAATAAGTGATCTCTAAAGGCAATTCCAGCTCTAAAGTGTATGATTTGATGTCATAAAATTTGACGTCATGAACTTTGAATTTCAGTTCAAAATTTCTAAAGGCCATTTCCATTCATATTTAATATGTTTGTTTTCATCCTCTCTGAAAATGTGAGCCATTTAATTTACTAGGGAATTTTTAACATTGTTAATTTTTAGGTATCTTTAAGAATTGCAGTCTTTCTGGGCAACCCGTAAAGAATAATATCCATTAAAGTTCCCACTCTAATGTAAGGAAGCCTTTTATCCTAAAAGTATTACTTAGGGCTTTTATATTGGATAAAAGTATTGTAATTATTTACTTTTCACAAGTTATTTCATTTAAGTCATTTTACTGTTTAGTGTTGAGAGCAGTTGGATTTGGAATCAATTTTGGCCAGTAAAAATAGTAACACCTCATTGGTAATTGCCTTTTACTTTTTTTCTTATTTCCTCTTTGCTATGTGATTTAAATAATGTAATTTTCTCATTACAAAAGTATGAAACATCATTGTAGAAAATCTAGGAAAAATAAGCAAAAGAAAGGAGCAAATCATTTATCATCCCATCGTTTAGTAAATTACCAATTTTCTTTAATGAATATCTTTCCATTATTTTTCTGAGTAAATTTTTTTTCAAAAACAGAGTCATACTACTTTGTAACTTGTTTTCCCAATTAATTGTTAAATGTTCTTCTGTGAGAACATTTGTAAAGGTTGCAGCATATTCTGGTTTTGAATGTACCTCAAATGACGGAAGCCACCTGTCATTACATTTAGAATCTGTGTCATTGTTCTTTTCATTAAATGTGTGGTAAACATCCTGAGGGTTCTGTTTTTGCACGGACCCATAGTCACTGCCTTGGAGTAAATTCTGGGACTGTAGTCAAAACAACAAAGTCAACAGTTATTGAGTGTTTAACATTTATCAAGCTCTGTGCAAAGTACTTCCGGAAAATCCCATTTAATTTACTCCTCCAACAATCAAACAAGGTAGAAACTGTTATTGTCACTATTCTGTAGACAGGGAACTGAAGCTCAGAGAGCTTTACTAGGCAGCCATGGACACGGTAAGCGACAGGCCTCTGGAGTTCTTATTCCGGCTTCTGACTCATTCTCCAGCTTGCTCTCCAGCACGGCCACACCACTTGCTTTTAGGCTCTAACGCCTGTCCTGCTGGCGTCCTCCTCTGCCGAGCCCCCGTGCTCTGGTGTGGATTTCATCCTTGCCGCGTGTGTGTGTTTTGACCCTGTGTACACCACAGTGCCCCAGGACATCTGTGGCCTCCCACTTCTCCTTCTCAAGCCTTTGAGCTTCCTCCACTTCCTACTTTTTGTTCACCCATCTGTTGGAATGAGGCTCGGTGTCTTCTGTCGTTCTACTTGCTGCATTTAGCCTGCCCCGAGGCGAGGCCTGCGCTTGGCGTCGGCCCCCTCATCTGCTTCTCGGGATCCAAGAGCACCCCCTTGGAAGCAGAGCAGGACTCCACCCCGGCCCCGCTCTCCCTACACCGATGGCCCGGGAGTTTTCATTGATCTATGACTCATCTGTAACTGTGGTGCTCACAGCTGTCTGCAAGTCACACCGCAGCCCTCAAGAGGTAATTATCACAGAAAAAATGTAATAGGGATGAGAGATCATTTAAAATCTATTGTCCCCTATCCAGGGCAGAAATGATGTTTCTTTAACAAACAGGCTCTCTCCATTTTCCCGAAGTGCTTGGCCTCAGCAAAGCTCTGTCCTTGGTCCTGGCGCAACCTTGACTAAGTTCTTAGCTTCGGTTATCACCACTATGAACATAACTCTTAAATGATCTTTCCACCTCGGCCTCTCCCTCTCTGTTTCCCCTCACCTTATTTCTTCCCACCTCCAGTCACTGTAAACATCTTCACCTGACAACTTCACGAGCATCTCAAAAACAATACCCCCAAACCCACAGGTGCCATCCGCTTTGTCAGCTATTCCCCCATTCTCCCCCAGGCACCTGGGAATTAGCCCTTGCCCTGCTCCACAGCCAGTTGGTTACCAAATCCTATCTCCTTTCTCCCCACAGACCACTTAGCCTACTGAGTGACTTCAGCCCTTCCTTTCAAGGTCATCGTTGAGCTTTTCAGATCTCTGTCCAACTTCCAGGCAGTCCCTCACACCACTGCCATAGCAATCTTTACTAAAAAGTTTGAGAAGCACTAACTGGTCATATCACTCACTCCCCAGCTCACAGGTGTGTACACCTTAGCCTAGCAGTCAGGCCGTCCATGTTGGAGCCACAGCCCTTCTGCCAAGCCTCACCCCTTGCTACTCCCTGTGCTCCAGCCCAGCTCAGTAACTGGTTCGTTGCCCAAGTCCTATACTTTCCTACCTCTATTCCTTTGCTTCTCTCCTTACCCAGTGGTTCTTCTGAGCCAAGTTTTCCTTCTTTAAGACCCTTCAAAAGTGCTGTGTCCTTCAGAAAACCTACTTCCCTTTCCACCCCAGAAATCAAAAGTGACCTGCCCTCCCCATAATTTTGAAGACTTCCCTCTCTTGTCTCTTCTACAGAACCTCAACTCCTCTCTTAGCTTTATGTACAAGTCTTATCTTTGACCTCGTCTAGAGGTCAAAATCTATGTCTCATTCATTATTTTATCTGCCACAAGGCTTAACACAATGCCAACCAGTATACATGTTGAATGAGTGAATACATAATAAACTACAAACACCTGGCCTGTTATTAACCAAGAAATATCAGAAAGCCATTGATGCTTTTAATAAAGTTGAAATAGAAAATCTATATCTTATAAAAATAATTTAAACACCTGCGATGTATGGTATTTGAGTAGAAGTGTAGTGATGCATCAGCCGTTTTGGGGTGGTGTGGTAGTGAAAACACTTGTAAAGGGTTAATTCAAAACACTATTTCTTTCAAACAAAAGTCATTCAGCCAACAACAAAACAGCACAACCAACCACACCTTAATGTTTTTGAAGGAAAACAATTTAGTGAGCAATTATGAGGGTTAGGACTCAGCATTGTAGCTGGTGAATCTCTGTTAAAGGAAACTGACCAAAGAAATTGAATGTAAGACAGAATGTGCACAAGAGCGAATGTGAGTAGTGGGCCAAGTGGCTTGGGCTTGCAAACAGCTGTCTAAAGCTTGGCTTACATCTCCAGAGATGCAGAGAGCCAGACCGTGTTTCCTGTAGGAGATGGTAAGAGAACCTCCATCATGGTGTGTTGCAGAGATCCCATGCGGTACCACAGGCAAGCTCGGTGTCTGGCTCCTTTTCTCCTCTGGTGGCACTTCCCTCACCCTCTAGCCCTTTCCCGCAGGTGGCGGAGACCATCAGTCACGTCGTACGTGTTAATCTCTCTGAGGCCCTGCTTCATAATGTTCTACCAGTTTCTTGCCTTGCACATCAATTTGCTACCTTGAAATTTATGGCAGTGATAGGCTCCTAAGCCCTAGTCAGTCTTTGTGGGCTGTGTCACATAAGGTTCTAAACAACAGTGAATCGTAAAATCCTAAACTTAAAATCTGTTTCCTGGTTGGACCTTGTATTAGTTAGCCAAAGGGGTGCTAATGTGAAATACCAAAAATGGGTTGGTCTTTATAAAGGGTATTTATTTGGGGTAGAAGTCCACAGATACCAGGCCATAAAGCGTTAAGTTTCTTCTCTCACCAATGTCCATTGCCACGTGTTGGAGCAAGACAGCTGCCGGCGTTTGCCAGGGTTCAGGCTTCTGGGGTTCCTCTCTTCCCGGGGCTGCGTTTCTCTCCGGGCTTAGCTCCTGTTTCCTCCACAAGGTCAGCTGTAGACGATCAGGCGAACGGCTTGCTTCTCTTCTCCTGGGGCCTTCTTTCCAACATCAAAACTGCTTCTCAAAAGACTGCTTCAACTGTCCTTGGCCTTGCCTTTTATATCCAATTCCCCACCCACCAAGGGGTGGGGCCCAACGCCCTAATCCTAACCTAATCATGTCTAGATTAACAGATCAGTTTACAAGCATGATTCAATTATATTTTTGGAATTCATAATTACATCAAACTGCCACAGACCTAATTATAAAAATGTGAGAGAGAGAGAATTATCTTTATTGAGTTACTCTTTGTGCCAGACACTGTGCTCTCCATGCATTTGTATTTCCTCCTTCCACCAGTCCTGCTAGTAGAGGTGAAGGGACAAAGAAATAATGAACTTGCCCAAGATTATACAGCTAGGAACTAGCAGAAAGAGGATTTGAACCCAGTTGTGTCTACCCCAAAATTCCATCCTGCCATACCACACTCCCCTCTTGTAAGGGAGGGCAGGGTGTATATGCAAAGGTAGATGACAGGCATTTCTCTCCAGTGGCTTATTTACACATAAAAATTGTACTAACTGATTGTTTTCATAAAACCTCATGGCGTTTAGCCAAGCATTTGTTTTTTTATTACGGAGGATCAGGTTAAGGAGGACAAATGACTAAAGCTGTCAGTATTCAAAGCATTGTTATTTGGGAGGAGTGTGAGCCTGAAATGTAAAGTCAGCACCTACAATTCTAGAAGCTTGATTCTTGACTCGTTTTTTTCAAATCTGTTATTATATAATATTGAGAAGAAGAAATGACAAGCCACCCTTTTACCTTTCTATTTATAAAGTCTGAGTGATAGTTGAAGGTTTTAGGAATGCTTTAAGATTAAGTGAGCTCTAGAGGGGTAGCACACTGATTTCACACTCTAAATGGAAGAGGTTCTTGGCCCCTCGATCTTGCTTCATCCAGAGTAGTCCTCCAATATCTCATATATTGGGCTTTTGTGAAAGCTTTTCTTTGGACAAAGGGCTTAAATGAATGAAAGTTGTCATTTTCTACATTCTGTTCATATCAAGGTTTACTTGAGCTCTCCATGGCATGGCACGCAAGGTAGTGGAGGTTTACTTGAGCTCTCCGTGGCATGGCACGCAAGGTAGTGGAGGTTTACTTGAGCTCTCCGTGGCATGGC
>JAKSZT010054202.1:1265023-1299702 GCA_026826555.1 Tolypeutes matacus | reverse complement strand
GTGGCAGAGGCTGCGGGGAGGCGTGCGTCCGTGGCGCTGACTAGCAGGGTGATGAATACCAGGCATGCACTACGGCAGATAGTAGAGATCTATGAAGAAGGTTCAGAAGTCCCGGCCAAGCACACTCAGTACCCTTAAGAGGCCCATTCATCGGCCTGAAGTCTACACATAATTGCCTATTTTTACCCTTGTATTTTCCTAAGTAATGATCCTTCTCCCCGTGCTGAATGTAGGGTCTTCAGCCATTTTGTGAGCTGGGTACAAAGTAGGACCTTTTATTATATATTCTCTGTAATCTACTTCTTGCTTTTTAAGACTGTACTGAGTATGAAGCACCTGACTCAGTTGTTGGCACTTAATAGCCCAGCAATAAAGGTTATTTTCCTTTATCTTCCTTCCACTTCTAGTCCAAGATCTGGTTAATTTGATTTGTATCCTCTAATTCTTTTTTTCTCTCTCTTTTTAATTTTATTTTTGAAGAAGCTTTGTATTACATAAATGATACATAGAAATACAGGGGGATTCCCATTTTGCCCCGCCCCTCCCCCCACACACTTTTCCCTATTAGCAGCGTCTTTGATTAGTGTAGTATCCCTTAAGTCTTCACATCGAAAGTGCCTCATGTACAGCCATCCTTCAGTAGATGGCAGCCCGCCCTGATGCTGAAGGGAAAGCCCCTGCCTCACAGTGGTCCCTCAGCCAGCAGTTACTCATTAGCTTCTCTCTGACGCAAAAATAAGTTTTGGGAGAAATAAGTTAGGGGTGGGGTAGGTTGTCAGGCATGGTAATCTAAAATTGGAGGGAAGATCCTGAGCTCAATATATGGAAAAAGTGGGCAAAAATTCAAAGTAGAGAGAGAGAGAAATACTTCATGAGAAATGCATAAGGGTGACGCATGAAACAAACCAAGGTCCAACCCAGAGCAACAGTCATCTGAAAACCATCGGCACGGAAAGGTAGGATTCTGAAGTGGTGGGGATGCAGAAAACAGCTCCACATTTGGAACCAGGAGACCTCGAGTGCACGATTTGCCACTTACGTCTCTTAGCCCATCTCTGTATGAATTATGGTTCCAAAAGTAAGACATGACGCATGAGAAATGTAACAAGTGGTTGCAGTTAGGGGGGAGGCTGCTAATAGAATACTGGTACTTGGACATATTGAGTGTTGAGGTAAACTTAGAAGAAAAGGAGGATGTTTTTGTTTCCTAGGCCACTCAAAGCAAATACCACGAAATGGTTTGATTAAACAATGGAAATTTATTCACTCATGGCTTTGAGGCCAGGAAAATGTCCAAATCAAGGCATCATCAGGGCAACGCTTTCTTCCCAAAGACCAGCTGCCAGTGACTCTCATTTCATCTTCACAGTGACCCTGTGAGGAGCTGCTGTTCTTACCCCACATCCCACAGGAACAGAGAGTCAGGTGACTTGCCCAGCCTCACCTGTTACAGGTAGCCGTTGGTGCTGCCTGCTGCCCCCTCTCCCAGCCCTGACATGGGTTCAAGCTCGTGTCACCTCTGATGCACCAGCCGTTGACAGCATTTATGTGAAAGCGCTTTCATTCGAACATTGAGGAAAATAAGGTTTATAAGAACTTGAAAAATTAGTTTGTGGGCCATTTTCATTACCCTTAGAATAAGAGATCTGTTTATGTGTCATCGACATTTTATTAGAAGTAGCAGAATCACCACAGGATCGTTATGTTAATGTGATTTGTGTGCGTGTGATTTTCACGGATTTGGTTAGCTATGTGAAGTTTTTCTCTCTAGTGTCAGTGCTCCAGCATTCATAATATATAATACTTAAATATAAAGAGATTATAAATAGCATGATCTTCCCTCTACGTAGAAACAAGAAGAGCGAGCCTTTATATCATAATTTATCCTGGCACTTGCCATGCGGGGAAACGTGCATTACAATGGAAATGGAAATCTTTCACGTTTCTGCCTTTAGTATTTTAAGGCATGAAAAGACATTGTGTTCTGCTATTTTTACACGCAGATGCAACTTACTTAAAGCAATAGATTTGTTACTGAAAAGTTATGTTACAAGAAAGCTCATAAAGGCTACATTAAATAAATAGGTAGCCTAGCTGGTTAGGGAAAGGATTTCTGTGATCAGTACTTTTTAGTAAAATGAAAATTCTTCTATTCAAAACATTTAATAGCCTCTGAAGGTGCCCTTTTGTTTATTTTGAAATTTTATACCCTGGATGTCCTAAAGTCTAAAAATCATCGGCAGAGGCTTATCCTTGAAATTAAGTGAACAATTTATGTATACGTGGATTTTCAGGGGAGAAGAGACTGGTTTTCAAGAGATCATTAAAGGTGATTCCTGACCTTCTCATAAAATACAAAAAGCTAGCGGAGCCTGATCGAAGTGACATGGCCTTCTGCACGCAGGAGGGCATTGGGGGCTGCCTCGGTCCCGTTTCCGTGGAGCACAAGGATGGAGCTCTTTGTGAACAAGGAAACTGGCTGGTGGCAGCATAGCCCCTCCCAGGAGATGAGCACATGGGGGTTGCCTCCTTCCCCCCCAGGTCGGCTCAGTGCCCCTGCTGCCACTGCTTTCCCAAGGCGGGAATCTGCCCGCCCCACACCTTGGGGACAGCCGCGGCCCATACCAAGCACCCGGCCTCTGGGCGCCTCCGTGTGCGCTGCCACCCCAGCCAGCCCTCAGGCCCTCGTGCCCTCTGCCTTGAAACCCGTAGCAGCCATCGAAACAGAGGAGCCTTTGTCAGGCCCCTCGGAGATCTGTGGAACGGGGATTCTCAGTTCTCTGCCGGTCGTGGTGGCAATTCCTTCCTGAGTCGAGTGCCTGTGTGTGTGTGTGTTTTCCTGAGAGAAAGCTAATTGTTACAGTCTTTTAGGGAAAACAAAAACACTCGCTTGCTAATTGTATCTGTTAATCCATTCTCATTTCCTAACTTGCTTTCTTGTTTTGGAGCAGCCCTTTCTATTAGCCAAAAACGACAGTTAAGTTTTCTGAGTAAGAACTGCTATTTCCTGCTGCAGCACGAAAGAACACTTGTCAGTATGGCTTACAGATTTATTTGTACTGAAGATCGTAATAAACTGTCAGACGGGAAGTACGTTTATGGTTTCAGACTTTTCCTTCCCCCCTCTTACCAGAAGTACTTTTTGCAACTACTTAGTGTAGCAGTGTTTTGAAATGCAGTTTACAAGCGTCTCTCCGTGACTGTTCATTCATTCGCTCAGTCGGTCATTAGCAGATACTTGCTGAGTGCCTGCGCGCCCCAGGTATCAGTCTAAGGGCTGGGGATGCAGCCCTGCACAAGACCTCCCAGGGGAGATGGACAGTGAGTTGCCAGGTACACGAGGTACACGAGGCAGCGCCAGACAGCAACCCTGCTTGTGAGCGTGGGATGCGGACGATGTGGTCGAGACCAGAGTGACTAGGAGGGAACTTCCGCTGGGTGGGCAGGACCACTGCGCTGACAGTGGGGGGAGCCACTGCCCTGCCGATTTGGAGCCAGACTCCAGGTGCAGCGGCAGGTGTGCTGGCCCTGGCACAGGTGGGCCCTGGCAGCCAGCTGCAGGGCCGCTGGTAAAGACCGACAGCCTTGGGGAGAGACTGATGCCTGCAGCTGGCGTGGCAGCGGAGGCCTGTGAGGAGAGCGGTGGGGGAGAGCGCGTTCCGTTGGTCGACAGCGTTCGCTGATGGGTTAGGTATGGAGAGTGAGGGAAACAGAGGCCAGTGGTTTGGAATGACCATATGTAGACCCTTGGTGAGGAAGTATTCATCAGATCCACACCAGTGTGACGCCCAGTGAGTGTGCACAGACCTCACTCCACTGGAAATGTTGTTGTTGTTGTTTTTCAGTAGGATCTACAGATTAATCTACTAAACAGTTTAGTAGCATCACCTATGTACCTGATGATGTGGGAGTAAAGAAATGAATAAGCCACGTTCTTGAAAATTTAAATAAATTTTTCATTACAAAGGTCACAGGATTCACATACATATTTGTTTACATGCTTAGAAAACTGAAAGAAAATATACAGAACATAATTATCTCTGAGTAATGGGATGTGGGCAAAAATCTTTTTATCTTTGTCTCCCCATTCTTATGTAATGATCATTATTCAATTTATAATGATAGTGTATTTTGAAATAAAGCTAATACAGAAACATCTCAAAATTTTTTGAACATAAAAGAAAAACTGATTCATGATCCCCCACCACCTATACTACAACCTCTATTGTTAGCATTTAAAAATATTTCTTAAACTTATTCAATGAATATTTTAATTCCACTGTAATCATACTAGACATTCTTCTTACCCTATTTCTAGACTTTTTAAAAAAAGATATTTAATGTCAAAAGCAACAAGAAAATCAAAAAACTTCAGGGACTAGCAGGTTCAAAGAGCTTTTCTTTCCTTGTTTTCTTTTTTATTCCCCCCACCCCTAAGTTTTGAGCTATGGGTGTATTTGTAGTCAGAGGAGATGGAAGCCCTTGAATGGTTGAAGGTGCCGGCAGGTGCGGAGCAAGGGGCACGGGGCGAGGGCTGCAGGTGCCAGCAGGCACAGGGCAGGGGGCGAGGGCTGCAGGTGCCAGCAGGCAGGGGGCAGGGGGGCGAGGGCTGCAGGTGCCGGCGGGCACAGCAGGGCGGGGAGAACGCCAGACCCTGCAGGGAAGGGACGGGGCCGGATGGTGCTGTAGTGCAGAGCGGGTGTGAGGAGCAGTGTACGTAGCTCCTGGGTGCATCGTGGCCATGGCAAGGTCGTGGCTTTCTCACAGACCTCAGTGATCCCTGAGGAAGCAGGAGTGCAGCAGTGAGCAGACCCAGCCCTCTCTTCCAGTGTTGGCAAAAACCTCCATGGCCACCCGTGCTGGGGCTGCTGCTTCCCTAATCCAGCTCCATAGAAACCCACCCCCTGTGATTTGTGACTAGACACAGGGCTTGTGGCTTCTGGCCCGGGGTCTGCCTTTTGGTGTTGCCTGTGACCTGTGGCACCCAGCACAGCCAGGGCCCCTCTCGTGTGCCTGCTTTCGAAGTGGCCCCGAGCAAGGCCGCGTGCAGTGGCTGTGTTTGCTCGGGATCGCCCGCCCCGAGCGTCCGGGCACCGTCTGTGCTGGAGCAGTCGCTGGGCCTCCCTCTGCCCCTCTCCGCCTGGGCTGCGTCGGCCAGTGGAGGGAAGGCGAGGGCCTAGCTCCCTCCCTGCTGGTAGCTGTGGACGGGTGGTTTCCCTCCTCAAAAGCCATAGCTTCAGAGGGCCTGTCTTTCCCTCTGGCACTGACATTGCTCTCTGTCCTTGCCTTTCCAGGGGCTTGCATGTCCCAGGTACTGCCCCTGCCTCCTGAGTTCCCTCGACTCTGTGTAAAAGCCCTTGGTGCGGTTGCGTCCCCGAGCTAAACTCCCCCAGCTGCCCGGCTTGAGTGGCCATCTGTTTTCCACGGGCCTGCCTGGTGCTCCGTCCATACTTACAGGCGGGAAATTTCTCTGTCCACTCACTCGCAAGGACAAGAAATTGCAGGCTGTGAAGGGAGGAGTTTTAGAGTTGCATTGTAATATTGTCAGAAACTAGAAAGGCAGAGGAGTTCACCTTAATAGCATTTATTCAGTGTTTAGGGGTGACTCTACTGATGTTTCCAACCTTGTTGAAGTCAGATTAGACGGAAAGGCATGTGATCAAGCACGCAGAGCAGCGTGCTATCGCGGAGTCTAGGGGCAGGAATACGGACGTACCTTGTCCAGTTCTTTCGTCTTGTCTTTGTTTGACATTTTCATAATGCGATGCTGGAGTCTCCACATTGCTTCCCTTGGAGTCTCTTTGGTGAGCTTGGCACTTGCCTTTGACGTAGTAATATTTAGGATCTACTTGAATGCTGAGCATGTGCCCTGTTGTCGTCAGCCTGTCACGGCGTCTGCTCGTTTAACCTTCACGCTCCCTACCTGACGGCCGCAGCCTGCGCTGTGCAGGTCACATGGAGCGCACTATTGCCTCACCAGAGGGGCTGCCATTCGGATGGCAGACGCCGTGGATTTGTATGTTTATTATGACCATTTTCTGGCTGATGTCAGTAAAGTATCAGGTTCCAAAAGAAGAAATCAGTGTGTCACGTCAGTATTTTGAGAAAGGTGCCCCTTTCTAATTTGCAAAAAAGCCGCTGTTTAGGACGGTGGGAGCCCTGGAGGGGGAGCAGCCTGAGAGGACGTTTCTAACCTCATCATAAAGCTGTGTCCCCCAAACTCGAGGCTGTGTCCTGGTCGTCCAGACGGTGGGCCACTTGCAGTCCTCGGTCCCAGCTGCCGAAGGTTCTGGTTCTGTGGGCCGGGGCTGGGCCCAGGGATCTGATGAGGCTGCGCTTTGAGAAAGACCGACGGGGAGGTGCTGAGAAGGGTGCTGAGTGGTATCAGGTTCCAAAAGAAGAAATCAGTGTGTCACTGACAAGACACGGAGCCAGGGCAGGTGCCACAGCTGCTGCAGAGCCACAGAGCCTGGGACTCACAGCCTGAAAGTAGGTGTGGCTCTCGGGAGGCCCTTTCCCGGCTCGGGCAGACGCCCCGCTGTTGCCTCCCTGGCTCTCTCTCGCACAGGGCGCCCCGGGCAAGTCCAGCTTAGACTCTCACCACACGCTGGGCGGCGCCCTGACCTGCGCAGCCGCCTCTTACCTGGACAGTGAGCCGTCCACCTGGCTGCCTTCCCCGCCTGCAGGCAGCTCCGTGAGGGCAGGGACCCTCTTGTTCCTGGCTGTGCCTGGCATGGAGTTAAAACTCGGGAAATAGTCTAAAAGTAAGCTACGTAAGACATTATAAATGTGCCTTTTTAAAGCCATGGAGTAAGAAAGCAAACGGTGCTAATGGAGGAGGGCCTCAGAGTGATTTCCGGACTGGCGAGCAAGCCAGTGTCTGTTCCGCAGGGGAGTGCCTCCTCCAGCCCTCACCTGAGCTCTCCCAAGACTCCCTGCCTCAGGGAGCCACCGGCACAAGAGGCTGAGGCTGGCGCGTCCCGCAGGCCTGTGGCGGGGGCAGACGACAGCTGCGTGCTCGGCGCACTCGCGGTTGGCACTGGCCTGCAGCGTCCTCAGATCAGGGCTGAGGGACGCAGGCACATGGCTCTGCAGAGAGCCTGGCGTACGTCACAGGTGTCGAAGCCAAATGACAACGTGTCGTTCCAGGAGTTTGTCCTTTGGTTTCTACTGTTAGGCTTATTAACTGTTAAAATCCTCAAAAGCCGTTTCTTTATGAAATCCAGGCCCCAGAGAGGAGTTGTTTTTCAGAGACAGGGAAGCCAGCACCAATGAGCTGAGGCCGCGTAGGAGGCTCAGCGTGCGATAGCGTCCTTCTGGAGCCTGGGCTCATCCCAGCTGCCGGCCTGCTGCGCTCTCCCCTGAAGCCGTAGCTTTCCCCGCTGCAGATGGGCAGGGAACGCCGACCTTTTCCCCAGCTGTGGTGTGGCAGCAGGCAGGTATGCCCAGATTCGTCAGAGAACACTGCTCTTCTCTTTCCAGTGAATATTCAGGATGTGCTGTTACAGGAAAGCTTGGAGAAGGAAGACGAAATTCTGGTCTCCCTGGCAGGACTGAAGCAGGTATGTCCATGGGCCTCTCCGTGGCCGCTGGGGAGGGCGCCCCAGGGCGCAGAGTACGGTGGTTCCAGAGCCACCATCCCTGCCCGCCACCCCCTGGGTCCCCATCTGCATACTGGTGACTGCGTCCGACTAACTCGCAGCCCAAACTGGCTTTCCGTTGCCCACCCCTGCGGGCATTGCGTGGATTCCCTAAACACACGCCCCACAGCCAGCCTCAGACCCTCCAGGGCCACGTCCACCCAGCCCCGGTGGGCCGAGACAAGGCCCGGGGCCTGGCCCTGTGGGAACGGCTCCGTGGCCCAGGGCGGGTCAGGGGGCTGGGAGTGCAGGCAGCGCTTCCTGCTTTAGGGGGGCTGGCCCTGTGAGAACCTGGTCAGAAGGCTCCGGAGATTTCCTTGGTCGCTGAGAGGTCGGTGACTGTGGTGGGCTCGGATTTCTTTTTATTTCTTATGGCAATGTGGTGAAAGCCACGCGGTGAAATACGCGGTGAAATACGGCCTATGACAAGCCTAGTTTCCATGTGTTAGAGCGTTAATGAGCATTTGAAAACAAACTCATTCATCTTTTCATGTATTTTCTTCCTCTCTGAAAACAGATCAAAGACATTCTGAAAGGTTCCCTGCGCTTCAACCAGAGCCAGCTGGAGGCCGAGGAGAACGAGCAGCTGACCATTGCAGACAACCACTACTGCTCCAGCGGCCAGGGCCCAGGCCACGGCGCGCAGGCGCCCGGCGCCGCCACGCAGGTACCGCAGCCCTGCACGTCCTGCAGAGCTGGCGTCAGAGCGCCGTGCGTGCCCGTCGGCTCTGGTGGGCCGCGGGGGCAGGGCCGGGGCCGCCGAGGGGCCGTGAGCTGCGGCCCCGCCTGCTGGGGGTCTCCTGCAGGCCCGCGCACGACGCCCCCCTAGGCTTGGCACAGGAAGCGCGGCAGTGCTCCCCAGCGCCGCCTCAGCCGTCTCGAGCGCTCCTCCGACACTCGGGAAGGGCTTCTCCCTAACGCCCATCCGCCGAGGCCGAGATGAGCAGGCGTTTTCTGTCGAGACCCAGACACATAAGTGGGGTGTGTGTGTGTGTGTGTGTGCGCTTACTTGGTTGTATGTATGTTTGTTTTTAATGCTCCTTTAAAAATCAAAACCATTCTCTACTTGAGGGCCATATAAAAACAGGCCACAGGCTGGATTTGACCCATGGGCAATAATTTGCTGACCCTTACTCTCAGGTGCTAACGTTGTATATAATTTACTCTAACCTAGGATCACAAAATCTAACCAGAAAAGGTTTTAGAGGTTGCTCGTGTGCTCATTTGTACCAGTGAGAAAGCTACAGCCAGAGAGGTCGCGGGCTTGCCAGACAAGGGCGCCCAGCTCCCCAGGCCTTAGAGGGCTCCTGCAGCCCCTGCCCCGGTCCAGGAAGCTTCCAGCGCACCACGCGGCCTTACTGTGCTTTACCTGATGCGAGAAACAAAGGCCTGTTTCCATTCCCCACCTGCTTTTTAAATTCCTCATACTACTTTTGAAAAAAACAACTCATATCAAATGTCATCTTGAAAAAATGGACATTAACAAAGTCTCATCTTTGTCACCTTCTCAAAACCCAGCATCCAGATGCTTGGAAATTATTTTTCTCTGATTTTAAAGTAGCAAAATGACATTTTGAAATGGAAGTTGTCCACTTTCAAGGGGCCTCTTCAGGGAGAGAGAACCGGGGTTAATCTAACCCAGCTTTAAAAGGAAGGTTAGGTTTACGTGGAGTGCTTCGAGACTACACTTGGCCACACGAATGCAACGTCAGCACTGCAAGCTTGATTTGGTTACTTCCTCCAAATTCTCCTGCCCTGCACAGATGTGTTGTTTTTTTAATTCACCTATTATTGAGGATGGGCCCAGCCACCACTGTGAACTCCATTTCCAATCGATGATTTTATTTAAACATTTAGTAAGATTCTTCAGTTGAGTGTATAAAATGCTATAGAAAAAGACCTTTCAAAAACCCTCATGAGTTTACTAAAGTTTAAACTCCTCAAGTTTGCCACTTCTGGTTTTCACATTTGTGACCCTGCTAGTTACCTCCAGTGACACCAGGGGGTCCGCAGGGGCACCCCAAGATATGCTGGCTGCAAGACAGGTGTGAGGTGAGATATTGGGCCCTCCCTGTGACGGAGCCTGAACTCACATCCAGGGTCCAAGAGATCAGTCAGCCCTTCTTGGGCCAAAGACCCCATGGCTGCTTCCCTGCTTCTCTCTTCCTCTACAGGGTGAAGTGGGGAAGCAGAAAAGTTGGCTTCTCTCTTTACCCACTCCCTGCCCTGCTCCCGTCCCCATAGTGCTAGCAGTTCAGAAACAGACAAACAAAAACGTAATGCTCCTTAAAAAAAGGCTGTTTTATCTGAGGAAGAGAGAAATGGGGAAAGAGTGCTCTCCTCTCTCCTTCAGGAAAAGAAAGGTGAGAGAAATCCCAGATGCAAACAAACAAGTCACACAGAGAAGCCAAATGTCTGGGACCTTTGACTGCAGAGGCCACAGGCCAGACTGACAAGGGGCCACGAGCCAGACTGACAAGGGGGCCATGGACCTGACTGACAAGGGGGCCGTGGACCAGACTGACAAGGGGCCGTGGACCAGACTGACAAGGGGGCCGTAGACCAGACTGACAAGGGGCCGTGGACCAGACTGGCAAGGGGGCCGTGGACCAGACTGACAAGGGGCAGTGGACCAGACTGACAAGGGGCTGTGGTGTAGACTGACACGGGGGCCGTGGACCAGACTGACAAGGGGCTGTAGACCAGACTGACACGGGGGCCGTGGACCAGACTGACAAGGGGCCGTGGACCAGACTGACAAGGGGCCGTGGACCAGACTGACAAGGGGCCACGGGCCAGACTGGCAAAGGAGCCAAAGGTGTGCTCATACAGGAAGCCCCGCTCACCTTCTCCCGACAGGAGCCCCCGTCCCTCTCCCATCAGGGCTAGAGCTTGCTGAGTTCTCTTCCTCCCTGCTCCTTCGGGAGGGCTGGTGTGTGGTCGTGGCCACCCAAGCAAGCTCAGCTAGGAACATGCATCCCGCGGGCGCCCAGTGGGATGGGGAGCCTTTCACTCCGCCCTCCACGCATCCTTTGAGGTCTGCTGAGCCAGGTGCTGGGTGTCCGGGGCTGAGGGGTGTGCAGCCCCTCCCTCGCGGCGCCCCCAGCTGTGGAGGACCTAGGACTGGGAGCAGTGCTGGGGCAGCTCTCTGGTGTTCTCTGGAGCTGAGTTGCCACCATGGGGTCTGTGGAGGCCTTTGTGCCGCAGCTCGTTGCTGCCTTTGCTTCTTGGCTGGTCACCCAGTGTGTCCGAGGAGGGTGGGAGGCATCAGGCTCGCTGCCTCGAGGGTGGCTCCCGGCCTCCGGCGGTGACGGGCTCCACCTGTGCACAAGCCTTCCCCCAGCCTGAAAACAGCGTGAGGCCGTGCTCTCAGGCATGACCCTTCCCCACACACCCTTCACGCTGCCCTGCGAGGTGTGCACAAGCCGACTCGAGCCCACTGCAGCGGACGTAGGCGTTCCAGCGCCTGGACTCGGCAGCAGCCCGCACGCCGTGCCTCCCGGTGCCGCCGCCATCATCTGTGGGTCTGTAGCCGACAGCCCCAGCGAGCTCTGTGCAGCCGACCTGTGCCTCTTACCTCAGGGGAAGAGCTCTCTGCAGCTTACCCCTCGGCTTCACGGCTCTTTCCAGAAGCCCGCCTGGTGATGAGAGCAGAGGCGGAAAGCACACCCGAGATGAGTTAGCTGAGACACAGGGCTGAGGCGCGCTAGCCCCCGCCCTCTCCTCCAGCAGCACCCTTTCCGAGGGCGGCCCTGGCCTAGCCCTGCTTTGCAGGGGAGGCAGTTTGCACGGCAGGCCCCCTGCGCGGCTGGCGGCTTCCCCCGCAGCCTGGCTCCTGCGCCCACACACGCTGCAGCACTGAACTGCCTCGCGGCAGCCTGTCGTCCCCACGAAAGGCGCGGTCAGCCTCGAGGGGCTCCTGGGGGTGACGTGGCCCAGCCCTCGTGCCACGGTCACAGACCCCCCGGCCAGGTCTTCCCAGGCTCTTCTCATGCTCCTGTGCTCTCCACTCTACTTCACAGGCCTCTTCGGAAACTCCAGGGTCTGCAGACGGAGGGAGTTCAGATGACTTCATCCTGGTCTCCAAAGAGGACGAGGGGGGTGGCGCCAGGGGCCCCTTCCCTGGCCAGGCACAGCCTCTGCGCCCCCTCAGAAGCACACCTGCAAGGAGCGAGGCCCTGGCCCACGCCCCCCTGGCATTCTCTGACCCCCTGACGGGCCCAGCCTCGGCCTCCTCCAGCAACCCCAGCTCCAGCCCCGACGACGACAGCAGCAAGGACTCGGGCTTCACCATCGTGAGCCCCCTGGACATCTGACTGCAGCGCCGCGGCTCCTGCCTCTCGGTGGCCCCGAGGCCCACCCAGTAGAGGTCTCTCCAGAGCCAAGGCTTCTTCCCCAGCATGCGTTCCGGGGGACCCTAGAACCCACGGGGAATGTGGCCCCAACCCCCCCCCACGGTCACCAAGGTGCAAGCAGGGCCGGCCCGCCCTTACCCAGCCCCGCTCCAGCGCTGGCGAGAGCCGGGCCCAGCACCTGCTCACTCTCCCTGCCGGGAAGGCCCAGGCCCCAGTGAGAGCCACGTCCCCGCTGGGGAGAGGTGGAAGCTCCATCGGCTTACCTGGAAGGAGCAGGAAGAAGTGGCTCTGACTCTTGCTTCCTCTGAAGCATCTGGCCTGGGAAAATGGGTTGAGATCAAGAAATCTGTGTACTTCGTTCCTACCTTGGAAAGCCATACAGCAAAACCAAACGCCACAGAATGAACGAAAACTAGTGGATTCCAGGGCTGGAAAAAAATTGTCCATTTATCAGAAAGTTGTAATGATCTTTGGAAACTGAGTCTAAACTGAGGAATCGTTTAGGTGTGATGCAGTGTTAGATTTTTTATTTGTTTAAAGGTCACACTTCCAAACCGCAGGCCGAGTGGGCTTTGGCCATCACTGTTTCTCCTTAAACTATTGTGTTTCACCTTTAAAATCTCTCACAGCCAGAAAACAAGGCCCTGGAGGCCGATCTTTGCTGGCCTGAGTTCAGAAGTTGCAGAATATTCTATTCCTTGAGTTGGCGAGTGTGCTCCTGACTTTATGGGGTCGACGTCTGTCAAACAGCCACTTCCTGATAGTTTCCCTCGTTTCAGGGCCTGACAGCTGAAGACTAAGGGGGAAAGAGCAGCTGCTCATTCCCGCGCAGGCCCCCGTTGGCCTTGAGGGAGCAGCAGCAGGGTGTGGGTCTGTGCCCTGTGGGGAAGGGGCCGCCTGCCCTCCAGGCAGGTGCCGGGAGGGTGCAGGGCTCCTGCTCAGCCCCTGCGCCCATCCCGTCACCAGCTCAGGGGAGCTGCAGGCCCGAGTCAGCTGAGCCAGGGCGGGCAAGGGCCCCTGCCTTTTGGTCCTCCACTGGCAGCGTAGGCAGCTGTGGCGTGCACAGAGCTCCAGATAAGCAGCTCCCCTCCTGAAGAGGGGCCCTAGAAGGAGGCGTGCCCCTTTGCCCGTGCAGGAGCCAGCAGCACTGGTGGGAGCTGAGCTAACGGCCTTGGCTCAGTTCATCCCCACCAGGAAAGGGCAGCGCTGGCCGGGCGCCGGCTCGATGGGTGGCCTCACCCCGTGCAGCTCTGAGGTCAGAAAGGCAGAGCTGCGCCCAGGCTCCAGCCCCGAGCTCAGCCGCCACGCTGACGGCTCCCGGCTCCCGGCGCCCGCCTCCCTCAGCTGGAGACTGGCAGTGCCTGCGAGCTCCCCCCGGCCCGGCCTGCTCTGAGGAGGGGCCTCTGCGTCCTGGGCCTCTGGGCCGGCGCTCAGAGGCACTGCTGCTGCCCACGAGCCGCGCTCTCCCTCTGAGGAAAGCAGCACACGGGAGGGCGTGAGACGGGCATTGCCCGCAGCTCAGAGCGTCAGGGGATTTATGACTGTCTCATCTTTTCCCAGTTTTTTTACTCCCCATAGTTTAGCGTTGTTGGCATTTTATTAGTCAGGGTGTTATTAAAGAATATGTGTTCTTCCTTTTTATCAGGTCCTTACGTTCAATTGTACATTTTAAAAATCCTGAACAGATGAAACCCTTTTATTTTTCTTTAGCAAGTATGGTAATCAGTGGAACCCTCTCGTGGTTGGATTACTAGCAGTTAAATACCTTTTATACAAGTACAGTTTAGGTTAATTCCCACTGTCATCTCCTTTTTCATACATGCTCCTTTCTGTCTCCTGCATTCCTCCTTAATCAGATTGGAAATCTGCGTTAAGGCTGACCTCTGCACCTTACACATGAGCGTCACGGATTAGAGGAAGAAAAGTCATAACTGCTTTGCCTTACCTGTGTGTATATGCCAGGGAGCCATTTAACGCTTTAAACATTTAATTACACTGAATTATTCCAAAGATGACCTCCCGCTAGTGTCCAGAGCTCACTGCTGTCTGGTAGGAGACTCCGTCCCGGCAGAGTGCAGGCAGCCACGGAGCAGGCAGGGCCACCTCGGCCACCACCGTGCCTTCGGCGCGTGGCTGCCAGGACCCGGGGCGCGGCCGCACGGGCTGCGTGGCCCAGCGTTAGCACGCACCCCCGACTGACAGAGCTCGCCAGCACTCTTGCTCAGAGTTGACCCAAATTTATTCTTCTGTTTCTGTCTTCCTGTTTACGCCGCTGCCCTGGGGGCCATTGCAGCAGGAGAGTGCGAATGAGGACCTGGGTGTCCTCTGCTGAGCTGGGCAGCGGTGTGGGGTGTGCCCGGGGCTCCAGGCCAGGGAGCGGGCGGCTGCACAGGGCTCTGGGAGCACGGGGAGGCTTCCTCTGCGCAGGCCAGAGCTGCTTGCACAGCGTTGCTCCAAAAGCTGTTTCCATGGCGTTGAGAAGAGATCTGAAGCTCACGTGAACGGGCTTGAGACCTGTTTGATGTAAAAATTTGTCATGTTTTTTCTTACAACAGTACAATTCATTTGATTTACGCACTATTTAGTTGTGCTGTGTACATCCCATCGCTTTTTACTCATCCAACTCATGATTCAAGAAATGATTTACCCTCTTGGCAAAGTGATCCCATTCAGTACGGTTATAATAAAAGCCTAATGCGAAGCCGAGTCTGGCTTGACTTGTTCCCGACTTGGGTCAGGGCTGGGGGCACGAGGGGCCGCCCAGGTGCAGGAGCCCCGGGCCCGGGCAGGCAGGGTGTGGGACCCAGGCCTGCCCCCTCTCTGCCGTCGCCTGGCTCGCCAGCCGTGGGCGGGCTGCCTGGACACTGGGGCCTCAGGCTCTTTATCTGCAGGACGGGGAAGTGGCAGCCGCCTGCCCCGTAGGGGCCACGCAGGGCCAAGTAAGAAAGCGCATTTCAGGCTCTTGGGGCTGGAGCCGGGAGGGGCAGGGCAGGTCCAGGAGGAACGTGATCCTCACAGAGCCCCTGGAGGGGAAGTGGTCCCGGCCCTTCCGGGGACAGATCCGAGGCCTTGGGAGGTCTGGCTCTGCCCTGGGGAGGCCCCCGTGCGTGTCTCTCACACACACGTCCCGTCGCAGAGTGGCCACCAGACCGCACTCTTAAGTCTTACGTGACAGAGTAGCAAGGAGTGAGGTCCCTGGAACCCCAGAGCCAGCCTAGGCCCTGGCGGCTGCCCCACCCCAGGGGCCATCATCACCCACAGGTGAGGGGCCCTGGCTTCCCCCACCCGGAGCCGCAGGCCAGCAGGTACTCCCACCGCCCCTCCCCAGGCCCCCTCCGGAGGGCCCTGCAGGCCCGGCCAGCAGGGGAGCCAGGGGCCTGCCCTCCCGGCAGCTCTGCCCCTGCCCCGGGCTGCCCCGCTCCCCCCTCCTGCTCCCCCCTCCAGATAAGCACCTTGTTCTGAGTCTTCCCTCAGGGTCTGCTTCTGGGGGACTCAAAGGAACCTCCTTCCTCCCCGGGCCCCTGTCCAGGAGAAGGCCGCAGTTGGCAGGCTGGGCCGGAGTCCTCCCCGCGCCTCCGTGGTCAGCAGAGGAGGCTTCTGCGAGTCACCTCCTTGCCCCCAGGCCCGCCGAGCCGCCGTCTCCCCGTCTCCCCTGCGGGTGGCAGCGGCCCTCGGCTGGTGGCGGCCCGGCCCCTCAGGGGCCTCTGAAGGAGGTGTGCCGCCAGGAGCTGCTCGCAGGGGGCTGCAGGGCCCTGGGACGCGGGCGTGCCGGCGGAGAAGCCACTCAGGGTCTGTCCACGCGTTCCTTCCGCAACGCAGCTGGGCGCCCTCAAAGCGCGTGGCGCTGCCTGCTGCTGGGGACACAAAAAATGCCCTCGAATGGCCAGAAAGAGGTGGAGTGCAGCAGAAAGGGCTTAAGCGCTGGGAGCCCAGAGGGGCCCCGTCCAGCGGGGAGCTGGCGGCCTGCAGGCACCCTCCCCTCTGTGGGGGCGCGGGGCCCCTGCCGTGACGGTGGGCTCGTCCCTTGCCGAGGACGCGACGCTGCATCTCGGGCGGACTCAGAAGACGAGCATAGGGACGGTGGGGCCGCGGCCGAGGCCACGCCGCGGTGGGCGTCACCCCTCAGGCCCTGGCAGGGAAGGGACCCCGGCGGCAGACTCGGGGCCCTCGGCACGGCTTCCCGCCTCCTGCCTCCCGTCCGAGCGGGTCCTTGGCCCTTGGCTGGCTCGATGAGGCCCCTCTGCACGCCCGTCACCAGAGGAGGCCCGCCCTGCTCCGGGGGCCTGGGCCTGCTGTCCCCACCTGGAGGCGGCTCCTGACACGAGCCCTGGCCCTCACAGGGAAGGGCCGCTCCCTGCGCCACCCCCGGCCCAGCAGCCACAGCCCCTTCCGAGCCAGAGCGCCACCAGCCTCCACGCCAGGCTGCCCTCGGGGCAGCTGCACCAGCCTCCTGCACGCACCTTTCTGGGCTCCCCTGGGATACCCACTCGGCCGCCCGTGCCTGTTACCATGGCTGCATAACAAATTACCCCAAACTTGGCGGCTGAGCACAACCACTTCCTGTGCTCATGGCCTGTGGGTCGGCTTGACGCACAGGGGCTGGCTTGTCTCTAGGGTCTCGGCCACAGGCGGAAAGCGCGAGGCGGGGGGCGGCCCATGCGATGTCCTCCCGGGCTGTCAGCCAGGAGCCCTCCCTGCGGCCCCCGCTGTGGCCCGGCTTCCCGGGAGCAGAGCGGCTGGCTTCAGGAGCGCCCGAGCAGAGGGAGGAGCGTGCCCGGTGGGAGCTGCAAGGCCAGCCTCAGAAGCCAGCAGCACCCAGGCACCTACATAACAGGAAGTGCGCAGAGAAAGCTGCAACCTGAGAAGACACGCAGGCGTGTCACCAGGCAGGGCTGCCGTACACCCACCACCCAAACCTCGCATGGCTGTGAAGCATTTGTGCAAGCTCTGAACTAACTGCAGCCACATCTGCCGTTTGCTGTGCTTTCGCCCAGCCCGCCCAGTTACTAGCACCCTTAGTCTCCTATCTTGGTCATGGTTGAAGAGAACGTCCTCCTACTCGTCCTGTTAGCCGCAGGCCATCTTCCGCCACTGGGTTCCCTGAGCACACAGTCCCTGGCTCTGCACAACCCACTCAGAGGGTGCACCCAGGGGCCCTCATGCTATCACAAAGGTGTGCGGTCATCACCCCAGTCACTTTGAGAGCGTTTTCTACTCCACACTGAACACCCCATACCCCCTCATGCTCCCCGCTGTCCCTTAGAATCGATGCGGCTTCCTTGCCATTGCTGCAAAACATTACAATGTTCCTGTTAACTATTGTCCATGAGTTACATGAGTTGACATTTGTAAAGGAAGAGCATTCTTATATCTATACTATTAACCACAAACTTCATCCACCGCCGAAATCGCCATGGTGTGCATTCCCTAGGTTATTCTCCAGCTTCCTTCTGATATCCACGGACTTCCTCCTTCAGCCACAATCGCATTTATAGATCAGCAGTGTTAGGTATGCTCACTGCAATGTGTTCCCGCAAGCTTTAATTTGCACACTTTTGCAGTGAGCCTTATTAAAAATTCTACATGCATTAAGCATCAGCTCCCTTTCTCACCCCACATTCTCTTAGTGACTTAAACTCCGGAGTTTACCTCGGTGAGTTTACTCATCAACTTAGTGAGGCCATACGCTATCTGTCCTTTTGTGCCTGGCTTATTTCACTGGGATTGCTGGATCGTATGGCAGTTCCATATCAGCTTCTTGAGGTGCTGCCAGACTGGCTTCTACAGAGGCAGCGCCTTCCCACATTCCCACGAGCCGTGAAGGTGCTCCTGGTTCCCCACAGCCTCTCCAGAATCTTTGGTTCTCTGTTTATTTAAATACTGGCCATTCTGTAAGATGTGAAATGGTATCTCAGTATGGTTTTGATCTGCATTTCCCCAATAACTAGTTAGGTTGAGCATTCTTTCATGTGCTTTTTAACCATTTGCATTTCCACTTTGGAAAAATGTCCATCCAGTTTTTTTGTCCATTTTTTAATTGGGTTGCTTGTCTTTCTGTTGTTGAGTTGCAGGGTCTCTTTATATAACATGAATATCAAACCCCTACTGGACATGTGGTTTCCAAGTATTTTCTCCCATGGAGTAGGCTGCCTTTTTACTTTATTGACAAAGCCTTTTGAAGAACAAAAGTGTTTAATTTTGAGGAAGTCCCATTAATCTATTTTTTCTTTCATCGCTCATGCTTTGGGTGTAAGTTTTAAGAAACTACTGCCTACCACAAGCTCTTGAAACTGTTTCCCTGCATTTTCTTCTAGGAGTTTTATGGTTGTCACTTTTATATTTAGGTCCTTGATCCATTTTGAGTTAATTTTTGTATAAGGTGTGAGAGAGGGCTCCTCTTTCTTTCTTTTTCATATGGCTATCCAGTTCTCCCAGAATAGACTGTTCTGGTCCAGCTGGGCGGGCTGACAGCCTTGTCAGAATTCCCTTGACGTTAGCTGTGAGGGTCTATTTCTGAGTTTTCGATCAGGTTCCACTGGTCAAGCTGTCTTTCTGCCAGTACCATGCTCTTTGTAGCTAAGTAATATGCTTTAGAGTCAGGAAGTGAGAGCCGTCCAACTTCGATCTCCTTTATTAAGACATTTTTGGCTATTCAGGGCCCTTTCCCCTTCCAAATAAATTTGATAATTGCCTTTTCCATTTCTGCAAAAAAAAAGGCTCTTGAGATTTTTATTGGGGTTGTGCTGAATCTGTAAATCAGTTTGGGTAGAATTGACATCTTAATGATATTTAGTCTTCCTATCCATGAACACAATTTCCTTCCATTTATTTAGTTCTTCTTTGATTTCTTTTAGCGATGTTTTGTAGTTTTATGAATATAGGCCCTTTATGTCCTTGGTTAAGTTTATTACTAAATACTTGATTCTTTTTGTCGCTATTACAAATGGAATTTTTTTCTGACTTCCTCCTCAGATTGCTCATAGTTAGTGTATAGAAACGCTACTGACTTTTGCATATTAATCTTGTATCCCGCCACTTTGCTGAATTTGTCTGTTAGTTAGCTTTGTTGTGGATTTTCTGGGATCTTCTAGATAGAGGATCATATAATCAGTAAATAGTGAAAGTTTTACTTCTTCCTTTCCTATTTTGGTGCCTTTTCTTTCTTTTTCTTACCTAATTGCTCTGGCTAGAACTTCTAGCACACTACTGAATAACAGTGGTGACAGTGGGCATCCTGATCTCCATGGGAAAGCCTTAAGTCTTTCACAGTTGAGTACAGTGCTGACTGTGCATTTTTCACATATGCCCTATACCATATTGAGAAAGCTTCCTTCTAGCCCTCTTTTTCTGGAGTGTTTTTATCGGTACAACATCACTTTTGCCACATTCTGGTCATTGTGGCCGTCACAGACCCACCGTTTCAAAGGGGGGGAGGTAGATTCTGCTTCTGGATGGGGCACAGCAACATTCTGGGAGCACGTGAGGCTGGGGTACTTCTGAGACCACTCTGGAGAGTAAAATCAGTCGTTTCCACTCACGGGATGCTTCTCCAAGGGCCAGAAGGCAGCCTCAGCCACCCCGTGGCAGCCAGAGACTGCTCAGCCGACCTTCCAATCCTCCAGGAAGCCTTCTGTGATGGTTTTAAAGCATGCGCCACACCTCAGAAAAAGATTCTTTGACGCCCTTTGTATCAGGAGCCCCTTGAATCTTGGCGCTGTGACTTCTTACCCAATAAAACACGATGGCATGTTGCAATGCCAGTTTCTTGGAACCGGGCTACCTTGCTGCAAGGAAGGCCACGCAGCCCCATGGAGAGGCCCGTGTGGAGAGGTGACGCAGCCAGCATTGGCTGACACCGTGGGGGTGAGCCAGCTTGGGCGGGGATCCTTTGGCCCCAGCTGCCACTGTGTGGAGAGAAGCAAGGTACAGCCACTGAACCCTCCCAGGTTACAGAATTGTGAGCAAGCTAAATAATTGTCTTAAGCACTGTGTTTTGGGGGTGGATTCTTACGCAGATAACTTTCCTGGGTGCCCTGACTAGCAGGGCTCACCTCTTCCAAAGGCTCATCCTGGAACCATACACCTTTTCAAGCCCTGTGTCCTACCTGCCTACACCCCTTCCTACCTCCTGCTGAACGCACTCAGGGCCACATCTGCAATTTGCATCTCCCTTCTTGAGTAAGGTCCCGAGCCTTAGCGCCCTCTTAGTTATTGAGCACCTACTATGTGCTAGGCACTGTGCTAGGGGCTGGAGAGATGAGATGCCTGTCCTCAGGAAGCTTGCAGTCCAGTGGGTAAATGAATGACCACGATCCCTTCAGAAGGGAATGGCATGGCACCTCCCACTCCCCTGGGGCACTTCCAGGCTCCCTTGAGCTTGGGCCTGTGGGGCATGAGTGATGGCCCAGGGGCAGGAGAAGCCTGTGGAGGGAGAGGGGATGCACTCAGGACCCTGGGAGTCGTGGAGGCAGGGAGGGGGCGGGGCAAGCAAGGCTGGGCCTGTCCAGAGCTTTTCTTAAGCGCCTCTGTGGTTCTTTGCTTTCACCCCCACACACATCGTGCCCGAGGAACGAGCCCGGGCAATCTCCGATCAAAGCCCAGCATTGCCGCCAGCGTCCCTTAGAGCCAAGCCCAGTCCACCGAGAAGGCCACCAAACTCCAGTGGCCTGGCCCCTGGCCTCGAAGCAACCCTCGGGTGCCGTTCTCGGTCGAATAAGACGGGGCTTGGAGCAGGACAGGTAAGCTCCGGGAGCCTCAGTTTCCTCAGCCGTAAAACAGGGTGTGGGGGGCCACCTGCATTATCTCACACACACGAGGACCCATGGGCTCGGTGGCGGCAGACGCAGGGCTGGGAAGGCACGAGCTGGGGCTGGTTTGCCTCGAAAGCGTGTGCCACCGGGTGCCACCGGGTGCCACCAGGTGCCTGCAGCCCTGCCCCTTAGCCCCTGGGCGGGCCGGGGCGGCCTTGAGCCCCAGGCAGCTGCAGCCTCGGTGTCGCCAGCGCCAGCTCCCCCCGCGTGGCAGAGGTGGAGGCGGAGGCGCCCCCCCGGGCGTGTGCACGCAGTGCCCCCTCCGGGACCAGGCTCTGCCGGCTTCTCAGAACCCCACGCCTCGGTTCAGAGACAGTCTGCCGAGTGCGGGCAGGGCCGGCAACCACAGCCGCAGCAGCAGTGAGAGCTGTGCAGGGACCAGGCCGGGCTAGGCTTCCTGTCCCCGAGCCGCGCAGCGTCCCCGCGGAGGGGCGCGCCCGGTGGCCAGGCCGCCCTCGGGCCGGCACCCGCACGCCAGGCAGGGTCTGGTCCCGGGCCCCTCGGGAGACGCCGGCGGCCCTGACACGCACCTTGTCCGTCTGAAGACGCCGGCCGTGGGGTAGGCCGTGGGGGAGACCCAGAGGAGACTCGGGGGACCCTGCCGCCCCGGCAAGAGCGGTGAGCCGGGCAGCCTACAGCTGGCCTCGTGGAGAGCCCAGGGCAGCTGAGCAGGGAGAGGGACGAGCCCCACGCCAGGCCACAGCTGAGACAGGAAGAAGCTGGGACCACGGAGCCTTAGGAGGAAGAGGAAGGCGGGCCCCTCGCAGACATCGCCCGCCATCTTGCTTCAACACATGGCCGATGACTTTGGGTGAGGAAGTCCCTCTTATGGTACCTTGAGTGGGACTCTGTAGGGCCTTGTGCCTGTAAGCTTCTACCCCTCAGAAATGCCCTTTATAGAAGCCAGCAGAGTCCTGGTTCTTCGCATCAGCAGCCCTTGGCGGACTAACACAGTCCGCTGCCTCTGGCCTGGCCTGGCGGAGGTGGGGCCCGCTGGCCGCGCAGCACGAGCGAGAGAGGAGGCGGAGGGCGCCCCGGAGGGCCCTGCGGTGCAGCCTTCTGGGACCCCCAAAGTGGCCGCTGGCCCGCCCCAGGCCTGTTCTTCCCGGCAGGCCCCAGGCTTGCTTCATGCTTCCCTCTCTTTCTCCTTAGCAGATCCATGGGTGCTATCTTGGGGCTCCTGAGCACCAGCCCCTGAGCTGGGTTCTCCCTGCAGGAGCGAACCCCGAGGCCCTGCCCTGTGCTGTGAGCTCACCACCCTTCAGGCGGGAGAACTTCAGGGCTGTTTTTATCCGCGTTCCCACACCGCTGTGCCCAAGCCGGGGGCTTCAGACTCAGTTTGCCATGGAGATGTGGAGCCCCAAGTTTCCCACCAGGGAATGTGGGGTGGAGATGGGGAGCCCAGGAGAGCTCGTGGAGGAAGGGTGCTCTGAGGTGGCCCCCGGGGCTGACGGGGAGGGCGGCTGGTGCTGAGGAGGGAGGCAGTGTGAGCCGAGGGGGGAGGGCAGGCGGGGGGCCGGGGCAGGCGTGGGGGAAGGAGCGCGGCCCCCGGCGGGCGACCCTGGGCTGGCCGCCCCTTCCCCGGGCCCCAGTCGCCTCCACATGAGAGGGGACGTGCGGACCGGACGAGATCATCTGCAGGGCGGCTGGGGTGCGGGCCCCTGGCCTCGGGGTGTGGGCCTGTCAGCCGCCCTGCAGGGCCCGGAATCTGGGGGCCCTGAGCAGGTGGCTGTGGAAGGAGAGGGGAAGGGAGGCAGGGGACCCGCCCGCCACTTAGGTCGGCAGTGAGCTCTTACAGCAGCCACCGGCTGTTTCCGATGAGGCTAAGAAAAGCGGATAAGAAACTGGGGAGGAAAGGGAAGGTTTTAACAGCACTGGTGTTTGCCAGGCACCGAGCTAGGGGTACCTGCGCGAGCCCGCGAGACACCAGCCGGAGACGGGATGGGGCCGTGCGGATCCTAAGAGGCAGAAGCCAGCAGCCCTGGAAAGCCCGAGAGGTGCCCCGAAACCTGTCACAGGAAGACTGATGTGCCTCTCGGGGGGCAGCCAGCCCGTGTGGCTCAGCAAGAGCCCCAGACTGCAGCGGGGGGCACGTTAGGCCTGGGGCCGGCTGCTTCCTGCCACGGCGAGGCAGGGCCCAGTTTGTTCTGGCTCAAGCTGGCAGAGGTCGCCAGGGGCCAAGTGAAATGGCCTTGCCCCCGAGCCGGGCAGAGGGCTCCCCGACCTGCCCGAGCCCGGCCGTGGCGGGCACACCCCAGGGACCGCCCCCCCAAAGTCCCCATTAGCAGGGGTGAGCTGGGAGGCGGCCGCCCGCTGCAGGCGCCTTCCTTTCTCCCTTATGACCGAGCTCACACCTGGGAGCACTGGCACGGGAGCCGGAGGGGGAGGTGCCGGGGCAAGGCTAGCCGTCCACTGGCCTAGGGGCCCCCCGCGCCCGCGGCCTGTGCCAGCGACCGGTTCTCTGGGAAAGGTTCCGGGCACACGTCCCAGGCTCCGCGGGACAGACGGGTGGGCAGGGCCGGAGGCCACGGCTGTCCTCCCCAGCCGCAAGGCCAGCAGCCTCCGCAGCGGGACCGGCCGCTGGGCGCCGCGTCCGAACAGCTCCGCGCTGCTTGGTTCTTGTAAGACGAAACATTCTTTTTAAAACCCAAAAACGTTTTAAAAGCTGTCTGCTCCTGGCCACCTGAGCAACGTTTCTGTTTTTTTGTGTAGTCGCCAATAAGCGGAACTAGGCCCCGGTTAGCCTGGCGCTGGCTTCCTTTCTGAGGAGTGGGATGGGGCTGATGGGGACACGCAGATTCTCTGTCCCCAAAAGCCAGGCAGTGGGGGGACGCCATGCCGGGATTCTGGAGCCGGACAAAGGGCGAGGCGCGGTCCGAGGGGGTACCCGACCCCCACCCACACAGCCGGCAGCGCCCAGGGCCGAGGCTGGCCCCGCCGACCGCACAGAGCCAGGTCGGAGGCTGCGAAGCCCACGTCTCCAGACTGACAGCTCGGTTCTCTCTGGAGTTCCTCCTGCCCTCGAGGACTCCGTGGGCTCCACTGTTGTCCCAGGAGTTTCCTGAGGGCAAGGAAGCCATCCCGACTACCTGCCTTCCCAGAGCATTACGCTCTGGTGACTGAAAACATGGGCTCAAAGAGAACCGGTGGGGAGCAGACAGGCTCAAGTGGTTGAGCACCTGCTTCCCACGTACGAGGCCCTGGGTTCAATCCCCAGTACCTCCGAAAAACAAAAAAAGTGGAAGACACAGGACTTGAATAGATATTTCTCCGAAGATATACAAATGGTCAATAAGCACATGAAAAGCTGCTTAACATCTCAGCATCATCCGCCATTAGATAAATACCAATTAAATTAAACTACAGTGAGATGCCATTTCCTATCCCCTCGGCTGGGTAGAAGGAAAAAAGGGAAATGGCCAGTGCTGGGCAGGATGTGGGACGTGAGAGCCCTCGTCCTCTGCTGGGGCTGGAATTCAGATGGAGCGGCCGTGTGGAGAACAGTCCTTACCTAGAGTGGCCACGCCACCCAGCAAGTCCAGCCCGAGAAGGAGACTCCGAAGCAGCGAAGACAGGGACGTAGGCAGTGTGCGGGCATCGGTGTGCACAGCAGCTTTGTTCACGACAGCCAAAGGGGACCGAGCCAAGTGATAACCGGATTAACGAAGCGGTGTCTGTCCCACGGCGGGATGTTATTTAGCCATAGAGGGAACGAAGCTCTGGGAGCCGGGAAGACACTGCGCCGAGTGAGATAAGCCAGGTAGCCAGGTACAGCAGAGCGCACGTTACACGGCTCCACTTACCTGAAATACTCGGATCCGCGGAAACGGGAAGCAGAGGCCTCCAGGGGCTGGGGGAGCGGGCGGTGGGGTCCCTGCTCGCCGGGCGCAGACTGGCTGGAGTGACGGCCGTACTGGAAACGTGAGGGTGGCCACACCGCCTCGGGGGTGCACTCGATGCCCCTGAACCGCACACCGAGAGCCATCAGAATGGCAGCTTCCGTCACTCATGCTTTAAAAGAAGACTTGGGGGAAAATTAGAGTTCACCAGAGTCGAGCAAATTCAGCCAAGCTCGGTGAGGTGACCCCTGGGCCGTGCAGCCGGGGGGTAAGCCGGGGCCTTGGTCCCCTTCTCTGTCGGGACAGGACGAGCCCTGTGGGGTGACAGTGGCGCGTCGGCACGCGCGCAGCCTGCCCTGCGTCGTGCCGGGCTCGCTGGGGCTGCTGGGCAGCGTGAAGGGTCCCGGCAGGTGAGCGCGGGGCAGTCGGTCTCATCTGTGGGCGCCCCTGCCCTTGGGGCCCCCACGGGGCGATTCTCCCGTCGCATGGATCGGGAGCCTCAGGGCAGCCAGGCGGAGCTGCCCGGGGTCCGAGGTGGAGAGGCCCCACTGGCCCGGGGGTCCCTCCTGATGCCCAGGGGTGCCGAGCCCTGAGTGGGATGCTGAGGGGCCCGGCGGAGCCAGCAAGCCCTGCGGCGCTGGCCTGCCTGCAGGTGGGGCCCGCGCCGCCGCCACCGCCGCCTCCTGGCTTCGCACCCACTCTGGGCGCCCCAATGCGACGGGGCCCGGGGCTGGGGACGAGCGGCGCCTCCTCTTTCTCTCTCTCCCAACCTGAGGCCACCGTGATGGGAGGAAGCTCGAGCCAGCCCAGCCCCAGCCGCAGGCGCAGCCGCCACCGAACGCCACCAGTTTTTCAACCTGCACTTGGCCCGTTGGTAGAGCGGTAGGTAAAGCCAGCTCCCTCCCAGGTGAGCTATGTGGAGGACAGGCAGGCGGAGGGGGCTGGGACAGGGGAGGGTGGCCACGATCCTGGAACGGAGGGGCCTCGCCACCAGCCAGGGCCCCCGCCCGCTCCCGCATCGAAGCGCGACTGGGAGCGCCATGCCCGTGTTGCGGGCGCAGAGGCGGAGGATGCGCCGCGAAGCGACAGGCCCAGGGCCTGGGTGCGAGCCCCGGAGTTCCACCCCGCGCACGGCCTCTTTCCGGAACGCCTCCCAGCTCGCCGTCGCCAGCCCGAAGCCGTTCCCCGGCTCAGCAGACGGGGGCCCTGGCCTCGCCCCAATACCCACCACCACCTGCCAGGCCACACTGGCCCCCACCCCGCCCTGGCTCGGCAAAGGGCGGAAGCTGTTTTCAGATGTGGAGCGCCGAGGTGGCGGCAGGGGAGGGAAGCCTGGTGACGGCTTCCTTCCAGAAGGAACGCGGCAGGTGGAAAGCAGGTGGGGGCTGGGGCCCCCGAGGGGCCCGCGTGGGCAGCAGCCTCAGCACCCGCCTCCCGGCACTGCGGCACCCTCCGTGGACTCCCAGCACCCCCCAGCCAGCGGCCCCCCATCCACAAGGGGCCACGAGCTCCCCCAAGCCAGCTTCCAAAGCCTCACCCTACCCGGGGGCCGAGGTGGGCTCCGAACGTGGAAAATGGGGAGCCAGAGCCCGGAGCAGCTCGATCCGCTTCCAGCAGACTCCGCGCCCCTCCTGGCAGCCCGCCCTGCAGTCAGCCCGGTGTGGGACAAGCAGCGTCTTCCCGCTTGGGCCATCCTCGGGGCGGGCGAGGACGTGGAGGGCCTGGAGCTCGAGAGCGCAGCGCTGTGGCCCGGGCTGCAGGCCTCGGCGTCCATCCGCTCGTGGGTGGACAAGCAGGGCGAGGGGGCGCCCCCCAGAGGGCAGCGCGAGGGTGGGCCCCACAGCCCTGCGAGCCGGAGGACGCGCCGGGCTTCCACCGGCAGAAAGGCCAAGCTGCGGGGACGGCCACCAGGCTCCCGGGGAGAGGCCGCTTGCCTCTGCGTCCTGCAGAGACCCAGCGCCCCCTCCGGGCATCCCCAGCGGCCGCGGCGGGAGGGGCACCGGCCACGGCCTGGCCCACGCATTCGGCCAGCGCGGAGCGGGCACTCCGGGCACGGAAGCAGAAGCCGCCGCGACCAGGCCTGTGCGGGTGACAGCCTAACGGCCTGGTGTCCCGCTCCTGCCTCCTCCGGCCTCAGGGGTAAACGAGAGCGTTCAAGAAAAACAGGAGGGCCATGGCCACGGCGATGACCAGAGCCGAGAGGCAGCGTGGAAGAAACGACGGCACGGGCCCCAAGAGCAGTGAGATCCCATCGCAGCGTCATGCCCGGAAGCGGCGAGCGCAGCGGGAAGGGGGGACCCGCAGGTGGCTCAGCACGACAGGCCGTCCAAGCCGTGTCTCCGGCCTCCCTACGTGAGCCTCAAAACCCAGACGTGACTTTCCTTGAAATCGTTTTAGACCCTCGCAAGCTGCAGAAACAGTGGGCAGAGTTCCCAGGGGCCTTTCACCAGCGTCCCCCCGGGACAGCATTTCATTAACGACAGCACAGTTGCCCAGACCAGGAAATTGGCGCCGGCCTGACGCCTTCCCCGAGGCTCGCCGGTCGTCACCTGCGCTTGTTGTCCTGTTTTTGTGGCGTGAGCGCCGTGGAGCTCTGTCGCATGTGTGGGTTTGAGCAGCCACTGCCGCAGTTAGGGCACAGAGTCGCTGCGTCACCACCTTCCCGGGCACAGGCGCCTCGGTCCTGCCCCTGGTGACGACCCGTCTCTTCCTCGCCCTGGTTCTGCCATTGTGAGGACAAGGAAATGACCCACACGGCTCGCAGCCCGTTGGGACTGGCTCTGTCCCCGCGGCCCGAGGCTGAGCGCACCCAGCCGCTCGGGTGCCGCGTCTGCTGCTGGAGGCCGTCTGGGGGCTCTCTCGGCGCCCCGGGCCAGCTGCTCCCCGGCTTTGGCTCGGCAGCCCCAGCCGGCAGGCGTCCTTGATCTCCTGCCCTTAGCCGGTGTGACATCCGCAGGAACACCCGTGCCCGCCGGCACCCAGTCGGGAGGAAAGCACGGGGGCCGCCCGAGGGGGCGTAGCAGGCGCCCCCCCTGCCCCGCAGCCCCGGCCCAGCTCCTGGTGCAGATTGTGCACCCACGGTGGCCGGCCGGCCCCCTGGTCCAGGGTCCCTGGGGGGGCTGGGGAGGGCGTCGGCAGCAGCTGATGCTACAGATATAAGGCAGTGGCGCCAAGCACAGAGCTGGGCCCGTGAGCGGGGGCGAGGCGCCCCCTCAGCCCTGGGCATCTGCACCGCTGCGCACAGCAGCCGCTGGCCCCGAGGCCTCCCGCAGAGGCCGGGCCCGGGTGGGTGGCAGAGACGCAGCCGGGCCCCGGGTGGGCGGCAGAGAGGTGGGCAGCAGCGACGGCAGCCGGGCCCCGGGTGGGCGGCAGAGACGGCAGGGAGCGCCGGGGGCCTCTCCGTGGCTGGGAGCTGCACCCCACGAATGCCCTCTGCCAAGCCAGCCGGGTCAGCGCCCTTGCCCGAGACACTCCCCTCCTGCTGCCAAGCGCACATGCACGGCCGGCCCGGGGGCTCCGGGCTCCCCCACCTCGGCCGGCGAGCGGGCAGCCCCCTCTCCTCCCTGGCCTGCAGGGCTCCTGGCAGCCCGGGGACCCCCTCACCAGCTGGCAGCCTCTCAGGGGCCCTCGCGGCGCCAGGCGCAGACCCCGGGCCCGCTCGCCGGGCAGCTGCCGTCCCCCTGGCAGCCCGGCTGGAGGCCGCAGGCCCCGCACAGGGACGGGGGGCTTGGCCTCCGCCCAGGAGCCGCTCGGGGCTGCGCCGTGCAGTCCCTGCAGGGGAAGTGGCTCTGGAGCTGTGAGATGGGCGGCCGAGCCCTCGCGTGGCGCGAGGCTGGGGCGATGCCACGGGGAAGGGCTCCTGCGGCTGCCCCGGGAGCGGCACAAGCCGGGCGAGTCTTCCCCGGGCCAGGGCAGCTCTGCGCGCCCCCCAGGCCTGTCCCTGCTGCCCGCCAGCCCCCGGCGGCCGAGGAGGGGCCCCAGCCTGGGGGCAGGGGTGCAGGCCTGCGGCTGGGGGACGAGCCAGCTGGGCGCCCCGTCTCCTCCACAGTGGCAGGCAGAGGCGGCCAGGACCGAGGCGACGCAGTCCTGCACCTCCAGGAGAGAGTTTTGGCCTTCAGTCGTCTTCCCAGCCCGGGCCGTGGAGTGGAAGGAAATGCCCTGGAGCACCTGCACAGCCCGGGCAGGGGAGGGCGCAGGTGAGCGCGGGGAGGCGGCCTCCCGGGCAGCGCTGTCGCTTTCTGCTTAGGGGTCTTCTCAGCTCTCCCTTGCTTGATTCCTGGGCATTTGATTGATTTGATGTTATTATATAAACGGTGGCTTTTAAAAACGGCATTTTCTAGGTTTTTCTTGGACATGGAAATATAATTGGCTTTGATATATTGATCTTCTCCACCTCACTAAGTTCCCTACTGAGTCTAATAATTTATCTGTAGGTTCTTTTGGATTTTATATGTACAAAAAACAAAATTTCATCCCCTACTGCTCACCATAAACAAAAATCAGTTCCAGATGGAGCCTGGGCTTACTTGTGCTGGCAAAGCAATGGAATTTCAAAAAAGGTACCACAGAGGAATATTCTCATGCCCTCGCAGTGAGGAAAGAGTTCTTAAACAGAGCCCCAACTAGTACTGACAATTAAGGAGAGAATTCCTAAATAGGTCCACATCAAAATCAAGAGCCCAGTTCTTTAAAAGACAGTGTGAGGAGAATAAAATTCACGGCACAGAGTGGGAGGGCGTATGTGCAAACACAGAGCCAAGGAAGGGCTCCTATGTAAAGAATATACAGAAATCCCAAATCAATAAGGAAAAGACAGACAACTAGGAGAAAAACGTTTAAAGGTGCTGAGCAGGCATGTCACTGAAGAGGACAGACAAACGGCCAATAAACACACGCAGGTGCTCAGACACGCAGGTAATCAACAAGAGGCAAATTAAACCCTAAAGGAGCCGGTCCCGATTGTGCTCAGGGGCAGAGGAAGAGCCAAAGGCCCACATGCTGCTTGTTTTAGAGCTTTCGATCGCCAGCACGACTGTTAAAATCACGTTTTCCCCCTTGCCTTAACAAGTATAATTCCATAATAATAACATTGAAAACGTGAATAAAGTTACAGTTTTTATGTGACTGAAAGTCATTGAAATATCCCAGGAAGCGGAATTTAATTATTTGAATAGCTGTGTGTCTGTTCGTTGGCCAGTGGTGTTTGGATAAATACGAAAATTATTTATTCCATGAAAGTTTTTTCCTGCCTCTACTGCAGCAAGATCACTAATTCCGCTGTGATGATCAAGATTCTCATGTACTTTTTATTCAATGGGCAGTGATAATTTAAATAATTAAACTTATACTCAGGGAATACACAAATCTAGTAAATATTTGTCAAAAAATTAAAGCAAATGTAAAAGTCAAAAATTAAAATTACTTTATGTGCATATTCAAAAAAACTTTCTCCTAAAAGTTTCAAAACTATTAAAATGAAAAGTCTAGGGTGAAAATCGTAAGTGATGAATATCAAAATCCTAAATCAAAATTATTTAAAGCCAAGAAATCTTTATTTACTTGTTTGGAAAATTAATTAAATCTTAGGAAATATTTTTGCATATTCAAACTATTCACAATTCAGCATCATTATCTACATGTAGAATCTACAAAAATAAGAACTTGGTAGTTTTTTTACAAATCCACCTAAGTTCCTCATATAAGAAAATCAGCATCCCTGTCCGTTTCATAGCTCCTGCTCCGACTCTGAGCATGATCAGTGCCTTTAACCTTTGTCTGTTTCATGGGTGAAAAACGGTATCTTGTTTTAACTTACATCTCTTGATTACTAGCGGCATGGAATGCGCTTTTCTCATGTGCTATTGTGTTATGGAAAAATAAAGGTCACTCTTCTGCAAGAGCAGTGTCTAGTACACTGAACTTAAACTTAAAACACGGAAGTATCAGCCACAAGCAAGTACGTACATCGTGTGTACCACGGCTTGTAACGCTGGAAAGCATCACCGCCAAGAACCACGGAAACCTAAGTACTCGTAACTACTGCGGCAAGCATGTCGGCATGTAGGCTGTGACAAAAAGATGATTTTACCTTTTTTTCTCTGTGTCTCTTTAAAGTTATTCATTGAGGACGTTTTGTTTTGTTTTGTTTTGTTTTGTTTTGGCTTTTGGCTTTTTCAGGAGGTAGCGGGGACTGAACCCGAGACCTTGTACATGGGAAGCAGGTGTTCAGCTAACCCTGCCAGGGATGAAAACCCTGGTTTCTCTGCTCGTTCTCAGCACACACATGCCTATCTGCAAACGAAATCGCCTGGCATCATACAATAATCAAAGCTCCCAACCTGACTCAGAGGTGGAGCTTCCCACCGGCAAGCTCGGCGCCCCCGAGCCCGGGCGCCATCACCCTCCTTGGCCTCAGTCCTTCTCAGGCAGGAACCCGGGACCAGAAGGTTTGTACTCGTCTGATGCTGCCATGAGATGGTTTCTGATTTTCTAGGTCTCGCAAGCGTTTACATCTGACTCTTTGCTGAGTACATTCCTGGGTTCATCACAGCTTCTGCTCTAAGGCCCAGCGACACAACTTCAAGCAAGAAGGGACATCTCCCCCCAGCCTCTCTCCCAGGTACTCTGCGGTCAGAGACCCTCTCTGGCAGGGTCCTCTGCCCCTGCAGATCCCGTAGGATCTCTCTCACCCGGTCCGCCTTTAGACGTGAATTCTTCACCCTGCCCTGGGTGCCAGCTCAGCTCCTTCTCAGACCCAGCCTTTGAAGGCCCCCCTCTCCCTCTGCCTGGAGACTCTCTTTGGTAGCCGTAATCTCTTACCTTGAAATTCCTCGGGAAAGTGCAAGATTTTGAGTCCAGTGTCCCACTATCATTGCACCCCTGCAAGCTCTCGGAGAGGCCCACTGAAGAGTCCTGTGAAGCTGATCACAATCCCCATCTCCCCGTGGCCACATCCCTTTCCACCGTGGCTTTGCTGCTCGCCCACCAAGAGCTGGAGTTTCTTTCCCCTCCTGGAACCCCGGCTGTCTCCTGACTGGTTCCGGTAAACAGAATGCAGTGGAAGGAAGAGCCCGCCTTTTCCAGGCCTTGTGAACCCGAACAAATGCCGCTGTGGGGAGATGAGAGGCAATGTGGAGCTCACCTGAGTCAGCGGATCCATTCAGGCAGGCGAGGCAGCCCAGACAAGACCCGCCGAGCCGATATGCTGCAGCCGCCGACTGCACATGCACGGATGGGGCCCTCCTAGGTCAGCCAGGCCCTCGCCAATCTGCAGGCTCGGGGGCTAAATAAATGCTCGTTAGTTTAAGGCATTGAGGTTTGGAGTGATTTGTTATGCAGCAATAGCTCGCTGATACATCTCTTCTTGCTTGAGACTTCAATCTCACCTCCTTGCAGGCAGTGAGAGGAAACTCCCAGCCCTGCAACAGAACGCTCCAAATGAATTTCTACGTAAATCTACTCTCTGTCTTTACTCTTCCAACCGTATTAGATCTTTTGGGTGAGTTTCTGAGATATCTAACTGGTGCTGGGTCACCTAACGTGAACTTTCTCACTTAGGAATGTCACGGCTATTACATTAAGGTGTTGTTTTAGCTTCCTAGCTGCTGAAACAAACCCCATAAAACGAGATGGCTCGAAGGGCAGGAAGGCATTGGTTTAAGGTTTTGAGGCTAGGGGAAGTCCAAAATGGAGGCGCCAGCAAGGCGATGCTTTCTCCCTGAAAACTGTGGCGTTCTGGGGCTGGCTGGAGCAGTCCTGGGGCCCCCTGGCTTTGCTGACATAGGGCAATGCACACCGCGCTGTGTTCTCCTCTCTTCCGTGCTCCTTCGACTTCCAGCTCTGGCTGCTCCCGCGGCTTCTCTTCCTGTGTCCTGCCTCCCTGGCTTGCGAGGGCCTCAGCCTTATGGATTAAGCCCCTCACCTATCCGGCCACACCCGAATAATCGCATCGTCAAAGGTCCCAGTTACAGATGGGGTCACACTAACAGGACCAGGACCTGAAGAATGCCTTTTGTGGGGACGTGATTCAATCCCCACCAGGAGTCTTGGTCAAAGCTTCCAACTTGGCATGCTGTTATGTACCTAGAAATGTGTTTGTTGGTTAAATTGCAGCTTTCACTTAATCCAGGTAACATTTAACTTACATTTGCCAATGCCTGCTGGTTTCTTCCTCGTTACTGCCATTGTAATTTGTGAATTTGGGGTCTAGACTGACTTTTGGCACCAGGAAATGCTGTTCATGGATTGTGATGTCAAAAATCAACCTAAGGGGAGTGAATGTGGCTCAAACAGTTGGGTGCCTGCCTCCCACCTGAGAGGTCCCAGTTTAGGTGCCTGGTGCCTTCTAAAGAAGACAGGCAAACAACGAGCAGACATCAAGCAAAAACAACAAACAGACAACGAGCAAAAACAACAAGCAGACAATGAGCAAAAACAACGAGCAAACAGACGAGGGAGCCATCTGCGGGGCGGGGGTGTGTCTGTGCGGAATTCTTAAGTGTGTTTGTACAGCTCAAAAATAAAGTTATGCTTTTAAAACATCAACCTACGAAGCAAGTTCTTTCCTTTTCAAAGTATTCTCACACCTAGTATCCAGATATGAGTAAGACAATTTGCGATGTATGCATATTAGTAACACCCTCATCTCACAGAGGAGCAAGCGAAGACTAAGGAGATGAATCAACTTGCCCAAGGTGAAAGGGTCCCAGGGCCCCTGGCTGCCGGGCAATGTGTTTCTTGCTCCCCTCTCATTAGTCCAGTGCCCTTTCTAACCTTCTGGATCAAGGACTTTGTAAACAGCCCATAGAGTGAGACAGTGAGCGATGTAGGCAGGTGCTTGGCTTGGAAATCTGGGCTAAGCCTGGATTTAAAATCCCTCAAATGCAAGGAGCAGGCTCTCTTCAATAAACAGTAAACAAGCCAACTATAAAAAGAAAATTACAGTCACATGAGGTTATACAGCCTATTTATTGGAATTTCAGTTATCGTTACGAGAATTTATGATATATTTATCATCATGAAAAGCATTTATCTTCAGGCAACTGAAGCAATAAGAAAAGCATAGCATTTCATTTTCCCCACATTTCCTTTAATCCAATCTGACGCCACACACACAAGAAGAATCAGTTAGAGTTTACTGGCTTCGGATAATTCCTAATTCTCAGATGGCAGCTGCCTGAAAAGCTAATTAATTCAGGTTGACTGCCGGGCTTCATTTTTATTTGGATTTTTTTTTTTTTAAATGAATGAGGGTAGCAGATCAATAGCATATGTGCAGCCTGGACTCACGTTCCACGAGGATGTTGTCTGCCCGCTGGGCTCGCTGACCCTCCGAGCCTACGCCCCACAGAAGGAGGCTCCTGGTAGGACATTGCCTTGCAATGTAAGCGAGAGCAGAAGCCACCTGGCTGGCTCGAGGGCAGGGCAGCCGGGGAGCCTGAGCACTGGATTCAGGTCTGATCCTGCCGTCACCCACTGGCTGCGTGAGCAGGGTTGATCCACCACTGCAGGCTTCTGTCGCCTGGTCTGCAAACTTCTGCTGTCGAAGGGGAGCCGAGGCCCGTGGCACAGCGGTGAAGGGTCTGAGCATCACGTCACAGTAGGGCCGTGCTACACCATTGTACAGCGCTGCCTTTCAGGAAAGGTCCATCTCCGCATTCCCTCGCTCACCTAACGTCCCGGCACGGGGTGTGGGTGCTGGGGATACAGCAGTGAACCTGGAGGACCAAGTTCTGGCCATCAGCGCCCCCAGCCTCGTTGGGGGAGGCAGTCAGGGCACAAATGAGCAGATGAATGCAAAGGGACGTTTAGAGCGTGCTCACTCCTTTGGAGGAAATCGACCAGGTTCATGAGCTGGAGAGCGACGGCAGGGGTGGGGAGAAGAAATTCATGGGGTTTGGGGGCCTTAGCCCCCCGAAAAGGGCCAGCCTCGCAAAGTGCTAAGACTAAGTGCCCGCTCCTGAGGATGCAGGGAGCTCAGCAAGCGCTGGACACACTGGTCATGGGGAGGTGGTGATGGGAGGAGGTGATGGGAGG
>JAKSZT010054202.1:1245765-1260023 GCA_026826555.1 Tolypeutes matacus | reverse complement strand
ATAGACCAGGAGTCCCTCCGATGTCCGACTTCGATCCTGGAGGAAAGAGTGAGAATAACGCCGTAATGAAGACAAGAACAGAAACAGTCACGGCAGAGTTACTGGCAAAGGCGACGGTAGCTGACACTCGGCTCTTGGGACGTCCCAGGCACAGGTCTAAACGTGGCTCCCCACATGAGGGATGACTGCGTCTCACAGACAGAGAAACTGAGGCGCAGAGGGAGAAATCGCCTGCCCAGGCCACACAGCTAGTCCACGGCGAGCGGGGACGCAAACCCAGGTCGTGCGGCTCCAAAGCCTCGAAGCCAGGAGAAGAGGGAAGTCAAGGCGGGCTTCCCGGTGATTCCGCCTCCCTGACCTTCCTGGGTGATCTGGGCGCGGTCGGATCAAACGCTTCTCCTCATCTGCATTTACGGTTTACTTTTATTCTTGCATCGAGTCAGTCAATGAACCCACATTTCCTAAGTTAATTTTCCTGCAGTGTCAGGGTGTCGGTGGGGGTCGGGCCAGAGCCGTCGCAGCGGGAGGGTCTTCAGCGTTCCCCCTCGCTCTAGCACGCACAGGCCCTTCCGGGAGGGCAGGTGTCCTGGGCTGCGGAAGAGCTGAGACATGGAGGCCGTGTCACCCGGGGGTCCGAGGGGCCGGGCCAGCCTGGCTGCCGGGGAAGGCGGGCCTGCTCTGGGCAGGACTCAGGGTCTCTGACAAGCCCTCCCTTTGAGACGGGGGTCTGGGGTGCTTCCCTGGGACCTGGCTAGGCCTCTGGCTACGTGGACAAGTGGAGTTTGGCCGAGTAGGCCAGGCCGCCAGGGGCCATGTCCCTCTGCCTTAGTCTCTGGACACTCTCTTAGGCCACCATGGTGGAAGGAGGTGGACTCCCCGACACCACCAGGCTGGGGGCGCCCCGGCCGGCAGCCCCACGGAGCCCAGGCCTCCTCCATCCTCGCCCAGAAGCAGGCAGGAGCGCGGCCATCTCAGAGCCGGACGCTCCAGCTGGTGACAGCTGGCGGTCCCAGTGACCCCAACCACTCCTGCCATCCCAGGGGACGTCCAGACAGCGGCAGGAGGGAGCCCTGCCTGCTGTGCCCCGTCCCACTCCCCGACTCTCAGACCTGGGCCCGGGATAAAAGGGCGCTGGTTCTGCCCGCCTGGTTAGGGGAGGTGTGGCCTGCAGACCGGAGCAGGGGGCACCCAGCAAAGTCCCAGGAGTCAGAGACGGGCTGTGCTCGCCCGGGGGAGGGGAGCTGGGGGCTTCGCACTCCTTTGTGGGGCCCTCACAGACCCTACAGGTCGCCTGCTTCCTCCAGGCCCACCCGCTTCCGTAGCTCCTTTCCTGCCGGCCCAGGAGGCCTTGCTCTCCCTGAAGTCTCACTCGGGCCCTCTCTTAGCCCCGAAGACTCAACGTGCGTGCCTCTCTGCAGCCACCACTCCCCCTGTCCAGGGCAGGCGTGCCGCTCGAAGGCGGGGGGCGGCGGGGAAGGAGAAGCGAGAAGAGGAACAGCAGCTCCAGGCTGGGATCTTAGAGCAGGGTCCAGCCTAACACGGGGTGCCCAGAGCGACTGGGGGGACAGAAAGATTTGGGGGAGCAAAAGGGATAGGAAGGATGTGCTCCCCAAGGAAAGGATGCTGGGGGTGGGGTGAATAAAGGACAAGTGAAGGTGGCCGGGGCTGGGAGGGGTGGGAGACGGGGCCAGGAGGGAGACGTGCCAAGGGAAGGTGCAGCAGATCTCTGCGTGCGGCTGGAGGAGGCTGGGGGGCAAGCAGGCGGGCCCCTTGCGGAGGGCACCCCGAGACGGCATTCGGGCTTTGTTCTGAAGCCCAAACTGTTTCCTGCTGTGGTTTCATTCTCCCGAGACACTCAAGGCAAATGCTCACGGCTCCTGCCCGTCTCGTTCCCTTCACAGAGCATGTCGGCGAGGGAAGTGAGGACCCCTGAAGGCGGGCTCCTCTGCTTTCCCCTTTCCCCAGCACGTTCTCCAGATCGATGCGTTTGGCTCCTTGTGTAAAAGACTTCTCATGCTATGTTAAAAGGTGTGGGGACACTGCTCAGGGCAACGCCAGCCGGTTCCACAGGAAAGTCCACAATGAGGTTGACAGCGAGAATCTAACAAGACAAAACGCCGCAAAGGTCGGGTTTTCTCTCCGCTCTCTCCTGGGTCCTCTACCTCACCACACCTCCTCCCCAGATGGTCTCATCAGCTCCCGTCAATACCCTACATACGGGCCAATGGCCTCCAAATTTGTTTGTCCAGACTTGACTGCCTCTGAGCTCCAAACACAGGATCCCGACTGCCCCTAACATCTGCACTGAGCTGTCGAACGAGATCTCAAGCTCAACATGTTCAAAACGCGTCCAAGACGCGCTCCTTCCCTCGTCCTCCACATCTCACTTCTCAGCCCAGGATCCTAGGTGTTGTCTTTGATTCCTCCTTTTTCAAAGTCACCCTTTTCATCCAATCTCAAGTCTCTTTATCTTCAAAATATTTCGAGGATGCACCCTCCTCTCCCCATCTCTATGGCAACCACTGCAATCCAGGCCACCATCACCTCTTACCATGCATTACTGCATCAGCACTTGACTTGTCTTTCTGCTAAAACTCTTGCAACCCTCTACTGCTTCCTCCGTGGAGCAATGAAAGAGATCTCACGACAAAAACGGAGCCATGTCCATAAACCCCTTCAATAACTGCCCGATCATATCTAGAAGAAAACTCGACCCTTTCATCATGGTTTACAAGCTCCCGTGTCATCTAGGCCCTGCTACCTCTCTAGATTCATCTAGGCCCATTAGCCTCCTTGTTCATATAGTCTCATTCTCCAACATATTGAGTGCATCCCTGCCTCAGGGCCTTTGCACATATTTTTCTCTCTGTAAGGAACGCTACACCCACCACTCCTCAAATGAGTAAATCCCATCTTTTCACTGCCATGTTTTCAGAGACCTTCCCTGACCCCCATATCTGAAGTTGATTTCCTCCTGGTGTTGTTTATTATAACTCTTGATTTGATTCTTTAAAAGTCCTGTCACAACTTGCAATTTTATCTATATGTCTGTTTTCCTGTTGCCTGACCCCTCACTAGAGTAAACTAGTGTTTGCTTCCCCCAGCATCTGGGCCAGTGGCTGGCACAGGTAAGTGTAGAATGAATGCAGACTGTAAACTGTCTTCATATGAGAAAAGAACAATCCTGTCAAAAACACACATTTATGAGGCATGATTTGTTTCTGAAACTTTTCTTGCTCACACATTTCTTCCACGAGATGCATTAGAGTTTGGCCAAAGAAATACCAAAAAGAAAGAGGGCTCCAAAAAATGCTTAGGTGAAGAAGACAAAAGAGAGCCAGCCAGGAAGCAGCTGTGTGTGGCAGCTGGACAGGCCGAGCTGATTTCCAAAGGTCTGCTCCGTGCTCCCGGGCCCAGCCCCGCTCAGTTACGTGATCCCACTCAGGAAAGCACCCAACACCCGTGGTCGTAAACAGCCTCCCGCTGAGCTGCGGCGGCACACGCCCTTGTTTCTAGGACACAAAACCCATTTCTTCTCAGCCCCTGTCCAAGTTCACACTGGGCAGTGGGGAGCAGGTTTCACCACCAGGAAGAGTCAACTTGAATTAAAAACTGGTCTTGAGCCTGGATCAGAATCTGTTTCTCAGAAGGAAAACGACGACGATGTCGTAGTGTGCCAGGCCGCGCTGATAAACGCCACACGACGGGTGGCTGAACAAGATGCCTTCGTCGTCTCGCAGCTCGGCAGGGCTCGCTTCCCCGTCTTCGGCGTCTGCAGCTGGCTGGCCCCGTGGGGCTCCCTAGCGGCACGGCTGCCTCCTTGCGTCTGTTCCTGTCCTCTGGCTTCCAGGTTCTGCCTCCTCCCATGGCTTTCTCTCACTCCTGGCTTTCAGTCTCTTCTCTTCATAAGGGATTATGGTATGGATTAAGAGCCACCCTGTGGCGCAGTGGTTGAGCGCCGGCCTCCTGCATACGAGGTCCCGTGTTCAATCCCTGGTCCCAGTACCTCAGAAAAAAAATGTTTATTGGGAGCGGATGTGACTCACACTGCTGGGCGCCCACCTCCCACATGGGCGGTCCCAGGTTTGGTTTCCAGTGGCTCCTAAAGAAGACGAGCAAGACAGCGAGCTGACGCGATGGGCTGGTGCATCGAGCTGATGCAACGAGATGATGCAATGAGATGACACAATGAGGAGACACAATGAGGGACACAACAAGCAGGAAGCGGATGTGGCTCAAGCAATTGGGCACCTCCGTCCCACATGGGAAGTCCTGGGTTTGGTTCCCAGTGCTTCTTAAAGAAGACGAGCAAGAGAGTGAGCTGACATGATGGGCTGGTGTGGCAAGCTGATGCAATGAGATGACACAATGAGAGACACAACAAGCAGGGAGCGGATGTGGCTCAAGCGATTGGGTGCCTCCCTCTCACATGGGAGGTCCCGGGTTTGGTTCCTGGTGCCTCCTAAAAGAAGATAAGCACACAATGAACAGACACAGAGAGCAGACAGCGAGTGCAAACAATGAGGTGGGGGGAGAAAGAAATTAATTAATAAATCTTTAAAAAAAACGACACTTCAGGAGCCCTCTTTACCATGGATCCACAGCCATAGGAATGCAGAAGCAAGAGTTCCCAAGATTGCTTTTTACTGTTTTGTTTTTAACACTTAACAAGCTTAGCTATAATTCGCAGTAAGTACACAATCCAAAGCGGACAAATGTACAGCCCTGCGCGATCATCGCCCTCTCCTACCCGTCCCGAATGCCAGGAGGCTCCCTCCTTCCCCTTCCCGTCCAGCCCACCCCTCAGAGGCGGCCACGGCCCTGCTTTCGGTCACACGGCTTCGCTGTGCCAGTCCTCGAGGTGCCAGAACTGCCGTCCCAGGTGACACGGCTTGTGTGCGGCCTCCTCGGGTGACGCTGTCCGGCGCTCTGCCCACTGCCGAGCAGCTCCCGCTGGCCGGCGCCGCACGGCCGGGTGAGGCGGGGGCGCCACCACCTGGCCGCGGGCCCTGGGCCAGCAGGAGGGCGCCTCACGCTCACTGCCCCCTTCTACCAGGAACACCAGGGTGGAAGCGAGCACGGCCTCACGACCTGCCATCGGTTACCAGGAGCGTGTACGGCAGAGCCCCCTAATTTGCGATAAGCCGATAGCAGATGATTATACCACGTAATAAACTCATTACAAAGCCACTCAATTTTCCTGAAACTGTCACCTTTTCCCCGGGAAAATAACTAGGTAAATTGAAGTGCCTTCAAATCTTGTTGGCGGAATTAACTCACGTAATTGCTTTCCTGCAGGCAATCCGGGTCTTATCTGGAGACCCTCCCTACTCACAGTGGGGCCTTTGGGCACAGTGTCGGCGTCACTTGGGAGCCTGCTGAAAATGCAGAGTCTCAGGCTCTGTAGTTAGACTCCCGTTTTCACTTCGGGAGTGTTATTTTCCAAACATCTTTCCATTCGTATTTTCACCGGTGGCCTACACCCAGGTCCAGGGCAATTTTCATAAAGGTTCATTTTTGGAGAAAAACTTGGCATGTTACAGAAAGGAAGTTGTTCCGTGCTGCAGGCAAGCCAGGCCAAGAAAGTCTGTCTGTATGTTTGATTTATTAAGGTGGGTTTTCATGAGTGTTTTACGGCTTTATTTTACATGTCAACATTACCAGCTTTTTCCTGCTATATTCAGAAGCTGGATTTGATTTTTCTGAATATAAGATAAAGTCCATGTTTCCTAGATTCTTTAAGGGTAGATATAATCTACATGGTAGGAAGATGTGTACATGCTAAGGGCATATGGATTCTTTTTATTTTTAAAAATCAAAATCTCTGTTTTTGATTTAAGTGATACAGCAGATGAGATATTTGCTTCAATTATGTCATTTTTGGGAAATTTATATTCTTCTGTTTTACTCATGATAAAAAATACTATTAAATTTCCTAAAGATGGATGCAATTATATATTGCAAATTGTTAGACAACTGAAGTTTGCCGCACAATGTGTGATTTCTACCTCTCCTGACGAGGTGCTGGGCTCAGAGCAGCCAAAAGGAAGAAGAATCTAAGTGTACATGTCACATACATATTTTGACCAACATATTTCAAATTGCCACTAGACACACCGTGGAGCCATCTCCATAGGAAATACATTTGCTATTGGGTATAATCTCAAAATTAAACATAAGAGTAAGAGCAGAGTTGAAAGAGAATGGAATGGGAACCAGGAGCCCCAGGTCTAGTCTTACATTTGACCCTGCTCAGTTTGTGTGACCTTTAACCAGTTTCTCCATCCTGAAAAAGGTACTGGATTAGGCCAGGGCTCCGTCTGAAACGCTGTCACGCGTCCAGTTTATCTACCTAAGCACACAGGATACACATTTTAACCTCTGATAAACTCGTACAGAGACTGCAAAATTCCAAGGTTTGAATCAGATCAGCTGAATTTTGTGAACGTGCCCTCAGTTTGCCTTCGTTCATTTAATCAGCATTCATACCACCTCTCCAGAACTGTACGGGAGATTTCCCGGGAAGTGAATTTCATGCCTTGGCAGCAGACACGGAGGGAAAAAAGCAACAGGCGCCCACCCTCCCCGTGCCCCCTCCCTAGCCAGGGCCACTCTCTTCCTTCTGTCCCTGCGGATAATGCCCTCTCTATTGAAGGTAATTTTGAAGGTAATTTTTTTGGCCCTTTATCTTTTGTTGAATCAACTTATCAAGCTTTCCCTTGCCAGAAAAGAAAAGTAGAACCTTCAAATTCCACTTCTCCCACGAATCTCCAACTTACCCAATTTTATCTAGGTTCCATCATTGCCAGAAGTTCATTTCCCAAAACTTCTATTCAGTGTGTAACCTATTTTCCATGTATACGTTTTCACTTCCTTTGGGCAACCCGGAGAAGAGCTGGGGGGCGTGGTGCCGTCCCCAGCCCAGAGCAGGCTCTGGGCTCTCACGGGGCGCGGGCAGCCCTCGCTACCCCGACTTCTCATCGCGTGGAAGTGAGGCGGCCAGCATCTCTCCGTAAGCGGTTGACATGCAGCCTTCTTGGGGTCAGGAAGTTACTAGCTCTGGGCCATGATGCTCCTTAAGTCCAAGGAGAAAAGAGAAAAGCCGCTTCATCAGGAGCCTGGCAGCTGCTATCAGCTTGGCTGGCACAGCCCACGGGAGCCACGTCCAAACCCCTTCCTCTCTGAGCGCCTGCGGTGGGCTCTTCCGCAGGTTCTCTCTCCCTGCTTCAGCTGCAAGGCCCTCCACAGCGGACAGCTGACAACCCAAACCCTCAGAGGAGCGTTCTCAGTCTTTCCTTGTGCACTCACCTGCTGGAGCATATTTACATTCAATACAACATATTTTCATGGCGTGGTGTGTTTCTTCCTGAACCCAGATTTTAAGAAAGCTGCCGCCCCTTGGTGGGAAAGCAAAGTCAGCACGGCAAAACAACAACGGCATGGTAACTCTGAAACCACGACTGACCAGTACGCCAATAATGGATGACCGCCACAGCCATTAACGCTGCAAGAGGGGACGCGGACTGCGCCAAACGCACGGCGCATTGTGGGTTCCGAGAAATTGCTGCGTGGGCAGCCATTTTGATGGTTTTTAAAAATGTGAATTAGAATGTCTTTGGGAGGGACATTGAATCTCCAGCTGGCCGCAGGCCTCACCATTCCTTAAGTGCTGCCATACACATCACACATTCATGCCACCAGCCTGGCTCCTGGGAGCATTTGTATTTATAACTCATGAACCTGGTCTACTTTCCTCTCCTAGTCACCATTGATGTCACTGTCGCATTTCCCTTGAACATTTCGGATTAACATTCAGTCTCACTGACTCACGGCACTTGGATCCAGTATAATTTTCCCCAGTGAGTGCCCTGCTAAACCTGGGTGAGTCAGTCCTGGCCCATCTCGTGTTTGACCTGCTTGTCCCCCTTGTGTTTCTTACTTTGAATTTATCCTTGTGGGTGTAAAATCTATCGATTCATGACCTCTTCTTTTTTTTTTTTTTTTTTTTTTTACAAGTGTCCTTCTTTAAGAATTTAAATGTTTCTCCAAGTTGCTAGCCACAACTAGGACTAATAAATAGTCCTCTCTCTAAGATAATACCAGGGGCAGTGGACTCAGGTTGAGCATGATGAGGCCCAGACAGCCCAAAACAACTTGTAGAGCCACACGCGGTTCTATTTTAGGACTAGCACACGCAGCCCCTTTGTGTTCAAACGGCTTTCCTCTCAGGCAGCCCCCCGTAGCAGCCCCCCGTAGTTCATGGAGACTCAACCGTGCCTCTCCTCCAGGTGTGAGCTAAGACTCCTGAGCGACCCTCGGGCAGCTGTGTGGTCTGCAGCAGGAATGGCCAAGAGCCTCTTGCCACGAGGCTCCCCTCCCACGCCGATGGTAGACACTGCTGATTGGTCAATGTCTCAAAAAGGTGTTTGCCGGGACATGTGTTTTCCAGAGGGGTGACTGCTGCTTGCAGCCCCTCATCTAATATAGTATGGCTCGTGCCCCACTAAATTTAAAGCACTGGAGAGACCAGCTTGAGGCCAGCTCCTGCCTGTGCACCCCAAAGTGACGTCAGCTCAGGGACAATCTCCACCCTTGAAGTCCCCCCTCCCGTTTAGGGCAAAGGCCAGAAGACAACACACTTGCATAGCAACCCTGCCAGCCACGGAAACAGGTAACCGCCCTCATTCACAAAAGTGAGCGGCGTGCTCTCGAGCGCCTCGCAACTCACCACGGAGGAGATAATTTAGGGGAAGAAAAGTTCACAAAGGATCTAAACAGAGTCCTAAGTGTAATCACAAAGCAAGAACAGATGTCTGTAAAAAAATAAAAAGCGGCAGCAATCATTACAAAACAAGAAAGAGGTATTGGAAATAAAAAATGTTAAAGCCGACATCACACAAATAGATACAAAAAAAAAAAAAAAAAAAGGCAAGAAAATCTCCTAAGACCTGGAGCAAAGGCACAAGGAGATGAATAAAAGGAGAGAAAAATGAGGATACACGGAAGATTGGACCAGGAGGTTTAACATCCAGCCTGTAGAAACTCTGGGAAGAAAGGACAGAGAGGATGAAGAAGCAATAAGCAAATAGTAGAAAACATTTTTCAGAGTTGAAGACACCCGAGATGTCATAAGAAAGGGCCCATCAGCTATCACCGGGCATTGCACACCCTCTTTATGCTGAAGCCGCTCAGACCTCTCACCTGCGCACCTGCTAGAGAATCTGCCAGGTACCCAAGCTCCAATGGTCCAGCTGGAATCCCAACATAGTCGTGTCCAAACAGCACTTCTGATTTTCCCTCCAAGCCCGCTTCTGCCCACGTCTCCTTCTCACTTAATGGTGCGCTATCCACCAGCTGCTCGGGCGAAAGCCCGGATGTTACCCTTGATTTCACCTTCTCTCTTGACCCCTCCGACTGCTACCCTGTACTCCCAGCCACCGTCGCCGCTTCCTTGGTTGGCGCAGTCACATCCTAACTGGCCTTCCTGTTTCCATTCCCGTTTTCCACGAGCAGCCAGAGGGAGGCTCTAAAATATGAACATCCTCTCGGATGCATCTAGACTAAGATGCAGCGCCTGGCAGGCTCCACGGGGTCTGTGCGCTGCTTGCCTCTCTGACCTCGCCTCCCACCCCTTCCGGCTTGACTCGCCGTCTCTCCTGTCCCCAGACGCTGAGCCTCTCCCCACCTCAGGGCGCTGGGGTCGTGCTCCCTTTGCTGTGATGGCCTTTCCTGGATCTCAGATGTCTTCTCAGACAGGCTCCCTTGGTCACCTCATCTAAGGCCCTGCTCATCCTGCCCGTTTGTCATCATCCCATCCCGCTACATATTTTTCTTAAACTTACCAGCATCTGGAAGTGTCTCGTCTGTTTATTTGTTTATATGTCATTGTCCCTCTCCCACCCTGGTAGGTAACGTCCACAGGCACGAGGACCTTTGCTGCTGCATTTCCAGCCTCTCGGGCTGAATGGCTGGATAGACTTAAATACGTCATCACAACGTTGGAGAATGCCGGCAATAAAGACTAGACCCAGAAAGTTCCCAGGGAAACAGCAGGACACCTGCAAAGGAGTCGGGATCCGAAGGGGACGTCTTCTCCTCAGCAGCGTTGTGCCAGGAGCAAGCGTAGGGACATTTCAAGTTCTGAGAGCAAGTGATGTGAACCTAGGATTGGACAGCCAGTCAAGCTGCCCTTCAAATCCGAGAGCAAGGTCGGTGATTTCTGAACACGGAAGGACTCAGAAAATCGGCCTTCCGTGTGCACTCCTACTCAACGGGGTACTAAGCAAAAAAGAAAAGAACACACACTCCAAGAAAGGGCAACGTCTATACTCAAACTAAGCCAGCATCGTAGTAGAATAAGGAATCCCAGGACTAAACCTGTGCAGCAGGTCTAGCAAAGCAATCAGTCCAAATTAAAACAGGAAATCAGGGATCAGAGAAAAAAAGAAGTCTGGAAAAAGGAAACCATCTGTAACAAATGATGTTACTGACAAGGGAAAAGCATGAAGTAAATAATAGCAATAATAATATCCCACATGCCCTCAGGCCCAGTCCTGCTCCCGTTTCCCCCTAGTTTGTAAAGTTATAGTTTCCTTTTTTTTTGAAATACAAAATCAACTTGATTGAGGTATAGTTTACGCACAAATGCACAGATTTCAGGTATACAATTCAATGAGTTTTGGCAAATGTCTAGACCGGTGCAGCCAGAGCAGAGAACAGATAGAACATTTACATACTCCAGAAGGTTCCCCTCGCAGCCAACTCCCACCCCGACCACCGGCAGGATTTCTATCACTGTGTCTTAGTTTTGCCTGTTCTCGACCTTCATGTGATGGGATCATGCATTATGTGCTCCTTAGCGGCTGGATTTATTCAGTCAACACTTTTCAGATTCTTCCTCGTTTCTTGAAGGTACCAGTAGTTTCTTCTTTTTATTCCATTTCATGAATACAACGAAATTTGCTTATCCATTTTCTTGTTGATGGGCATTTGGGTGGTTTATAGGTTTTGAAGATTATGAATAGAGCTGCTGAGAACATTCTTATACATGTCTTTTGGTGAATGTAAGTTTTCATTTCTCTTCATAAAACCTGGGATTGGAACTGATAGTTCATAAGGTAGATGCATGTTTAACTACGTAAAGAGTGCCCACTGCTTCCAAGGTGGTTGCACCATTTTACATTCCAACAAAAAGGTATGAAAATTAAAGTTGCTCCATATTGTCACCAACATTTGGTATTGTCAATCTTTTTAATTTTAGCCTTTTTTAGTGTGTGAAGTTGTAGCTCATTGTGGTTTTAATTTGTATTTCCCGAATGACCAATGACGTGGAACATCTTTTCAAGTGCGTGGGGGCTATTGTTATGTTTTATTTTGTCAAGTATCTTTTACCCATGATTTTTATGATAGCATTTATTATTAACTCTTGAGTTGTAAGAGTTCTTTATATATTCTGGAAACCAGCCCTTTTTAAATATAGTGTTACAAATAGCTCCTTCCATTATTTTAATTCTCTTGACACTGGCTTTTGAAGAACATATTTATTTTTAAGTAAAATTTACTAACTTTCTGTATTTAATCTTGCTCTGTTTTCTATTTGTCCCATTTATTGTTACGTTTTTCCTCTTTCTCTGCCTTATTTTGAGTATTTTTTATTATTCAATTTCCTCTCCTATGTTGGTTTATTAGCTATAACTCCATGTTTTAGTACTTTAGTGGTTGCTTTATGGTTTATATTATCCATCTTCAATTTACAAGAGTCTACTTTTAAGTGCTATTTTATCATTTCACACATAGCATAACGACCTCACAATAGTTTACACCCACTTCTCCCCTCTAGGACTGTTAGAATAACTTTTATTTTTATTTATGCTATAAACCCCACACTATTATTTTTGAAACAGTCAATTATCTTTTTAAGACATTTAAATAACAAGAGAAAGGTCTTATATAGGTACATATGTAGTTCCATTTCCAATACTTTCACTCCTTTGTGCAGCTCTGTATTTCTTAGATCATTTTCCTTCTTTCTGAGTTTTCTTGTAGTGTGGATCTGGGTTTATGGTGTTCATCAAATGTGGAAAGGGTTTGTCCATTATTTTTCTAAACATTTTTCTGTCCCTCCCACTCTCTCCTTTCTTTTGGGGATTCCAACTACATGTGTAGAAGGCAACGTGAAGTTTTCCCCCAGTTTACTGATGCTCTGTTAATTTTCTAAAGTCTCTTTTCTATCCGTGTTAAGTTTTGGATAGATTATTGCTAAGTATTCAAATCCACTAATCTTTTCTCCTGTAAAATCAAATCTGCTGTCAATCCTGTCCATTGAGCTTTTACGTCACCCATTGAACTTTTCAGTTCTAGAAGCCCAACGTGGGCCTGCTCGGTATCATCTCGGTCACTACTAAACTTTCTGAACACACAGAAGACCCTTGTCTGCTAATTCTAACATCCTTGTCAGTTCTGGGGTAGCTCTGATTCATGGTTTTTTCGCCTCATCGGTTGTATTTTTCTGCTTTTTTGCATGCCTGCCATTTTCTTTTTTGTACCAGACATTGTGAATTTTACCTTTTGGGGACCTGAATATTTTCGTATTTTTATAAATATCCTTGGGCTTTGTTCAGGGGTGCAGTTTAGTTACTGGGAAAAAGTTTTGATCTTTTCAGGCCTTCCCCTTAATATTTGTTACATGGGGCCTGAGCAGGGTGTAGTCTAGGGCTAATTATTCCCACTCATTTCCAGTCCACCTGCAGGCAATTGCTATCACTCCCAGCCCTGTGTGAACACCATTTGCTGTTGTTCTCTTAATCTGAGCATTCTCAGTGGGGGCGATAGAGCCCCAGAGTAGTCAGAAATTAGTTCTTGGAGAAATTTTTTTACTGTTTATGTATAAATCACATAAACAGTAATACAAAACAAGACAAAACATAAATTTATGTAGACATATTTATATGGAGTATTAGTCAAAAGGGGTGCCGAGGCAAAATACCAGAAATCTGTTGGCTTTTATAAATGGTATTTATTTGGGGTAAGTTATTTCCCTCACCAAAGTCTGTTGCCACGTATTGGAGCAAGATGTCTGCCCATGTCTGCAGGGGTTCATGCTTCCTCCTTCTCCCAAGGCTCCGTGGTCCCAGCGTCTTCCAATATCAGCTGAGGGCTGGGATAAGCCTTCTCTCTCTCCCGGGCTCATTTTTCTCCAGGCTCAGCTGGTCTGCTCTCTCCACAAGGCCAGCTGTAGACTATCAGGCAAACAGCTCGTCTCTCTTCCCGGGGCCTCTGCCGTGTCTAACGGAGCCTTCTCTCCTTCCTCAAGTATCTGCTTCTCTGTGTTTTTAACTCCCAGGTTCTAGGACCCAAACTCCAACCTCCCTTCTCTGCAGTGCGGTTTCTCTGCGAGTTTCCACCCACCAAGAGGGTGAGGACTCAACGTCCTACTGACGTGTCCCAATCAAAGCCTTGATCATTATTTAATCAAGTAAAAGTGAAACCTCTGAATCCAATATAATCTAATATGCCCAGAGGAACAAACCGGTTTACAAACATAATCCAATATCTATTTTTGGAATTCATAAATAATGCCAAACTGCTACCTATGGTATGTACATGCAGTACATAAATAGCTATATAGATTAACAGTCAAATTTGTAGTATTCACATTTCATGGGGGTAGTGATTAGTGAAAATATATCTAAAAAGATTCCTGAGGTGTTGATAATTTTTAAAAGTTGAGGAATGCTGCTCTAACCTTTTGAGTGGTTCTTTCTCCAGCCTCAGGCAGCTTCCTCTGCGTGAATACAGAGGATGACCTGCGGCAGCTCTCCGGATCCTTCGGGGCAGCTCTCTCCTCCGGCACTCTGCCCGGCAGACTCCAGCACTGCGGTCTCCCAGCGTTCCCAGTTCCATCTCCTCAACTCAGGGTGCCTGCTGGGTTCTGCCTCGTTTCCCCTCCCTGCACCTGGGAACACCCAGGACTCACCTTTGTTTCCCTTCTCTATGTCTAATGTCCAGTGTCTTGAAAAAAACCATTGTTCCATTTTTGTTGTTTAGTTTTTGGTTGTTTTCTGAAGGAGGGCAATCTGCTCCCTGTCTTGGCCGGAAGTGGACGTTAGCTATATTCCCCTCTGAATGGCACAAGTTTGTGGCACAGGATCACAAATGCCTCCTCTGCAGGTTTAGTCATCCTATTTCTGTAATGAATTAATTCTTGTACAATTGTAATATTTTAAAGGCTGGTTATTATTTTTTTAGTTTTAGAACTA
>JAKSZT010054202.1:1204182-1232082 GCA_026826555.1 Tolypeutes matacus | reverse complement strand
CCTCCTGGACTCCACGTGTCCGAGACGGGGCCCCTGCACCCCGTCACCCCCACCCCACGTGTCCGAGCCCCTCCCAACCCCACGACCTGCTTCCCCTCAGCCAAGGCAGCTCCTTTCCTGCAGTGATGTGGACCAAAGACCCTGGTGCGTCAGGGCTCCCCTCCTCCTCAGGGTCCCACGTGCCACCTTCAGAGCAGCTCGGCACAGCTCCCACCTCCTCGCCGCCCCCCACCCCCCCCCCCCCAGTGCCGCCCGAGCTGCCATCACCCCGCTGGGTCACTGGCCTTCGGGCTGGTCTCCTGCTCCTCCTCAGCACAGAGCTGCAGCCACCCAACTGGCCTCAGCCAGCACGCGCCCACCTCCCGCTCCACACGCCCAGGGGCTGCCCCTGAGACTCGGAGGGGGTCAGTCCTTCCCGCATCTCACCCTTTCGCCCCTCCCAGCCCACCTCAGGCACCCCAGTCCCCAGGGTCTGGGGGTCTGTGCCCTCTCTGTCCCCCCCAGCTCTGCACCCTCCCTGCTCCCCTCCAGCTCTGCACCCTCCCTGCTCCCCGCCAGCTCTGCACCCTCATTTCTCAGATACTGAAGTATTTCAAGGCACGTTTGTTAGTGCTACCGTTTTTTTGAAACTAAAACCAACAATTACTGCTCACTCCTGACCTGGAGCTAAAGCGCAGGGATTCTGTATCGCAGCTAACTTAAAAACTCTTCTATCAAACCAGCAATGGGGGAAAAACATAGCTGCCTTCTTTCTGAGGGGAGAGACACCCCCAGACTCCTGCCGCCAGCCTGCGCAACGACAGTACGGCTGGGGTCCAGGAGCCAGCAGACAGTTTCCCTCCAAACCACACTCGGCAGGAGTGAGGGGGAGAGGGGACCCTCACGCATTAGCGGTGTCTGGGGGAGGCAAACAGGAACCTAAGCTACTGCCCCCTGGCCCGGGAAGTCCAGCTGCGCTGGGGCGGGCAGGCTCCTGCCCCCTCACCTGCATGGGAAGGCAGGGGGGCCAGCAGGCCGTGGGGGAGGGCACTGATGCTGCCTGCTCCCCAAAGTGAAGAGGCAAGGGACGGGCCCCTGGGGAGCGCGAAGGGCAGCGGGCGACAGGCAAGCCCCCCCACCGGCCCCACGCACGCCCTGGCGTGGTGGTGGGACCTGCGTCTCATGCCCCTGACTAAACCGTGGCTTTGCCCGATCTCCTGGCCCCCTGCAAGTCTCCGAGCGGCCTCGGTGCCCTCAGCAGGGCAGTGAGCTGGCAGGAGGACCTTGCTCCGCTGTGCTCAGCCAGAGAACGCGACCTGCAGGGCCCGAGTACCCTCTCACGGAGGGGAGCCACAGCTTCTTCCCGGTCGTCCACCCCGCACCCGTTAGGAAACGTGCTGTGGCCACCGTCTGTTTTGGGCGAGGGGAGAGAGACCCACGTAGAAGCTGAATGCAGGGCCAGCATATGGACAATCGTGCAGCACATTCGTTCTCTCTGGGAGCAAATCCTGACGCAGAAATGCAGAGTCCAGGCTCACACGGGGAGGAACGAGGGAGCCAAGGAAGGAAGGGGCCGCCGGAGCCCTGCTCCCCTCTCCCGAGGCCGCAGAGGCCAGGAACGCGGTGCCTTGTCGGACGGAATTCGGGAAGCCCTCCGGCCTTGCCCAGCCCTTCCATAAACTCTCCCTTGGAAAAGGTCCCTCGATTGTTAAGAGCCCCCAAAGCCAGAGCAGTGGGACAGCGGCACATGCTTTTCACAGGACAGTAAATTTGCTTGAACTACTTCGCTGCTTTCCTGCGTCTTTGCTTCCCCACGTTCACCTAATGTTTGATGGAAGTGGAATGTAACTGCAAGTAAAACTCGGCTCGCCTCGCCACAGCGGGGAGACGGCCCTTCCGCTCCCCTGACGTCCACCCCAGGGAACTGGGGTGCAGGCAGGTGGCTGCAGGAGTCTGAGAGCAGGAAGAAGCACATCACACCGAGGCTTCCGGGTCCCTGCGTCTGTCTTAGGGACGAGGCTGGGGAGCCATGCGGTCCCTCAGCAAGGACAGCGGGCTGCCTGAGGACCTCTGCCCCTTTGCTCCCGTCTGCCTTTTTGCCCATACTTGGGGTGTTTCATCACGGTTATGCCTATCCCCCAATTCACCGACGGTTGTGCCTAAGATGTTGGACACAGATCGGTGATGCAAACATTTAAATGTAAAATCAAACGTAACTTAAATCCCCAATGCACGCCGTGCTCTTCAGAAACAAGGCCACGTTTCAACGAGCAAAGATGGGGGGTGGGGGGCCGGGGGGCCGCGCCGAGGCGGCGCCTGGGTTCCGGCAGGGCCAGGGCTGGGGAGCACGCTGCCTTCCCACAGGGCTCCCCGTCTCCAGCTCAGGAAGCCTCTGGAGCCAGGGAGGGGCCGGCAGCCTGGTTTACACCCTGTGGTGGGCGCAGACCCGGCGGGGGAGCGAGGAGCGTGGTCCTGGCCAGGGGAAGAGCTGGGGGTCAAGGAGCATCCCGGGCAGCGGGAGCAGGGTGTGGAGTGGGGGCGCGGGAAGGGGTGGCCAGCCAGGGGCGCTGAGAGACCCGCGAGGGGGGCGCCCCGAAACCACCGGCGGGGACAGCGCGCTCAGGCGAGGGCTGCCTCGGCGCTGCCCGCCCTTCGCGCTCACGGGCTGCACCATCGGCTGCAGCCGGGTCATCACGAGCCCCACGCTGGCGGGACCCAAACATCTGCAGCTTTGCTGTGTCTCGGGTGGGCCAGAGAGAGCAGCCTGCCTCGTGGCAACCGCTGCTGGGGCTTGGCTTTCTGGACCGTTCAGGAGAGTCTGCACGCCCCAAACAGAGTCGCTTCAGTCAATCACAGCTTTTCAGGGCAGCCGGGGACATGACATGCCACATATGAAAGATAAAACAGCTGAGATACCGGCACGAACAAGGAGAAGGAGACACGCGTCAGCCACAGCAGCAATTCTGTGGAAAGCAAACAAATGCTGGTCTTTAACGCTCAGGCAAAAACTAAGAAAAGCCACGCTGCTGTCTTATCAAGTGCAGAAAACCTCTGGTTTATTTCCGGAGGCACAAGGCTCATGTGCCTAGAGAGAAAAATCCCCAATTGCTTTCAGGGTCTGGTTCTGCGCCTTGCTTCTGAGTGTGGATGGCTCGGCAGCAATTCATCTGGAAGGCACCTTGAACCGTGAACGCTGACTTTAAATTTAAGTTCAAGGTCGTTTTCAGACATGGGCAAGAGCAGACCGGCCGGCCGCCCCTGCGCGGGGGGCGTGGGCATATTCTGGCCACGCAGCTTTCGAGGAATGCTGACAACCCGGAGCCTTCGGAACGATGCAGGGGGGAATGGACGCCACCTCATCTAGAATCTGCAGAAGGGGCTGTTCATGTCTGACCCGGGTCAGAGAGGCCAAAGAGAAGACGGGAGACCCAACTTGTGACCGGAGGTTAAAGAGGGGACGGATTATCCCGTGCAGCAATGCGGGCGTTGCTACAACCAGCGAGACGTTACCAAGAGGTACGTCACAGCCAGAACGTAACTGAGCTGCGTGCCGTGGAGAGCCGTGCGCTCCTCGTCCTGGGAGGAGCCCTAAGGAAGTGGCCGGAGGCTCTGACCACTCGACGGCTTGGGAGAGCAAAGCTCAGGATGCCTCTCGATGTCCGTTCCACGGGTTTGGCTGCTGGGTAGGGTCTCTGCAGAGAACTCCTCCCACCCTACAGGCTGCTCCTTCCACTCCCACTCCCCTGAATCTGGGCTGGCTTTGAGCCATAAAACATGGAGCAACTGGCAGGTCAGCTCTCGCTCCCTTGGGTCTAGCAGGCGTGTAAAGAAGCTTGAGCGTAAACTACTGAGTCAAGACGGACCACGAGGAGAGAAAGAAAGAATGGGGGGGGGCACCAGCCAGCCCCCAGCTATTCCAGCCATCCCAGACGAGGCGCCGTCAGGGGAGTGACGCTCCCTGGACATCCCAGCTGCGGCTGGGTTCCCACCTGAATAAAGAGTGGAAAACCTCCCACCTGAGGCCACCTCCCCACAGAATCACGAGAAATAACCAGCCGTGGTTGCTTTAAGCCACTAATCTGCAGTGGTTTGTTACACGCAGGGTGGCCACGGAGTGGTGAGCAGAGACAGCACAATCCAAGGGGACCTGGCACTAAAGAAGGCCTCACTCTAGGACCTCTGATCTGGAGCTGAGAGGATGGTGAGGTCAGTCTCCTCGCTGTGGGATGTGGACTAGGAATATAAACTGATCAACCACCTGAAATAAAAGGTGATGAGGTACAGTTAGACCAGAGCAAGGCAAGAGCAAGTTATACCAGCAGAAACGAAGAGTGGGCAGGGGGAGCTCTGGCAGAGGAGAGAAAGGAGCAGATCCAAAGGTAAGCCCTCAGCCACAGACCCAGAGAGGGGCAGAAGCAGCTTCCACTGACGGGCTGGGTCTGCTTTGCTCCTTGAGGTTGGACTGAAGATTCGGGTCTCAGAGGCTCCCGAGAGGCCCGTGCTTCTCACTGGTCCTTGGTCTAAGCCAGTATCTCCTGCCCCTCCCCTGTGAGCTAGCCTGAGCTTCTGCTCCTTGCAACTAAAGCAGACAGATTTAAACAGTCTACTGTGAAAGTCTATCATTTCAGGAAGGGCAATGAATAAACACAGTGAAAACTATCACCAGTACAGTGAAGATTTTAGCAAATGTAAAATAAGGGTAGAAGAAATTCCTGATTAAGCTGGTGGACTGAAAATGCATTGCAGAATTTCTTCCTCACATTCTTGATGAAATGAGTAGAAATAGTAAATAAAGATAGGCCAAAACAACCGCTACCACCAACACAAGCAGCAACCAAACAAATCAATAAACTTCTCAAACCCGCACAAGTCATATTGGCAAGTCCCAGAGATCATGAATATTCTCTCTACACCAACAAAACTGGAGAGATGCAAACTGAGTGAGTGCCCCTCTCCTTTTACTTCTGATTGGGGGCAGCAAAAGAGAGAGGGTGGGACAAAGGATGGGAAGAAAGAAGCGACCTGGAAAAGTTAAGAACGGGATTGACATAAAACTAAAATAGCCAAATTTATACAACAGTAATGTTCACACAACTCAGGACAGTGTCCCACTCGCTGCCTGGGGAAGTTTCCAGGTTGCAGTGCAGGTAGCGGATCCCACTCAGAGCCCCTGGCCTCGGGGAATTGAGGGGGCAGAGTTTGCAGTTCAAGGAGTCCCAGGTGACTAAAATTTGAGGGGAGGAGTAGTGGAGAGGAGGGAGCTAGAGAGATGCAGGATGGTTCCCTCAAGTTTCACAACCACATGTGAGGAAACTACAAGGGCAAGGAAAGAACCACCAAAAAGGAGCAGGCGAAATAATTTCCAGAGCTTCCACAGGGCCAGGAATCACGCCCACCAGCCAGCATTCAAAGACCTCCTGGCAGGCAGGTAGAGTTCCCTGAAGGTAAGATCACCTTACAAAGGAGGAAAAACTGTGAGTGAACAGACTGGAGGGAGCTGGCTGGAGGAGAGGGGCAATGGAGAGAGGGTGCAATCTCCAGAACTGTCCCCAAAGAAGGGGCAAATTAGCCCTCGAGTAAGGACTGTTCTGGGCTTTCCCCAATAAAGCTCAAAAGCAAGGCTTGAAGGCATCAAACTAACTCCAAGTAACTTAACTGCACACCAGAACAAGGCTCAGCAATACCTCAGAGAGTACAAGAGAACCCAGCACTCAGTGACACTAAATCCATGATTTCTGGCATCCAAGACACAATTATCAGGTATAAAAAGAAGCAGGAAAATAGGACGCATAACCAGGAGAAAATTCGAACAAAAGAAACAGACCCATAAATTATAAAATTAGTAGGCAAGGGCATTAATATTATTAGTATATTTTACATGTTCAAGAAGGTAGAGAACATGATGAACATGAAGAGGAGAGTAAAGGAAAATAAAAATACTCAAAATGAACTTCTAGAAATGAGAAATACAACATTTGAGATAAAACTTATCCTGGATAGGATTAATGGGAGCTTAGAAACTACAGAAGACATAGCAAGATTGTTTGCAGATATAGCAACAATGTTTGAAAATAGAGCAATAGAAACCATCAGTAATTTTTAAAATCACTGGAAAAAAGACTTACAAACAAATGAAGAGAGCATCTGTGACTTGTAGGACTGAACAGCAGCCTAACATATAATATTATCAAGGCCTAGGAGGAGAGAAAGGGTGAGACAGGAAAAAATACTTAAAGAAACAATGGCTGAAAAATTTCCAAGTTTGATGAAAAACATAAACCAACCTACCCAAGAATCTCATCAAACCCCAAGAAAGAAGCATAAAGAAAACCACACCAAGGCCCTTCATAATAATTTTAAAAAGCTAAAAAAAGATGCACAATATCACTCATTATTAGCGAAACGAAAGTTAAAATGATAAGGAGTTACCTCTCCACACCCCCTAAGATGGCTAAACTGACGACGTCAAGTGGTGACTAGGAGGTGGAGCAACGGGAACTCTCGTAACACTGCGGGGGATGGGGGGTGCAAATGGAACAGTCTTTTTTGAAAAGCACTTTGACCGTTTCCTATAAAGTCAGACATACACTTGCCATATGACCCAACAATTCCACTCCTAGTTCTTTTCTCAATAAAAAGAAAAGCATATGTTCACAGAAAGAATGTGTGTGAGCATTCACAGCAGCTTTATCCATAATAGCTAAAACCTGGAAACCACCCAAAAGTCCATTAGCTGATAAATACGTGAACAAACTGATAATATCCATAAAATAGATTACTCTTCAGCAAAGAAAGAGAACCAATTATTGAAACATCCACTTGAAGGAACCTTATTTTATTATGGTAGATGAAAGAAACCAGGCACAAGACTATATACTGTATAGCTCCATTTATATGACATTCTGGAACAGGTGAAACTATAAAGGTAGAAATCAGATTGGTGGTCGTCGGGGGGTAGGGAAGATGTACTACAAAGAGGCACAAGGGAACTGTCAACGTGGTGGTAGCTGCACGACTACATCTATTTGTCAGAACTCATCAAATTGTTGGTTTAAAGTAGGAAATCTATTGTTTTATGCAAAGTATACCCCAATAAAGCTGACAGAAAAAAAAGAATGTTGCTGACTATCTAAAAGGAATGAGGTCTGGAGGACTGGCTTCTGAATCAGGGAAGCAATCTGAAGCCTGTGGGAAGGAATTACATCCTCTTCCCAATTATGCAGCAAAAATCCGAGGGCAGGACATTTTACAAACTTTGAGAAGAGGAAGCTGGGGCCAAGTATCCTAATAAAGCTTGTCTATCACCCCAGTTGAGCTCCTCTTAATGTTTTTCATAATCTCATCTTAACCCCAGAGCGATCTCTTAGGAAATAAATGTCTGTTATGATGAAAACTGTTCAGCAACTTATTTAGCTCTTTTATGGTTCAATTTTCTTCTGTTAAATTAAGTGAAGTGAAATTTAGTATGTTTTTAAAAATTAAAAATAGCAATTATAGTAGGAGTCAATCTACTGACATACCTTATTCCATAATATCTGAGATACTACTGCTTGTAGGGTGCTATTTCATGTACCATAAGAAAGAAGTAATGCGGCCATTTAGCTCTGACAAGACGCAGAGGCTCGTGGGGCTCAGGAGTCTGCGTTTCCTAGCACCCCAGGCAATTCGGTGCACCAGCCTCACTGTTCCAGGGCTCCCCCGCCACCAGTCCCCGTGCCCCCTCTCAGGATGAGCCCTCCACCTCTGTGTGCCCCACGAGGGGCCCGCCAGCCCTCTGTCCACCTGGAGGGCTGCCATCTCTCCAGGCCACTGCAGAGCAAACGTGGTGAGAGGGGCTCAGAGACGGCAGCCCCTCCTTCAGGAAACTGCCCGGAGCTAACCTCAGGCTCACGTTCAAGACTCCCGCGGGGACTGGTTCTACTAAAAGAAGTTTAAACCTACGAAATGCAGCAACAAAAAAAAATCCCTTCCATGACAAAGGAATGACACACATGTCTCCAATTCTCCATTCCTCACTTAAGTTCTTCCAGGCTCAAACACCATCTGCAGCAAACACCCCAGAAATTTTTACAAGCTCTGTTACCCCTCTTATAAATCTGTCTCCGTACAAGGGAGGTGTCAATTCTCTCTGCCTGGACGTACTTCAAGAGAAAGGTTTCCTAGGTGTAACTATTTGGCTCAGCTGCTTACTTCTAAGACCTGTTAGGGCACGCATGTCAGCTTTGCAGTCACAGATGCACCAGGTTCCCAGGTGCTGTGGCTCAGAGCCTGGTGCTGCCCGAACTTCCACGTGCATGCAAATCCCCCGGGGAGCTCGGAAACGGCAGGTGAAAAATGCTGGGCTTCTGCGTCTAACAGGCTCCCAGGTGCTGCCGCTAGCCAGGGAGCAACAGGGTTATGCTTGGTCCCTAGGGCTATATTTGTCTATAACAAAATAAAAGCAAAACGGACATTTCCTAGCACAGGGCTTAAAGTACGCTGCTATTTCTTCCCCCCAAAGTTTGCAGGAAATTTGTAGTGTACCCCCATCTCTGGTCGGAAGTGAGTCAGCAAACTGTAAAGCCCAAATTCCTTTTCATTGTAAATTCTTAGTCTGCTGGTTACTGAACTGCAAACCATCAGAGTTAAATTCTAAGCAGAAGATTTAGAGATTTAAACAGTACATGTGTAGGAGGGAAGTGCTTGGAGAAGTCGAGGGTATGAGTTTAATTATAACCGTGAGTAGGGGTTTAACGTGAGAAAATGCAAGCTGGCTAGCTTTGGAAAAGGTACTTTTTATTAAATCAAATGAGAAAACCACCGTCAGCTGCAGGGATGGAGCTTTTAACTTGAGGGAGAATGAGGAAATTAAAAGAGCCATCTGTGATAATGTCTTTACAGTGTTGATTTCAACCAAGCAGAAAGTTAGGAGGGTAAATACCAGAGAGTGATTTTACATTTAGCTGTCTAACATCCAGAGTGAAATAACTTCTGGTATTATTATTCAAGTTTCCAAGCACTGAGAAAAAGAAGAGTAAAGACCACTGAGACAAAACTTGAAAAAGTTTCAAGGTGCAAATGTAGCATTATTTTTAAAAGCATGTCATATTATATATACATTGACAAAAAAGATGCAAAGAACGTACAGCAAAATGCCAGCAGCACCTCTGGGTGGTGGGATTGTGTTCACTTTCACTTATTGCTATTTTGAAATTTCCTACGAGACATTTTTACAATAAAAATAAAAGTTACTTTAAAAAATGGTCATGCCAATATAGATAGATAGATAGAGGAAGAAAGAAACAGATGTAGAAATATTAGCTGTAGATGGCTTCTCCCTTGAGGGAACATTTCTTCCACAGGCAGTTCTTTTACACATTTTCTTCGACTATACCCCACACCATTCTTTCCTATCTGGGGTGGGGGGAGAGCATATTAAGGCTGAGAATATACTTTAAAGTGTAAACTCAAATTTGAGTAACTTGAATCTTTAAAAATTCCCAGTCAGCAATATTTTCTATTTCACAAACAGAAACCAACATTTATGAACTTTAAAATGCTTCACGAAGGAAATGGCAAGATGCACCTTTTTCCTGCCAAATCCATAATGAAAGTGCCCGAGTTCCCCCTGATGCCACCCACCACCATCACCCCTGTGTCTCTCTGAAGGAGAGGGTTCTTCCTTTGATCTCCTTGGCGATGCTACAGCCTGAAGGAGCAAATCACGCACAAAGCAAGCAACGTGACCGAGAGGAAGAAACACGCATGAAAAACGCGGGAAAACCTCTAGTTACCTTTAGGATTGTGATGTTCCAGGTGAAGCTCTCCACTGCTTTCTGCAGCTTTCTCTCCTTCAAGCCTTCCTTTGTGCCGATGCTGTGCAAGTGTTCGTGGAATTCCATGGCTGAAAGAAAGAAAGGAAAGAGGTGCATTACACCCCTATCTAATCTGTGGTAATGAACCGGCGAGAGTCATCTTTCTAGGCCTAGGTAGAATAGTTCCCACCTCCAGTGGAACTTCATAAATGTGCCAAGTGTAGGATGTGACAGTGGGGTGGGCGCTGAAAACTCGCTGTGGCCGCGGGGCAGAGGCTCTCGAGGCCGGCAGCTCTCTCCCCAGTTCTGAAGGGTGAACTGGGCACGTGTGACGGTTTTATTTCAGAGGTGAGGAATCGGAAGCCCAGCGAGGGGCAGAGCCTGGAGGCCGCGGAGCTGCAGGAGGAAGAGATCTCTGGAGTCACAGCCAGGCGCTTGTTGCTGGAGCCAGAGGGGGGCTTCTGCTCTGCGGAGGGCAAGGTGAGGTGACTGCTGTCACGAGGGTACACGTGGGGTCAGATGCCGGCACGGCGCAGAGGGGAGGGCTGGGCGAGACCGTGGAGCCGCGTCTCTGTTATGGCCTCTACCAGGAGTTACAAGTCGCAGTAGCCTCCGTGATCCTGCGGAAGCGTCCAGGGGGCCCCCGGGCTGCGTGCCGCGGTGGCACAGCACGGCTCTGATGCCCGCCTGCGTTCTCCTCAGAGTAGGGCAGGCGGGGTCAACTTGTTATGACTTTTAAGTGGCGCTTTGCTTTTCAGTCCAGAACTATCCTATGCCTCTAAAGTCCATCGCCTGGTTTACTCACACTTGGTCCTGAATGACTTCCGGCCTTTCCCAACAGTCAAGGCCATTCTCAAGAGAATAAGGACTTGTTACCACCGGGGACGCGGTGAAGAGCGAGCTGCGTTCCCTAGAACGGTCCCCACACGTGGCAGCACCGGCCACGCAGCCTCTCGTGACCGAGTGCCCGGAGAGGGACAAGACACAGAAACCCTGCCCTCGCCTCAGGGAGCTCACCTTCCAGTGGGGAGACATCCTGACCATTCAGCATTCTTTGTGACAGGAGAAGATCTGCAAGCCAGCGCCCATCAGCAGGGGCTGGTGAGTCCCCGGTCTGTCCACACAGTGAAGCCCCTGTGGCTGCTAAAGGAATGAGGAGGAGCTCCTGGCACTGGCACAGAGCCATCTCCAGTTAAGTTGGAAAAATAGCAGCAAAGTTCAGAAGCAGTGTCAGAAGATGCTCCTTTTTGTGTAAGCTCGGGAGGATTATGGATAGGTGTAGGGAGAAGCCATAGAAAGATAAATTAAGAACTAATTTAAAAAAATGTGTCACGTAAGCGCGGGAAGCAAGGCAACTTGATATGTAGCTTGACTTCGCGGTCATGTCAAGTTTTGACATTTGCTAAAAAAAAACACAAAACCCACTTCTTCCCCTTAAAAAAGAAAGCAACTGAAACAAATGAACCTAACTGCACTTTGTTGGTAACTTGACCACATAAAGAAAAAAAATCATTCCAACTGGCCTTGGAATACATTTTTACTGTACCTTCTTGATGAAATATACTCTAAAAGCAAAAAAGAAAGGATTTAGATTGGATTCATCGGCGTCATCATTAGTAGTTGGTTCATGTGGTTAGGGGGGAAGATTTTCCACCTGGGAGAAACAGTTTAAAAGGTAAAACGTTACGTAAAGTCCCTGCACCCTTCAGTGTGAATTAGAAGCACTAGTAAGATCTTATTTTCTCTCTTACAGCAACAAAAAGCATGTTTCCTAATCTGTCCAATGAGAAGGACAAAGCAAGAAGCCTCAGAAGGAGCAGCCCAGTGCTCAGAGCGTGGATGAACCGGGGGCTCCCCAGGCCCTGCCGACGGGCGCTGGGGGGGCTGCAAATCTTTTCCTATCACAAATAACGCCCAGCAGTCATGGTATTCACCAGACAACCTCTGTGTTCTCTGGCACACTCTCCCTCTGCTCAGCCGGGCACTCCAATTTCTAATGCCCTTTTCAAAATAACTCTTTATCTAATGGTTGACAGCAACGTTATTCCTTAGTGCCTTTAAACAACAAGCACACACTGCGAATTTAGTCTTTCTTCTTGTTTGCTCTACACCCCCCCGCCCCCCATAAGAACTACGCTCCCAGCTTGTCAGACTAACAAGGCGTGAGGACTTGACTGGTAATTAACTTCCCTACCGCGCCGGGGAACTCACTCGCTGACCACCCTCCTGCCCCAGCTTCCAGCTTCCCTCTCACAGGGGTCCCTGAGAGCACCCCCCACCCCAACGCTGGTGACTGGCTCAGACAGTGGGCTGCATCCCATCCCTTTCACTGGACGTGCTGGGCTTACCAGAGCGGAAAAAACGACAAAAACAACGCCCACCGAGAGCGACCAGGAACAGGCAGCGGGTCCTGTCCTGAACTCCAGGCTCTTTGTGGGAGCTCTAAGCTACACACACACGTTTTCCGTCCCTCTTCACACCTGCGGCTCGTCTTCAATGCACTACCGACGACAGACCGCCCTGCTCGAATGTTGCCAGTTGAGGCCCTAGCGGTCCCCCGATCTGCTGCCTTTCCTGCTGAGTTTTGATACTAGACTTCAGCAGGGATCTGGATTTCAGGACATAAATCCCTGATGCTCACACTATTTGCATTTCTTATACTGACAGAAGGAGGTGAAGCATCAGTGAAGCTTTGTGCGGAAGTCATGACTGGCCCACGGGAAAGGAGAGAGACACAGACGTGATGGGCGAGCGGCTTCTGGACAAGACGGTGTCCAAGCAGAAGGGCTTCGGGGTCTACAGGGAAGAAGCTGGAAGGAGCCGCACTGAGGCGTGACACACACCGGGGTTTTCAGCCGCCCAGGTGTCTGCTTGGAAGCCCCGAGTCCCTAGGGGCAGACAGTTTCTCTTCCCTGGCTGACCACGCATTTGATCGCTCAGAAGGCAGGAGAGGGACCTGCTTCTCTGGGGAAGGACCCATGGGTTATGTAAGTATGGAAGAGAAAGGGGCGCTGACCTTAGACAAACAGCTGCCCTAGAGCTAAGAAGGTGTCTTTCAGAAAGCTCAGAAGACAGGTACAAACCCAGGGTAAAAGGAGAAGCTGCCCTGAGGATGACGAGGGGCTCAGGAAGAAACAGTCGAGACGATAAAAAACGGTGGTGCAGCTAAAAAGTGTAGTTGTGCGCATGCCTTCTGTCCAATAAGTTCACATTTTACATGTCTGATAAAAAGACTAGATAGACCCCTTTATTTTACCCCTTTTAGACATATCTGTTGTCCCGTGAATGTTCATAGGGAAGTGTAAAAGATACTATTAATGAAGGCTTTTAAAAATGGGTATGAAAAAGGTTGTAAGCTGAAAACTGGACCATTAAATATATAACTCTGGAATTTTAAAAAGTGACCAAGACTATCAGTCCCACGTTATTAATTTCATTATCTAATTTGCTGCATAACACATTTGTTTCTTAAAAATAGTTCTCATTGTTAACTTACAGACAGATCTTTGCAGCATTCTGCCGATCCACAGAACTGAAGCCTGCTAAGGAAATAAGGGATTCTCACCCAGAACTGCACAGCACACCTTCCATTGCTCCCCTGGGACGCACAGGGTAGGGCTACGGGCAGCAGCCAGGGAAGAGAAGGGCAGCTGCCAGGCGCTTTATGTTAGTTAAGGGACCTGGAGAAAGGAAACGGGGAAGATCTGCATATTGGTTTGTCCGAGTCCAACTACCATACATTATTTCTAAACAAAGCGCCCCAGCACTTAATCTGAGCCCATGGTATGGTTACGTGTGTAAACTAAGTATTCCTTGAGGAAGAGAGTCTTAGGGCTACTGGACAGGCCCGTTTCTGTGTTAAGGGAATACAGAGGGAGAGAGGACAAGGTTATGCATTTGATCTGGGTCAGCTTTTTCATTTAGAGAGAAAGAAACCCAATTGCACATCTCAGATGCAAACTGCGTTATTCCCGTGACACTAAATTACTTCCAGCATGTCACAGGAGGCTTCTGGGCTCTTCACAGCGAAGGGAGAACAAAGCACCTGCAGTGGGTGCTAAGGAACGTCTTCCCTACTTTCCAAGCCATTTTCAGCAAAGAAACAATGCCCCCTGAAAAAGTTATTTTACTAAGAAACTTAAAAGCAGCGCCTCTTCTCCTTCTGTAAGCCAGACAATTCTGTCTAAAGAGCAGAGTGAGCTTTAAAGCAGTCAGTGACCATCAGGTAGCAAGTGAAAATTAAGACCTACTTCCCGCCAACGAGGCCAGGTTGTTTTCTTTTAAACTTCCTTGCTCTTCACCTACAGTTGGAGGGTGATGGGGTGAGGAGCTGGAGGAAGGAGAGATTTGGACACCTCCCTCAGGAATGAGGATGGGGTGCTACCCCGTGCTGGGAAGAGGCCTGGGTGGGCGAGGAGCCTGGCGTGAATCTGGGGCTAGAGCTGAAGGGCAGAGGCAGGGAGGCCCGTTAGGAGCTGACGGTCATCCGGGGAATTCAGAGCGCGCTTGCGGGTTCTCGGCGAGAGCATGGAGGAGTGTCACGTGGCGAGGGACATGGAGCCCGTGAGAGCATGGTGGAGACAGGCTTCACGGAGGCGTCACGTGGGCACTAGCGTGTGGTCTCCAACCTCAGCACGCTGCAGGGCCACTGGAGGCGCACGTCCCTCCCCCAGGACCCTGGCGCAGGAGGCCTGCGGTGGCCCAGGCAGGCACATTTTCAGCAAGCACCTCAGGAGACGCCATGCAAGAGCGCTAGGGGCCACCCTGAGAAAAACTGGTCCAGGAGGACAGGGAGATGGGGCTGAGGGGCTGGTCACGATAAGACAGGAGCATGTCCAGGAGGCGTTCGAGGGCTGGGTTACAGGCCCTTCAGAACCCGGGTTAGAAGCCGGCAGCCTGTCTGTTCCAGGGAAGGAAGGATGGGAGCGGGCGGGCAAGCCAGGCTTCTTTTTAAAAAAACCCCACCAGTCCAGCTTACATTTACCGGTGTTTATTCCCCGTGATCTTATCCTGAACAGGATTTCTTCTGTTTTCTTGTCTCACTTTTCTTTGAAAGGGCCCAAACATGACAGCCAATCAGGAATATTTACTTCAAGAGGTGAAGCTGAGCTGTGATCTGAGATTTCTTTAACATGCATTTTTCAGAACAGCTCTCTATTTCTAAAATGACTAGTCAATAGCTATAATACCACGATCAAAAGGTCTCATCATTTTGGAAAATGGAACAATTCTTGAGGCTTGAAGTAATAACACTAATTGGCCAGTCAATAACATTTATCGATCTCACTCTGCGTACAGGTCATTTGACTATATGCCGTGTTGAGTACTAAAGTCCCACAGAAACCTGTTACCTGCAGATGCTGAAGACGAAGGAGTTACAGGTTTTCAGGAGCATGGGCTGCAAATGGGGTGAGCTCGTGCTTACGTGATCAGCATGTGCACAGTTCTTCCATAAAGAAATCTTTACAGCTTTTTTTCTGGAATACAATGGCTGTTTCCAGAGGCACAGAAAATATTGCAACACCATTTTAAAAATGACGTAAGAATACAGAACTGCTATGGTTCATTTTTTAAATCAATGCCAAAATAAAATCAATGCTAAAACAAATTAGGATTTTTGCACTAGGAAACAGACAGGATATATGGGAGATTCATATATATAATATAAAGGCAACCTTTAGAGAATAAATGACAAATAAGATCAGATCATTCGAGCTTACGAGATAAACTAAAAACAATAAATCAGACAAGGTTCATTTTGAAAACCAGAGGACTCCAGTCTATGTTTTCAATAGGTGACTACATAGAAAATGAGATGATAAAACCTGCTATGATAGAGTTTATTGCCTTGTGCCGATTATAAAAACGTGGACAATTATATCGGGAAGTTCTGGAATAAGGAAGGCAGGGACTCCTTTACATTTCCGTGGTGATCCAGGTGAGGGAACAAGAACCCAGAACTCAGATTAGGGGGAGGGGGAGCTAAAGAAAGGCTGTCGGCCGAGCTCCCCTTCCCACCACCCACCCACCCTGCGGTCCTGGGACGAGGGCACAGGAGCCGCGGAATCCACCTCCTCTTACCTTGTTCCCAGAGCGCTGGGCCACTTCTGTGGCTGCTGCTCCGGCAGCCTCTCCCTCCTTCTCAGTAACTGCACGCTAACCCCACTGGCCGCAGTTACTCCTACCTAGTTACACAAAGGGAATAGTTCGCTTTTTGGCATTTGCATTGTTTACCGATGAGCAGCATGTCCTCTATTTGCCAAGAATTCTGAGTGGCATTCCGTAAGGAAGGGGGTGGGAGCGGGCCTGTTCCTTTTTGCAGCAGCTCTCAGGAGCAGGCTCCTCGATAATGCTTGTTCCGTCTCATTCTTCAAAGGATGAGAAAATGCAAGAAAACGACGCACGCTAGCTCCTCCTCCTGAGCACGTACAAAGCACAGAACATAGCTGATGCCAGTCTCCCTGCAGACCCTCACGGCTGCCCCTTCACGGAGCCCAGACGCCCTGTGGGAAGATGCAGGGATGGACTTCCGCGGGAGTGGACTCTTCACCTGTGTCACGAGGGGCTGAGAGAGATGGCTTTCCAGCCCCGAAACACAAGCACTTGTCATGGATGAAATGAAGGTCATCAAAACCTACGTATTCCCAAAAATAACTAGAATTTTATTGACCCTGAGAAAATTTATTTTGTCATGACTCATGGCAAAAATCAGTATTTAGAAGTTTCTAAATTGTGGATTTAACACCCAAAAGAGAACAGCGCTCTTAGCCTCGTAGGCCGAGCACGGCCTGGTGGACTTGCAGAGCGGCCAGCAGACGCTGGGGAGAAGCCGAAGGGAGGCCGGGCCTGGACTGAGGTTGACGGCGGCAGGGATTCCCGCCGTGAGCGCAATCCTCAGGCTCAGCGACAGAAGCCCAGGAAGAGTAACAAACGCGTAAGCAGCGGGGTTTGTCTTCTTTCAGGAACAGCTTCTACTTCTCTGTGTGTTTCCAGCGTCTTCCAAAAACCATGTCAATACATTTTCATCACGACTCTGTATTTTAAAGCCATGCGTAGTTGCTCACATTACCTTTAAGTTACTTGTTCAGCAAAATAATTTTTCCTATTAGTCATTGCCCCATATGCTAGTTTGAAGTAAATCCCACGGCATTATAAAAGACTACACGCACGGCCTTGACCAGTTTTACTCAAGAAACTTAACACTTTGGGCGAACTGTTAAAGAGTTATAAAAGAACCAGGATTCTCTGATCCTACAACCATGTTGCCACCCAAGTAAGACAAGAGGTAACAGTTAATTCTGGCCAAAGAAAATAAAGTCGTTGTAAATTTTAGATAAGTTCATTTTAAAAAAAACACCAACTAGGTAAATAGCTTCTGCAGCATGCCGAGCTCTACAACCGCGAGGCGCCATAGTGTTTCACAGCAAAGACGCACAGCGCGCTTAAAGGCACTGCGGTCTGGAGGCTGTGAGAATTCCGCACAAACCCGCCGGAAAGCACAGGAGTCTGGGTTAGAGCTCGGGAAAGCAGGGGATCGATTCCGAGGCTGCGCTGGGCCTGCCGGGGCTGCTTGTCCGCTGAAGGGCGGCCTCTGAGCTACCCGTGCTCAAGAACCTAAAATCAGGGTCGCCGATTCCATGACCCCAAGCGCCTGTTTCTAGGGAAAAGCAATGGTTGACCAAGGAGAAAACATGGTCCAAGTCTTTTGTGGTAATGAACGTGACAACTAAGGAAATACACAGAGGCTCACCAAAGAGCAGAGAAAAAATAAATGCAACATCCAGTCAGGAGATGCCCACGGGAGCTCGGCCCAGTTCTGGCCTCGAGGGAATGAAGGGCACAGACGGCGAGAGCCAGAGCAAGGTGGGCACCCATCAGTTCCCAGGGGGCTGCGCGGACCATTTCACATTTTGGTTTATAGCTGTAAGGCTGGCTTTTTAAAACGGGGATGGCTACACAAGAGTAAAGCACAGGCTTTTGATGTAAAGAACTGTATTTTGGAAAGGTAACACTTCTTTCCATAGCCTCTCTTGAAGATCTAAACAGGTAATGTTTTTGATAGATGTAGGTTTTGGTTTCATGTAATTTTCAAATTATTGTATTGAAATACTTTATAATTTAACAATTTAAAAAAGTTTGAGGGGCTTAAAACTTAATAACATAAAATGAAATATAATGCTGATATATTAAATATCATGCTTGATGAAAATTAATAAATGGGTACACAGTTTTCAAGGTGACATAATTAATTAAATTAATTGAGAATATTAGCAGCAAGTGCATAAAACTGTAACAGAGTGTAGTGAAGATCTTCACTTGTACCAAGTTTCTGTCTCCCACAGATAACATAGATGAAAACAAAACAGTCATAAAAATACATGAAATTTTACACACATATATAATAAAAAGATATTAAAAGAGAAGCTTATGTTTTAAAGGAAGAGGGAGGGAAGCGGCTGTGGCTCAATCAGTAGGGCTCCCGTTTACCATGTGGGAGGCCCCGGGTTCGGTTCCTGGGGCCTCCTGGTGAAGGCAGGCCCGCCCGCATGGCGTGGTTAGCTGACCCAGCGAGCACGAGCAGCAAAGGGGGGATGAATGAATAAATAAATAAAATCTTAAAAAAAAAAAAAAATAAATAAATAAAGGAAGAGGGACCAAATCAGAACTGTGGTGTCATCTTCTCTTACAACGGAAACAAACGCCGTTTATTCTTGCCAAAGATAAGAGATGACCTTTCCAAAATTCTGGTTGGGGTTTTCTCTCCCAATCTAAATGGTATAAATCTAAAATATAGCGTATAGCTCATGGCTAAGAAAATTTAGAAGCAGATATCTTTTTTAAAAAATACTCCTAAAACAGACGTATTGATCTTAAGCTCTCATCTATTCAAGCACTAGGTTTTCAACTGAAAATCTACTTTGCTGCCTAAAAAGCTCTCCTATCACAAACCAGTGCAAAAATATTGTGTGTGTGCTGCAAACAGAAGCCAAAAGCAAAGGGTAAAATCTCTCAGATAGTGACAGAGCCTTACTCATTTTAACATACACACTTCAAATTCCCCAAACTAGATCAGAGGGACGCTACCTAGAAGACGGAAGAGCACACAACACAGGTTTTCCGGATCTTATTCAAGAGGTCAATTCAGCGACTGAATTTAAATCACCTCAGAGCACGGTCAGCACGGTACTACGTTGGGAAAACCGCGGCTCTCTGGTCATCTGCTCCCACCACTTCACATCCGCATGCAGCCGCTGTCAACCCCAGCTCGGCCGCACCCTCCAGGGCTAAGTTTGGGAATGCCACCCACACGTGGGCGTTCACGCCACAGTCCCCATGGAGACACGGGGCTGCCTCCTTCCACATGGCTCCAGTTGGTAATCTCTCTTTCTTGGCCTTCTTCCCGAACAATCTTGGCGTTAGCAAAAGCCAAATTATTTTAGGATGGATTCGGAGCTACTAAATCCCATTCTGCATGGGATGGAATAGATAAACCAGGTCTCTAAGGCATCAGCAATGCCCAGATGGATGAGCTACGTTCCCGCCATGCCAAGCCCACAGCGGTACAATTTGTGAATGAATTGGGAGGAGGGTTTTTCCTGCTGCTGCCGGCATTTCCGTCTGGGCTAATCTAGGTAAGACGAGCCTGTGTAACTTTTAGAGCTCTGTGGACTCCAATTCCCAGGCCGTCATTCTAAACTCAGGGCCACGGGACTCTCTCCGGGTGGGATTACACGGGAAATAACGTGTCAGGAGTGCCCTCCTCACTCCATTTGGCTGAGGAATAAACAGGTCTTTCTTACCCAGGTCGTGTTCACAGATGACATTTTCAACCTTCAAACGTTTTTTGTTTGGATCATCACTTAAACTGATGTGCTTCTCGACCGGTTTGGCGTGATTAGTTTGAATGCACAAGTCCTCGTGGCCTCACCTTGTCCTCTTCGCATTTATTTTTGTATCTTCTATGATTTTAATTTTTAAAACCGGAAACAAACTCCTATAGTTCAACGATTTAAACAGTATGAGCTGGAATACGCGACTCGCCCTTGCACGGCTCACAGCCTCCCTGTGCCCTTGCACCAGGCACCGCTGTTCGGTTCTCAGAGACCGTCCCAGGCCGCGGCGCAGGCACAGCCAGCAGGACCCTGCGCTCCCGTCCCGCCTTGTAAAATGCTAGCAAGCAGTGCACACCACCTGCCTTGCATTTTAAACGTTAGGAATGTATTTGTCCCTGCGTTTGTATATAAGATCTTCCTTACATATATGTTTAGTGTGTATGTGAGTAGGTGAATGCAGACATACGTATTCTTTATTCTTTTTTTATGGTGGCATAATGTTCTAATTTATGGATGTATCATCAGGTGCTTAGCCAGGGGCCTCCTGTTGACTATTTAGGTTGTTCCCAGTGTTACAAAGAGAACTTGGTATATATGTCATTGTCCAGGTATGTGAACATGTCTGTAGGAGAAGCTCCTAAAATAGAGCTGCTGGTTCATGGTACCTGAAATCCGTCATTCCCACACTTGCTGCCCATGGCCTTCCCACATGGACCCAGTTTACATCCCCCAGCAAGGGGAGAGGGCGTTTCCGCTGTAGCGTCTCCCATCTGCCACGACCTGTGTGTGAGCAAACTCTGGGGTCTGATTCACGAAATCGGGGTCTCCTCGAAACACCTGCCGGAACACCACCGTGCTCTCCTCTCCGAATGCTTCCTCTTAACTTCTGTGATTGCTCTGCCTCATTTTCCCAACATCTAAGTCCTTCCTTTTCCCCAGTCCCTTAGACGATATCACCTCTGTGCCTAAGGCGTCCACACATATCCCCTCCAGCCCGGCCTCTCCCTCAGCTTCGGACCTGGAAATCATCTAGGCTTATCCAACGTAACTTGTCCCCAAACCAACTCCTGATCTGCCCCCCGCACCCCCCTCCTCCCTCAGTGCTCCTCGTCTCCACACAGCCTTCCCAGTGCTGGGGCCTAGAGCCTTGGAGTGCATGGACTCCCCGTCCTCTCCTACCCCACATCCAACCCACCCCTAAATGCTGACAGTGAGGCCTCAGGCTACCTAGACTCCAAACAGTTCTCATCAACTGCCCACACCTCCCTGCACCAAGCCGACATGATCGACTGGCCTCAACCGCCGCAGACCCTCAGGGGTCATCTCGCAGCGCCCCCAGGCTATCTGCCAGGCCTCCTCCTCTCGGCCTCCTCTGCCCGGCCTCTTCTGCTCAGCCTCTGCCCAGCCTCCTCCGCCCGGCCTCCGCTCGGCCTCCTCTGCTCAGCCTCTGCCCAGCCTCTGCCCAGCCTCCTCCGCTTGGCCTCCTCCCGGCCTCCTCTGCCCAGCCTCCTCCCCTCGGCCTCCTCCCCTCGGCCTCCTCTGCCCGGCCTCCTCCGCTCAGCCTCCGCAGAGCCCAGCATCACCCGGGCCCCCGCCGGCTCTCTGGCTTCTTCCCCTGCCCTTGCTCTGGTGCTAGCCACACTGGCCACTCGTTCCGGCTCACCTCGAAGCCTCCACAACGACGGCCCCTTCCTGGGACAACTCCTTCCACACAGTGGCACGGCTCACCCCCGCCTCCAGTCCTGTCTCTAATGTTGCCGTCTCGCCACGGCCCTCCCTGACACGCTGGGCGCCCCCATCCGTCAGCAGCCACCAGCCAGACCTCACCTGCCCGTCCTCCCTCTCTGGGAAGTCACAGGCACGTTAAGCCGCCACCCTTGGGCCTTCGCCGCCCCCACCTCCTTCTCTACTGTGTGCCGTTCCACAACCTGGGGGCGACCCCCCCCACACTCGGGGGTGACGTCAAAGGCCCCACCGGAGCCTGGCCCCGAGAACAAGCGCCCAGATGCCTCAGGGCACAGGCATTCTTGCAGCCCCCCGCCCCCCGTAAAACCCAGAGCACACGCTGGCCTCTCTGCTCCCAGAGACGGGGCTGCGGAGCTGCCGCCGGCCCCCCCGGGACCGGCTGTGACAGCTGCGTCCCTGGCTCTTCTGGGCTCTGCTGTGTAAGTGACAAGGCTGAGCTCTCTATTCTGTACAATAAAGGGATCCTTTGCCGGAAGTTTCTGCTGTGCCCGGAACTGTGTTCCCACGAGGCACCGCTGTAGCACTCCCTCCACACCATCTCCTCTCTCTGCTTTATTGTTGCAGATTCTCACCATCTAACACGCTAATAGTTCACTTGTTTGTTTTCTGTCTCTCACAGCTAGATTTCGGCTCCATGAAGGCAGGGATTTAGACATTTTTGTTCATTACTGTAGTCCCTGTATCTGAAATAGTGTATGGGAAATGCTCAAAAATACCTGTTAAATGACCGCAGAAGCCTCGGTGTGCTTGCACACTGCGTCTTCCAGAACGAGGCCGAACAGTTCTTCGTTGTGTTTTAGTCTTTTGGGTTTCTCTTACCGTGAAAGGCCTATTCGCATTCTTTGCAGATAGGAGCTCTGGGCTGGTGCCTCTCTCAGTGATCTGAAGGAGCTCCTACGTATTAGAGGGCTCGGCCCTTGACTTATCGTGCACATTTCAAACATGTTTTTTCGTCTCTAACTTTTGTTTTGACTTTGCTTTGGACAGTTTCCGCCACGTAGAATTATTTTAATGCAGCCTAATACATCAAGTTTTTTTTTTTTTTTTAACTTTATGGCAAAGCTTCTGGTCTGTGTGATTGCCCTGCCTACACCCCCAGTCTCACTCACCGCTCCCCTCTTTGTGCTCCTCCGAGAGGCACATCGCTGTGACCAGGCAGCCACCTTGTCCCTGCACCTGCTGTCTTCTCACCTGGAGCTCCTGTCCCCACCTGCCACGCCTCCTAGACAATCCAGCTGCTCGACTCGACGCCTGTTCTGCAACCTGGCTCGCGGTCCCTGCAGGCAGGCAAGCGCCCCTTCTCTATCTGTCTCTGCCGCGCCAGGAACACTCACTGCTGCACCTAAGACCCGTGCAGTGGGGATCTGCTCGCACACCCTCACCCAGCCCTGCACCTGAGTCCTGAAAGCAGGGTCTGTGTCCTAGTAATCTGAAGACCCCGCAACCTCTGGGCAGACTGAGATTAGGGCCTAATAAAGGCTGAATGAATGAATGGGAAAATAAATAGCCGACATTCAGTTTGTTTCAATTCAACTAATATTTATCAGTCAAGTGCCAGCTTTGTGCCAGGCACTGTTCCTGGCATTTGGGATACGTTATGAACAAAAGAGACAAAGATCCCCTGCCCTCAAGGAGTGTACATCCTGGTGGGGGAAGGACAGACAATAAGCAGCGATTCTTCCATGCGATGTTGGGAGATAACGATTGCTACAGAAAGAAGGCAAAATAAGGCTGGGCAAGGGGGTAAGAGGTGTTGGATGTTTCCAAGCTTTCAGGCTGAAGTAAAATACGGGGTAAGAGACTCCCGACCCCCCTCCCGCGCGGGTGGCTTCCATCTGGATGAGAGGCAGCCCCTTCCGCGCGCATCATCGGCCCACTACTATTTCCCCGTGGCCCTCCTGCTCTGACTCCAGTGCTCGGCACACCTGAAATGGACCTTCACAGATACCTAGCACTGCAGGCCTCCGCGGCCCATTTCTGGGAGGAGTGTGTGAACGCGGAGGGCAAAGGAGAGAGACGAGCCATTCGGGGGGTCCCCAAACAGGTCCCCAACCAGCGAATGACCCCGCCGCCTTGGCAGTCTCTTCAGGGTTCACGACCTTGACAGGCAGACTTGGAACAAGGGCTTCACGGCCAGGTAAGCTCCGGATATGGGGAGCCACCCTGGAGGAACCCTCAGCATGCCGACGCGTGTTAGCAATCTCCCAAGGGGAGAGAGCTGGGTATGAAAACGTGACGGTGAAATCCTCTGCCCAAGGAGAAGGACTAGTGTTCTCTGAATCCGGCTTTGGGAAATGTCAGCCTTGAAGTAAAGGGCATCCATCATTTGACCCAACCTACATTTCCAACCTTAATTTTTGTTGCTTCCTGAAGCAAATATAATCCCTTCATCCAGGATGAAATATTTCATGCGTACCGAAAGCACCCCTTGATGACGAAGCCTTCTAATATCTGCCCCTACCCCAAAAAGCCCTGTTCCTTCTGATCTACTTAAATGACTCCCACATTCCTTCAAGCCCCCAGGTCGAGCCCCGTAGCCTCCCCTACAAACCAGAAGGTTCCGGATTGTTCCAGCCTTCAAATTTCCCTTGTTCCGTTATCTATACCACTCACTCACTTGTGTTTTACTAATGTTCAGTAAGGGCAGACCTTTAATATGTCTTTTCTGTATCTCCAACAAGTAATTAGCGTGGTATCTTGGCACTGAACGCATTCCACAAAGGCATGACTGGGTCTCTCCTTTAATATGCTAACATACGTAAGGACATTGGTCTGTGTGAAGGAATGCAGGCTAATTAAAGTTGTTTAAATTCCTTATTCTTAAAAGGTTTATCTCTAAATATCACTGTTTTTAGAATGCATTTGTTCCGTGATGCCCACTATAATCTCTTATATATTTATATTGTATTACAGCAGTTGTAGAGCATAGAATTTGAGAGCTGGAAAAGCCTTAGAAATCGTCTGGGCTATTTTCATGAGGATTCCTATCAGGTCCTACACACACACACACACACACACACACAACCTTTTGAACCTCTGGCATTTGAGGCTAATTTCCTTTGTGGACTTTCCTTGAATCGTGATTCTTCCCAGCTTTAACAGGCAAGTATAACAGAAGTAATAACAAAAACAGCTTTTCTGAGCTGGAAAAGAGCCTGCCTGGCTGCTGAGATGACTTTGATTGTTACTATTTAAATTAAAAAGTGATGGTTTCAGAGACTCTATGCACCTCCCAGGGCGGGGGAAGGAAGTCCTGAGAAGCAGCAGGGCTGTGGGGTCTGCCCCCAGCTCAGCTCCTCAGGGAGGACCAGGTGGAAGGCACGAGGCCCCGCCTCTTCACTCCCCGCACGGTGACAGGTGACATCTCCCCACAGAAGGAGCTCTTCCAGGAAGACACCGGCTGGGATCCAGAGGCCACTTTCACTGCTCTCTTTGAGGGGCAGGGAAGGGGGCTCAGATCTGGAGAAGGAGCCCAAAAGCTGGTAGTGGGAGTGCTCTGGGCTCTAGCCTCTAAGGAGAGGCCCCCAAAATGTGAATGTGCTCATTAAAATGCAAATTCCAGCCCCACCCCAAAGAGGTTTGCTATTTGGGGAGTGAGACAAAGAAAGTGCATCTTAAGCAATCACCCCAAGGAGGTTCTGACTTAGGAAAAGCAGGATTAGTGTGGGAGCTGATGGAGGGAGCCCAAAGCAGCAAGGGGGCAGGGGTGCAGAGACGGCACTGTGCGGTGAGCCAGGGGGGTCAGAGACCAGCCTCCTGTTTTGCTCTTTTCGCCCTGAGTTGGCCTAGCTGTCACTTTTGTGACCGCTCCCTCTCCCTTCCCCAATGGTGATGAAGCTTCCTTTTGGGGGAATTAAAGAGAAGAGGGGAGGGGGAGAGACCCAGAGGCCACTGATGACTGTGCTACTTTTGGGCTTCCCAGGGCTCCACTCAGTGCCAATTAATTAATTAGGAAGTGCCTGGCGGAGAACCTGAGGGGTGGGGGACACCCCGTGTTTAAGAAGAGAGACACTGAGGGCCCCCACGGCTGCAGCTCCCAGCACCCCACCTTCAAAGAGGCTCGCTCTTCCCTGCAGAGCCAGGCAGCCACTCCCTGCCCCCCCCACCCCTCCCAACGAAACACCCAGGGCAAGTGCTGAGGGACTCAGCCCACGGACGGGGTCCTCGTTCAATCTCCTGAAGTAGCTGGAATGTTGATGCACTCCGAAATTGCTCCTTACAGAACTGCCCTTCAGAGCTCACGGAACCCCTGCCACTTACAAGGAGGAGATCGAGGCGGGGGCTCAGGTGCCTCGCCTGAAGCCACCAAGCAAAGCAAGGAGGTCTCTGGACCTCGGGGGAGAGCTGAGCAGGACTCTGACTTAGAGGAGAACAGGAGTGATGAGGCCCCAGGCGTCCTCCTAGGAGCATTTTCAAGCAGGGCACTTGTGACGTGCTTTCGGGATGACTTTACCTTCACCCGCTGGGCAAGATCACGAGGTGCGGGAACCCAGGGATGGCGGTGACAGGTGGCGTATCTGGTAACCTGGACCCCTAAGATCATGCTGAGATCCACACCCGGCCTCGGAGCCACCAGCCCAGGGCACCAGGTCAGGCCTCCACCCCTTCCCCGGCCTCAGCCACTTTCCCTAAGACAGACCTGTCAAGCCTGGGTACGGGGGTGCCAACGGCTCAGCAGTGGGACCCAGTGCCGACGAGCAGTAGGAAGCGAGGTGAGCGGCAGCAGGTGCAGTGAAGCTGAAAAGCCTGGGAGAAGGTGAGCAGGCAGAGCGAGCTGGAGGGCAGGGGCCTCCGCAGGTGCTGGGAAGCCCCTGCACCGCCCGGCAGCCTGGCAGCCCCTCTCTGGGGGACCCAGTGCCCGCCTCAGGAAAGGCCCATTTGCTTGCAGCAAAGCGCTTGAGGAAGCAGATGCATGGAATGCACTGTGGAAACGCTCCCGCCCGCACCCCTCGGCCGCCCCGCTCGGCCAGGCTGCCCCCAGCCCTCTTCTCGGGCACTCTGGAAGCCCGGGGGTGGCCCTCGGGCCAGGAGAGGCACCAGCTCTGCCCCCCGCTGCGCCAGCCCTGCCCTCCGTCCGACGCCGACCCCTGGGCCTGGGTGGGGGCCCGTGTCAGCTAGTCTGTCCCGGATTCCTTCCTCCTCCTCCTTTTTTTGGGGGTTTAAATTTAGTTTTTATTTTTAATCAGAATTTACATGCGTGTAATTTAAAGAGCCCGAGAGTGGTGGCCAGTTCCCTTCCCCTGCAGCAGTGACCAGTGCTCCCCCTGTGGTCTGCACCTGCCCACGTCCGAGCGCTGGGGCACTGCCTGCCAAGCTCCACCACGAGGGGACGACACTGCGGGCTGCCGCCTCCCACCGCCACGCAGCCTGCCGGCCACCTGGAGGCCAGCGCCCCTCGCCCAGCTGCCACGTGCCTTCTCTCCTCCCCCTACCTCTGCCCCCACGTCCAGGCCGCCCGGGCCCGGCCTGAGCTGGACGGGGAGGCCGCCTCTGCCCCCGCCTTCCCCAGCGCCAGCCTCCTGTTCCGCTGAGTCAGCTTCCAAAACTGTCCTGGGGGGTCTGACTTAAAGGAGAGCCCTTTAGTGCCGTCCAACGGGGTGTCGGGTGCACGAGCCGGTCCTCCACCTCTAACGAGAGGCCTGCCCTGGTTTCTTTTCCTCCCCCTCCAGAGGACAGTTCACTTTCCATTGGAAATCACCCGACAAAAACACCCAGCTCCCCGAAGCCGAGGAGGCTGCGTCTCCTTCCAGAACATCTCCCTAGCCTTTATGAAGTAGCTCAACGGAGTGACCAGAAGGGAAACGGTTCCCAGACAGGCTAACGGTGTGGCCACTGAGAGAGAGAGCCGCTGGAACGCGATGAATTTGTCATGAGCATCCCGCCAGCCGTCTAGGGACGCGTACAAGCTTTTGGAAAATGAGCTTCTCTGAAGCCCCTCAGCAGCCCCCGTGCTGCTCTTTCTTGCTGCAACGAGCTTTCTGTTAGATTTAAGGGAACCTGTGGCTCGCGCTTCCCCGCGGCCAGGCCATCCGCTCCTCCTCCACCGCGCGCCCTCTCGTGCGGCCTGCAGCCCGCAGCGCCCCGCACGACCCCCGCGTTTACTTACCCCCTTTCCTGGGCGCTACTCGCCCCCAATTCCACCCCTGCCCTTACCCACGCCTTCGCTTCCTCGCCCCCAGCCGGTGGCTCCCTGTGGCACTCCTCGCGGTCCACGGCCTGTGCTGGTGGAGGAAGAGGGGTCTGCCCGCTTTCCAAGCTCAAGGGCTTCCGGTGCGCCTGACTCCTGCCCTCCTCGCCCTCCACCCCGCATCCCCACCTCCCCTCTCGGCTACCTTCCTCTTCCCGGGTCTTGCATGTTTCTACGAACACGTAACCGTTTTCTTATTAAAATTTCCCTTTACCTCTCCCATCCTCTCTGCTACCACATCCCCTTCCTGAAAGAGCGGGCAGTGCAGGCTGCCTCCACCTGCTCATCACCTGCCTGTCCCCAGCTGCTCTCCCCTGCCCTCAGCTAGGAGGGTCTTCTCTTCTCGGCACCCCTCCCCTGC